>CM030358.1:377713559-378458559 GCA_017893485.1 Hemerocallis citrina | reverse complement strand
AAATGGACATTCAAGTTTAATATACTTATTAAAATCATCCAAACTGTAATAATATATAATATAAATAGTTGATCACTTAGAAATGTAAGAATAAAATTAAATACACCGTCATAAATAATAAATTTCGAATAATAAATAAAATAGAGAATTTCTTAGAAATCGGAATAATATTATGTTAAAATTCGATCAATTGAAAAATTTAATTGGTCCTCCAACCATTGATTTAGCCTCGCTAGAGGCGCCCTTCACTATGGACGAGATCAAGGCGGCTGTGTTTGCTTTAAAAAGCGATTCAGCGCCAGGTCCGGATGGTTTCCCGGCTTTCTTTTTCCAAAAATTCTGGCCTTGGATTAAGGATGACCTGTTCATTCTTTTCTAAGATCTTCATCAAGGCTCCCTTTCTTTTGATCGCATCAATTATGCCCACATCGTTCTGATCCCAAAAGTGTCGGGTGCCAATGCAGTGACGGAGTTTAGGCCCATTAGCCTTATTAACACTACGTTCAAAATTATTATGAAAGTTCTGGCTGCTAGGCTTAGTGCTATTATCCCTCCTCTGATTGACTCAGCCCAGTCAGGTTTTATAAAGGATCGTTTTATTCTTGACAGCGTAGCTGCTGCTCAACAGATTATTTCGCTTAGTCACCACCACAAATTAGAAGGTATCCTTCTTAAGCTTGATTTTCAAAAAGCTTACGATAATGTCAATTGGGACTTTCTCCTTGAGATCATGGCGCACCGTGGCTTTGGTCCAAAATGGATGGGATGGATCAAATCCAGTTTGTAGGCTGGTACATCTTCTATCCTTATCAACGGTTCTGAAGGCCATAAATTTAAAGTCAAGCGTGGTCTCCACCAAGGAGATCCGCTCTCCTCCCTCCTGTTTTCTCTGGTAGCAGACGTTTTTAGCAGGTTGCTTCGCAATGCTCGCGAAGCCCATGTCATTGAGGGCATTGGCCGCTCTCGTAATTTTAATGGTATCCTCAACTTGCAATATGCAGACGATACCATTATTTTCACCAAACCTAAGCGCACTTCTATGCGCAACCTGAAACTTTTGCTTTACTGCTTTGAACAAGCTTCTGGTCTTGCCATCAATTTCAACAAATCTTCGGTGTATTGGCTCGGTGGGGATGATAATCGCCATCACGAAGTTTCTCAATTTTTTAACTGCCGTATCGCTTCCTTCCCCATCTCTTACCTGGGCATTCCCCTAAGATGGGGGAAGCTCCACAGATCGGACTGGTTCCCTGTTATTGATAAAATCGAATCTAGGCTGAATGTTTGGACTGGTAAATTGTTGTCCCGAGGAGGAAGATTAATTCTTCTTAACTCGGTTCTTTCTGCTATTCCTCTATATATGATGTCATTCTATTTCTTCCCTTCTTGGGTCCTCAAAAGGATCGATCAAATTCGTAGAAATTTCTTTTGGACTGGTGCGGCCCTTTACAAGCAGGGCTCGCATCTGTGCAATTGGGACATCATCTGTTCTTCGAAAGCAAACGGTGGACTGGGAGTTTTGAATCTTCGTGACCATAACCTCGCCCTCTTAGGTAAATGGTTATGGAGATTCCATAAATCTCCTCATTTATCTTGGGTTCATTGCATCAAGGAGTATTATTTTTCTTCCACTCCTTGGTGGCACTTTAACGCCCCAATCCATCGTTTTGCTTCTCCTTTCTGGAAAGGAGTCTGGAAGGCTTCTCCTGCGTTTCAGTCCAGCATTTCTAGGCTTTGTGCAGATGGGTCTAGGACCAAACTCTGGACTGATCTTTGGTTAGGCAACACCTCCCTCGCCACAGCCTACCCCCCCCTATTCAGTCTTACTGCCTATCCGAATGCCTCAGTCGAGGATTCCGTCATTTGGATTCATTCCTCAAGGAGTTGGAATATCCCTTTTACCATCCAGTTAACTCCCCCGTTGATAGCCGATCTGCAACATCTGATTGCTTCACTCAATCTCTTCGAGTGGAAACAATCGGAGGACATAGCTTGGCGATGGAGTGTCTCTGGATCTTTCACAGTTAAATCTTTCTATAAGTTTCTCAATTTCCGACGCATCGTTTCCCCTTCGGCTGATTTCATTTGGAAATCCTGTGTCCCTCTCAAGGTTAAAATTAATTCTTGGTTGGCCCTCAACAACAAGCTCCTCACTGTCCAGGTGCTCAACAACAGGAATTTAGCGTGGGGTCAACTCTGTCCCTTTTGTTCGATTGCCTCGGAAGATGTTAATCATCTCTTCGTTGACTGCTCTTTCATTACTCCTCTTTGGAAAGTTGTAGCTCTCGCTTGGGTTAATCCAGCCTTACCAACTTCCCTTATCTCCTGCTGGAAATTCCCCGCAGTGCCCCCTATATATTGCAAGGGTTGGAACCTTTCCGTCCATATCATTATTTGGATAGTCTGGATGGAAAGGAACAGTAGATTGTTTTCGCACAAAGCTTCCTCTATCCATTCTCTTATAGAAGAACTGTTATTTCTTTTTAAATTTTGGACTTCTCAATTGAAAGTCGATGATCGACAGTCTTATTTCTATCACCGTTTAGATGAATCCCTTACTGTTCTCTCAAGTCTAAATGCATTATGAATAATTCTAATCCTTGTTTATGAGTGGTTCTTTATTCTGCTGTTGTTTCCTTTTTTTCTTTTACACAGCTTTGCAGTCTGAGTAGATTTTATTGGTCATCTCTTCACTGGTTCTTTTTCTTTTTGCTGTATCTATTGCAGGTTTAATTGCTTGGTATTTTGGTCTTCCTATGAGGCTTCTCTGAAGGTTTTTTATTCCTGGTGTTGGTCCGTTTGCGTCGCTTACGAATTCTTTTGGTCGACGCCTGGGTTTTGGTCGGGGATCCACTTGGCTGATTGTGCTTAAGTTTCTGTGTAGCTCTGTTGTTTTAGCTACTGTGGTTTCTCTTTGTATGTTCTTTCATTTTGGTGGAATGGGGTAACAAGTTAGAAGAGTGAGCACGCGATGGGGTTTTTAGCGTTCTATCTCCTTGACTTGTGTTCCTATTTGGCTATCGCCTACCCTAGGGTCTCGTGGTATTGATTGTGTATGACTGCTGCTCGTTGCGGGATCTCTTCCCCCCTTTGTGTTTATTAATGTGCTGTTTACTTTAGTTTTGTTGTTATGGCTGTGGTTTCTTTCTGCGTTTTGATGCTGGTCGATTCCCTCTTTGTGGTAGATGCCATGTTTTAATCTGGGCTTTAGCTCTTATTATCTTACTCTTGCACTCATTGGGCATCTGGCTGATTGTTTGGGTGGTTGATTGTAGCCTTGTCCAGGTTTTTAAGGACCTTGTTTTTTCCCCTCTCTGAGCTTCTCTTGGCTCTTTAGTCATGAGGACCTCATACGTTTTATGCTACAGGCTCGGAGTTTTAGTCCAGGTTCCTGTCTCATGGTCTGTGGCCCTAGTTTTTTGTTTCGACTGCGGTAGCTCTTCCCCCGCGCCTGTGGTGCCATGTGTTTTCAGGCGTTTAACTATCCATCGCACGGAGATTCGCCGTCCATACGACTCGATTGTGATCGGATCACGATCCTTGTCCGGCTGGGAGCAAGCTCCTCTGATTCCTTCCCCGATGGCTGCTTGTGCTGACGGTGTTTTGTCGCGTTTTCATTCCCCGACCAGCCCGTCTTTTCTGCTTTTTTATTTATTTCATCCCGTTGTATAGTCCCTAGTTTATGCTCATCTCCTGTTTTTATTTGTTGTCAGCATTTTTTGTCGGCTGACGTTTGTTTTACTTCTTGTAAAACCCCTTATTATTGTCTTGTACAGTTTTTACCGCTTTATTAATATATTTTTTGATCGGGCTGGAGTCGTTTGACTCTATCCGCTTACATAAAAAAAAAATGTAATTGGTGTAAAAGAATTTAAAAGCGAAAAGAAAGTGATAGAAATTTTTAAATATAGAAAATACAAAGGAAAAAAGCAATACACCCAATATACAAGAAATGGGGAAATATGGGTTACAAGCCAGATCGAGGAGATCTCATCAAGACCCTTCAGAGTCAAGTGGAGACTCAAAGGGAGAGAGCAGAGCTGTTGCAGGCACAGTTTGAGAAGTGCAAGGAAAATATTGCAACCCTCAGTCGTCGTGTTTGGGAACTCGATAAGAGAAAGAAGTGCAAGAAGAATATTGCAACCCTTAGTTATCGTGTATGATAAACTGAAGGAAGAAGTGACAAACTACGGGAAGAGCTTAGGGAAGCCAAGAGAAACCGTAGGGATTAGAATGTTGTATTTTCTCGATGCTTTTGCTTGATATCAGACGATGTTTTTAAATTTGAATGTACAAAGTTTGAATTCAATGAAATGTAAGAAGTTGGTTTAAATTCATATTTTCTACTTCGAATTTAATGGATCTTTGAATCAAAATATGGTTGCAAGAAGATCAAGGAATGGAAAAGGTCCCCGCTGTGGACTCGACTTGGAAACGAAGTTGGCTAGAGTCTATCAGACCCCCAATGTCGTTGCCATGAATCAAAACCAGGGGAAGATGCCTGCGAATCCAGTTCTAGAGGCGATCAAACTCGTGGAGTCATTCAAGAGGATGAAGCCACCACTGTTTGAAGGGAAGTCAGACCCAGATGCAGCTGACAATTGGATTCGGCAAGTCGAGACTATCTTTGAAGTCTTGGAAACTCCGAAAGGTAGCAAGGTGAAGTTGGCTATTTTACAGCTTGAGAAGGATGTGGCTGTATGGTGGCAATCGATGAGCGAACTATGGGAAATGGTGTTGTTGGCTGGAAGGAATTTTTGGAGAAGTTCTGCGGTCACTATTTTCCGTCTAATGTCCAAGAGAAGAAAGCAATGGAGTTCCTGGCGCTGCAGCAGGGAGGCATGTCTGTCAGGGAGTATAAGACAAGGTTTACTCAACTTTCGAAATATGCACTCGAACTTGTGATGGACGAGGCAAAGAAAGCTCAGAAGTTCGAGCACGGATTGAGGCTGAGTCTGAGATCAAGGATGATACCCTTTGGTATGAGGAGGTTTGACAAGTTGGTCAAGCGGGCTACAGCTACTGAGGCAGATATGGAGCAGTTCCATGCTGTTCAGAATCGGAGGAACAACTGGAATGTGGGGAAGAGGCCCGCAATTTCTGGGAATGTCAGAGGGCAGCCGCCGGCTCAATGGTTCAAACCTACTGGGGCGAATGCTGTCAATGTGGCTAGAAGACCCGAAAATGATTGGGTGAGACCTCTTGTGGTGACTTGTTTCAATTGTGGGGAGACAGGCCATTATAGATCTCATTACTCCAAGCCGCAGAATGTAGTCCAGAGTGGACCACCACAGCAGGTTTGGGAAGAAGTCGTACCAGCAGGGGCGAGTGTTTGCCTTGACTGAAGCTGATGCTGATGAAGTGGATCACGTCATCACTAGTACGAGGGAAGATGTTTAGAAGTTTTATGTTGTTCTCTTTTCCCTACTTTATTTAGTAAACTGTTATGTAACGAGTGTGTGTTATATAACAGGAGAACTTTATTTGAATGGAAAGAAAACTGTTGTTTTGTTCGATACTGGATTCTCTCATACTTTTATATCTCATAAATTTGCTAAAGTTTTGGGAGTCGAACCGAAGGTCTTTCTAGGCAAGGTCTTAGTAGTAGCTACTCCATCAGGGGAGACTTTAATCACTGATCGGTATTATGCGGACTGCGAGATCGTGATTGGAGATAGGATTTTCGGGATTGATCTGATCGAGCTGAATAACCTAGGAGTCGATGTTATCATTGGCATTGATTGGATATCAGTGTACAGTGCGAACATCGAGTGTAAGACCAAGGAGGTAACAGTGAAGGCTCCAGGAGGTTCTAAAGTCACTTTCCAGGGGAAGAAGAGATGTTCAGATTTGGTGGCAGCTATCAGCAAGAAGAAGGTTCCTGTGGAGGTGCAGCAAATTCCAGTGGTTCGGGATTACCCGATTGTATTCTTGGAAGATTTGCCCGGGTTACCCCCGCATCGTGAAGTAGAGTTCAGCATCACTATTCAGCCAGAGAGTGCACCCATTTCCAAGGCACCATATAGGATGGTGCCTGTGAAGCAGGATGAGATCAAACGGCAGATTGAGGATCTATTGGAGAAAGACTTTATTCAATTGAGTGCGTTGCCCTGGGGAGCACCGGTGCTATTGGTAAAGAAGAAGGATGGGTCGATGGGGATGTGCATTGATTACCAAAAGCTGAATATGGTCACTGTTCAGAACAAATGTCCAATTTCCCGAATTGATGACATGTTCGATCGTCAACAAGGAGCAACTGTTTTCTTCAAAATAGATCTTCGATCGGGATACCATCAGGTTCGAGTGAAGACTGAAGATGTGCATAAGACTACATTCAGAACTCGACATGGGCATTACGAATTCTTAGTTATGCCATTTGGACTGACGAATGCACCTGCAATATTTATGGACATGATGAATAGAGTTCTGAGGCCGTTTATTGATTCTTTCATCATGGTTTCTATCGACGATATTTTTGTGTACTCCAAGTCAGAGGAGGAGTACACTGAGCATTTGCCTAAGTTTCTAAAGAAGCTTCAAGAGCATAGGTTGTATGCCAAGTTATCCAACTGCGATTTCTTGAAGTCTAAAGTGGCATTCCTGGGTCACATCTTTCTAAGGAGGGAGTGGCAACTGGTCCACAGAAGATAGAGGCAGTGAAGGATTGGGCAAGACCTACTGCAGTGAAGGAAATCAGGAGTTTTTTTGGGCTAACTGGATACTACAGGAGTTTTATCCAAGGCTATGCTCAGATAGTCGTGCCGCTCATTGGTCTGACCAAGAAGAATGTGAACTTCAAGTGGACCGAACAGTAAGAGGCAAGCTTTCAGGAGTTGAAAGAGAAGCTGACTACTGCTCCCATTTTGGCTTTGCCTAGAGCAGGTGTTGAGTATGATGTTTACAGCGATGCTTCACATCGTGGGCTTAGTTGTGTCTTGATGCAAGAAGAAAAAGTGATCGCTTATGGGTCTAGGCAACTAAGACCGCATGAGAAGAATTATCTGACTCATGATCTCGAGTTGGTTGCGATTATCTTCGCCTCGAAACAATGGAGATATTATGTGTACGGTGAGAAATTGAACATGTACACGGACCACAAAAGCATGAAGTACATCTATCAGCAGAAGGACCTGAATCTGAGGCAGTGGAGATGGCTGGAAGTACTTGAGGACATTTGTCCAGAGATTAATTACCATCTGGGGGGAAGGCTAATGTTGTTGCTAATGCACTTAGCCGTAAGAGCATTCTGGCTAGTTTGATTATAACTCAGAGGCATCTTGCAGATGAGTTGGACTGGACTGGTACTGAAGTTATGGTGCAAGGCTTAGGATCATCTTTAGCTCAGTTGAGACTTCAGCCTACACTGAATGAGAGGATTATAGCAAGTCAGAAGAAAGATGTAGAGATTCAGAAGATGAAGGAGCAGGTTGGTGCTGGCAGGTTGTCAGAGTTTCAGATCAGGGATGAAGTGTTGTGGTTTGGAGAGAGGCTGTGTGTTCCGGATCAAGCGAAATTAAGGGAGCATATTCTTCAGGAGGCACATGATACTCTTCTGTCTGTACATCCTGGGAGTACCAAGATGTGGCTGAATTTGTGGCGAAGTATGAGATATATCAGCAGGTCAAAGCCGAGAATCAGCAGCCCGTAGGTTTATTGCAACCATTACCTATTCCGGAATGGAAGTGGGATAACATCAGCATGGATTTCATCACGGGTTTACCCAAGAGTTCGAAGGGTAATGAAGCAATTTGGGTCATAGTCGATCGACTAACCAAATCAACTCACTTCTTGGCTATGAAACTCACTTTGACTAGGGACAAGTTGGTCGAACTGTATGTTGGAGAGATCGTCAGGTTTCATGGTGTTCCGTAGACCATTGTGTCTGATCGGGATGTGCGGTTTACTTCACATTTCTTGTGGAGTCTTCAGATAGCTTTGGGTACTAAGACGGATTTCAGCACTGCTTTCCATCCTCAGACTGATGGACAGACTAAGAGAGTCAATCGGGTTCTGGAGGATATGCTTCGGTGTTGTGTTCTACATTTTGGAGGCAGTTGGGAAAGGCATCTGGCTCTTGTAGAGTTTGCCTACAACAACAGATTTTAGACTATTATTGGGATGGCACCATATGAAGCTCTGTATGATAGAAAATGCAGGACACCTGTTTGCTGGTTTGAAGTTGGGAAGTGACAGATGTTTGGGCCTGAGATCGTGCAGCAGACCTCTGAAAAGATTATTTTGATTAGGAAGAGGTTGGTGGATGCTCAGAGTATGCATAAGAGCTATACAGACAACCGGAGGAGGGACATTGAGTTCGAGGTTGGTGACTTTGTCTTTCTGAAGGTATCACCAAGTAAAGGTGTGATTCATTTTGGCAGAGGTGGAAAGTTAGCCCCAATGTTCATAGGCCCGTATAAGATATTGAAAAGGATTGGAAAAACTGCTTATCGGTTGGAGTTACCGGAAGAGTTATCTCAGGTGCACAATGTCTTCCATGTGTCTATGCTGAGAGGTTACGTTCCAGATCCAAGTCACAATTTGCTCGAAGTGCCGGAGGGTTTGCAGCTGGATCTGAGTTACATTGAGCTACCGGTTTAGATTGTGGATCGTCGGGAGAAAGTCTTGAGGAACAAGATGATACCGATGGTCAAAGTAGTCTAGAGAAACCAGTTAGTTGAAGAGGCTACATGGGAATCTGAGGAGAGGATGTTGAAGGATCATCCTGAGCTCTTTGTTTGATTTGTATCTACTTTTCTTTTCTTTTCTTCTTGTTGTGTTCTGTTTCCTAACTCTTTAAGCGTAGTTCCGGGGACGGAACTATTCTAAGGAGGGAGTGTTGTAACATCCTAAATTTTTTAGTATAATTAAATAAGAGCTTGTTGATTTTTACGTGTTTTGCACTTACAAATTCATGTGCATTTCTCTTAGAAAATTATTTATTTTCACACCATGAAAAAATATTTTAATCCTTCTCTTTTTATTTAAAAAGCATATTTAAATTGTAGGCTAAATTGTTTATTCTTAGCCCACACTAATTAATTAATTATTTTAATTAGAAGCCCATCGGTTCTAAAGCCCACTAATTTGGGCCCACTAGTTTAATTCTCTTTTAATTGTCATAACTTGTAGTGTAGAATAGTTTTGTTGATAATTAATTAAATAAATATGTACAACTAGTAACTAGGGGTGTGTTGTGTGACACGTGCATTGCACTAGCACGTGTCTTGAGCTATGCATGGGGTAGGCCGAAAATGGAACAAGAGAGAGTGGTGAGTTGGTGTAGTGGAGACGTGGTTTTGAGTTCATGGGTAGTTGCTTTAACTCCCTAGTTCATCATAGCCCCTAATCCACAACCATCTAGTTCATCTTGGCCTTCCATTTCACTTAAAAAAATGTATAAATGCCCCCTCCATCTCTTCATGCAACACTTGAAAATTTTGATAAAGGGAAAGAAACAAACAAACAAAAAGTGAGAAAAAGATTGAGAGAATGTGAGTAAAGAAGATTGAGTTGTGTTTTAGTGTGTGTGTCCCTTTCAAGTGGAGGCTGGCCATTTGACAAAGGAGCAAGAGGGCATTCGGGTTCCATCAAGCACAAGGAGGAGAAGGCAACTTGTGGCCCAATCTAGGAGGAAAATGATCGTTCGTTGTTCAAGGAGATTTCTAGGAGTTCTTTTCATTTGTGTTTCTTCAAATAGGTGGGTGATTTCTCAAGCTTCTAGTTAGATATCATGCAAGGAATTGACATTGTGATCGTGTTAAAAATGAATAGAAAATATTGCTATGCTTTTGTTTAAGGAGATTAAGAGGAAAAGATCACCAAAGTAATTTACATGAAAAAGTAGTAGAATAAATAGAAAGTGTATGTGAATATGTGTACAATGACGTGGTAGTTTATTTGCATGCTAAAATCGGTGAATTATGATTTTTGTGAAACTTTGTCTATGCATGAAATGAAAGATAAAATATGTGGAAATTGTGATTATAGATAGATTATGGAATTTAAATTAACTTGCATGAAATGTTAAATAGATGAAATTGTGGTAAAAGTAAGTTTATGTGCCTTTTACAAGTAGTGTTGTAATGACTTGATTTATTTAGCCCTATTTGTCTCTTAAAATATGTAGTTGGGAAATAGGACTAAATTGATGAATTAAATCTTTAGTAAGGAATGAAAGAAAGAAAATTTGTATTTGAATTCAATGAGAATGAGGAATATTGTAATAAAAAGATTCTTATAAAAATAACTGTTCTTATGTCGAAATGAGTTTATTTTGATCTATGTATTAAACTAACTATGGGAGAAAGAGTTTTTTCATGTTAAAAAATTGAGTTCCATCAAAATTATGAAAATGCAAGCTACTGTTTTCCTTAGAAATTATACTCAGGAAAAGTCTACTTTTTATAAGAACCATTCGAATAAGGAAAAACCGTGTTTTATAAAATAATCTAGATACAGTACAGTCACAAACAAAAGTGTTTTAACCAAACTTCTTTACGGGTGAGTCACTTGGACCGATTGGTCATCGGGTGCATTTAAGAGTGTTACTTTAGCGAGCGGAGCCAGAGGTCTTGGGAGCCAGAGTGTTACTGTTTTTTCCAAAATCTGATTTTTATTCAAACCTGAGCACTGAAATTTAAGTGTAATTTGAGTCACACTTTAAACAGCAAGTCGTTGTGGACTTTTTGGTCTTTGGTGGCGCCTTAAGAGCGATACTGTAGCTCGGGCGGGCCTGTTGTGCTCGGTTCGAATCCTGGCTTCGGCCAAACTTTTTATTTTTTTTTTTGACTTTTTTGGATAAAATATTATATTTTGATATTTTATGTGTTTTAAAAATAGAGAAAATTGTTAGAAATATCAGAAAAATATCTAAACTTTATGGAAAATATTCTATAACATTTTGACTTATTATAATGAGGTTTAGAAGAAATTTTTGGGAAAAGTGATTAATAAAATTTCTTTAAAATATAATTCTTTTGTAATTAAAGATGAGAATATTTTTGTTGAACATAGAAAATTGTGAAGAGCTCAAAATGAAATTTTGACTTATAAATTATTGGGTAGAATTTAATGTGAGATTGTTTAAGAATATGCAAGTTGTGCATGGAAAATTGATTGAAAAGAAACATGATGGACTGTGAAATTTGTGAACAAGTATAATGAACATGAAAAGAGAATTTAGACTAGAATTTTAGGTAAGTCCTCACATCGGCAGGAATGAAAGTTTTGAAAAGAGAAATGTGATAAATTGTGACCAAGTTTGGGTCATGGATAATGACTGATATTTTTAAGACCGATGTGGAGGTAATGCTGAATTCTAGTGTGTTGATTTTTATTCATGATTCAATTACTTAAGGATTTAGATACATAGTGAAGATGTGATAAAAGTGACAAAAAAACACAAGTATGAAGGCCATCGGATTGGCGGTGTGAGAGTGTTTCACAGGCTGTCTACATGATGCGTCATGTCATGACGTGAACACGTCTCCGTAATTATCATCCCGGTGGCAATGATTATAGGGTGTTTGGTGACTACAGGGTGGTGCCATTGTCCCATGACAGAGGCCGAATTGTCCATAGGTTGTCTACATGAAGCGTCATGTCATGACGTGGGATTTCCCTCCAGGCTGTCTGGATATGGGCTCGTAATTCATAGAACATCTAAGTTACTTACCGTAGTTACTGTAGTAGTTTAAGTCATAGCGAGAGATTGAACCCTACAAGATGAAGAATGATTAAGGGCTTGCCGTCGGACCTATGTAGTATGGGATACATTGAATCTGAACAAGTGCGTATTAGTGTCATGTAAATATTAATAACTGCATTAAGGACTAAGTGCACTTTCACACACAACATCAATAGGGTAGTCCCCCTTAGTTTGTTTTGTGACAAGTATGTGTTTTCCAAGTAAGAGAAATTGATGTATTATATCCTAATGTCAGTTGTATGCAACACGTACCGACAGTTTCTATGCAGGATAAAGTGAATGACAAGATTAAAGATTGATTGCTTCTTAAAGAATGTTCAAGTTATTATTCAATTCAGGTATAAATGTTGTAATTTATAATTCCGCTGCATTGATGTAAACTCTGTTGTAATAAAAGTTTTTAATTCCTTGTAAAATTGTACGATGTGAACTGTAAAGATCCTGTGGAACTTCGAATTCAGTCTTATTTGGAATTCAGGGTGTTACACACTCTTATTTTCATACGAGGCAGTCGAATCGAGCTAACCCCATGCGAAGCATCGGAGATGTTCCGTCGGATATGTGTCGCCTCTATGCTCTTCTCGAGCACCACATTCTTCAATTTGTCCCTCTCGGATCTTGCCTTGAACAAAGAGCGATGTAGGAACTTGAGTCTCAAACCCTGACTGGCGGCCATCGAGGGGCAGACCTCCTCACCTTCTGGTGGCATTTTGGGAGCCTTCTCCTCTAGGCATTTCAACTCAATGTCTCGAAGTGCCAACGTCAGCCTTAGGTGATTCAACTCTGACTCGGCTTTATAGAGCCTCTCTCGAGATCGAGCGAGGCCCAGCTTCGCGACCCCTAGACCAGATCGAAGGTGTGATACTTTGGCAATCTGAGATACTTCGGCGATCTGAAAAAGCTAAGAACATGAAAATACTAAGTTTAAACGAGGCTCTTACGGGACAGCTCAGATGCAAAGTATAACACAAGTTCAACACTTAGTCAAAATTTTCATTTCATTAAAGTTCACCAATATAAAAAGCGGTGGCCAGTTTGCTATAAGGTAGTACAAAACAAAAAAAATGACCAAGTAGACTCAGAGTCAAGGAGCCACCTAAGGGGGCTGCTCCACAATCTCCCTCGGCACCTCCACGATCGCTTTCTCCAGATTTGCCACCACTACGTTCTCTTCTTCGTCTCTATCACCCTCCTCTTCTCCCTCTCCTTCGGCTTCGGCTTCTACTACCACCAGCACCTCCTCGCCTTCGACGCGGTCGTACAAGCTATACCCCGAGTTGTCGAAGCCGGGGAGGCGAGCCACTCCGTGCTTTAAGGGCTCGGGCATAGGACTCCTCCATGTTCGTCTGCATGTGAGCCTCCGCCTCAGCCTGGATCGCTGCCGTAGCTGCGGCCACCGCTACCTCCCGCTCCCTCTGCCTCTCCTTGGAGGCCTTCATGGCCTTCTCCATCTTCTGCTCGGCCTTTGTGTTCTCCTCATCCGTCCTCGCCACTTCCATAGCGATGTGTTCGTTTGCCTTGGCCAAGGCCGCCTTGAGAATGCCGATCTGAACATCTCGGGACTTCGAGAGATGCTGCTCCGCCTCGTACACCTTCACAGCCTTAGCTCTCTCTGGTCGGTCCTTGTCACTCGACATCTTGAGCTCCTTCTCTTACTCGGCAAACTGCTCTAGCAGGTGGCTGAAGTGACACGTGATCTGAAAGCCGAAGAGTAACAAGACTTGAGTGTTGAGCGCGACAAATTTTGAAATTCCAAGGGCACAACAAGGACACTTACCGACATCGTGGTCCTAGCGATCTCGAGCGCATCGTCACCCATGGTCCCCTGCCTTCAATGCTGCTCTGTCCTTCGGGGTCGACAGGTGATGCAGAGCCTGCATGCTCATGATGGCATCACCGAGGAAGTCGTTGTGTTTCACCACCCTCCAATCGGGGACAAAGAGCTTCTTGTGCTCCTCGGTAAGGATGACATCTGCCTCGGCGGTGAGAGGCAACGCTTCAAGCGCTAGAGTAGCTCCGACGGAGAAGGCCTCGGTAGAGGGGTCGGAAGGCGTGGTTGGGGGAAGGGTCGCTTGTGGAGCGGAAGGAGAGGCAGAGACCAAGTCCACTACTAGCGTCGCCACCAGGGGTGCCTTGGTGCCCCGGCCAGACGAGGGTCCCATCGTCAACCTCTTCCTCTTTTTGTTATCTGAACCTTTTCCGGCACCCGCACCTCGCTTGAGTAACATGGCTCGGAAATCCATACCTGGGGCCCCTGAAAAAATGAATACCAAAGAAGTTAGTGCGAGAAGAGAACAATAGTCAGAATAAAAGAAGAATAATAAACAAAGCATACTAGGGTCGATCGGACTAAGACCCCCACCGAAGAGGACCCCCTCGGTTCTATCCTTCCAACTCAGGGTCGGAAGACCGAGGATCTTCGACACGACCTCCTCCTCCTCCTTAGTCAGCACAGGCTCGGCCTTCGCCCACTTCGGAACGTCGTCCTTCCACCTCGTCAGGAAACCCCATGGTTGGGGACCTCATATCATAAAGTACTTCTCTTTCCAATGCTTGATGGAGTCCGGATTATCTATCAGCTTGACACCCTTTCGCAGAGACAGGTAATATCAGTACTCCATCTTGCTCATACGACAGATTTAATAAAGACTATGGAGCAAGACGAGCCGAGGCTCGACTCCTATGGCCTGGCATTGGAGGATGAAGTCGATGACGTGCTGCCAAATATTTTGCATGAACTAGATCGGGCTGAATCTGTACCATTGTCGCACCTTGGTCACGAAGGGTGGCAAGGGCAATCGAAGGCCGGCTTTGAGCCCGTCATACGGGAAGACGCACGTGTCAGGCGAAGTCCCCGAACACACTCGGAAGCCTGGACCAGGGAGGAGCATAGCACATTCCTTCTGTATCCTGAATCCCTTCCTGATGCACTGCAGATCCTCCTCGGCCAGAACCGAGGGGATGTCGTCGACCTCAGAGTGTTCCCTCGGATTATTCTCCTCATATGTGGCTGACCTCCCGTATACCGCCTTGGATAGAAGGTCATCGGAGTAAACCCTCACATTCCTGAGGCTCGATAGCGTGGATGGTAGCCAGCCTAGCGCGCCAGCTCCCCTCACGCCCTCCATGATCATTTCCACGATCACCGACCCTGATACTTCCTTCCCCTTGCTCACCACCGAGGAGACCACTAATGGTCGGCCGCTCTCTTGGTCTGAGGTGGAGGTCTCACTCCCCGACGAAACTGTAGACATCTTTTAAGATATAAAATAAAGTATATAATTACCTTGCAGTGACAGCTACGGTCGAAATAGTTCGCCGGAATAGTGATCGGTTGACCACGACCACTAGCATAACCACCCAAGAGCAAAATAAACTGAGAGAGTTAAAAAGTGAAGAATGGGAAAGTGGTGAGAGGGGGTAGAGTCTTATAGTAAAAAGGGGGATTCACATGGGCTTTCAAATGTCTTGGGCCCCCACAGAGGCTCATCAGAAGCCTAAGCGACAGAATCTGTGAAGGCGAAAACAACCACCACACAATTCGCACCTGATTTTCATCAAACGGCTCAGATCTCGCCACGTACTATAATTCTACAATCCGAGCAACCGAGGTACCGAGCTGCGTATTGGCAAAAAATCACTAATCCCTCGTGATTCGCGCCAGATCTTCATCAAACGGCTCAGATTTCACCACGTACTTCGGATCTACAATCCGAGCAATCGAGGTACCCAACTGCGTATTGGCGAAAAATCACTAATCCTTTGTGATTCGTGCTTGATCTTCATCAAACGGCTCAGATCTCGCCACGTACTTCTGATCTACAATCCGAGCAACCGAGGTACCGAGCTGCGTATTGGCTAAAAATCACTAATCCCTCGTGATTCGTGCCAGATCTTCATCAAACGGCTCAGATATCGCCACGTACTTCGGATCTACAATCCGAGCAACCGAGGTACTGAGCTGCGTATTGGAGAAAAATCATTAATCCCTCGTGATTCGCGCTTGATCATCATCAAACGGCTCAGATCTCGCCACGTACTTCGGATCTCCAATCCGAACAACCGAGGTACCGAGCTGCGTATTGGCAAAAAATCACTAAACCTCGTGATTCGCGCCTGATCTTCATTAAAATGCTCAGATCTCGCCACGTACATCGGATCCACAATCCGAGCAACCGAGGTAATGAGCTATGTATTGGCAAAAAATTACTAATCCCTTGTGATTCGTATCTGATCTTCATCAAACGGCTCAGATCTCCCCATGTACTTCGGATCTACAATCCGAGCAACTGTAGTACCGAGCTGCGTATTGGCGAAAATTCACTATTCCCTCGTGTTTCGTGCCTGATCTTCATCAAACGGCTCAGATCTTGCCACGTACTTTGGATCTACAATCCGAGCAACCGAGGTACCGAGCTGCGTATTGGCAAAAAATCACTAATCCCTCGTGATTCGCGCCTGAACTTCATCAAACGATTCAGATCTCACCACGTACTTCGGGTCTACAATCTGAGCAACTAAGGTACCGAGCTGCGTATTGGCAAAAAATTACTTATCCCTCGTGATTCATACTAGATTTTCATCAAACGGCTCTGATCTCACCAAGTATTTCGGATCTACAATCCGAGCAACCGAGGTACCGAGCTGCAAATTGACGAAAACAATGCCTCACAATTTGCACCTGATCGTGATCAACTGCCCTGATTGTGCCACGTAGCTCGGATCTGAAATCTGAGCTACTGAGGTATCGAGCTACGAATGGGGGAAAAAAAACCTTCGTGTCAGAAGAGCCGTCCGATCGCTCGGAAATTCTCGCCAAAGGCTGATGAACGCCCCAGTTGTGGCCACGTCGATATTCGGCTGATTAATTTCTTTTTCTTATTTATTAATTCGAATTAATTATTTAAAAATTGTAAAAAATGATTAAAAATCAAGAAAATTAATTTAGAATTCTAAAATATAATTATAAATTTTGGGAAATATTTCTAAACCTCCAAATAAATAATTATTAATTAGAATGGTTAATTAGTGCTATAGAAAAATAGATCATCGCTTTGCAAAATTGAATAAATGATTCGAAAAAAAAGCTAAAAATCAGGAAAAATCACCAAAAATCCAAAAGAGCCTAAGAATGGTTTTGGGCGTGTTGCTAGCTTAGAAAACCACCGTTACTCCTCGAACAAGATCCGAGTTCCCTTTAAGAACTCCGATAAAGTCTCGTACGTCGTTGAAACAGTAAAACTACTCCTTAAAGGCTATAACACACAGGCTTTAGAAGTGGGGGGGCTCGTGATATGGCTAAAAATAGGACTAAATCTGAACCGTTCAAATTGGGCACAAATCTTAAAGCTCTCAGGGGTAGAACGGTAATTTCACCTGCAAACGGGTCCGAAATGGAAACTGGGTCTCTTCTTCAGAGCCCAATAGCCCACGAACGGATCTCTCGTACTGGATACGGGTCCCCACCCATTACACGCCAGTCCAGAAGGATATGGAGAAATCCAGATTCGTCCTTATCCCTAGGAGACGCTTCTAACCACTTCTATCCATTCACACCGGGGAGTAGAGATTCGTTCTTATCTCGAAACAGGTCCCCACGAAGACTATAAATATTCCCTTCCTCCTACCATTACTAGGTGATCTCTCTTTGCCAACATAAAGCTCTTACATAATCTTTTCTGGTTACTGACAAGAGCGTCGGAGGGTTCGTCATCGGGATCAACCCCGGTGTTTCAAACTTTGTGCAGGTCAATGGCAGCAGTGAGAAGCCAATCAAACAGTGGTGGAAGTGTTCAGGTTTGACCCATTCGATTCCTTACGAACCCAAAAATTCATCTGTTTGCCCCCACACCGAAATCAGCAGAAACAAGGATGAATCTAGAAACAAAGGCTATATTATAGGCTGGTAATTAGTACTTGTATATACAACAAAAAAAATACAGGTTACTTTTCTTGTAATTGACGACAGATCCGACGAGAAAAGAGAATAACGGGAATAGGTTCCCGAGCACAAACACAATACCACGTGCGGAACACGAACGAGATGCACAAGATGATCACGAATCCAACACTTGATGAACTGATCGCAGCACACAACAAACAAGGCCGAGGGGGTGTGTGCACTGTGATGAAGAACGGCGGCGGCCAAGGGAACAGCAATGGCAGAACGGCGGCGGTGCTAGATAGGGATGGCAATGAGGGGGTCAGGCACTGGTGCTGGCTGCTGCTGTCGTGGCTTCGGGAGAGGAGAAGGAGAGATAGGGGGCTGTCACTGTGGATTCGTGGTGTGGAGCAGGGCGACAAGGGGTCAGCAGGTGGAGGCGCACAGCGGTGGGGGATCACGGCAGAAGGCTGGTGGCCGAAGGTCGAGGTAAGGCACACGAAAAGAGGGGGAGAGAAAGAGAGATGAGAGAGAGAGGATATTAGGGTTAGGGTTTGGAGATATGAATTTTAGGCATGAATAACAAAATTTGTTAGGAATTATAATGAGAGATTTTCGCAAGTTATGATTTGGAGAATCAAGCGAATAGGGAGAAAGATATGATCTGCTTGTTAGGCAACGTGAAGAAGATCTGAGGAAGACTGGGTTAAAGAAGGGGGTATTGGGTTGTGGGTTAGGATCCAATAGGATGGGTAGATGGGTTCAAATATGGTAGATTGGGTAGAAAACCAGATCCAACAAGACGGAATTCAAATAAATAGGCAATTAAGCCATGAAGTGCAATAATTTAGAACAATAAATCATCCAGACACAGAATAATTGCCAGACAAAAGAATCACAACATAATCAAATAAATAGATGAGTATATAAATACTGGAAAGGAGAACAAAATACACGGTTCAGGAAAAAGAAGAAGTACAAATAGATAGAATATACTGGAAGAAAGAATACAGTACAAGAATACAGAAAAAGGGAATGCAGGAGTTACAAGTATGGATAAACATTAGGCTTCAATAGTTGGGCACAACATTAAATAAAATAATAATAATAATAATATTAGGATGGGTCTGAACTTCAAATAAAATAATCAATAGTGATGAGTTTTGGGTTTGGTTAACAGAAATGGGATTCACATTAGTAAATAATAAAAGATGGATTTTAATAAAAATAATAATAATAATAATAATAATAATAATAATAATAATAAAAAAAAAAAATAGAATTGGGTTAACACATTTATTAAAATAATCCTATAATAATAATATAACTCGTTTGGGCTAAAACATAATTAATAATAATAATAATAAATAGAATTGGGTTAACACATTTATTAAAATAATCCTATAATAATAATATAACTCGTTTGGGCTAAAACATAATAATAATAATAATAATAATAATAATAATAATAAATAGAATTGGGTTAACACATTTATTAAAATAATCCTATAATAATAATATAACTCGTTTGGGCTAAAACATAATTAATAATAATAATAATAAATAGAATTGGGTTAACACATTTATTAAAATAATCCTATAATAATAATATAACTCGTTTGGGCTAAAACATAATTAATTAACCAAATAGAGCGATAAGATAAACTTATATAATGAAATAAAATTTGTATTAAAATATATAGTCATTTAAAAATAGTTACAAATACAATTAATGATTAGAAATTGTAATATCCCCGACGGATATTACCTTGTATGAATTATTATTTTATTATTATTTTGTTTTAATTCCAAAATTGAAATATTTTGGTGATTTTTAGCCAGTTTGTTCATAGACAATATCTGTACCCAGATACCGGTCAGTATACATCCGTATTGTATCAAATTGATACCGTGATCTTTCGAACTAATTATAGAATTTATCTTATTATTATTGCCGAGATTAAATAATTTTTATACGGATTATGCGAGGATTTTCGGTATACATACATATATGCGCACATATGTGTAGTATGTCGATTAGTACATTGTACAAAGTATGTGGTATGTATTTTATGGATAAAATTGTTCCCCTTGTCATGACAATCCAAATTAAATAGTTAGGATTGTAGGAGAATTAAACATAGGATTAAGAATGTGCATGAGACAATTAGGAGAAAGAAGCTCCCTCACATAACACCTCCACCACATAGCACCATACCACACCAAGCCTCCACCTCATTCCACCTCCCCTAGATCAAAACCGGCCCAATTTGTGGAGGGGTTTTTGTGCAATTGTGTGTGTGCACATTTGCACTCTCCCCCTCCTCTCCCCTCCTATAAATACCCCCTTCCTTCACCTTAGTCTCATTTTAGAAAGATCATAAAGAAAGAAAGAAAGAAAGGAAAAGAAAGAGAGGAACCATACTAACTTGAGAGTTTTTCTTGTAGGTTTTTCCTTGGAGTTCTAAGAGCTTAGGAGAAAGAGTAGGAGTGATAGCAAGTCCTTCCTACAAGAAAGGAATGTGGGGGTTTCTCTTTTGTTTGTTTGTTTGTTTGTATTGTTGTTTTGATGTTCTTCTTCTTCTTATCCTCCTTGTTTTGTTTCTTTTGTTCTTGAGAATGGGTTATTGTGATAGTGTTGTGGTATGTAGTTCTTATTTTTGTATGGTTATGGATGGTTAAAGATAATAACCACATGAAAAGAAAAGAAATGAATGGTAGTAGTAAAGAACATAAAGATTAAATCTTTATAGTTGAAATTGTTGTTTTAGTGTTATGAATTGGACTAAAATGAACACATACACATGGACTTGGCATATACAACCATTTTTGGTTGTAGGACATGAATGAGGACTCATACATAATCATATGACATAGTGCATACACCACTTTGTGGTTGTAGAACATAAACTTGAACTTGGACTAGAAAGAATGCATATGGTTGGTTGAACCAAATGAAGGTTCTTACTTTATTTTTATTATTGTTATTTTCTTTTATAATCTTAAGTAAGAAAGAACTCATTGTAGATATGAAAAAGAAACTAATCTAAAATCACTAGTTGTAGAATGGTTAAAAAGATCTCTTTTTACGATCACTAGTAATAATAAGAAATCGATGCTAATAAAGATTTAGTAGATATTTAAGTAATGATATGTTTAAATAAAGTAGTAGTAGTATGGTTAAATAAAGTAGTAGTAGTAGATGTGTATGTCCCAAATAAAATAGTTGTAGTAGATGTTTACACAAATTTGTAGAAAAGGTTTATGTTTTTATGGAAGGGGTAGTAGATGCTTATGTGTTAAAATAAACTAGTAGTAGTAGTAGATATCATACTTAATTGTGTTCATACTTGGGTTAGTAGGTATTCATGCTTAATAAGATTCATGCTTAGTAGTTATCCATGCTTAGTAAGATATTCATGCTTAGTAGGTATTCATGCTTAATAAGATTCATGCTTAGTAGTTATCCATGCTTAGTAAGATATCCATGCTTAGTAGGTATTCATGCTTAATAAGATTCATGCTTAGTAGTTATCCATGCTAAAACGTTGTAGGATAAATGCTAAAATTATCTATCATGTTTAGGAATGATATACATGCTTAGAATGTTGTAGGATTAATGCTAAAATTATCTATCATGTTTAGGAATGATATACATGCTTAGAATGTTGTAAGATTAATGCTAAAATTATCTATCATGTTTAGGAATGATACACATGCTTAGATAATTGTAGAAAAGTGTATACCATGCTAGATTAATTTATCTATGCGTAGATAATTGTAGGAAAGTGGCATATCATGCGAGATTAATTATCCATGCTTACATGCTTATAGGAAGGTTGTATACCATGCTAGATTAATTTATCCATGCTTACATGCTAGTAGGAAAGTTGTATACCATGTTAGATTAAATTATCTACACTTGGATGTTGTAGAAAAGTCGTATACCATGCTAGATTAATGGTAAGAAAGTTGTATACCATGTTAGTTTAATTATAGGAAAGTTGTATACCATGTTAGTTTAATTGTAGGAAAGTTGTATACCATGCTAGATTAATGGTAGGAAAGTTGTATACCATGTTAGTTTAATTGTAGGAAAGTTGTATACTATGCTTAGATAGTTGTAGGAAAGTGGTATATCATGCTAGATTAATTTATCCATGCTTACATGCTTATAGGAAAGTTATATACCATGCTAGATCAAATAAATATTCATGCTTACATGATATCCATGCTTAGATAAGTATATGTTCATGCTATGTTAGTAGATGATCATGCTTAATCATTATTCATGCTAAGTTAGTAGATGTCATGCTAATTATTGTCTATGTTAAGTTAGTAGATGACCATGCTAACGATTGTCTATGTTAAGTTAGTAGATGACCATGCTAACGATTGTTTATGTTAAGTTAGTAGATGACCATGCTAATGATTGTTTATGTTAAGTTAGTAGATGTCATGCTAATTATTGCTCATGCTAAGTTAGTAGACGTTATACTTTATTGTTGTTCATGCTAAGTTAGTAGACGATCATGCTTAGACGATATCTATGCTTAAATAGTGTATGTTCATGCCTAAATATTGTTCAAGATCAAGCTAGATTATAATCATGTTTAACAAATGCCATGTTAGATTAAGGTAAGGATTAATCTACCATGCTTAGAATGTGTAGGAGTTATAATTCATGCTTTGAATATTATAGGAGTTATAATTCATGCTTAGGAATATCGTAGGTTATTACTAATTATATATCCATGCTTGGGTTGTGATGATTAATCGTGTTAAGTAATGAAGATCCATGCTTAAGGTGGTAGTAGAGATATATATACTCTAAGTAGTAAGTATTCACGCCCAGTTGTAGCTTATGCTTGACTATAGTAAACTTCATGTTTAGATCATAATGATAATTCATGCTTTAGCTTGATATAAGCACATGCTTAAATCATATTCGTACTTAGGAGTATTGTGGTGAGTGGTTATGTTATGTACCATAATTAGATTGTCGTGGATAGATGCTTGCAATTGTATGCCATACTTAAAGTGCTACAGGTTGAAGTAATAAGGATTTGGGAGACCACCAGTAATAGTTAGTTTGATAAAGATTGTTATGTGGCCTTCGGTTTTTCATTGGTAGAATACCGATCATAGACTATTAGTAGATTCTTATGTTGCTTCTAATAATAGAAGATCAAGTTTGCTAGTAAGCACATTTGGTTGCTTCTAGGATTGATTACCTGTATGGTTGTTTGCATATGGTTGTGCTCGTACGTGGCTCGACTGGCCCGTATATAGCTGTGGGTCTCATACGTAGTTATTTGGCTCGTATATAGGTTGTTGTCTCGTACGCGGCTCGACCGGCCCGTGCGTAGCTGTTGGTCTCATACGCGGCTTATTTGGCTGGTATGTACGTTGTTATCTCCTACGAGGCCCGTGTAATATCCCGGACGGATATTACCGTATATAAATTATTATTTTATTATTATTTTATTATTATTTTTTTTTAATTCCAAAATTAGAACATTTTGGTGATTTTTACCCGGTTTGCTCCTAGACATTATCTGTATCCAGATATCGGCCAGTATACATCCGTATTGTATCAAATTGATACCGTGATCTTCCGAACTAATAATAAAATTTATTTTATTATTGTTTCCGAGATTAAATTATTTTATACGGATTATGCGAAGATTTTCGGTATTCAGACACATAGGCGCACATACGTGTAGTATGTCGATTAGTACATCATACGAATTGTGTGTTGTATATTTTGGACAACACTTATTTTGCTATGACAAAACCTAGTAGGGATGGTTAGGGTTTGATTAGTGGTTAATCCTAGGGTTACAAAGACATAACGGATTAAGATTTCTTCTAGAAAAATCCTCCTCCATATCAATTTTCCCTCACATAACACCTCCCCCCAATCCCACCTCCCACCTAGGCATGGCCGGCCCACAAATTGTGGAGGGGTTTTTGTGCATTTTTGGTGTGCACATTTGCACTTTCCCCCATTCTCTCCACCTATAAATAACCCTTCATTCTCCTCCTTCTCTCATTTTAGAAAACAAAAGAAAGAAAGAAAGAAAGAAAGAAAGGAAAGGAAAAGAAAGAGAGAAAGTCTCATACTAATTTGAGAGTTCTCTTGTAGGTTTAGTAGAAGATTTCTAAAGCTAGGGGAAGGAGAAGTTTAGCTATCAAGTTCTTCCTACAAAGTAAAATAAGGTGGGGGTTTCTTCACACTTGATTTCTTTGTTTGTTTGTTTGTTTGTTTGTTTGTTGTTTGTTGTTGGACTTCTTCTTCTTCTACCTTCTTGTTTTGTTTTGTTTTTGGGTTGAGTGTGTGGTATGTTATAGTAAGTAAAAGAGGAAAAAGAAGAGTAGTAGTAGTAAGTACTAAAGATCATAACTTTAGTATTGTAATCTTTTGTTTGTATGTTATTGGACTAAAAACTTACACATTGCATAATGTTGAACATACAACCATGAGTGGTTGTAGGACTTAAAACACATAAGCATATGAACATTCATTTTACAACCATTGTGGGTTGTAGGACTCTTTATGAAACTTGGACTAATAAGAACATAAGTTCTAATAAAAAGATATTTCCTTGTAAACACTAGTTGTAGAATTAATTAAAAAGATCTTTCTTTTATTTTAATCACTAGTTGTAATTAACTAAAAATATCTTTCTTTTATTTTTAATCACTAGTTGTAATTAATTAAAAAGATCTTTCTTTTATTTTTGATCACTAGTTGTAACTAATTAAAAAGATCTTTCTTTTTATTTTTGATCACTAGTTGTAACTAATTAAAAAGATCTTTCTTTTTATTTTGATCACTAGTTGTAGTTAATTAAAAAGATCTTTCTTTTTATTTTGATCACTAGTTGTAACTAATTAAAAAGATCTTTCTTTTTATTTTGATCACTAGTTGTAGTTAATTAAAAAGATCTTTCTTTTTATTCTAATCACTAGTTGTAGTTAATTAAAAAGATCTTCTCTTTTTATTTGATCACTAGTTGTAGATATTAAAAAGATCTTCTTTTATTTTGATCACTAGTTGTAGCTATCTTTTCTTTTTTACTAGATGTAAAGTAAAATAAATAAAAAATAATCTTTTCTTTATCACTAGTAATAATAAAGGTTAGTAAGTAACTAAGTAGTGGTAAGCTAAAGTAATAAGTAGTAGTATGTAATAAAATGAAGTAGTAGTAGCATGTATGTTGATTAATAAGGTAGTAGTAAGTTGTATGTTGTGATTTTTATGATGATGAAGTAGTAGTAGTAGTAGTAAGTTGTATGTTAGGTGTTGATCAAAATAGAAGTAGTAGTAGTAGTAGAATGTTGTAGGATATTTTCTAAAAACATTCCTTTATGTTTTTGTGCTTAGAATATTGTAGGATCATTTCTAAAAATAATTAGAAGCTATATCCATGCTTAGTTAGTTGTAGCTTTGCTTCTAAAAATAATTAGAAGCCATATCCATGCTTAGTTAGTTGTAGCTTTGCTTCTAAAAATAATTAGAAGCCATATCCATGCTTAGTTAGTTGTAGCTTTGCTTCTAAAAATAATTAGAAACCATATTCATGCTACTTATGTTGTAGGATCATTTCTAAAATGATTAGAAGACTTATTCATGCTTCACATGTTGTAGGATCACTTCTAAAAATGTTTAGAAGCCATTTCCATGCTACTAATATTGTAGGATTACTTCTAAAAATATTTAGAAGTTATATTCATGCTACTTATGTTGTAGGATCATTTCTAAAATGATTAGAAGACTTATTCATGCTTCACATGTTGTAGGATCACTTCTAAAAATGTTTAGAAGCCATTTCCATGCTACTAATATTGTAGGATTACTTCTAAAAATATTTAGAAGTTATATTCATGCTTCTAATGTTGTAGGATCATCCCTAAAAATAGTTAGAAGCCATTTTTATACTACTGATGTTGTAGGATTACTTCTAAAAATGCTTAGAAGCCATGTTCTCATGCTTAATTAATTGTAGGGCTACTTCTAAAAAATAGGCTATCATGCTTGATGTTTAACATGTTGTAGGATTGTTTATAAAAATATCCTACCATGCTTTTATACTTAAAATGTTGTATGATGTATTCTAAAGGTATCCTATCATGTTTCATGCTTAGTTAATGGTAGGATTTATTCTAAAAATATCTAGCATGCCTAATGATGTTATAATGATGTAGGACAAATTCTAAGAGTTTCCTACCATGCTTGGATCAATTTTACTATGTTTAGGATGTTGTAGGAGCAATGATAAAATTACTTACCATGTTAGCTTAATTATAGGTAAGTGACATACCATGTTAGTTCAATTGTAGGTATGTAATATACCATGCTAGTTAATTGTAGGTATGTGATATACCATGCTAAAGTTCAAGTATATGCTTAGAACGTTGTAGGAGTAATGTTAGAATACCTACTATGCCTTGGAATGTTGTATGTTATATTAGTATCTATCCGTGCTTGGGTTGTGGTGATTGGTGATGATAAGTAGTAGGCTTTCATGCTCATTCGTAACCTACGCTTGACTATAGTGGACTTCATGTCTAGGTCGTAGTGATCGTTATGCTTAAGCTCGATATGAGTACAAGCATTAATCACATTCATACATAGGAGTATCATGGTGGTTGTGTTATATGATTAGATTGTCGTAGGAATATGCGTGCAATTGTGTGCCGTACTTAAGGCGCTATAAGTTGAGGTAATAAGGATTGGAAAGACCACTAGTGATAGTTGGTCCGATAAAGGCCGTTAGGTCGCCTTCGGATTCTTCCTTAGTGGAATACCGACCATAGAATATTAGTAGACTCTTCTGTTGCTTCTAATATTAGATGACCAAGTTTGTTAGTAAGCACGTTTGGTTGCTTCTAGGATTGATTACCTGTATGGTTGTTTGCACACGGTTGTGCTCGTACGTGGCTCGACTGGCCCGTATGTAGCTGTGGGTCTCATACGTAGCTTAGTCGGCTCGTATGTAGGTGGTTGTCTCGTACGCGGCCCGACCGGCCCGTACGTAGCTGTGGGTCTCATACGCGGCTTATTTGGCTGGTATGTACGTTGTTGTCTCCTACGAGGCCCGCCTGGCTCGTGGGTAGTTATCGTTTCATACGTAGCATATTAGCTCGTATGTGGTTGTTACTCGTGTATAGCTGTTAGCTAGTACACAGTTCGTTGTGGGCTATCGACCATCAAGACATAGCGGCATGCATGTATATTCGCACGACCGAGGTCTTGGATCGATGAGCCACGAACCGGATCCTGAGGGGTTCTGGTAAGTCTAGGTTGAGCAGCCTAGTAGAGTTGTCTTGCGAAGCCTAATTTATGGCCCAGCATGTCGTGTTTATAATATCGTCGTCCCTAGGATCATCGAGTCAGGGACATCATTAGGGTAGTGACTTATAAAGGTCATTTTGCTCAGACCCTTGCCGAAGAGAGAGGAGTTGGTTGTAGGGGGCACCTTACGACCAACTTGTCCCTAGAGGGAGGCCTTAGGTGGTGACATTGGGTTGTACCTTCCCGTCAAAGGGATACGTACGGTGGCGTCTCACAAGTTGGGAGCACGGGTTGCGTATCTCGCTCTGTTAATTCCTGAAGTACCGTGGCTGGGGTGCCACAGGATGCATGGTGCAGTCCTGTGCTTGCTAGACCCCAGAGAGTGCCACAGGGTAGGCTTCGCGCTGCCCTGCGCTTGCAAAACTCTATGGTTTAATTTTGGAACGATGCCCGATATACTGGGATCGAGTGAGGTCCGGCTTGCCGGGTAGTAGTGGAAAACGGAGACACCATAAGCAGACTGCATAGAGGGACTTGACCCTTTCTGCAACCTCACAGAGTCATGGAGTATTGTCAGGAACAGGTCGTGTACAATTAGAATTCGTAACGTGGGTTCAAATCCCTATATATGGAGAAACGGCTTGAGATGGAGTCGCATGTAGTATGGGCTGCATGTTGCTTTCGGAGACTTGCTGACATTAGAATAGGAAGTGTCCCGTCAAGGGATACGTACGGTGTCATCTCACAGGTTGAGGACACGGGTTACGTATCTCGCTCTGTCAATTCCTGAAATACCGTGGCTGGGGTGCCACAGGGTGCATTGTGCAGTCCTGTGCTCGCGATACCCCAGAGGGTGCCACAGGGTAGGCTTCGCGCTGCCCTGCGCTTGCGAAACCCTATGATTTGGATTTTGGATTAAGGCCCGATACACTGGGCAATAGTGGCAAACATGGACACCACTATATGACTGCAGTGGCGGAACTAGACCGCACCTGCAACCTTGTTTGAGTGAGGTCCGGCATGCCGGGTAGTAGTGGAAAACGGAGACACCATAAGCAGACTGCATAGGGGGACTTGACCCCTTCTGCAACCTCACAGAGTCATGGAGTATTGTTAGGAACGGGTTATGTATAATTAGAATTCATAATGCGAGGAAGCATTCTAGTTCTATTTTAAGTATCGCATTAGTGTCTAGTCATAGCACTCACGAACACTTAAACTACACCAACACCATTGTTATATTTTGTATATTGTTTGGAAGATTCGCTGCTATATGATCAGGCTTTAAGCGTCAGTGAATACTGACATCCCCACTTCCATAGGTACTGGATCGCTGAAGTACAAAGGCGAGATTCAAGAGGACTCAAGGCAGGGAGAGCAAGGAGTCAATGTTATGTTTAGTTCCGCTGCAGCATATGTATTGATTATCTATTTAGTTGAGAAGTACTCAAGTGAGAGTTACCAAGTGTTGTTCTTCATTTCTTGTACTTTGATGTAAGATGTTGAAGGTTGTAATACTTGGGATTGTAAAGGTATTATTGTAACTCTATTGTAATGTATTGCAGTTGTGTAATGTTCAAACTTGTAATACATTGGGTATTGAATAAAAAGTTTTAAATTCTCCTGTTTTTCTGTGTATTTTGACTAATTGAAGAAAAGATCTTGGCTCGTGTCACGGTTTTCCGGTATTCGGAAATCGGGGCGCTACAGCCCGCCTGGCTCGTAGGTAGCTATTGTTTCATACGTAGCTTATTAGCTCGTATGTGGTTGTTACTCATATATAGCTTGTTAGCTAGCACACTGTTCGTTGTGCTCGTCTAGGGTGATATTACCACCCTAAGGGCTATCGACCATCGAGACATATGTTTTCTTACCCTAAGGAACTGTGTACCGTCGAATCTTAACCAGGTAGGTTGATCGAGGACCGGAGTATAGACGGAATCCAAGTTTAGGGTAGCGGCATGCATGTATATTCGCACGGCCGAGGTCTTGGATCGATGGGCCAGGAACCGGATTCCGAAGGGTTCTGGTAAGTCTAGGTTGAGCAGCCTAGTAGAGTAGTCTTGCGAAGTCTAATTTAAAGGCCTAGCATGTTGTGTTTATAATATTGTCATCCCTAGGATTGTTCGAGTCAGGGACATCATTAGGGTAGTGACTTATAAAGATCATTTTACGTAGACCCTTGCCGAAAAGAGAGGAGTTGGATGTAGGGGGCGCCTTACGACCAACTTGTCCCTTGAGACAGGCCTTAGGTGGTGATATTGGGTTGTACCTTCCCGTCAAAGGAATACGTACGGTGGTGTCTCACAAGTTGAGAACACGGGTTGCGTATCTCGCACTGTTAATTCCTGAAGTACCGTGGCTGGGGTGCCACAGGATGCATTGTGCAGTCCTGCGCTTGCGAGACCCCAGAGGGTGCCACAGGGTAGGCTTCGCGCCACCCTGCGCTTGTGAGACCCTATGGTTTGATTTTGGAACGAGGCCCGATACACTGGGATCGTCTGGTTTGGAGTGAGGTCCGGCATGCCGGGTAGTAGTGGAAAACGGAGACACCATAAGCAGACTGCATAGGAGGACTTGACCCCTTCTGCAACCTCACAGAGTCATGGAGTATTGTCAGGAACAGGTTTTGTACAATTAGAATTCATAACGCGGGTTCAATCCCTATATATGAAGAAACGGCTTGAGATGGGGCGCATGTAGTATGGGCTGCATGTTGCTTTCGGAGACTTGCTGACGTTAGAATAGGAAGCATCCTAGTTCTAGTTAAATATCGCATTAGAGTCTAGTCATAGCACTCACGAACACTTAAACTACACCAACACCATTGCCATGTTTTGTATGTTGTTTGGGAGATTCGCTGCTTTGATATCAGCCTTTAAGCGTCAGTGAATACTGACATCCCCACTTCCATAGGTACTGGATCGCCGAAGTACAAGGGCGAGATTCAGGAGGACTCAAGGCAAGGAAAGCAAGGAGTCAATGTCTTATTTAGTTCCGCTGTAATATGTGTGTTGTTAATCTCAAGTGAGAGTTACCAAGTGTTGTTCTTCATACCTGTACTCTGATGTAAGATGTTGAAGGTTGTAATACTTAGGAATGTAAAGGTAATATTGTAACTCTATTATATTGTATTGCAGTTGTATAATATTCAGACTTGTAATACAGTGGGTATTGAATAAAAAGTTTTAAATTCTCCTGTTTTTCTGTGTATTGTGACTAATTGAAGAAAAGATCTTGGCTCGTGTCTCGGTTTTACCAGTATTGGAAATCGGGGCGCTACAGAAATGGACTTTAATAGGAGATCCAAAAATAAATTTAAAACAAAACAAATTTAAGATAATGGGTAATTTTTATAAATAATTGAAGACACAGAAAATACACAGTAAAATACGTATATTCGGAAACGGAGGTTACACTCGGCTTGACCATTGGTCTTGGGGATGCGACACTGAAGAAAAGAGATGCACAATACTTAGATCGGTGCAAAATTTGTGGAACCCCTTACCAGCGAATTGAGTTCCATTATCCGTGATTAGAATGCGGGGAATCCCAAACCGACAAACCAAGTTCTACCAGAAGAACTTTGTGCTTAGTGATTGTTGCAAGTGGTTCTGCCTCTATCCATTTTGTAAAGTAATCGATAGTGACCATTAAGAAAAACCATTGTCCAGTAGCAGGAGGGAAGGGCCCGATCAAATCCATTCACCCCATTGCAAAGGGGATGGGGCTTGACATGGAACTGAGGGTGGCTTGGGGGATCCGCTTGACGGAGGAGTGCTTTTGAAATTAGATGCATTGACGGACATAAGCTTGAGCATCGCTGAGGAGAGTGGGCTGGTAGTAACCATGATTAAGGACTTTTCGTGCAAGGGACCTCACGCCAAGATGGATGCCACATATTCCTTCGTGGACTTTTTTCAAGGCTTAGTCGACTTCTTCGGAAGAGAGACACCGAAGGTAAGGCCGACCATCAATTTCAGTGTAGGTGCGCTTGTAGATGATCCCTTCTGCGAGCACGTACCTTTCAACCCTTAACCAATCTTTCTTGATTCTTTGGTAGCCGCACGGTGGATCCCTTTGTCGAGGAAATCGACTATAGGTTTCATCCAACAATCTTCGGGTGCTTGAGGGGTTACAGGCACGAGCTGCAAAGACTCTTCTTCAATGCACGGTTTGAGTAGGACTTCAATCAGCACAGTGTGGTCGAATCTGTCAAATAATGTGGAGGCGAGCTTGGGGAGGGCATCTTTTCACGCCCTGCTTCCTGTTATATGTAAATATGGACACGTAACTGAGGCCCAGTGAATGATATAAGTATACCAATTCATATTATTCACAAGTTGTACAATACCAGTAAGCTCAACAAAATAATAATAATAATCATGTGAACAATAATAGCATGGATAACCAATATCTGAGATACAAGAACTTAAAAAATAGCCCGAGAATATGCAATACAATAACAGTACGTCAAGATCCTTCAGTATCCCATCATATGTACCTGTATAGATATTAACTGAAAAAAAAAGAGGAAAGGTACCTGTTAGAGCAGGACTGTGACGGTGCTCAGGGTTGTCGACGGTGTGAGATGATGGTGCGATGGAGATGAGAGAGGAGTGCTGGCGATGAGGATGGGCGGGATGGAGGCTAACTGCGAGAAGATGGCGGCGAGGTAGTGCTCAGGAGGATGAAGGCGACCTGCAGCATGAGGGAGAATGAAGAAGGTGGGTTGCAGCAATGGTGGGATCTCGGTTTGTGGTGGTCGGTTGTGGTGAGATGAAGGCGATGGCAGTGGTGAGGGTGTAGGCCGGAGGAGATGGAGCTCGGTGGTCGGAGATGGCTTCGGTAGTGAGGAGTCGGGATGATGAACAGGGGAGGAGAAGAAGAAATAAGAGGGGGAGTTTTTTAATATTAGATATAATATACTTATAATATTATAATAGTGATTAATTAATGAGAAATTGATTTAGAGTTAGTGGCTAATTAAGTAGGGGTTACACATGAATAAGGTATAGAATAACGAATTGATTAAAAAGTGATTATGAGGCTTGAGTTCATGGTAGTAAATATTTTGGGAGTGGGGATTTCAGTTAGGAGTTGAAGGGGTGGAGTTTTCATGAATTGATACTTAGTTTGTGGGCTTGGGTTGCGCTCTAGGTAGGGTCTTACACATTAGAAAATATTGCAAAAGAAGAAATTCAAGATGGCCTTCAAATAATAATAAATTATATTACAGACTAGGAATAAAATATGTCTTACAAAAATAATAAAACAATTTTAGAATGGATTGGAACTTGGGTTTGATAAAGTAATAAAGAATTAAATAATTTATAGAATGGGCTAGGATATTAAATAGTGTGGATTAGAATTGGGCCTAGATTAGAAACCCAACTCACATTACAGTGTGGATTAGAATTTGCTAAATGAGCAAGTTGCTCATATCCCTTTTACCCATATATAAAATAAGATTGCATATTTATGCACAATAATAACAATATATATATATATATATATATATATATATATATATATATCTTTATTTATTTGCTTATTTGGTGGAGCGGGTTTTATTGGGTTTTATTATGAAAAGAAGAGTTTTATGGGCATATAAATAATAAAAGAGTCCTGAATAGGGCTTAGAATTAATTTTCCATTCTTTTCTTCTTTCCATTCTCTTTTCATTTCGTCAGACCGCAAGCCCTTCCCCCATTTCCTTTTCGTTTCGGTCGAAACCCATTCCCGACCAAACCCAAAGCTTCTTCACCCCATCCAATCTTCAATTATTTTTTAATTATTTTAGGGGTAGGCTTATTGGAGGGTGCTCTTAAACCATACGATGTTGGTTTTTGATATCATCCACTGTAATGTGAGTTGGGTTTTATTTAAACTTTATGTGTTTGTATAATTTGAGAAATTTTAGCTGTGAAATGGTGTAGTAAGGAGAGTAGAAAATTCTCTTTATATTAGAAGTTATAGATTTTGCATTTAAGAGATAGAAACTAAATTGGAAAATAATTAGTGTGTTGGCTTAAGAATTAATGGGTAATAAATAGGAAAATTAATAATTATGAGTAATAGAAAGCATTGTAAATTAAGGGGAACAATTTAGAATAAATTTTAATGCAATTTTATGGAGTTAGAAACCCATCGGAAACTCAAAAAAAAAACGTGTGTAACATGTATGCACGCTAGGTGTTCGACGAAATGTCTGAATGAAATATGAGTGATAATTTGATGGAATTTGAGTTATACTTTACCCTCAATAATATTGTTTATTCTTAAATTACGAAATTAGGGTGGTGATACTTTGGGAAATAAATGATTTGGAGTATATGAAAAATGAAGTATAGGTTAGTGTGATGTGTTAAAGCATAAAAATTTGTAGATTATGCGGTTTATGCACTTTTTATATTGCGGACATGTCTGTGGACATATAAGCCCTTATAGGTGAATTTGAGTACATTGAGCATGGTGTATGGGCTAGCATGATATAATTTGATGTTTTAATGCTTAAATAGACGAAATAAGTGATTTGTGATTTTTGAAACCCATGTATATGTTGTGCATGTTTAGAGAGCAATATGAGCCTTATATCCTAGTGAATAACTTTAAATGACTATTATAACTAATATATGACCTATTTATAGGTTGTCATGATATATTGAGGTATTTTAGCACTTAAACTAGGTGGAATATACTGTGGATGCTTTATATTGGCTATATGTATGTGATATGTCAATTATATAATGAATGGTAGTTCATGTATTGATTGAATTGGAAATTTTAGGTATATAACCCAATGGAAATGGCGTATAAGGGTGAGATTGAGTGTTAGTATAGAATGATGTGATGATGTAAGATACGGTAGGGATATATGAATATAATTACTGATATGAGATATGAAAGGTATATGATGTTGATATGACTTTACTTTGCAGTTAGAGGTGTTTTATGGCATTAAATTGCTATTAGTGATGAATCTGGCAGTATATGAGTATATTTTTCCCCCAGTTAAATTGGGAATCTGGTGACTAAGCTATCGGCTTTAGTCCTTGTATCAGTAGAAGGAATATGTTAATATATGTATGGTGAGGTTTATATATATATATGGGTGATAATGAGTTATGATAGCATAAACGATGAAAATTAATGAGTGATTATATGTATAATGTAGTGGTGTTTAAAGTGAAACTAAAGGGAGTTAATTGTTGATTCTTGATTTTGATGATCACAACACAGTGCAACATGTGTCTATGTTATATAGCTGACATTGCAGTGCAGAGACTAAAGACAATTATAGCTGAACAAATAAACAAGCTCAAACAGATACAGATGAAGAAGACAAGGATCAAAGATTCAATTCAAGACTCAAGACTCAAGACTTCAAGCTCAAATGTGTTATCCTATTTTATCTTGTAAACATTGTATTTTATTTCTTGTTGAGTCTTAGTCTGATGTAAAGCCTTGTCAACACACACACACACACATACTCAAAAAATTTCATAATGTGTGTCTTTTAAAAACCCCTAAAAATAAGTCAAAACAGTTTGAAGAATTTTAACTTTTTAAGTACCAGTCGACTTAAGCTTTTGTCAGTCGACTGATAAGTACAAAACTGTTTAAAATTATTCAAACTCTGATCAGTCGACTCTTATGGCAACCCAGTCGACTGTTCGAGAGTTTTTGACCGTTTTCTGATTTTCAAAATCAAAGTTTTTCAAACTCAAAAGTTCTGATCCGTTGGTTGACAGTTGTGTAACTGTTTTCCAACGTTCAGGAGATCAAAACTCCTTATATAGAGTTTCATATCTCTCTGAAAAGAACAGCGAATTTTTATATACATCCGAGCATTCTAGTGAAAAACTTTTCAAGAGATTTTCTGTGAGAAACAAAGCTTTCAAAGTTCATACACTTTGGTTCTCTACATTCAGTCCAGTATAGCATTGATTTCGCTCTGGACTGAGTATAGAAGTCAACCTTGTGATTTAGCCTAGTGCATCAACACATACACCAACAAGGCTATAGGTTGATTGTAAAAATTCTTCTTGTACTTTTGCTCTCGGTTGGAGAGTGGTTGTTGACTCTTGGTTGTAGAGTCGGTGTCTTTTCACTCTTGGTTGTAGAGTGGGTCTGCTTTCTCTGGTTGAGAGAAAGGACTACGGGTTAGACAAGGTTGTTGTCGTAACGCCGTAGGGTATTCTTGTAATCTTTTTTCAAGAATAGTGGAAATCTCAAGTGGGTTGCTTGGGGACTGGATGTAGGTCGGGAGGACCGAACCAGGATATATCTTGTGTACTCTGTGATTGATTATCTTGTGTTTGCATTTACTTTTGTTTAATTAAGTTCTGCAAAATTTGTCTGGCCAGTCGACTCAGATTCGTATCAGTCGACTGCTCAGTCTTGTATAAGTTGTTCTCTTTGCTTCATCAGTCGCCTGCCTTATCTATAAGTCGACTGCATCGAGAGTTTAAATTTCTTTTATTTTTGCTATATCAGTCGACTGGTTCACCACTAAGTCGACTGTGCCGAGAGAAATTATTTATTCCGCAATTTATTTTTGATAAACACTATTCACCCCTCCCCCTCTAGTGTTTGTTGCTTAGCTTACAGGATCCAACATTAATATGATATAATCATGTACTTAATTTAGCATGTTCATAAGATATTATATTGTGATTAAATAAATATTTTGGTACGTTTATGATACGGAATAATATAAAGTATTAGTCTTCTAAATTAAATAACCAGGTGTGTGTGAATACGTGATATAAATGAGATAATTTTATATTACAGTGCTGCACAATCTCCCAGGGGTTTGGGTTAGACCCCACAGGCCCGAGATATACCTAGGAACAGGAGTTATAGATACACCAAGGTAGACCTGGGATGAGTGTAGATAACTCAGGACAGACCTGAGAGAGAGTTGATACCCCAGGATAATCCTGGGATGAGTGCAGATACCTCATGATAGACCAGAGAGAGTTAATTCCCCAGGATAGACCTGAGATGAGTGCAGATACCTCAGGATAGACCTGAGATAGAGTTAATACCCCAAGATAGACCTGGGAGTGCAGATACCTTAGGATATACCTGAGAAAGAGTTGATATCCCGGATAGACCTGGGAGTGCAGATACCTCAGGATATACCTGAGAGAGAGTTGATACCCCGGGATAGACCTGGGAGTGCAGATACCTTAGGATAGACCTGAGAGAGAGTTGATACCCCAAGATAGACCTGGGAGTGCGAATACCTCAGGATAGACCTGAGAGAGAGTTGATACCCTAGGATAGACCTAGGATTGCAGATACCTCAGGATAGACCTGAGAGAGAGTGGTACCCCAGGATAGACCTCGGAGTGCAGATACCTCAGGATAGACCTGAGAGAGAGTTGATACCCCAGGATAGACCTAGGAGTGCAGATACCTTAGGATAGACCTGAGAGAGAGTTGATACCCCCGGAAAGACCTAGGAGTGCAGATACCTCAGGATGGACCTGAGATGAAAGTGGATACCCCAGGATGGACCTGGAAGGGGTTTCCCTCGCTGGTATAGGCCAGGAGGAAGACGTAGCCTCGGGAGTGTCAGACTCTGTGTGAGCAGCTTCCCGCGTGTATACTGAGCTATCGGCGTCAGTTTGATGGGTTTTGTGGGCACTGAGAAAGAAAACAATTCATATAACACATGATGTATGTGTTGAGTATGTAAATGAATAACGAATGAAATATGTTGTTGAATGAGAATGAAAAAAGAAGAAATTGCATTATGTGATTTTATATATATACTAGATTTTCCCGTGGACACGTGCCTATGGCACGTCTTCGAAACGATACAACATGTGAAAGTCTTGTAAATAGTAAAATAACAATTATGTAGCTCAAGTTTGAATAGTAAAGCAATAATTAGTTGTAAATAAAAGTCCATGTTTCCATTAGTATATGTTGAAAAATAATTATCAATGGTGATTAAAAATCCAACTTCTTAAAACTTTGAGTGTGGAAAATGATGAAATTTAACTATTGATGAGATATTTGCTATTTTCAAAGTAACATGAGCAATAAAAAAATGCATAAAAATCTGAAAATTTACAAATCTGAAATCTGAAAATATAAAATTTCTGAGTAAATAGAGAGAGAATTAGAGAGAGAGATAAATAAATAAATAAATAAATAAATAAATAAAGAGTTGTTTTGGGGGAATTTGAATTTGAGTTCTGGGGGGAACTTTTTGGTGGGAAAATATGTTTTGTGAGGTTAGATCTGGACCATTGATTTCAACCCTATTGAATGAGAGCCACTTGATAGCTTTCTTTGTGTTTTATTATATAGATAATAAAGAAATGGGGCTATGAAAATATTAATGAAAGAGAAGAAAGTATGTTAAGTGAGTAATATGATTAGTGAAGATGTGGGGATTATATAAATGAGCATGAAAAGTGAAGGAATTATGTATACAGATTAATATGAATAAATTGAAGAAATTGTGGTATGAAAATAAATATGAGTGTGAAACATGAAGTAGAATATATTATGTGATGAGAATGGTTATTAAAGTAAAGTATGATATGTTATGAGTTTGATGTACCTTGGAATTGTGTCGAGGAACTACTCGCCCGCTATTTCCATGAAAATTGTGGGAACTACCTGCCTTGACACAACTCCCGGGTGAATTAGTGTGTTGGTGATATGATAATTAGATTGCGAGAGGGTAAATAAAGTAAAGTAAATTTTAAGATGAAAATGAAAATAAAGAAAAGTAATAACTGAGCTATCGGCTTGAGATGTGATGTTATATTACCCAACTTCTGCTTTGGGTGCGGTGATTATTACCCAGGTTATCGGCTTGGAGGTGCGGCGATATATATATAATGTGATTTATGATAATGTAACCCAAGTTATTAACTTGGGAGTGCGGCATTATGTATAATATAGAATAAAAGATAGAAATGTGAGATGGTAAAGATATAATAACGATCATGGTTAAGTATGTCGTTAAATAAATGATAATGGATACGAAAATGGAAATGCTAATAGAAACAGTTTTGGATATGGTAATGTAAATGATAAGAAATGTAGTAATGGTAAATCTGATAGAGTGGGATAAAAACTAGATTAACGATCGAGAAGGACTTTAGTGATGATATGAATGTGTTAAGTGTAAAGTGATGGTATCAAAATCATATTTGGATGAGTTAATAGTAATAATAGAGTACTAGAATGTGGTATAAAGTGTGATGTTGAATTATGAGAAGTAGGAAACAGATATGGAGTAATATCGGAGTTGAGTGACAAAAAGGTGATCGAGATAATGGTCAAGAGTATAGTTAAACATATGATGATGTATAAATGAACTATGTGATGATGAAGAAATGGAAAATATATGGTAAGTGTATATGGATGGTAAATTTATGGATAAGTATGAATTTGTTTGCCTTAGATTTCGGGTCAAGGAACTACTGCCCCCATTTCAGTTGAAATGAGGGGAACTGCCGAGACACGAACCCAAGGGAGGCCAGAGGGGTGAGTTTATCAGTGATATTATTATAATGACGGTATGTAAGATTTCATATAAGGATAATAGAAGTGTTAATAAGAACGGTAATAGAGATGGTAAAGGAAATGCTGGTGGAGGTTTATTTACAGTGATGAATTGATACATGGGATTAGTGACGCGGTATAGTTACGTGGATGTGAAGTAGATGGTTAAGTGTTTAATGATGGTAATAGATGTTTAGGTATACGGTGAGGTTTAAGTACCTGAATGTATTTATTTCTTTTACACTTTCATGTTTTATTTATGTTTCTCATTTTTAAAATCATGTTATTAATTTCATTGATATTGTTCTTATTCATGCTGATTATACTCACACCAGATATGGCTAACCCCTGTTGTTTTCTAGGGGTTAGGGGAGTCCATCCCCGAAGGTGGACGACCTTAACTCTCCTGCAGGTTTTGATAGCAGCAAGGTGAGATAATTTTTGTAGTTTGGTAGTTATACATTTGCTCGTAGTAAAATGGAAAATATGTATGTATGTATTATATGTAGAAATGGGAGTAGATTAATGTATTATCTTGTAGTATGGAAGACTGTGTGTATAATTGTAAGAGGTAATATATTTGTTGTGTTGTGATGAGGTATAAAAGCCCGTACTCACCTCGTTGTGGAGTATTGGGTTCTGTGGTTGATTTTTAAAAATGCTTTTCTAAAGTTTTACTAAAAATCATATATGTTTTCAAAAGAATTTTTGTTTTTCTAATTCATATCTTGCTTGTTATGAAGAATTTTGCCCCCATGACCGTTTATATTTATTTCCTGTGTGATGTGGAATGATTTGGCCTGGGGAGGATTGAATTATATTACAGGTACCATGATTTTTGTAATTGTTTGCAGAATTTCGTAAGGAATTGCTGCGAAAGGGCTAATATTTCAGGGGAGTCTCTGCCAAAATTTTCAATAAAAATCTATGAGTATTTTTCTAAGTAAGAAATGATGTAGATGAGTAATAGATTATGTTAGAAGTCATTTGAATAAAGAATAAAAAATTTGGGGTGTTACAAATTTTCTTACAAAAATAAGAATAGTAATAATAATAAGCTTGGGTTGGACTGGGCCGAAAAGAACTTGGGCTTTGATTATCAACTAAAATAATAATAATAATAATAATAATAATAATAATAATAATAATAATAATAATAATAATAATAATAATAATAATAATAATAATAAAAAGATGAAGAAGATAGATTGAAATTTTGGGTTCTAACAGTATAATTGAATATCCAAAAGAAATAAATCAGTTTCCAAAAGAATAGTATGATTTATTTAAAAAAATCTGGAATACAAGAATGCGATGAAAAGAAAAGTAAATACAAATCCCTAGAACCAGAAACGGGGGTTACAAATCCTATCCACCTTATAAACAGAATTTCTTCCTCGAAATTCATTTAGGCGGAATGTAGGTTACAACCAAAGCAGAGCACAAGAGATAAAGAAACAGGAAACTTAGAGAGAGAGAAACAAAGTGGGGGCAACACCGGAATAAGAAAGAAGATGGATAAGAATGATGTCAAATAATGAATCGATGAATGATGACGAATTGAATTTATGAGGAGAAGGTGAACGATAACAGAAGGAAAGAAATAGCACAAGGTCTGTGGGTTATGGGCCCTTCACGCTTCCGCGGAGCTACTCTGATTGGGAAAACTCCGTCATCAGGGTCTATTATCTCCAGTAGTCTGCCTCGTGGCTCACCATATCCTTAGCACGTCCAACAGTGTATCTTTTGCACGAAATTTGAAATTCTAGCGATTTAAGATTCTAAATACTATCTGGGATCCAAGGACTCTACCAGCACGCCATAGAGCGAACCAAAACACCTCCTCTCATGGTGGTGATCCAAGCCGCTTGTATGTTGTTGCAGATCAAGCGAGGCCGATCGATGAAATGAGCAGAAATAAAAAGAATGGATAGCAATAGAATCAAAAGAACATGAGTACGAAAAGAATGAAATTATACCCAGCATGGAATCAATGAACGTGGGCAAATGGAAGGAACGAAAGAAAATAAGAAATGAAGGAACTGAATATGAAGGGATCAAAAGTGGATCGAATAAGATTAGTATCCAGATTGCATGATGGTTATTACATGTTCATGTGATCACTGCGATGTGCATACTTGTTGAACTTAACATGGTTCAAACCTGCCCTGGCTAACATTTAGCCAAATTGGTTAATCCCTAACCTGGTTAGAGTTTAACCTGTTAAGGCCTAAACCCAACTTGGCTAACACAGTAGCCTAACCTAGCAAAACCCCAACATGGTTAGAGTCTAACCTGGCTAACACATTAGCCTAACCCTGGTTAGGGCCTAACCTAGCTCTGATACCACTAAAAACCCTGTCACGCCCCATTTCCCGTGGTACAGAAACACGGGCACGTAACTGAGGCTTAGTGAATGATATAAATATACAAACTCATATCATCTATAACTTGTACAATACTAGTTAGCTCAACAATATAATAATAATAATCACATAAACAATAATAGCATGGAAAACCAATATCTGAGATACAATAACTTACAGAATAGCCTGAGAATAAGCAATACAATAACAGTACGTATAGACATTAACTCAAAAGAAAGAGGAAGGGTACCCGTTAGAGCATGCTACGGGCCGCAAGTAGTGGCAAGCAGTTAAACAGTAATAGGACGATGTAACAGAAGCAAGAAATTGGAACGATATTAGCGTCAATAAATAACAGGCGGTAACATGATCAAGAAAGCAAGGGACGGTAAACAAGAGTCGATAATGCAATGATCGATAAACAGTAAACAACAATTTAATGATCAGTACTCAATATTCAATAATTAATGATCGATAAACAATATTCACTAATCAATGATCGATAAACAATATTCAATAGTCAATGATCGATAACAATAAACATTGATAAAAGTGCAAGCGTCGATGCACAGTGTCAATCTTATGTCTATAAGTCTTTTATTAATCTATCGAATGCTCAGTGACATTTTGGGTTCATAGAGGTCGAATGAAACGATGAATGATGTGAAGTCCGAATTCAAACAATATATGACGGAAATGAGTAGATTAACAACATGGATATAAGGATGAGACTACTTGCGGAGATCAAGAATATGCTTGCATAAGAATAAAAAAATTGTACAAGTGAGACTTGCCTTTAGTTAATAATTATGACTCGCAAGAGCACATGGCAGTGACAATGGCGATGATGGTGGCAGGACGACAGTGAAGCACAGCAACTGCAGTACAATAACAGCCGTAGTAGTCAGCAGCAAGCGACGAAAGCAAGGAAGGTTGTGGGGGAGGAACAGCGAGAGGTTGGCATGAGTGGCGGTGATGCTCCAGGCTGCAGTGAGGTGGTTTGACGACTGTGGGTTGTGGTGAAGGTGCATCAACGAGGTCAAGTGCGAAAATGGTAGTGTGGGCAGTGGTAGTCGGGTGGTTGCGGTGATGATGAAGGAGAGTTGCAGGCTGCGGTGGAGAGTTTGAATATGGTGCTGCTATCGTAATTTCGGGATGTGAAGTTATTTTCGGTCGAGTTCGGGTGCAATGGTGGTGATGGGTTCCCGGAGTTGGCATTGGTGGAGGCAGCGGGTGAGGGATAAAGCTTGCTGTCGGGGTTGTGCTGCGGCGGTGACTGTGACAGTGCTCAGGGTTGTCGACGGTGCGAGATGATGGTGTGATGGAGATGAGAGAGGAGTGCTGGCGATGAGGATGGGCGGGATGGAGGCTAACTGCGGGAAGATGGCAGCAAGGCAGTGCTCGGAGGATGAAGGCGACCTGCAGCGTGAGGGAGAATGAAGAAGGTGGGTTGCAGCAATGGTGGGAGCTCAGTTTGCGGTGGTCGGTTGTGGTGAGATGAAGGCAATGGCAGTGGTGAGGGTGTAGGCCGGAGGAGATGGAGCTCAGGTGGTCAGAGATGGGTTCGGTGGTGAGGAGTCGGGATGATGAACAGGGGAGGAGAAGAAGAAATAAGAGGGGGTGTTTTTTAATATTAGATATAATATACTTATAATATTATAATAGTGATTAATTAATGAGAAATTGATTTAGAGTTAGTCGCTAATTAAGTAGGGGTTACACATGAATAAGGTATAGAATAACGAATTGATTAAAAAGTGATTATGAGGCTTGAGTTCATGGTAGTAAATATTTTGGGAGTGGGGTTTTCAGTTAGGAGTTGAAGGGGTGGAGTTTTCATGAATTGATACTTAGTTTTTCGGCTTGGGTTGGGCTCTAGGTAGGGTCTTACACAATAGAAATAACGCAAAAAGAAGAAATTAAAGATGGGCTTCAAATAATAATAAATTATATTACGGACTAGGAATTAAATATGGCTTACAAAAACAATAAAACAATTTTAGAATGGATTAGAACTTCGGTTTGATAATGTAATAAAGAGTTAAATAATTTATAGAATGAGTTAGGATATTAAATATAGTATGGATTAGAAATGGGCCTGGATTTCTCTTATAAAAATAAGAATAATAATAATAATAATAAGCTTGGGTTGGACTGGGCAGAAGAAGAATTTGGGCTTTGATTGTCAACTAAAATAATAATAATAATAATAATAATAATAATAATAATAATAATAATAATAATAATAATAGGAAGAAGAAGAAGAAGAAGAAGAATATAGATTGAAATTTTGGGTTCTAATAGTATAATTGAATATCCTAAAGAATGAAATCGGTTTCCAAAAGAATAGTATGATTTATATAAAAAAAATCTAGAATACAAGAATGTGATGAAAAGAAGAGTAAATACAAATCCGTAGAAATAGAAACGGGGTTTACACATCTGCTTGCCAATTTTCTTCTTGCGGAATGCGAGCGACCACTGTTTCATTGAAGGTGGACATAATCTTCTTTGCATACGCCAAGTATTTGACCATATGATCATCCTTTGCCTCATATTCTCCTTGGACCTGGTACACTATTAATTGAGAGTCATTGAATACTTCGACTCTTTGTGTCCCTGCCTTCTTTGCTAGAAGGAGGTCGGCATTCAGGGCTTCATACCCGGCCTCGTTGTTAGAAGCTGGGAAACTTAGGCACGAGTATTGGAGAATGAACTCATCAGGACTGAATAAGATTACCCTGGCTCCGCTCCCTACGAGGCAAATGGACCCGTCCACACAGACATTCCAAAGTAGGGGGCTGTCTTCTTCCTCGGGAGGATTAGGGATTGTGTTCTCGATGATGAATTCGACTTGGGCCATAATTGCGGTTCTGGGGCGATAAGTGATATCATGCTGGCTTAGCTTAATAGACCACTTCATGGGTCTTCCGGAGCTTTCGGGGTTGTGGAGAACTTGCTTGAGTGGTTAATCGGTGAGGACCCAAATCAAGTGTGCTTGAAAGTAGAGTCTGAGCTTCCGGGCGGCTGTCACTTAGAGCATAGGAAATCTTCTCCATCTTCGAATATTGAACCTGGGAATCATGGAGGACATTGCTCACATAGTAGATCGGCTTCTGCGGCCGATCTTCTTCTTTTAGCAGCACAACGCTAATGGTTTGATCCGAAGTAGCTAAATAGAGGTAGAGGATTTCTCTTGGTGTAGGCTTGCTTAGGAGTGGAGGACTGGTGAGGTGTTTTTTTAGGCTTCAAAAATCTGCTTGCTGCTCTTCCCCCACTCAAAATTCTTTGCTCCCCAAAATGCTTTAAAGAAAGGGAGACATTTCTCCCCTGACTTGGAGAAGAAACACCCGATGGCAGCGATGCGGCTTGTAAGCCTATGAACTTCTTTGATTGTAGCTGGGAGGGACATGTCGATGATAGCTTTGATCTTCACAGGGTTGGCTTCAATTCCTCTCTGACTCACCATAAACCCCAAAAACTTTTCTGAGGAAACCCCGAAGGCACACTTCGAAAGGTTCAGCCTCATATTGTTGATCCGAAGTACATTGAATGCTTCTTGAAGTTCGGCTACATGGTCTTCTTTTATCAGGCCATTTACAAGCATATCATCCACATATACTTCCATGTTTCGGCTGATCTGTTCTTTGAAGACTTGGTTCACCAGGTGTTGATATGTAGCTCCGACATTCTTTAGCCCGAATGGCATAACTCGGTAGCAATAGAGCCCCTGATTGGTGATGAAGGATGTTTTCAGGATGTCTGACGGAAACATTCGGATCTGATTGTATCCTGAAAAAGCTTCCATGAAGCTCAATAACTCATGGCCTGAGGTGGCGTCAATTAAGGCATCTATGGTTGGCAGGGGGAAGCGGTCCTTCGGACATACTTTATTGAGGTTGGTGAAGTCTATGCAGATTATCCACTTGCTGTTGGCTTTCTTGACCATTACCATGTTTTCTAGCCACTAGGGATAGCTAACTTCCTAGATGAATCGGGCTGCTAAGAGCTTCTCAACCCCTTCCTTGATGGCTTGTTGCCTTTTGGGTGTGAATTTGCGGTGCTTCTGCTGGACCGGCTTGGCTTCCGAATTTACACTTAAGCGATACATAATCATATCTTCAGAAATGCCCTACACATCTTCGGTTGTCCAAGCGAAAAAGTCCCGGTTCTCCCTGATGCAGGCGATGAGTTGCTCTTTGACTTGGTTGGGGAATGTCTTTCTCACCTGGAAACACTTAGCTTTATCTCTTCAGAGAAAGGGATTTCTGCTAATTTGTTTGCGGGTGCGGAGCTGGCTTGTTCTGCATTGAGGAGGAGATTTAAGGCATCGAGGTAGAGAATCGAGCCCCCCATTACAGTAGTGTAGCATGCCCAAGGAGCTTCTTGATTTCCCTTTGCTTCCCCTACTCCTACAGCCTTCGGGAATTTCATCTCCATGTGGTAGGTTGAGACGACCGCTTGGACGGCAGATAACCCCGACCGCTTGGATGGCAGATAACCTCGGGCGACCGAATATGGCATTGTAAGCGAACTTCATGTCAACCACCATGAAGTCTAGTGCTTATGTGTGAGTTGTTGGAGCATTCCCTAAGGTTATGTCAAGGGTAACAATTCCTTTGATCATTACTAGAGCTACATAGAATCCATCGAGGTTGTATCAGGTAGGCTTGAGATGATCTCGCTTGAGCTTAAGACCTTTAAACACATTCAGGAAAAGGATGTTAACTGAGCTTCCATTATCTACTAGAACTCGGAGCACTTCATGGTTTGCCATATATATGTTGATTACGAGTGCGTCGCAGTGAGGTGTTCGAACACCTTCCAAGTCTCAATCCGAGAATGTGATGCTGGCTCCTGTGCATCTAGGAGGCGGTATGTTATGTACTAAATTTACTTCTCGGACGAAAGCTTTCCTTGAGCATCTAGAGGCTCCCCCCATAGGTCCTCCATGAGTAGCATGAAAGTTTCCATCCGACCCAATCCCTGGGACTCGGTTGGCCACTTTGATCACTTGTTGGCTCCCCTCACAAGTGGAGGCTCAGTGTCATTTACTTATGCAAATTTTGTGAGGTATCCTCATCAGAGCAACGCTTCAACCTCGTCCTTGAGAGCTTAACAATCATCTGTGAGGTCACCATCATCTTTGTTGAAGGCACACAACTTGGTTTTATCTCTTCTCTTACTCGGGGCATTCATCTTGAGGGGAGGTAGAAGGATCCCGTCCTTGTCAACCTCCATGAGGATGGCGGAGATGCTAGTATTAAGTAGGGTGTACTTCTCAAAGCGAGGCATGGGAGGCGGGAGGCGCTGATCCGTGGCATCCTTCTGGGATTTTTGGGGTTCATCTTCATTGGGGCCTTTCCGTTTGTTCCCAAACGAAGGTATCTTCCACTCTTGAGGGCGGATTGCCTCTTCGACTCGGATGTACTTCTCGGCTCTTTGAAGAAGGTCGGAGAAGTCCAAAGGATGTCTTTTGATGAGGGAAGCCTTGAGATCATCATGTTTCACATTTTACCTGAAGGCGGCCATGGCTACTGCTGAATCGAGTGAGGGGATGGATCTTGACTCGGCTGTGAAGCATTGGACATAGCTCTTGAGAGACTCCCCCATCCCTTTGCTTCAGATCTAGCAAGGAAGCACTGGTCTTCTCCGACTTGCGACTGGTGATGAAGTGTGTGGGGAAGAGCTCATCAAGTTGGTCTAAGGAAAATATAGATCCTGGAGAGAGACGAGAGAACCATTATCGTGCAGAGCCCTTCAAAGTTGCTGGAAAATTTTTGTATAGGAAGGAGTTAGACGCTTGGTGGATCATCATGAGAATATTTATACTGTCGATATGGTCTACTGGGTCGATCTCCCCATTATAAGGCTCGAATGTTGGGATCTTGAAGTTAATAGGGACAGGAGCCTCGATGATCTTCTTGGAAAATGGGGGGTCTGACGGGACGGTATCTTCTATCATGTTTTCTTCTTTCTGCTTCAATAGTGCCAAACGATCTTCCATCTTTTGGAGGCGTCGGAGGACGGCATCCTCTAGCTGATCGGATCTAATGGACCCATAGGACTCCTCACATTGTGGAGGGGAGAGCGGTGAGAACTGGATCACCGAATCTTGGGAGGAATTATGTCAAGGGCCTGAAGGATTTCATCTTTGAACTCTCGGAGTTCTGCTCTGGTGACGGGAACTTCTTCTTCTCTCCCTCTTCTAGGGGATGCTCTGCTGGTTGGAGTTTGGATGCCTCTGGATGCCTTCTCTCTCGGGGGGGGGGAGTTCTTCTGTGGTCCATTGGGAAATGGTGGCTTCTTTTCCCCTATGAGAGGGAGATCTTCCTCGTCTTCTGGGAGAGGGAGTTCTTCTGCGCTCCATTGGAGAGGGAGTTCTCCTAGATCGTAAGGAGTGGAACTTCTTCTACCCCCATGCTATTATGGATGGGGGGCTTCTTCATGAGCTCTCCTCTCGTTAAGGTGAGTTCGGAGGTCAGACCCCTACTAGTGACTAACGATGACCTGATGGATATCGGGTTGTGATTGAAGGAGCGTGGAAGGGGTAAAGGTGTAAACTGATCATCTCTTTCAAACGAATGGTCTTGCAGATGGTTCGGGACGACTCCGACGGGAGCCCCCCGGTGCAGAGGTGTAAAATGATCATCGATTTTCAATGAAGGGTCTTGCAGATGGTTCGAGATGACACCGACGGGATTCCCCCGGTGCAGCTCCTCCAGGGTGGAGGCTGAACCTGTAGAAGGAGAGGCTCTTCTTGCTGATGTTGTTGGGGTTAAACATGTTGAAAGGTGGGAGGAAGGTCTTCAAGAGGATGAGGTGGAGGAAGAGGGTTGGCTCGTCGGCTTGAGACTGCTACCTTCCCTTTCCCCTTAAGAGGCTTGGTTGAAAGTAGTTTTTTACCAGCGAATTCTGGTCGGAATTTTTTGTTGTTCTCATAGACAGTGCCAATCTGTTGCTGCTTTTTTCGGTGTGGGAGCAATCAGATAATTGTGGATTCTTTTGAGGAACAATCAAGAACTGACCTTTTGACTTACAATGGTGTTAACTACCTATGACCGTGATTGACTTCTCGATCTGACTTGTTTGCGCCATAGAATTTGATTCGTGTGGTGACGATCGCCTCCGCTGACCTGAAAAAGTCTGAAACATCGAGGCTGATCCCGGTGATGGACCTTCGACGCTCAAGTCAGAAATTAAGAAGACTTTGAGAGAGTTTTTGTGGAGAAAATATTGATTACCTGTTTGTGGTGGAGTTATGGAGGTATTTATAGTCGCTTTCATCAGTTTCATGATAATGATTTATATCTACTTCCCGGTGTTTTTGAATTAAAACAGTTATCTCTTCTTCATGAAGAGATAAAGGTTGTTAAGGAAAGTTTAGACTCTTATCAGGATAAGAGATATGGTTTTTGAACCGTCTCTTATGTATAATTATGGGTTTAAATCGTATTTAGACAACCTGGACCCATTCTTATTGGGCTGGTAGGACAACCCAGTTAAACAGACTCATTTTGGGTTGTTGGGTTCGGAAGAGACCCAACTCCCGTTTACGGACCTGTTTTTAGTAAAATTACTGTTTTACCCCTTAGAGCTTTAAGATTCGTACCCGATTTGGTTCTATTTTTACGCACATTAAATATGCACATAGGTAAACCATGCCCTACACCTCTGTCATGTGGCTCCTGCCTCATGATTTGTGATGGCACTCCTCTTAGTGATGCAACTTCTTACAAAAGCATGGTTGGAGGCCTCCAATATCTTACTGTATCTCGCCATGACATTGCCTTTGCAGTAAATCAAGTTTGACAATTCATGCAGTCACCGACAAGCTCTCATCATAAAGACGTCAAGTGTATTTTTTTCTTTGTTAAGGGTACTCTTCAGCACAAAAACTCTCCTTCTTCAACATATTTGTCTTTCAAAGCTTTTTGTGATATGATAGGGCCGGTGACCCCGATGATCATCGTTCTACCACCGGAGCTTGTATTTTTGTAACCCCTATTCCCGTTAATACGTATTTTTCATATATTTTTTCGTATTTCAAATTCTTAGTATCTTGTAACTAATTCTTCTCAATTGATTATCGATTTTCAACCTGAATTGTATTTCATTCTATGATTTTTGATATGATACCCAAATGTTGAATATTTTATTTTGGTTAATTATTTAAACCAATTTATTTATTCGATTACTTGTTACATTCTATAATTATATATATCCTTTTCATTTAATTGTTGCTTGAAGCCTAGGCCCAGTCTAATATTAATATTATTATTCAAACTATTTAAATTGAAGCCCATCATCGAAAGCCCAATTTTATATTTTAATTTCATTATTTATTAATATCTAACCTGATCCCAAAGTTTAGCCCAATCCTATTACTAATTTATTAAAATGTTTTGAGCCCATAGACCAAGCCCAAATCCAAACCAGTACTCATATGTATTTGTACAGAATCAATCCTATATACTTACCCGTACACAAATCTCTTCACGTTCCCCCCACTTTGCACATTCCCGTAACTACAACCCCCCCCCCCCCCCCCCCACTATCTCCAACTACCCACTATTAATATTATATTATTATATAAAACTCCCTCGTTCTCCCCACCTCTCTTCTCTTCTCCCCCCCCCCCCTTGTTTAAAACAGAGTGACCCATTTCCTCTCTCTTTTCCCCTGTTTCGAAACAAAACAGAGAACCCCAACAACTCCCCCTCGCCTCCGCCTACACCCTTCCTGTCCTCCATCGACATCATCTCCTGCATCGCACCATCATCCTCCTCCCGCTCGAACCCACCCTGTGCTGCCATCCCGAAGCTTCGCCCCACCTCCTTGGAGCCTCGACCTCCTCTACCATCCCCAGTTGCGACCACCCTCGTCTCCTTCACCCTGAGAACTACTTCGTCTCAACCGCTACGACCACCGCTCGTAGCACCAATGCCGCTATTGTCGTCCACCACAGTCATCTTCTTCCTCCTCCGTTCAAGCTCCGAGCATCGCCAAAACCCATCGAAGGTCATCTCCAGTGCAGCTCCACCATGACCCTCAGCGCCAGCATTCATCAGCCTCGACCAAGCCCCACACCCGAGCTTCAACTCCTCCATGACCCCTCGACTGCTCCTCATCAACCTCCGAGTACCCACCGAAGCTCCGCCAGTCGCTGATCCACCTTGTGCTCACTACATCCACCCCGTCGCACATCACCATCGACGCCTCGCAGCACCGCCCTTCCACCTCGTCACTGCTCCTCCATCGACAGACCTCCTGAGCACCTCGATGTTGTAGAACCCATCCTCATCCACGTCGCCTTGTCCCCACCGCAGCCACCCTGACTCATCTCCTCCGTCAACCTCCAATTTCCATCCTCCGCCTTCAGTCTCCTCCGCCGCAACCCTCGACTGCAACCTTCTCTCTCCCTCTGTTTTGGAAATAGAGCACCGCTCTTGAGTCTTCCGAACCACCAAGCATCGTCAACGACCTTCCCCTCCGACCTCACCTCCTCCACATCGTCGACTTCGCCGTTTACCACAGCCTCGAGCATCCCTCACCATTGAGTCTCCCGCCTACTCTCTCTTTCTCTTTGTTTAAGTTGAGAAGGAGGAGGTACAGTGGTCAATTTTCGTGTTTGCTGTTCGGGTATAGGAGATCCAAATTGGTGGTTGGTGTTGTAAAGGGACCCGGTGTAAGGCCTGTTTGTTGTTTTGCTGTTTAGTCTTGTTTTACTGTTTGGTTTTGCACGTGGAGCGTACGTGCATGCTTTTTTCCCGTGTTCATGCTTCATTATCCAGGATTCTGATCCCGTTATTCTCTCATTCACATCGAAATCATCTAATCAGGCAAATATCCTCTTGTACAATTCGTTTGTTCTCGTACAAGCTTTCTTTGAAAAATATCGCAAGTAAATTCATTGACTATCTGTTACAAATTCTAATTCATATTCACCTACCGAATTGAAATCTGTTGCTATACATAATCCGTCGATCCCGTACTCGCATATGATCGTGAATACTTTATTATCATATGCATTACACGAACACGATGATACACACATATATACTCTTAGAACTATACAGGATGTTGTGCATGAACTGCTTTCCTTGTTAGTAGCTGGAATGTGGTTATGATCTCTTTTACTCCTGATTAACTTTTATATATGCTTTTGATCACATCGTAGTTACAACATTATTTTATAAACCCTGAAATGCTCCTGAACCAGACTTGTAATAGAAATTCGACCCAGTAAATGACATTAAAACTATGTGTTTTTGCATCTCATTAGTTAGAACATGTTCCATGCATAATTTCTTGATATTCCCTGACCATTTCTTGACATCATTCTCGCTGCATCATGATCATGTTTGATTATAATAAAAGTAACAAGCCGGGGTATAAAGGAGAAAGATCTAGTAGTGGGCAATATAGAAGAGAGTACTCGTATGGGAGCACGTAGTTTTCCGATGCAAGTTACAAGTTTGCAAATCACAGGTTTACATGTTCACATTACAGTTCACACTCTACATGTTCCACATTGCACGTATCTCGATACAAGATATAATTTACATATTTTTCCCCAGTATGTGACCTATAGAATCCACCACTAAGTCTAAATGTTCACTTGATTGCGTGTATCATACTTTATTGCGTGTATCAAACATGTGGTATGGGACGCATGATTGTTGCACTAGTTAGGTTAATAAAAGACATGAGATTAACACGTACACTTGCATGATCCAATTACATGTTACATGTTCCTGTTGATCTGCGTACTTGTTTACATGTCACTTGTTTCATGATGTCTTGTTCATGATCCAGTTTACATTTTGTATTTCACCTATTACATAATTCTTGATTCCTTGCTCTTTTCCTGTTTCTTGTTTCGTTTTTGTACTTGTCCCCTTAGCTTGTACTACTTGCGGTCCGTGACTTGCATTAACGGGCACCTTCTTGTTTCTCTTTTTGTAATAATGTACTTGCAGGCCTGGAAGGAGAGTTACCCGAAGGTGTTGCTGAGCAAGTGTGTTAGTCTTGTTAATTATCATATTACTTTAGTTCATGTTTTATTCATGCTACTCTTTATTGTATTTCGGATGTGTTTGACCCGTAACTATGTTTCTTTCCAGTTGTTGGTTATGAACTGTTTCATAATTTATTATTATCCTGTCTGTGATTATACATGCTTGCGTGGTTATTGTTGTTCTGTTGTTGAGTTACCTATACAGCTTATGAATGGTGTATTCGCATCATTCGCTGGGCCTCAGTCACATGCTTGTATTCCCGTATTTTGGGAAGCAGGGCGTGACAATTTTTCTTGGCCCCAACCTACTGACCTAGTCTGTTAAGAAACGAACCATAGTATCTCGCTCAAGTGTCGAGGCTAAATACCGTGCTATTGCTTATTGTTAGGTTAACAAAAAGAGATAGGGAGAAAAGATGAATATGTATTATTGGACCCTAAATACCTGTATATATAGGGTACAAATAATCTCAGTCGTACATCTAATATATATCAACACTCCCTCTCAAACTCATGGTGGATCAATCAGTGTGAGTGTACCCACAATTATCAAAATATCTGGACAGTGCGGGATTTTGTGAAGAAGTTGGTTGTCTGCTCTGAAGAATCACAGAATGAAGTGAAATGGTCTCTGCCTCAAAATGATCACTTACGAAATGAAAATCAATCTCTATGTGCTTCGTTCGCTCAAAAAAGATCGGGTTGCTTTCAATATGTATAACAATCGGGTTGTCACAATGAAGAGGAGTGGCTCCTGTAAGGGTGACACCCATATCTGACAATAGCCTCCGAACATGAACAATCTCTCTAGAAGTGGCTGTCATCGCTCTGTACTCTGCCTCTGTGTAAGAAAATGCAACAACTGACTATTTCTTGCTTCTCTATGAGATCAGCGAATCACTAAGAAAGAGACGTAAACATGTGGTAAACCACCTGGTAGTAGGATCCCCTACCCATTCTGAATAAATATATACTAAAATCTAGTCTATAAGTAGAGGTCATGAATAATGAGCGACTGATAGTGCTCCGAAGATATCTGAGGATCCGAAGAAGAGCACTATAGTGAACTAATCGAGGAGCTGAAACAAACTAGCTAACAATACTGACTGCATGACCAATATCAAGTTTGGTCATGCATAAATAACCAAGTTGTCCAACAATTTGCCTATATTTGGTGAGATCAGGGAGGAGCTTACCCATCTATGGGACGAAGCTTCACATGAAGCTATAAGGGAGTACCAGCTGATCGACTGTCAAATACAGCTGTAGCAGAAATAATGTCTGATGCGTGGTTCTGCTGAGAAATGAGTATCCCTCGAATGTCCTGGGCAATCTCTAAACCTAGAAAATAATGTAGTCTGCCAAGATCCTCTATATAAACCTGCTGATGAAGGTATCTCTAAGTGGATGCAATGTCTGTTAAGTCATCTCCTGTAATTATTATATATCAACATACAGCAATAGAAGTACCCTCCCCTGAGGTAATGACCGCATAAACATTGAGTGATCCTGTGAACTCTAACTGAAACATTCATGTGTGATGACACATCGAAAGCACTCAAACCAGGCTCGAGAAGCCTGTTTCAGACCATAAATAGTTCGGCGTAGACGGCACATGATGAGAAGGTGTGGTGAGGCCAAGAGGAGGTTGCATGTAAACTACCATATATAAGGTACCGTGAAGAAATGCATTCTTAACGTCCATATGGTATAACGACCAATTATGTATAGAAGCAACGGTAAGAAGAGTGCAAACTGTGATAATCTAAGCTACTGGAGCAAATGTATCATCATAATATTCCTGAGTAAAACATCTGGCAACTAGATGAGCCTGTTGTCACATAGTAGAGCCATCAGGTCGATATTTTACCTTGCAGATACACTTGCAACTAACAGGCTCGAGTGGAATAATATCTCGTGACAGTCTGATCAAATGCACAAAACTCCTCTATCATGGCTTCCCACCACTCTAGATATTGATGGCTTCCTGATATGATCTAGGCTCACAAGTGGAGTGTTTGGCAGTGAGGTATGCTTGAAAATGGGGTGAGTAAGATGCTAGTATGGCAAAGCCAAACTGGTCTGGAGGACCAGTGGCATCTTGTGTAAAACATGTTTGTGGGATACCCATAGTGGAACGAGTAGAGTGATAGACCACTGGTGGATGCACAGGCTATGGAGGTGGTGATGCAGGAGGTGATGAAGGTGGGGTGCCTGTGGAGGTGGGGATGCAGGTGGTGTGAAAGGAACCTCAGTATGAGTGACAAGAATTATAGTATCTGTATGAGGTTAGAGTAGAGCTAGAGGGGTGGGAGTTATCTCTACTCGTCGGGCGCAAACGGCAGATTCAAAATCAACACTGTCTGGAGTTGCCTTTACTCACTTGCCGGGCATAAACGACAAAATTGACCTCTTCAAAACTTGCTAGGCACAAACAAAAAGTTCAATGTTCAACCCTGTCCCAAAGTTATCTCCACAAACTTGCTGGGAACATAAAGCAAGCTTTTCAACCAACTCTGTCCCAGAATTGCCTCAACAAACTTGTTGCGATCAAACAGAAAGTCCACAGTCTGTCCGCCTTCCAGAGTCTGTCTCTGCAATAGTTCTTCTAAGTCAACTATATACATAAGATCCAACGATCAAAGCAATCATCTTCTAGACCAACAGAACTCTCATCCAACAACAAAATGCTCGACCGACAAAATAAGTGAACAACACAATGCTTGGTCAACGAAAGAGTGGTTCAAAAAAACGAGGGACGGGACGCTTGATCGACAAAATTAGTGGTCAAACAAAGTGCTCGGTTGAATAAAACACTTGATCAACAAAATGGGTGGTCCACTAAGAACTTAGTTGAACAAATCCAAGCTTTGACAAAACGATTTAGCAAGCACAAAAAGCCATGTCCACCAAAAAGATCCTATTTATTGATGCGTATGAGCATATGTACATATAGACGTGTATACATATATATGTATATATTGTTGGTGTATGCCCTAAAGGTTAGTTGTGTATTGCTATTACTAGTTTACATTGTATCATGACGTTTATTTCAAATTTAGGTATTTCATTTATTATGTTATTTATTGTGAATTAAATGAACATAATGAAGTCCTTAGAATAGTAAGTTGAATGCCATGGGATATCGAGTACATGACTTGCTTGTGAGGTCCTATTAGCTGAAATCAGAAAAATGTTCATAAATGTCCCTATTCAAGTATTATTGTGAATTAGGACAATGATAATACATAGAGACTAGTGTGTGCGTAGACTGATGACCATTCTCACGGGTCATAGATATGAGATATCAAGTCTTCACGTGGGTACATATTAGAGTAATAATGTACTAGATTGACCTACCAAGAGAACGCTACATGGATTGTTACGTGAGTGTCATAAGCAGGTTCTCACAGTGACCATGGTGTGCGTAGTACTTTGACTTGAAGTCACTACGGTTCCTTATATAAGAAGTTATATATTTTAATGCCATCAAACGTTGCGTGTAATAAGGTGATTATAAAGTCGACTATTTGATATACTACTGATATGGCTAAAAATGAGATTAAATCGCGACAGTTCAAATCATGTACGATCTTAAAGCTCTCAGGGGCAAAACGGTAATTTCCACCACAAACGGGTCTGGATTGGGAACTGGATCTTTCTTCAAAGCCCAATAACCCAAAAATAGATCTGTCCAATTGGGTATGGGTAGCAACCCATTACAAACCAATTCAGATATTTAAAGAGTAATTCAAAGTTATGGTTATCTCTAAGTGGCAGTTTAAATTACCTCTCTTATCATGAAACGGGTTTAAACTCGACATCTTATCCAAAAACACCAGGACATAGAGATAAATGATTATCTCTAAACTGCCTCTTAAGGTGACTATAAATACCCCTCTCCCCCCACCATAACAAGGTAATCAATATTTTTCCACATAAATGCTTTTTCATAATCTTCCTGATTACTGACTTGAGCATCGGAGGGTTCGTCGCCGAGATCCATCCCGATGTATCGAACTTTTTGCAGGTTAACGGCAGCAGGTAAGGAATCAGTCAAATGCCGGTGAAAGTCAACAGGTTTGACTTATTCGTTTCCTAAAGAATCCACAAATTCATCTGTTTGCTCCCACACCAAAATCAGCAACAACAACTACAAATCATATGAAGGGATGTGAATGACTTAGATAGGATTTGTTCCTTTTACTTAACAGGAGCGATATCTATGGACCCCTTAATTGAGTGAGACTGTAAATTGCATGGTCGTGCTCAAATGAATCAATATGAGATATTGATCTCAATTGTTTTAGTAAGTCTACTCGGACATCAAGAAACCAAAGATTGAACTATACAAGGGTGACACGCTATATGTCTTGTGGTCAATTAAGATATATGGACAAAGCGACTAGACTATATGGTAACATTGGTCACAAATAGGTTATGTCAAATCACTGACATTCTCGTTACTTGAGTAGTAGTGATGTATTGCTAGATACCGCTCACTGTTTGTAATACTCGAATATGATTTTAGTATTACTGTCAACGTAATAGGAACCTACAGGGTCACACACTTAGAATGGATCGAAATTTGGATTTAAATTCATAAGATGAATTTACTTAGGGATCCAAGTAAGACATTGACTTCTGACATTGGTTGGACATTTAACTAGATTAAATGGGCCAACTAAAGTTCAAAGGCCCATACACAAATCTGACCCAGGTCAGATTGTGAGCCCAACAACCTCATTACTCTCACAGGGTTGGGTTTCTGCACCTATATATATGATATGTATCTTTGGAAAAAACACATGTAAAAAAAATCTAGCCGTCATAGATTGTGAGAGAGAGAGAGATCATGTGGATGAACATCTCCTTCTTGCAGCTAGCACCACGGCCTGAGGGAGAGCCATTTTTCATTCTATTCGTGTGGATACCGTAGAGGCACCACAATATTGCAGTGCTGTGATTGGCATACTGTGGAGATAGTAGATCAATCTTTAAAGTATAACTCCTAAATGCGATTTATGGTTTTTGCATGGATCCATGGCTAGGTTTCGATATTTTTGTAATTTTTCCGTTATGTATTTAATCTGTGATTGCATTCGAAACCTAAGATATATACACATAGACATGTATACATATATAACTCCATACATGCACAACGAATAAAGTGCTACCCAAACTTGTTGAAACTCAGAAGAAGCTTCAAACAAAGAGATGATCGAGCTCCGAAGATAGCCGAACTCCACCAACTTCGAGATGGACTGAACAAGAACCCAATATTATGCCTCAAAACCAAAGACAACATGCACATCTGGGAACCTTCAAAACGGTTTTGCTTTTGTCCTCCTTCTCCACCTGAAACCCTTATACAAAGGGATCATAGTTTGTGGGTTCACTCGATTTAAACGTTCACCAAAAACCTGGACTTAATCTTCCTGGTGGAGCACCTCCTTCCTGATCAGAAGCTCGGCAATTTGGGACAATTGAACCATGTGTTCAGTTCACTCGTTGTCAATAACTCAAACAAGAGCTCCCAAAAACCAATGGAAACTCCAAACCGAGCACAACTGAGCTCAACTCCGAGAAGAACAGCAAGAAAACTCAACTCCTAGCATGAAGCTCCCAAGCTTCGCCAAAGATCCTAGCTCCTCACAAATACAAACCCAATCAAAAATTTCAACTTCAACTTTGGCCAAATACAAGCCAACAAAGGACTCACCTTTGAAGATAATCAAGTCTAGCCACTATGCAACTTGAATTCCGCCATGATTTTCGAAATGCTAGAGCTTGACAGCAACCAAACCCAACATTCAGGCTTCGAAGTCGAACTCTTCAAAGCAATTCTAGATTCACCGAAAACCCAGAGGTTGTCTGCAGCTTGGTCTCAACGAGGTTGCAGCTCCTCCAAAACAGAGCTTGGAGAAGAGTAGCTCACCAATACGAAGCTTGGTAAAGAGAAGCTCCCCTAAACGTGCTCGGTGAAGAAGCAACTCGCCCAAATGGAGCTCGGCGAAGAGCAGCTCGCCCAAACAAGCCCGGTGAAAAGCAACACGCCCAAAAAAAGCTCGACGAGGTACAGCTCGCCCAAAATAGAGCTCGACGAAGAAGCAGCTCGCCAAATGGAGCTTGACAAAGAGCAGCTCGCCCAAACAAGCCCGGTGAAGAGCAGCTCATCGAAAGGAGCTCGGCGAGGTGCAGCTCGTCCAAAACAGAGCTCGGCAAAGAAGTTGTACGCCCAAACAAGCTCGACGAGGAGCAGCTCGCCCAGAAACGGGCTCGGGGAGGAACAGCTTGCCCAAAGTAGGCCGCTGAAACTGGTGATCGCCGAACTCCAGGCTCGCCCAAAACACTTGTTCGACGAAGTTGCTCACCACGAGCTAGGTTGATGAAGCCAAAGAGGTCGCTGAAATGTTTGGGTCGCCCAAGAACATGCGAGCTTGATGAAGAAGGCGAACAATAACTTGGCAAAATAGTCGGGCGAGGTAGGGGCTCTCACAGCCATCGCTAACTGTCAGATCTCCCAGAAAATCGGGCGCAAGTGAGATGAACGAACGAGATCAAGCCATGTAACCTCTCTCCCTTCCGCTCTCTTCTCTGCCATCCGATCTCATTCAGCGGGTGAGCTCCCCTATGATGGACGCAACAGAACTCGCCATGTCACCCCCTTCTTTTCTGCTCACTTCGCAGCCTCTCGATCACCTCAACGCATAAGCCGAAGCATGATCAATGTGCAGGATCGTCCAAAAATTCATTTAAAATTCAAAATTTTAACTAAAATTTTCAAAAATAATTATAAATTCGAAAAATTAACAAAAATTTCCAAAAAAAAATTAAAAATTGGAATAATTAATTAAAAATTTGAAAAAGCAATTTTAAATTGGGAAAAAATTATTAAAAAAACCTGGAAAAATTCATGGAAAATTCAAGAATATTTTAGAAAAGTCTAGGAAAATATTCGCTCCCTCCGAAAGATACTGATCAATTCCAAGTATCTCCAATCGTCCCTGAAAGCTAAGATTTGTACCTCAGGATTCTAAAACAAGGCAAACTACTCCCCGAAAACCAATAAAATTATCTTACGAGAGTGGGGAGCTTGTGATAATGGTAAAAATCGGACCAAACCGCGCAGATCCTAACGTTTCTACATGCAGATTAACCATAGCAAGTACCCGCTTACGCACGCACGTGTATGCGCGTGTGCGCAAGTGTACTAATACACGAATGCGTATGCGCGCATGTACTTCATCTTGCACGTGTAGAGACACCCTGTCCGTTAAAAGTGACTAGGCCCACTAATAGAGACACCCAGCCTATGAGGGATGTAAGTCAAATCTCTTAACCCCATATAAGAGTCTTATCTCTTAAGGGGAAAAATCGACATGAGATAATGGACTCGTATCAATCTTATGGATTCATATCATTCTTCTAACTGTTTCTTAGGCCTATAAATACTCTCCTCCCTCCTCAGTCAGAAGGTAATCATCAATTCCTCTATTAAACTCTCGTTCTCTCTCTGATTCTAACTTAAGCGTCGGAGGTTCTGTCCTCGAGGTCATCCCCGATATTTCATGCCTTTTGCAGGAATTTAGATCAATGTGTTCAATCAACGATCCAGACTCAATCTTAGGAGTTCAACCCACTTCTTACGGCGACCGTCAAATGTTAGATCTTTAATAGTTTCCTTCAAAATATAAACTCACCATCTGCACTCATCATTTCTATATCCAGTAAGGATTAAACGAAAGTTAAGTGAGAAAAATATGACAAAGGGATAACAAAGGGATAAATATAAAATATAAATACATATATTTTTAAGGAACATAAGTGATATTAGTATATTTGGTAGGGACATAAGTGTTTTAAATCATAAATCTTAATTGAACCTAATTGTTATTAGAGTAATGCTACACCTACTACTAAATCTACTACATTTTCCTTTACCACCTTCGGTGGCACACTACTATTTGATGTTTTTACCACATACTCTACATTAACTTCCACTAATAGTATGCCACTTAGTGAAGGAAAAGATATTAGATTTGGTAGTAGGTATAACATTACTATTATTATTAAGGGTTTTTTAACACGTGTACCCCTAACAAATAAAGTAATATCATATATGCCACTCACAAATGAATATTATCGTAATTGTCCCTAACAATGTGACCATTAACTATATATATCCCTTAGTTTATAAGATAGTTGAGATTGAGATTTGAAGTTTATGGATAAAGTTGATGATGTGGCTGCAAGGTTTGGATATTTTTTGTGGAGGTGGCTTCAGTCGGAGGTGGTGGTTCGGTGGTATGAATAGAGTGGAGTTTGGTTACCAGTAGGAATTGGTAATTACTAGAGAAGAAGATGAGGAAATAGTAAGAAATTTTTTTTGTATTCAATAGTCAAAATTGAAAAGTATTCAGGCACCAACACCCTATAATCGAATCCGACACACTGAAACACTACAATCTCTGGTAGAATTCTAAGCGAGTGTTAACTTGAGATGAATCTCAAATTGCTAGTGACAAATACGATAATATTCATTTATGAAGAGTATATATGATATTAGTTTCTTTCTTAGGGTACTTGTGTTAAAAGAGTAATGCTTCATCTACTACCAATTTTACTATCATTTTGTTCACTACCTTAGGGGGCATATTCTGTTGGAGAGTTCTCCCACCTATTCTATTTTCTCCTATCTATTGGAGTGTGCCAATCAAGGTAGTGAACAAAATGATAGAATATTTGATAGTGGATGCAGCAGTACTCGTGTTAAAAAATCTCATTATTAATTAAAAGTCCAAACTTATCCGATTCATCAAAAAAAATTAAAAGTCCAAACTACCGCTGAATACCGTCCGGCTTCCCATTTGACCAACTCCTCTTCTTCTACTTCTTCCAAATTCTCCACCGCGTAGTTCCCACCTTCCCCCCACTTTCCATCTCCCCGGCTCCCCTTCCTCTAAATCTCTACCCATCCATCTTCCACTCAATCCGAAAACAATTACAATAATTCCGATTATTTTTTTCATTATCCACAATGAACAATCTCTTCTCCACCTCCTGGCGCCGCGACGCCGACTCCCCCTCTGCCGAAATGACCCGCAACCCCAGCTTCACCTCCTCCACCGGCACCGGCGGCGCCGGCGCCAACCTCGACAAATTCTTCGCCGACGTCGAATCCATCAAGGACGAGCTCAAAGAAGTCGAACGCCTCAACGAGTCCCTCCAATCCGCCAACGAGACTTCCAAAACCCTCCACAACGCCTCCGCTGTCCGATCCCTCCGCTCCGCCATGGACTCCGACGTCTCCCTAGCCCTAAAGAAGGCGAAGCTCATCAAACTCCGGTTAGAATCCCTCGACCGCGCCAACGCCGCCAACCGCTCCGTCCCCGGCTGCGGCCCCGGCACCTCCACCGACCGCACACGGTCCTCCGTCGTCGCTGGACTTCGCAAGAAGCTCCATGATCAGATGGAGAAGTTTCAAGATTTGCGTAAGAAAGTAAACTCAGAGTATAAGGAGACCATCGAGAGGAGGTACTATACTGTAACAGGTGAGAAGGCGAGCGAGGAGGTGGTGGAGAATCTGATGGAGACAGGTGAGGGGGAGAGGTTTCTGCAGAGGGCGATCGAGGAACAGGGGAGGGGGGAGGTGGTGAACGTGATTGCGGAGATGAAGGAGAGGCATGGCGCCGCGGTGGAGTTGGAGAGGAGCTTGATGGAGCTGCAGCAGGTGTTTATGGATATGGCCGTGCTGGTGGCCGCGCAGGGGGAGCAGCTGGACGATATCGAAAGCCAGGTGGGGAAGGCGAGGTCGTTCGTGCAGAGAGGGGCAGAGCAGCTGGTGGTGGCCAAGAAGCATCAGAAGAATTCGAGGAAGTGGACTTGTTTTGCCATTTTGTTGCTGCTGATTATTATTTTGGTTATTGTGTTGCCGATTGTGCTTAAGAACAAGTGATTGCTCTGAAACAAGCAATGGACCAGCGCGCCAGCGTGAAAGCCGTTCTTTGTGATTCCTCAGTTTGTTTGTTGGTTTGTTGGTTGGTTTGTTTGTTTGTTTATGGAATGGAGATGATTTGTTATTTTGGTGCTGATCTATGTATAGATTAGACTTATATTGGGAGATATATATATATATATGTATGATTTGATCCATTTTCTTCTTTCCTTACCATTCCTTTACTTCAAGAACAACAAGATATTGACCTTTTGGACTAATTTAGACTTAGCGATCTGTTGCGGACTTCTGAGTTTTGCCGGATCTAGATCTTGGCAATACCATGAGGTGGTATTGCCTGTTCAGGACAAAACCTACTTTATGATGGATATAGTCTCATTTATAATTCATTTTCTAAGCAACTTCTCAACTTTCCTAACCAATTTAAAAAGTTGAACAAAGACAACTAGCAGTACTAAAATAGGAAGAAATCATTTTACTTGAAAGAAAAGTTTGTCTTGAACAGCTCGTTTGGATGTAAATTTCCATATCCTTTCAGGCTTTCACCATCAAAAAACAACAAATTTGAAATTGATTTACAAATAGTATGAAGCTAAGCTACAAAGACAATGCATCTATTAAAAACACCCCTCTTCATTTCTTCCCCTTCTTCACTACACTCATTCCCAAACTCTAAAACCTAGCCTCCAAATTGAAACCCTAGCTCCTTCCAACCTTCTTCCCCTGCCCCCGACTCTCCTCCCCGCCGCTCTAAACCCACCCCAGCAACCCAACCGCAACCCAAATCGAACAACCCTACCAACCCAACCGCCCTCCTCGACGCTCGACGCCCTCCTCAACGTTTGACGCCATTCCCGACCAGGTGCTCTGACTTCCCGACTTCACGATCGAAACGTTCCTCCACCCGAATCTTAAATGTGAGATAGTTTTATCAATTTGGTCCACTGTTGGAAGTTTTTACAACTTTGATTACATTATTGCCTAATTCTGTTGATCCACTGTTGGAAGTTTTTTCAATTCGGTCCACTGTTGAAAAAAATTCCAACAGTGGACCAAATTGATAAAACAATCTCACATTTAAGATTGAGGTGGAGGAAGGTTTCGATCGTGAAGTCGAGAAGTCGGAGCACTTGGTCGGGAATGAGTGTCGAGCGTTGAGGAGGGCGTCGAGCGTCGAGGAGGGCGGTTGGGTTGCTAGGGTTGTTCGATTTCGGTTGCGGTTGGGTTGCAAGGTGGGGTTAAAGCGGCGGATAGAAGAGTCGGGGGCAGGGGAAGAAGGTTGGAAGGAGCTAGGGTTTCAATTTGGGGGCTGATTCTAGAGTTTGGGAATGAGCGTAAGAGAAGAAGAGGAAGAAATGATGAGAGGTGTTGTGAAATCCCCAAAACGCCCTTACTCACTTAGACAGATCTCAGCATTTGGGCGGAATAGATCTCTGCCATCGAATTGTGATCCATCGGATGAGATCTTTTGCTTACTATAAGAGCCTCTTCTCACCATCTCATAATAGCATGACTATATATATATAGAGAGAGAAAGAGTAAGTCTATTTTGAGTAGGCGAGAAGAGCCCCTTATCGTGAGCAACATATCTGAGCCGCTTGATCGCGATCTAACGGCCGATATCAGCTCCGCTCAAATCTAAGTGAGAGAGGGGGCAATTTGGTCATTTCTTCATATCTTTCTTCTCTTCTCTTCATTTCTATCTTTCCTTCTCACAAAATCACCCCCAATTCCTCATCTTCACCCTATCTCCCGCGACGTCTAAATCCACCCTGCCGCTCGACGCCCTCGAACTCCTTGGAATCGAACAACCCTAGCTAGGTCTTCCTCCCCGACGCTCCTTTTCGCAATCCCCGACCAAGGGATCCAACTTCTCGACTTCCTCCCCGACTGCCCGCAACACCCCCAAACCCCGCCATCCCTCTCCATCTCCTCTATCTCCTCAATCTCCATCACAAGAGGTTATGGTTTTTGGAATATGTTACTATTTTTATTTTATTTTTTGTATTTTATTCTCAGGAGGTTATGGATTTTGTGCAATCTTTCTTAGCGAATCTTTGTGCATTCTTAACCTCCAGAAAGTGTGCAACAAGTTATGAATGTACTTTTTGTAATATCTGACTTTTGCATTAAGAAAGCAATATTGACTAGCTGCACATTTCTCTTTTAAAATTGATGGTGTTCGATAAAGGAAGTTATCACAATGTTAAAGACTAATGCTCCATCTTGAAACCAAACAGTTTAGATCATGCATCTATTATTATGGACTAGTGAACGCAACAAATTAATTTTTGTTCAATTCAACTTGTGCAAGTTTCGGTATATATCTAGTGTGGTATATATCTAGTACGCCTTTTAAAACATAACAGATGAACCTTTCATTTGTTGGTGACGATCAGTTTGAATGTACATTTGTAGGCTTTCAAATGCTCTTAAATCTTAATACAAATCTCAAAAGCGAAGATAAACACAATACTAATTTCTTGGCATTCAGAAATGTGAGTAATATTCTTCCTGTACTCTGGCAAAATAGCAAATGTGATTTTCATTAAGAAAAAAATCTTTCTCCCGTGGATAGTTACAATAAGTATTGTCTCTAAATGTATAAATATGACTTGTACATCGCTATTAGTAATTAAGCATACAAGATGACATGGATGAGTTGAAACTTTATAATTCCAAATTGAGATACACGTAGATAATTTAGCCACTTCTTTGCACTAGGTTTACTGTCTATGGATGGAAGCCTCTCTGCCGCTTCTAATGTGCAATCATCACCCTTACACATGTTATAGATGGCTCAATCTCATGTACTTGACAAGGCAAAGATGACAAATATTCAGGGTAGACAAGCAAAATCGGCAAACAAATTTTATAAAAAATGGAGAACAGGATTTGAACTTCACACTATATCAAAGTAGGACATCATATATTAGTTCCCCAGCAATCAAGTTTCTGCATGTTGCAAACATGATAGCAAGGCAGTGGTCATTCCCAAAAGAAGTCTCGACATTATGTGTGTATGGAGCCTCTTGATATTCCAATATCCACAAAAAATAACTCAGTGTAAATGATCAATGAATAAAAAAAAATCATCCAATTCTAATATTCTGATTGAATTGTATAATTAAAGAAATATGGTGATTGTATTGCATCTATTTTTCAAAATTTAATCAATAAAATTCCTCCATTAGATTTAACTCACAAAATCATTTAAGAGAACCAAACATAGAGTATTTCTTACAAAATCACTCAATTAGCAAAACCCATCAAGCAATACCCATGAGTTTCAGCCCCATCAATTAGTGAATTCTTTCTTTAAACCCATGATTCTAATAATTGTACTAAGCAAAATAAAATACTCAGAATATCTAAACATTGATATCCAACCCATTACTTCAACATCTATGAGAACATGAACAAATTCCCTTCATGGGTTTGGGGGTGTCAGGATTTGTGGTAGGGTTTAGGGGTGGCTAGAGCCCTTGGTCGAGGGTTGCAGGGATGAGTGTCGGGGTGGGGTCGGGGAGGAAGACCAAGCTAGGGTTGTTCGATTCTGGGGAGTTCGAGGAAGTCAAGCGGAGGGTAGGAGCGGCGGGAGGAGTGTCGGTGTGGATTTGGGTGTCGGGGGAGACAAGGTGAAGATGAGGAATTAGGGGTCGGGGGTGGATTTGGGCATCGGGAACTAAAGGAATTGGGGGTGATTTTGTGAGAAGTGTCACACCTCGCTTCTCAAAAATACGGAATACGAGCACGTAACATTGGCCCAGCGAATAATTTTTATCTTCCATAAGCTGTTCAGGATTCTTTACAGCAACTCATACAATAATCAGAGTCGAAAGTAAGAGAATCAACCACACATGCATAATTGAATCAATATACCAACAGAATTTACTTGAAACAAAATGTATTAATCTCAAATAAATCAGATCTGAACATGACACGCCCCGCTTCCCAAAAATACAGAATACGAGCACGTAACAAAAGCCCAGCGAATAATTTTAATCATCCATAAGCTGTTCAGGAATCTTTACAACATACCACAGGAATAATCAGAGTCGGAAGTAAAAGATACAACCAGGCATGCATAATCGAAACAAGATACCAACAGAAATTACTTGAAACCAAATATAATAATCTCAAATAATCAAATTCTGAATAAGTCAAATATCCTGGGTCACATCGCCCAAATACAAATAAATATCCAAGTCATCAAGTACATTTTATTCAAGTTCAAGCAACAATTAATAATAAGAATAAAGCAGAAAATCCAGCACAAGTGCATCATCTCGCCAATACCATCTGGTAGTCGACCATCCTGATATGCAATTAGAAAATTTGCAGGCGAAGGAAAAAAAAAAACAAGTACTCATAAATTGCAAGTTACGGGTCACTTATAATATAGGATACAAGTACAAAGGATAGGAAATTCTAAGTAACAAGCATAGCATGGTATAAGTGTGTCAACAGAATTATAATATCTAGCATGAATCAGGAAAATAGGAACAAGTAGCATGGTATACTAACAGGTACATGTAACATGCATCAAGTGTCAAGTAAACAGGTAAACATGTAAACATGTAATAGGTATCAGGTAACAGGTAACAGGTAAATAGGTAATCAGGTAACAGGTAAACAGGTATCAGGTCTACAGGAAAATCAGGTTATGTCATGTCAAGTCTTATTATATTACTATCTAGGTAGCACTTCATGCGTCCTAAAAACATAACACATGGTTACTACAACAAACAGTTTTGCTTTAGATTTCGTAGTCAAGTCCATAGGGCAGTGTACTCAGGTACAGGAAACAGGAATAACAGGAACAGGTAGAACCTATTGGTTCTCTTCCGAGAACACCTTCCTAAGGGAAGTATGCAGTCAGGTACAGGAAACAGGCTCGTGAATCATGTAGTCATGAACACGTAACAGGCAGGCAGGACACAGGTCCTCTTCTAAGTACACGTTTCTATATTTTCCACTACTAGATCTTTTTCCCGGCTTGGTCATTTATTATTATAATCAGGCATGCATGTGTGTGTCGCAAAAAAAAGCAAGGATAACAGGATATAAACATGTATCGAGTTCAGGGTGCATAATAAACAAGTACAGGTACAAGATATCACAAAACAGGATACAACACTAGTTTTTCTAATTCAGGACAGCAAGACAGTGTTGTACAAAAACAGTGATTCCTGCCACTATAAATATCCAAATCTGGACCCGTCAAAGGATCTGGAAAATAGACTTCCACATGAATTCAGCGAGTATAAATAAGTCATATAGTAATTCACAACATCATAACTCAAAACAGATTTGAAAACAGAAAATATGTTCAGTCAGAAATCAGGAAAACGAATTCTCAGTCAGAAAAACCACATCAAAACCTCTCAAATAAATTTAGGAAAAATCTGGGGTATTCCCCAATATGACTAGAATCAAGATATAAAGTTTTATAATATTCCAGTAAAATTAGTTTAGTCATCAAAAATTAGAAAACATCAAGAAATGACACTTTGGAAATTCTGAAATTCCCAACACTGCTGTACGAAAACTGAGGTATCTCGCAAGCCGTGAAACGAAATCCGAATCCGCCAAAGGGAGATGAAAATATATAAATTATACTAAATTTCATATTCACGGATATTTTTCATACAGTAAAAGAAAATGGGGTGAAAACATAATTCTTTACAGAACAGTAGCCAAAATACAGTATGTATAGTTTTCATAAACGAGCATGAAACCACACATAAAACTTATCAATAAAATTCACCAAAATTTTGGGTAATCCCTAACTTGATAAGAAATACTGACCAAATTTTTGGATCAAAATAATATATATAGCATAGTTCTTTAAAATGATTTGTCATCAAAATTACCGAAAAACACAATCTGGAAAAGATCGACACCTCTGTAGTAAAACAGTCATAACTCACTCATACGAAATCAAAATCAAGCAAGGTCAGAGGGGTTTGAAAATAGAAAAAATTCTCTAAAACTCATGTTTTATACCGAAATTAACATACTGACTTTAAAACAATCCAAAACAGCAAACAAAACAGCTCAGCATCAAACTACAGATTTTTCCCTTAAAACAAAATCGATATAGATTCAAGAAAATTGATCCAAACACACCCAAACATGAAATCGAGTCTACCAAGTGTCCAAATATCATGAATTAGGGTTATTAACATATCTAAATCAAGCCTATCACATGGTTCTCAACAAATATCTAAACTATTACAAAAAGTCTCACATTCATGTTCAAATCAAGAACGGGCAAAACCCTAAGTTAATTCATGCCAAGATTTTCATGAGGCAACTATGGTCAAGTTTTCAAAATAGAGACAAAACCCATCAAGCAAAACACAAACAAGAGTCGTCTTAGACCCAACTACACTATAGGTGGTATTTTTGACTTGTATCAAACAAATAAATTGGAGTACAAGTTACTTACCTTAAAACGAGATGAAGAACAACGAGAACCAAGAGAAACGAGCAAAACCCATGAACGAATATTCACGAATCAACAAATCCAAGCAACGAACCCACGAACAACTCGCACGAACACACGACATGCTTCTCAAAGCAAAAGAAGAGAAAACCCACAACAAGAAAGATGATGTGCTTGCGGTGCTTGAGGTTTGGAGGGTGTTAATCGGCAAGGGGGTAGATGATCGGGATGAGGGGATGTAGGGTGGCCAGAGATGGTCGAGAGAGGGCTCGGTGTGTGTGGGTTGGAGGTGCAGCCGGGAAGAGGAGGGGGTCTCGGCCAAGGTGCAGGTCGGGTAGGAGAGAGAGAGGGAGACCGGGGGCTAGGGTTTGAGGTGTTAGGGTTAGGGTTTGAGGGGGGGAGAGATAAAATTACATATATAGAGAGGTGATTAGGGTTATTGGGTATTTGGATTAATGGGTATAATAGGAGTATGAATAGGATTGACCTAATAAGACAAATGGAGATCAAATTGAATAAGATTCAAACTAGGATTGGGTAATATGGCTTTGGTAATCAGTTAGTGATCAAAATAATAGGATTAGGAATGGGGTAGAACAGCAAATCTCCAAGCGCACCAAAAAAAAAAACAAATAAAGAGAACGAGACAACAATAAAGGGCAAAACAACAACCATGAACAAGAACAACCAAGAAATCGGAAATAATTCTCAAAAATCAACAATGAGAAAAGAAAATGAAAATATATTGAGACAACACAATATACCGTTCAGAAAAAGAAATACAGGAGAGAGAGTACAAATACATAAGAAAAGAAAAAATACACCAAAAATACAAAAAATGAAAACAGGGGTTACAGAACAAGTTAAAAATCTTGGGTCATACTGCCCAAACACAAAGAATCCAAGTAACAGATACATTGTTCAAAATGAGCAACAGGAAATAAATGAAGATAGCAAAAAGCTCCAGCCAACTAAATCACATACTCCATCGGGCAGCTGATCACCAAAATCTGCAATTTGACAAATTGCAGGAAGAAGAAAAAAGAAAACAAGTACCCGTCAATACAAGTTACGGGCCACTTATAATGTAGGATACAAAAACATGGAATAGTCAAATATAAAATGACAGCGAAAATAAATATAGTATGGTATAATGCATCAACAGTAATAACTAGTAAAACAAAGTCAACTAGCATGATATACTAACAGTACAAATGAATATGTCAAGTATAGTGTCATATGAAAACTAACAGTGTCCAGTAACAGTAAGCTCAGTATATCAGTGTAACAGTATAACAGTATCAGTCCAACAGTATCGGTCTAACAGTATCAGTCTTAAGTTCTTACAGTCTTGTGTGTATTACTAGCTAGGTAGCATTTCATGCGCCCCAAAATATAACACATGTTGCTACAACAAATAGTTTCGCTTTAGATTTCATAGTGGACCATAATGGGGCAGTGTACTCAGCTATCAGTAACAGTAGCAGTAAAAGTAACCGTAACAGTAGCAGTAAAAGTAACAATAACAGTAACAGTAATAGTTTGGAACACTAGTTCCTTTCCAAATACACATTTCAGTATTTTCCACTACTAGATCTTCTCTTAAGAAACCCCGGCTTGATCACTTTTATTATGGTTATCAACAGACATGATAGTACATGAAATAGAGTCAAATTATCATGGTAGAATCAGTATTAGGTTCAAGGAAACAAATAAACATGCAGAGATGATATACGGTCACATAAACGAGCAAAACAGTGTATGTTCATATTCAGGACAACATGATAGTATAGTACTAAAATAGTGATTTCCGTTACTACAGAAATCCAAATCTAAATTCGTCAAAGAATATGGAAAATAGACTTCCACACGAATCCAGCGATTATATATAAGCCATATATTTCACAAAATTATAACTCAAAACTGATTTGAATCCATAAAATAAATTCATCCAGAAATCAGTAAATCGTTTTCAAAGTCAGAAAAAAAGCATTAAAACTCCTCAAATAAATCCAGAAAAAATCTGGGGTAATTGCCTATATGTCTAGTATCAGAATATAGGGTTTCATAATATTCCAGTAAAATTAGTTCAGTCAACAAAAATCAGAAAACATCAAGAAACTATAGTTTGGCAAATCTGGAATTCCCAACACTGCTGTATGAAAACTGAAATATCTAGCAAACTGTGAAACAAAATCCAAATCCGTCAAAGGGAGATGAAAATAGACAAAATAAGGTAACTTCCATATTTCATAAATATTTTCCAAACAGTAAAAGGAAATAGGGTGAAAATACGATTCTTTACAGAACAGCGAGCAAAATATAGCAAGTATAGCTTTCATAAACAAGCATGAAACGATGTATAAAACTCATCAATAAAATCCACCAAAATTCTGGGTAATTCCTAGATAGGTATAGAAATACTGTGCAAATTTTCATATCAAAATAATATAATTAGGACTAGTATCAAAATAGTTTAATCATCAAAATTGTCAAGATACGAAATCTGAAAATAGAATACAACTCTGTAGTAAAATAACCTTAACTCACTCATATGAAAACGAAATCGATCAAGGTCAGAGAGTTTGGAAAGAAAATAGATTTCTCAACAATTTATGTCTAATACTAAAATTAAGAATTCTGACCTTAAGAGGGTCTAAAATACAAATCAAAACTGATCATCGACAATTACAGATTTTTTCTTGAAAACAAAACCAACATAAACCACACGAAACTCGTTCCAATCACAATCAAATATGGTATATAGTCTACTAAGTGTCCAAACATCATGAAATAGAGTATATAACATATTCACAACCATCATATCATATGGATCTTATCAAACACATAATTTTACTTAATTATCTCACATATATGAATAGATCAAGAACGTTCAAACCTAGTTGTTTTCATGTCAATTTTTGTGTCGTAGGGCACCTATGGTCAAATAGCACTATAGAGACAAAACCCATCAAAAATAACACACACACGAATTATCTCTAGAAACCAACTACACTATGAGCGGTATTTTTTGACTTATATCATACAAAGAAATTTGAGTACAAGTTACTTGCCTGAAAGACGACGACGGAAATGAAGCAAAGAGCAAGAATAACGGGAATGGATTCCCAGGCACGAACACAACTCCAACGGATCACGATCACAAGAAACAACAGATCGTGAACATGATCGGATGGCTGAGATCAAGAGATCAAAAGGAACGGATCAGATCGGATGACTCTGATCGAAGATCAAGATCAACAAGATCAGACGGTCCAGATCAAGGTGATGATGAAGTTGATGATGATCGCGATCGAACGGCCCAGATCATCCCGATGGTGACGATCAAGATGATGATGATCCAAGGAGAATGGATGGCCCACATCCAAGGCCATGATCAAACACTCCATGATCGCAGTAGCTCAACGGCTGAACGATGACGGCGTGAGCGACGGCAGGTGGCGGATGCTGTCGAGCTACAGTCGACGCAGGGAGGCAAGCGACGATGGCAGGACGTGGGCTGCAGGCATCGCGAGTGCAGTTGTCGCTGCGGGGGAGGAACTGCACTGGGGCACTGCAGCTCAGGTGAAGGTGCTGCTGGGGACCAGTGCGACGCGCCGAAAGGACAGGGGATGCGACTGTGCATCACGAGGTGGCCGCGACAAGGAGTGCTGGATCCACTGCTGGCCACACGACGGAGGAGGAGAGAGGGAGGCTAGTCGACGCGGTAGGGAGAAGGAGAAGAGCACTGGGGGAAGAAAGAGTGATCGGGAGCAGGGGTATAGGAAGATGAACAGGTGTCGATTAAAGTATACATATAGGTTGAAGAATATAATTAGGGTTATTGAAAAAGAGGTGACGGCTGAACGAGGGGGTTTCGGGTTTGATAATAGGGTAAATGGGTTTAGGGGATTAGGTGTATTGGGTATGGGTTTAAATGTAAACGGGTATGGGTTTTTATAAGTAATGGGTTTTGGGTAGTTAGGGTAATGAGGTAGGAATAAATGGGTTAATGGATAATGGGTAATTGGGTTTTGGAAAAAAAAATAAATAAATAAACAACCAATAAAAATATAATAATAATAATAATAAAAACAATAAAAATAACAATAATAATAATAATAATCGTATTAAAAGTAACAGAAATAATAATAATAAGAGTAATAATAACAAAAATACGAATTGTATTACAATTTGACAAAAGAATTTGAAAACCGGAAAAATAATTTGCGAAAATTTTAAATACAGGAAGTACATTTTTGAGAAAATAGGGGTTACAAATCCTACCCACCTTACAACAAAATTTCGTTCTCGAAATTTGCTTAGGTGGTACATAGGACAAGGAAAAAACAACTCAAGGGGAGGGCAACAAAGCAGAGGGCTAATGGGGAAGGAACAATATCAAAAGGAAGGAACAACACAAAATAACAAAGTAAGATAGGAAGTAGGTAGAACTGGAATCAAAGAGAAAATGAACATGGAAGAATTGAATCAAATAATGAGTGGTTGCATGATGGCAAAACGGTATGCAAGAAAGAAGTAACTGGTATCAAAAATGAAGAAGAAACACCACAAGACTTGCAAGATTACAAAGCAAAGAGATGAAGAAATAGATAGAGCTGGAATCGAAGAAGGGATGGACAAGAAAAAGATGAACCAAGCAACGACTCAACGGATGAGAACAAATGCAAGAGATAGGGGAAAGCAAACAATGCAAGGAAGGAGAAGCAACAATAGGATCCTGGGACCTATGGGTTATTGGCCCACCACGCTTCCGCTACGACACTCTGATGGTGACGTTCCAAGCTGCAGTCATGTCGTTGTAGACCACGTAACACCAAGCGACGGTCCGAGCAGGAAGAAAAGAATGAGACACCAAAATAAAATTAGGTTTCAGATGATGGCTTTAATTTAAATAATTAGGTCAAAACTAATGGGCATTAACAAAAATAATATTAATAATACAAAAATCGACACATATTAATAATAAAATAATAATAACAAAAATAATAAAAATAATAATAACAATAATAATCATCATAATCATACTGGTAAAAATAATAATAATAAAAATAAAAATATTAACAATCCTGGTAAGGATAATAATGCAAGTTAGAATATAATTTGGGGTTCATCATTTTTGTGAAAATAATTCAATATTAACAAGAAAAATAAAATAGTAAAAAAAATACAATAATAATAATAGTAATAGTAATAACAATAATATTAATAAAGACATTAATAGGGTTTGTATATAAAGAAATCGTTTGAAATAATAATAGTAATACAATAATAATAATAGCAATAATAGTAATAGTAATACAATAATAATAATAGCAATGGGATCTTGATGAGGAAAAGTGGTGAGGAGGCCATCGAATTATTTGAAGAACTCAGCGAGAACTCACAACAATTCTCAACAAGGGGAAGAGGCATTTCTAAAAAACAGGGAGTTTACGAAATTTCTGGTAGTAATAACATACAATTAGAAATGGTAAACATGAACAAAAAAATTGATATGCTTGTTAATGCAATGACAACAATGGGCAGTGTAAAAAATCTAACAAAAGAAATTTGTGCAATTTGTTCTCATTGTGATCATACAACTGACACATGTCTCATGTCTTCTTTCACAGATCAGGAGCATGCAAACTATGTGGGACAAGGAGTGTTTCCACCAAAGAACAATCCATTCTCGAACACATACAACCCAGGGTGGAGGAACCATCCAAATTTCTCATGGAGCAACAATCAAGGCACTCAATCTTCACAAGGACATGCACGGAACTTCTAGATGGGAAGCGGGTTTGATCGGCCAGTTCAAGAACAGAAGAAGTTGGATTTTAAATCCACCGTTCTTCAATTGCTCCAACAACAACATCAAATAAGCAACCAACAAGGGCAGGCAATTCAGAAATTGGAAACTCAAATCGGACAAATCGCGAAGGAGTTGAGTGAAAGAAAGGCAGGAGAACTCCCGTCACAAACCATACCATACCCTAGAGGCCAAGAACAGCTCAAATCAGTAACAACTCTGAGAAGTGGTAAGACAATTGACAACATGGTTGGAACACACGCAGACGAAGCAGACACACAACCATCAAAAGTTTTAGGATCCAACAAGGTAAGTGAAAAAGAACGGACAGTTTTGCCACCATTCCCTCAAAGGTTAGTCAAGCAAAAGAAAGAACAACATTTATTTGATATCTTTGAAACTCTCAGAAAGGTAGAAATTAATATCCTCCTACTTGATGCTATTAAACAAATTCCTTCTTATGCCAAATTTTTGAAAGAATGTTGCACTCACAAAAGAACATTTCAGGTTAGGAAGGATGTGGCTTTGACAGAGGAAGTGAGCGCTGTTTTGTTAAGAAAATTACCTCCTAAATTGAAGGACCCAGGTAGTTTTACCATTCCTTGCAGGATTGGTGAGCACTTCTTTGAAAAGGCACTGCTAGACTTAGGGGGCAAGCATAAATCTTCTTCCTTATTCTGTTTACGAAAAGCTAGGATTGGGGGAACTCAAACCAACATCCATCACTTTGCAGTTGGCTGATCGCAGCATCAAAAGACCTAGAGGTATTTTGGAAGATGTCCTAGTTCAGGTAAATAATTTCATTTTGCCAGCAGATTTTGTTGTGTTGGATATGGAGGACTCTTCAATGCCATATTCTTTACCGATCATTTTAGGTAGGCCCTTTATGAGTACGGCTGATATAAAAATTTGTGTTAAAAAGGGTACTATAAGTATGAAAATAAATGGAGAAAAGGTTGAATTTAAAATGTTTGATACACTAAAATTACCACATGATGATCATAAATGCTATAATGTTGATGTGGTACAGGAGATTGTTGATCAAAAATTTCAGGTACATAGCATTGAACCACTACAAGCCGCAATTACACAGTCTCTAACATTATCTCATGTTGAACAGGAATACGATGACTGCAGGATTGCAGAGACAGTACATTACATTGAAACCCCAAAATCATATTCAGGTAAACTTGCACCTGCATTTGAAAATTTATTGGCTGATAACACTTGTGTTTCCTCAGACCAGTCGACTGGTGAACGGAACAAGTCGACTGTCTCGACTGTTACCAGGATACCAGACGTGGAGCTTAAGCCGCTGCCTAAACATCTGAAGCATGCATATTTGGGTGAGAACCAGACGCTACCAGTGATAGTTGCAGCAAATTTGAGTGCACAAGAAGAAGATAAGCTGCTGAGGGTACTGCGAGAACACTAAGGTGCAATAGGATGGACCATTGCAGACATCAAGGGAATAAGTCCATCCAAATGCATGCATAAAATACTTCTTGAAGACAATGCAAAACCTAGCAGGGAAGCACAGAGAAGGCTTAATCCACACATGAAGGAAGTGGTAAGAACAGAGGTCTTGAAGCTATTAGATGTTGGCATCATCTACCCTATCTCAGATAGCAAATGGGTGAGTCCTATACATGTGGTGCCTAAGAAAAGTGGAGTCACAGTGGTAAAGAATGAAGAGAATGAGCTTATCCCTACTAGAGTGACCACAGGATGGAGGGTATGCATTGACTACAGGAAGCTGAATAACGAAACCAGGAAAGATCACTTCCCTCTTCCTTTTATTGATCAAATGTTAGAAAGACTAGTAGGATATAGTCATTATTGTTTTTTAGATGGTTATAGTGGCTATAATCAAATTGCTATTGCTCCAGAAGATCAAGAAAAAACCACTTTTACATGTCCTTTTGGTACTTTTGCATACAGGATGATGCCCTTTGGATTGTGTAACGCACTAGCTACATTTCAGAGATGCATGATGAGTATATTTTCAGACATGGTGGAAAGGTTCATCGAGGTATTTATGGATGATTTTAGTGTTTTTGGATCTTGTTTTGATGAATGCCTTAACTATTTGCAGCTTGTACTTAAGAGATGTGAAGAATGCAATTTAGTGCTGAATTGGGAAAAATGCCATTTTATGGTACAACAAGGTATTGTCTTGGGACATGTGGTGTCAAAAAGGGGCATAGAGGTGGATAAGGCAAAAATTGACATCATATCAAAGCTACCCCCTCCTACTACAGTCAAGGGTGTTAGGAGTTTTCTTGGACATGCAGGGTTCTATAGAAGATTTATAAAAGATTTCTCAAAAATCTCCAGACCCCTTTGTGAATTGTTGGCTAAGGATGTTGAGTTTGCATGGACAGAAGAATGCACAAATGCTTTTATTACATTGAAAAATCTTCTCATTTCTGCACCTATTGTCATGGCACCAGATTGGAACCATCCTTTCGAGCTTATGTGTGATGCAAGTGATTATGCTTTGGGAGCTGTTTTAGGTCAGAGAATCAATAAGGTACCCCATGTTATTTACTATGCTTCTCGAACTTTAAATGATGCACAGCTGAATTATTCCACTACTGAAAAAGAAATGTTAGCTGTCATTTTTGCTGTAGAGAAGTTTAGATCATATTTGATTGGTTCTAAAGTCATTGTTTTCACTGACCATGCTGCTTTGAGATATTTGTTTGCTAAAAAGGATGCTAAGCCTAGGTTGATCAGATGGGTGCTGTTGCTTCAAGAATTCGATCTTGAGATTAGAGATAAGAAAGGAAGTGACAATGTTGTGGCAGATCACATGTCCAGATTACTGCAGGAGGAAGAAAGAATTGTGCCCCCACTTAATGAAAATTTCCCAGATGAAAATTTATTTGAAATAAATATACAACTTCCATGGTTTGCAGATATTGTAAATTATCTCACTGCTCATGTTTTCCCTCCAGGTATGACAATTCAGAAAAGAAAGAGATTGGTGGCCATGTGCAAGCACTATTATTGGGATGATCCTTATTTGTTCAAATTCTGCCCTGATCAAATTATAAGAAGATGTGTGGCGGAAGAAGAGCAAATGAATATTCGACAACATTGCCATCAATATGCATGTGGAGGACACTTTGGACCAAAAAGAACAGCACTCAAGGTATTACAATCTAGTTTTTATTGGCCTAATGTATTTAAAGATGCTTTTTCTTTTTGCAGGACTTGTGACAAATGCCAAAGGACAGGCAACATCTCTTCGAGAAATCAAATGTCACTGCAAAACATCCAAGTAATCGAGCTTTTTGATGTTTGGGGAATCAACTTCATGGGTCCCTTTCCTAACTCATTTGGTTATTTATACATTCTTGTGGGTGTGGATTATGTGTCTAAATGGGTCGAGGCTGTCCCCTCAAAAACTAATGATCACAAAGTTGTTGTCAAGTTTTTGCAGGAGAACATCTTCACTAGGTTTGGTACACCACGAGCAATAATTAGTGATGGAGGGAGTCACTTCAATAATTTTCCATTTGCTTCTTTGATGAAGAAATATGGGATTACACATAGAGTGGGTACTCCATATCATCCTCAAACCAGTGGGTAGGTGGAGATTAGCAACAGAGAGATCAAGAGCATTTTGGAAAAGACAGTAAATACAAGGAGAAAGGATTGGTCGCTACGTTTGAATGATGCATTATGGGCCTACTGAACAGCATACAAGACACCCATCGGTATGTCACCATACCGTTTGGTTTTTGGATAAGCCTGTCATCTGCCAGTGGAGTTGGAACACAAAGCCTATTGGGCCATCAAAAGGTTCAATTTGATATGAAACAAGCAGGCGACAAAAGAAGATTGCAACTAAACGAGCTTGAAGAATTGAGGCACGACGCATATGAAAATGCAAAATTATACAAAGGACCAAGATGTACCATGATAAACAGCTAGCAAGGAAGGAGTTTTATGAAGGACAGAAGGTATTAATATACAACTCAAGATTAAGACTCTTTCCAGGCAAGCTTATGTTACGATGGTATGGCCCATACATTGTTACAAAAGTCTTTCCACATGGTGCATTGGAGGTTCATAGCAAAGAGAAAAATCAAACATTCAAGGTGAACGGGCATAGGGCGAAGCCGTACATTGAGATGAGTATAGAACCGAAAGAGGAGGATGTGAATCTTCAAACCATTCAAAACATTGCATGAACTCATCAAGTCTAGCTGAAGACAGAAAACACAGCGCTTATTGGGTGGCAACCCAATTTTTCAGGGGAGTACTTACACTCTCTATTTATTTATTTCTTTAATCACTTCTTTAATTCTTTACTTTATTTTCTTTCCTTCAAACTAGTTGGTAGCACATGCCTATACTTTTTTGTGCGAACATTGAGGACAATGTTCCATCTAAGTTTGGGGGTAGTTATTTACATTTGGAGTCTGTTGAATTTTTTTGGGATAAACAATTTCTTATAAAGTAAGAGTAAGGATACTTATTTACTTTAGGATTGTTGAGTTTCATAATTCCTTACAAATTATAAGAGTCATGCGATTATACATAAAAAAACAAATGTGATGCTTTTTTCTAGTGATTATCCTCTTTGATCTAGTCCTAAACAGAGTTTAAGTAAATAGAGTAAAAACGAAAAGAATATGTATATATGAATAAAGTCAATCTACTACAATGTTTTGAGTTGCTTAGTAACTAGGGGTATTCATCACCAATGTTTACCTTTACGTCAAACGGCAACTTGAAATATGAGTATGCAATGCACGTAAAGTTCGTGACTTGTTGAGTAACCGGGTGGATTCATCACAAATGTCTTGCACTCGCGTCAAAAGGCAAGTGACGACTTAAAGAAGAGACTAAAAAAAAAAAAAAAAAAACTCTAGTTTGCTACTCAGTTTGTAGTAGAGAAAAGGGATAATCACAGATGGAGTGTTACATACTATAACTATAATTAATTGCATGGCAAATATGATTGAGTTTGGAGCTATGAATAGACAATTGCACTGGAGAAAGTGAGTATGCTTGTTTTTACTTTATTTGCAATTGTTTATATTTTTAATTGAAATTTTGATGCTTGCATAATGAGAATTCTTGGTGTGATGGGTTGAGTCTACTATTATTTTTCCCTTGTTCATAATTTTACTTTTTGCTTGAGGACAAGCAAAAGCTAAGTTTGGGGGTATTTGATGAACCCAATAATATTCACATTTAGGAGAAATAATCTTAGTGCAATTAGACATTTAAATGCTCATTATGTGTTATTTTACTCTTCTTTTCTCTTTTCCATAGGAAACAACCACAAGCAGCAAAACGAAGCAGATTCAGGATTTTGAGGAGAACACACAGAAGTTGCAGAGGATCAGTCGACTGGTTCTTCGAATAGGCGACTGGACAGAGAGATTGATGGGGCTCGGCACAGTCGACTTCCCCAACATCAGTCGACTTGACTGATGAATCATGAAGCCACAGATGTCTCGGCACAGTCGACTTACATCCAACACCAGTCGACTGCATCCGGCGGAGTGAAAAGATAAGATAATTAAAGATCCATCCTCATCTAAATCCAAATCAAAGCAGAAAAGGAAGAAAAGAAGAAAAGAAGAAAAGAGAAAGAAATAGAACGCAGATAAAAGAAGGAAAGAAATAAAGGAAAGAAGAGGACTTTTTCGGCAAAAAAGGCAAACCCGTAATTCCCTTCCCTTGTTCTATAAATACCAACAAAGAGGCAGTATTCTGGGGACGGACGGAAGAGATGAGAAGATCGAAGAGGGAACCGAATCACGGAATTTCCGAATCATCAAATCATCAACCAAGAGGATTATTCTATCAGCATCGAAGAAGAAGGAGATCGAGTACACTGAAGCAACCAACCAGTCGACTGAGTGACAGCAGTCGACTTCTCAGACCAAACATCATCAGTTTATTTCTTCTCTTTCTAGTTTTTATTTTCATCATGTATTCGAAACTGTTAGTCAATAAAAGTTTTATTATGTGGAACTAATTTCATAGTTGGGTAGATTGAAACCGTAGTTATGTAATGCTTATATTCTTCTGAATGCTATTCTGTTACTTATTGATTAAACCTAAGAGTATTGGTATAGATTTATAATATACAAACTTGTTCAGAAGTTCTAAGAGCAGTCGACTGAGAGTGACAGCAAGTCGACTGCCATACAGAACCTGAGACTATCAAGTTTGCATGTTATAAATCTGAATCTGATATATGAGTATAGAGACGGCCCGTATCTCGTGCTCATAACTTGTAACACAGGAATCTTTAGGGGTTCTTGGTTTAATCAACTTGAAGGATCTAGATCTGATACCAATTTCTAGAACTTTGAGTGTTTGTTCGTTTCCATTGTTCTTATGTTTTCTTTAAGTGCAACTTAGTAGATACCATGCTAAATACTTAAGGAAAGAAACGAATTAGAGTAGATACCATGCCTAATTCTTGGCTAGGAAAACAATACTTTAAGGAGTAGATACCATGCCCTTAAAGGAACGAACATGAGTAACTAGAATAGTGAAGAAGGTGACTTAGCATTACTGACTACAGGTGGAGATCAAAGCCCAACTACTTAATAGATATTTGTGATTCAGAACTATTAGATCTAGTCATTTCTTTTAGAACAAAACTTTAAGATTCTTATCTCTGTTTTATTGGTTAGTAAGTTAATTTCTACAATCTCTGTGGGATCGACCCTTGCTTGTCACTACGCTTCTATAAAACGATTCGTACACTTGCGAGGTTTTTAATTTGTGTCTAGTTTATCTATTTATTTAGATCATCTAGATTGCACAACAGTATTACAATATAAAAGTTATAGAAAATATTTACAAATAAAGTTATTGATCGAAACCTGATTTTAATAGGAGATCCAATAATACAATTTGACAAAAGAATTTGAAAACCGGAAAAATAATTTGCAAAAATTTTAAATATAGGAAATACATTTTTGAAAAAACAGGGGGTTACAAGAAGTGAAGAGATAAATGAAGAGAAGAGAAGAAAGATATGAAGAAATGACCAAACTGCCCCTCTCTCACTTAGATTTGGGCGAAGCTGATATCGGTCATTGGATCGCGATCAAGCGGCTTAGATCAGTTGCTCACGATAAGCAGCTCTTCTCACCATCTCATAGTAGACTTACTATATATATATATATAGTCATACTATTATGAGATGGTGAGATGGGTGAGATGAAAATATTTTTGAAGAGATAAGTGATTTGAGTTATTTGAATCTTGATCACACCGTTCACATCACTCTACATGTCATCAAGATGATGTGTGTCAAATTTCAAGCAATTCAGAGACTTGTAGCATATGCATCAAGACGTTCAAATAAATGCATATATATGTATTTTGTACCATCATCCTGACATATTAAACGTTTTGATGCATAGGTTAGAGGTCTCCAAATCGCATAAAATTTTGTACCCACCATCTAGATGACATGTAGAGTGATGTGAACGGTATAATCGAAATTTGGATGACTCAACTCGTTCCTCTCTCAAAAAAATATTTTCATGTCACCCATCTGACCATATCATATTTGCATTATTCTATATATATATATATATATATATACACACACACACACACTAGATTTTTCTGTGGGCATGTTCCTACGACACATCTTCAGAACGATACCGCATATGAAAAGCCTTGTAAACAGTATAAACAGTAAATCAACAATTATATAGCTCAAGTTTGAATAGTATGACAATAATTAGTTGTAAATAAAAGTCCATGTTTCCATATATATATATATATATATATATATATATATATATATATAGAGAGAGAGAGAGAGAGAGAGAGAGAGAGAGAGAGAGAGAGAGAGAGAAATAAATAAATAAATGAGTTGTTTTGGGAGAATTTGAATTTGAGTTTTTTTTTTTTTTGGGGGGGGGGATGTGTTTTGTCATGTTAGATCCGGGACTTTGATTTTGAGGGGACTGAAGGAGAGCCACTTGATAGCTTTCATTATATTTTATTATATGCCAGATTTTTTCTCACAAAAGTAGTAGGATGGAAGATGTTTTTCCGTCCGAGTTTTTTTTAATATTTATTTATTTATTTTTGTAATGGCATTTTTGTAATTTTTCGAATGGCATTTTCGTAGTTTTTGATTTTTTTTTCTTTTCTTTCATTATTTAATTTAGTTTTAAGTTGGCGGACAGAAGATCTTCTTCCGTCCGTTCTCTTTTAATATTAAAGAAATCACAGACGAATTTTATTTTTTCTGTCTTCTATATTTTGGCAATTGCTCAAAGCAAAACTATATTTAGTAGTCCACTGTTCATCAAAAACCCCAAAAATAGGTTTTTAGCAAACGATAGTGGAGATATCTTTTCTTAAAAAATGGGTTTGTTAAGTTTTTAGCAAATGACTGTGGATGCTCTTAATGACCGGTGTGGAATTGACCCTACATTGTAATATGGCAGTCCTGACTTCCTGCCATATTATCTGTTTTGATGTAATTAATTCTACTGCAAGGATGACGAAATTAAGTCCCGTATAATTCTACTGCACGGTTTGGTTCTTTAATTTTCTGAACTTTTTGACAATTTTTAAATTTTTAAATTTTTTTTTAAATTTTTTTATATTTTTATTTAAATTTTTTTAACTCTTTGAATTTTTTATTTTTTATTATTAATTTTTAAATTTGTTTAACTTTTTGTATAAGTTTTAGATTTTTAATAACAATGAATGGACTCCTTACCTGTCCAAGGGTGGAAACTCGTACAGTGAGATATACCCCTACACACTTGCTCGGGGGTAATCGTGCTCGTGCGACTTTTAGAATCCTGAATGGATCCCGCAATTGTCCATTGGAGTGCTTAGTGAATTGATGGTGTTTTCTTGGGCACGTACCATGTGTCTATTTTATTACTTCCTCAGGTTGAACTATTCAAGGAGTTGTTGATGTATTACAAGGAATTTTGCAAAAGAAAAGACTAATTTTATTGAAAAATTCAAACTTAAGCAACTGCTTCAATGCAAGCCATTATTACATGTTGTGACTGTTATAACCATCGGCCTTTATTACATGTTTGATGCTAACTACTAAGTGATGGCGTTAAGTACTCTCTTTATACTTCATGAGGTGCTTGGTGTTCCAAGTTCTGGATATTATTGTAGCGCCCCAAATCCCATACTGGAAATCTGAGACCCTACTCCAGGAGTCAAACTTCAAAATAGCCACAATCATAAAAAGTAAAGGAAAATTCAAAACTTTTATTCCATAGAAATGTTACATTTACAAGTGTTACAATATCAAATAAGAATTACAAGATTTACAACAATATAATAACACTTGCATATGTTCCTTGGATGCTTGGACCAACTCGAGCTCTGCAGTACCTGTAAATCGGCTCCGGATACCTACAAGGTGGAAAACGTTAGTACTTCAACTGACACAAAACTAATAATAACATCAATTCTCTAAATTACAATCACAACCATAATTTATGCGAAAAGAAAAGTGATGTGCCAAACAAGGGTTTAATTGATCCGGGTTCTAGTGTAGTGGTATGCCATGATCCTAGGACTAGATGCAACAAATCACATGCCTGACTCTAATGCAAGCAAGACTTTGGAGAACGAATGTATCCCATAATACATACGCCCCCAAATCTAGTCGTCTTTCTCCGCAGTTTAGGGATTCAAACCCTCGCCATGCATCCTACTCTTGTACTCAACCTGTTTCCAATAGATTATCCGTGCCCAAGGAGGTTGCAGTTGGTCGGTCTAGTTCCGCCACTGCAGTGCCTAAGTGTTGATCGCGTTTTCCACTCAGTACCCGCGCACAGACCTCACTCAGAAAGCCGTGTCAAACTCCGGTAACAAGACCGTGTATGTAATACTCCAGATTGTACAATGCTTATATATATATATATGCTTATATATATATATATATATATATATATATATATATATATATATATATTGTCTGTATGCGTGCATATGATTGCAGTGTTTTGGTTGATTTTTCTATCGTTGGTGTGCGGTTAGGTTTGCGGGGCGGTTCATGAGGATGGTTGTGTTCTAGACGATGCAAGAATGAGAAGGACCGATACTGGTATCAACACTAGTTTTTGGTACGATACCTATGCAAATATATCATTGTATAATACTACGATGGATATATCTTGCGTACACTCGATAAACCTCCCATCTCTCATCTAAGAACCCAGTTAAGGACTAAATAGTGCAGCCAATCCATTGTATCCCAAAACCAATGGCTTAAGACCATGGTTTGTACCAAAACCACCCTAAACCTACACCCTACTACCCCTAGAATCCGGCCCCCTCCTTCCACTCTCTTTCCTCACTCATTTTCCTATTAAAAACCCCTCATTCTTCTCCCATGTTCTGAAAATTTCAGAACTCAAACCCAAGAAAAGAAAGAGAAGGAGAGAAAGGAAGAAGGATTGAAGGAGGAGCTCTTGGAGTGAATTCTCGGAGAAGTGAAGCTCAAAGCTATCATCTACTCTACAATCAACTCAGGGTGGGGAGTTTATCTAACCTTTCTTGTTGTTTCTTGTTGATTTCTTGCATGCATGTGAAGTAGTGGAAGTTAGAATGATTGTTTAGGAGATTGGCAGTTGAAATCTGAAACTAGAACTGGAATCTTGATCTGCATGTTACTTTCTAAAATTTCTCGAGAGCAAACCACAAGGAATTTGATGATGGAATTTTCACATATTGTTTTATGAGGTTGTTTTGTATTTTAATAAAATCCATTTGTGGAACAGTTCCGTAAGGTAGTAGCAGAAATTGTTTACTGTGATACCTGAGATTGTTGGATTTTTAATAATTAATTGGAGCAAGATCTTAATCTGAAATTTTTTTCATGTTTCCCCACATGTATCTAGACTCTATGGAAAAATCAAAAAATTAATTGGATGATTTTATAGACATGTTCAAAATTAATCCATCCGCAGTAGTTAGAGCTATAACTGAAGAACAAGATGATCTTTGTGCTTAATTGAAACATGAAGAACTCAGTGTATACTTGGAATTTGGACATGAAACCTTTTTGCATGTTGTTATTTATGAAGTCTAGTGTCTTTACTGTAAATTTTGGGACTATTGAAGGAGTATAAAATTTATGATGGATTTTATAGCACGTACTGTACTGGATTCAGTCAGATCAGACACCCTGTAGAGATGACACAATTGAGGCTCTTTGAGAGCAAATTTTGAGGAAGTGTTTTCTTATAGGATTGTAGTAGACATCAAGACCTTTCTAACAAGACATATTTGATATGATTCCAATGAGTGGCTGATTTAATATGATTTTTGCAATACTGGACAGACACCAGGATTTGTGCTGAGTGCTCTGGTTGAGAAAGTCTTAGTGTGTGACTTGATATACTTGAGAGTAATGTGTGTTTTAGGGAGATATAATGGCATATTTTGGACTTGTGACCAACTAGAGGATTGTTGAGGACACCCACACCTTTCCATAGAAGCTGGGTTTACAGCAATCTGATGAGTAGGTAGTGACTTATGCTACCAGTAAGGAGTAGCCAGTGTACAGGAAATACATAAGCTGAGGCTTAAGAGGTCATTCTGAGGACTTAGATGATGGAATTTGAGGTTATGATCAACTAGGAAGTTGTAGCTTAGGTCTTTATCATTCTGGATTGGGCTTGTACACCCCAATCAAAGTTGTATCGAGGGAGTTATGATCTTTTTAAGTTTCGGGCAGAAACACCGTAGGTTGCTTAGTCTTGGGTTTTGACTAGGTATTGTGTGGACCTTTCCCCCGTGTATCCATTAGAGTTGACAACTCTTTGTCTGGGGATGGTTGGTATCTATTTTTAGTTTTGTTGATTTCCATGGTGGACTTGTGACTCGAGTTAGTCACTAGGGTAGGGTGATACCCTACATCTGTCGACCCTAAGTTATGAACTTCCACCGAAGCGTAGGACGTCCAAGCCATGCCGTCAAACTAAGCTCATTAGGGCTAAACACACAAGTTCATTGCCCGGGTAGGGGTGAACGCACACATTCATTGCCCGGTTAGGGGTGAATGCAGGCCATGGTGCTGGACAAACTCCAAGCTAGGGGAAGTGGCGAACCGAACTGGTATCGCCAGGGCCAGAGGTCGATCGACAAGTTTTTGGAAGCAATCTTATCTTTTACCCAAGTGATTAGAGTAAGGCTGGGATTAGCATGATGCATTAGGGGTTTTGTAATTGTATTAGTACTAGCAGACCATAGTCGGGTGTTGTACATTCCTGTCGTAGGGATACGTTTTCGGTACTCATGATTGAGTCCTCGGTCTCGTATCTCGATTTGTTGATTCCAGAAGTTTGCCGGAGTAAGGAACGGGAGGATAGCCATCACGTTCCTATGCACGTGGTTTTCTTTATACATCAGTTCACTGCCCGGGTAGGGGTGAACATACACACATCAAGTTCATTGCCCGGGTAGGGGTGAACACATGAATTACACGTCCTTGCGACCGAATTCAACGCAGCTTTCTGAAGAGGTCCGTACGCGGGTATTGAGTGGTAAACACGACCACCACTTAGGCATTGCAGTGGCGGAACTAGACCGACCAACTGCAACCTCCTTGGGCACGGACAATCTATTGGGAACAGGTTGAGTGCAAGAGTAGGATGCATGGCGATGGTTTGAATCCCTAAACTGTGGAGAAAGACGGCTAGATTTGAGGGCGTATGTAGTATGGGATGCATTCGTTCTCCAAAGTCTTGCTTGCATTAGAGTCAGACATATGATTTGTTGCATCTAGTCGTAGGATCATGGCATACCACTGCACTAGAACCTGAATCCATTAAACCCTTGTTTTGGCATATCACTTTTCCTTTTGCATAAAATTATGGTTGTGATTGTAGTTTAGAGGATCGCTGTTATTATCAGCTTTGCGTCAGTCGAAGTACTGACATTCCCCACATTTTAGGTATCGACTCCTACCTTTCAAACAGGTGCAGAAATATCAGAGTTGCGCAGCAGAAGCCTCAAGCTGAGGAGGAAGTCTTAGGGGAGCCGATGGGCCACTCAGCGAAGTTTGGCAGTGATTAGTCGAATGCCATTCCAGGAGGCAGCTGATAGCTTTACAAGTGGAGTCTGTAAATATTTGTAATAAGTTGTAATGAGTGGATGTAATTTGTTCTCCTTGTCCAAGAACAAGATATCGGTTGTAATTAATGATGTAATAACTCATTGGTAATAAAAAGTTTTTTTAAAATTTCTGTATTATTACTGTGTTGAGATGCATTTGAAGGCAAAGATTCTGGTGAGTGTCACGGATGTCCGGTAACAGGGATCCGGGGCGCTACAGTGTACCTACCCGGTACAAAATGATGTCAATGATTCACATGTAAAACAAAACCCATGTGCATAGGAACATGACAGACTCAAGGGTCAAATCTGTAACACCCCGAATTCCAAATAGGGACGAATTCGAGATTCCACAGGATCTTTACTTCACTTCGTACAATTTTATAGGGAATTTAAAACTTTTCCAACAACAATACATCAGAGTTACAGTACACTTTGTTTACACAGCAGAAAATAAAAAATTACAACATTGAAATAAAATACAACTTGTATAACTTTAACATCATTTGCATCACAACATCCTTACTCCTTCATGAATAGTCCATTACCTGCATGTCAATCTGTGGGCACGTCAGTTACTTACAACTAGTGAAATGTTATACTCGGTTATCCTCTCTATGCCGGGAATAATATAACGATCTCAATACTTTAATAAAAATACAACAGTTGAATGAATAAATAAGTGTTAACTGTGTCTACGCTAAACATGTAAGTGTATGTCATGCCTTAATACCTAATGCACATAATTTATACTAGGATGACACTAATGCACACTTGTTCGGATTTTATGCATCCCATGCTACATAGGTACGAGGGCAAGCACCTACGTACTCCACAATAAAGGGCCCGATCCCTCGCTATGAAAACTACTCGGTAATAAAACAAGGTTCAGATCATTCCACGAATTTGAATCCTAGCCCCGGAGTCCACTGCTGACTGTTATAACAGATTCCACATCGTGCGAATCATCCCGTAAGTGACCCTCCAGCCCGGTATACGTATATACATTGGAGATGACAAACAAAACTATCCGTCCGACTACTCAAGATCCCGGAGTCCACTGCTGACCCATCCTCATAGTCCCGGATTTCAAATATAATAGTCCGCCTCCTACGGAGCAACCTCAGTCCACCAACTGGGTCTATAGCCTCGGAGTCCACCGCCGACTATATAGAGCACCCCACTTACGTTTGCCCAGATTTACTACATCTTCACCTAAGTGCCTAATTATTTTCTTTTAAGATATGAATAAATTTTCAAGCCTAGAATTAGTCTTATCTCTTACCGGTCTTAATCACCACTACCGAGATAGATCCATAATCCTATCTCAAATTTATATCTTAACTCTTTTATTTCAATATTTGCCGGTAACAAGATTTTACTAACTCAAAACTCAACCATTCATGCATACCCTTTAATAGTTATGTCTTAAACCTAGATCATTTCATCATTTTAATTCATTTCACAACTTAAGCAATGTCTCATTTTAGCACTATTCATGATTCTTTAATAATAACAAGTCTTTTTCATGAACAAACTTCATTCAACAATAATTTCTTTAATAACTTAAGTGCAAATAACCAATTCGCATTTCAACATATACCAAATACTCTTAATTTGCATAAGTGAATAATCACATCAAGATAAATTCATTCACATGAATAATTTATTCTCATTCTACCAATAAATCTCATTTATAATTACAAAGCTCATTTTTCATTTTCATTTTGCTTCTTTTTAGCACATTTCAAAGTCTCATTTGGCAACATAACTCAATTCCATCAAATATTTCTATGATCAAAATAATAGTAGATTCTCTACAAAAGAACTTAATTATTCTTAATCAATGTCTCATTAGCATTATTCATGGTTCTCTTATTTGTTCATACAACAATCATAATTCTATTTATAATTTTAAACTCATGAAATATCTTTAACAATCAAACCCAATCTCTTCAAGAGTAAGTAATTCACACAATGTATTCCTTTTATTCCTTAAGAAAAATCATACATTTTTTATTAATAAATCCTCAATCTTTACTTACTTTCTATCTCAAATTTTTCTTTTTAGAGTCTCAATTATACATGGAAAATCTTGACACTAATTTTAGTAAGTTCTAAATCATTTTATAGAAATAATAGTATTTTTTTCCAAATTTTAATTTACTAAAAAGAAAACTCATTTAATTTAACTCAAGCATAAACAAAAAGAACCCATACCGGGTTTCGAACCCATGAAGTCCCAGACAGGGCTCACAACCCCTACCGACAGCCACTAGCCCAAGTGGGCTAGGTGTCTTAATTCCCTCTTGTTTATCTTATGAATATGCTCTCGGCGTTGAAATGATTTAAACAACAACCAAAAAAAAAATTGTTGTCTACGGGATTCGAACCAGGTCAGGCCGCAAGGCAGCGCAGCGCCCAACCAATAGGCCAGACGCACTCTGCGTCATCAAAACTCTTCTTTTTTATTTTTGTTCAAAATCTCTGTTTATCTTTTCATTTCCATAAACTTGATTCTCTATTCTAACTAATCCTTTATTAAACTAAAATAATTTCTTATGAACTAAGTTTATTCTTTCAACATTAATTTAATAATTTTAAAACCATAATTTAGATAATGACCCTAAACTTTCAATTCTTTTCTTTTAATAAACTCTATACTGCATTTCTTCAAATTTAATTATATCTTTTCATGAAACAAAGTAAATGAGTTTAGTAGGGTTAACATTATCTTAAAAGAAAGATTTGCTTACTTAATAAAAATAGAAATTCTAATATCTTTCATATAATCTATTCTCTTTATTTATGCATAATCAAATTCTTCCTTTTTCTTTCTCATTCACTAACTAGCAAGTTTGTAGCTTTTAAAACAATTCATGATTCAATACTATTATTGCCACCTCTAATAACATAAATTGCTACATCAAAATTTCCAATAAAAATAAATATTTAACACACATGAAGTTTATAAACATTCTAACATGATCCTTAATATTTGACTATTACACACAATGCTTCTATTATTTGTTTAATCACAACTATAGCAATCTCATTCTTGATGTGTTATACTAGCATGAAATTTATCTACATATTTTGCATGATCATCAACTCATATTATTCATTATAATTCTAACATGGAAGTTTCTACAATTAGAAAGTAAAGAGATCACCCACCTTAGTTGAAGAATGAAGACTACAAAAGAGAAAGGGGTTCCTTCTTGTTCCTAGCTCCACAAGCACTTCTAGCTCATAGCAAGGCCTCCTCTCCTAGCTATGGCTTCTCCTTCCTAGCAATGGTTCCAAGCACAAGAACTCTCACTCTCTTTCTTTTATCTCTCTCTTTTCTTTCTTTCTTTCTTTTCTCTTTTGATTTTGTTTCGGTGCAAGAGAATTATAGGGATTTGGGTCTCTATTTATAGGATAAAGCTAGGGTTTACTATGCAAAATTCACACCCTAATAACTCTCCATTTATCATAATTAAATCTTCATTTTCATAACCCCTCCCTTAAACTCTCCAAGCCTTAACTCTCCTTCCTCTCTCTCTCTTTCTTGTATGTAACCGGCCCCTATTCTTCACCCCTCCAAAAACTGGTCTCCCCCTAGGACATAATCTAGTCCAAGTTCATAGATGTATGCATGCACACATGCATAAACAAGTATGCATACATTTCTATAACTCCAAATGTATACTAACATTTGTAACTTGTTATGTATTAGTGCATGCATAACAAAAAAATGTGATTTTAAAGGTTGGCTTGCTACATGTGCTTGTTACTAATTAATTCATTTAATTATCTTGTGGGATCCCCTCCTAATGGGCTAGATTTTGTACTATAGGTCTATGGATCAAGAAAATGCTAATTAAAACTAATGCATGTTAAAGATAGTAAAATGAGAATAAGCAAATGAGAATAAAAATTTGCACGTGCATCATACGTGCAGAAATAAATAAAAAATACATTTTTAATAAAATAATAAAAGTGGGGTGTTACAAAATCCCCCTATCCGACAGGAGTCCCCCTCCCGTTCCTTACCCCGACATCTTTGGGAATTAACAGATCGAGATACGAGACCGTGAACTCAATCATGAGAACCGAAAACGTATCCCTACGACAGGAAAGTACAATACCCGACTATGGTCTGCTAGTACTAATGCATGTTACAAACTCCTAATACACTATTCTAATCCATGGCTCATTCTAATCACTTGGGTAAAATAAGATTGCCTCCAAAACTTTGCCTATCGACCTCTGGTCCTGGCGATACCAGTTCTGTTCGCCACTTCCCCTAGCATGGAGTTGTCCAACATTATGGCCCGCGTTCAGCCTCCCTGACTTGCATAGAACTTGACGGCACCAGCATGGACGTCCAACACCTCGGCGGAAAATTCACAATTTTTAGGGTCGACAGACGTAGGGCATCACCCTACCCTAGTGACTAACTCGAGTCACAAAATCCACCATGAGAGTCAAACAAACTAGCAATAGGCACCCATCATCCCCAAATAGCGAGTTATCAACTCTAATGTACATAGGGGAAAGGTCCTCTTAATACTTAGTCAAAATCCAAGACTAAGCAAGTACGGTGTTTCTTCCCGAAACTTATAAAGATCATAATTCCCACAATACAACTCAGATTTGGGTGTTCAAGCTCAATATGGAAAGGTAAAGACCTAGGCTACAACTTCCTAGTTGATCATTGTAGCGCCCCAAATTTCTAATATGAGAGCTTAGAAAATAAGTGGCGAAATCCCAGCAATCCACTTCAATACAACAATAAACACCAACAACACCACTAAAATTTTTCTTTCTCTTATTACAACAAATTTTACAATTACAGCGGAAGTCTAAACATCTCAACACAAATTGATCTTTTATTTACAACTCAATAAGGATTCAAATATATCTTAACAATTTTACACCAACACTAAATAATCCAATAATCTCAAATTGCCCACTCAAGCATCTGACCTCCAATCGAAGCAATAACCTGCAACATGTGAGGCTAGAGTTGAACCCTAACCCCAAAAACTACGGGGTCAGCCATAAATGGTGTGAGTGGTGACAAATCAAACAAAACATCATAAATGAACTGAAATAATAATATCCAACAAATAATACTCAAACACTAAAGTATGAAGTAACGACCAAACGAATAAAGGGTGATATCAAATCCAAAAGCCAAGTGTATAAAAACAGGAAATCCGAATGCATAAAAGTGATTCAAGAAAACATCATGACTACATGCTGACAACGATGACTACTAAGAGATGAAGATAAACTATGATAATTTGCCCATGCTTGATCATTCCGGAGATTGATCCCACATCACAGGTATTTTCCCTGGATAATTCAGGAGATCATCTCACATCTAAACATAGACTCATCATCACAATAATACCCCAAAAGTGTCGCCTCGACTCCGATCATTCCGTAGGTCAATCCCACATCTCAAGATAATTACTTGGATAATTCAGGAGAAGTACCTCACATCTCAGGTTAACCACCTGGATAATTCCGGAGATAAATCACACATCACAAGTTAATTACTTGGATAATTCAGGAGATTAAAATCCTACATCAAAAGCCATACTGAGGTGCATAACTCATGTTCTCATTCGTCATGACACTACTAATGCCTGTCCTTATCAATTTGGGTAACTGAACAAATCTCCTAGAGTAGTGTACCCTACCGGACTAAAAATCTGAATAACTGAAAGTTTGCCTCGATGGGCCTCAACAAATAACTGAACAAACACCGGTATACTAGGGTCACATACCTCTAGAGACTCAAAAACAAATATCTGAACAAATTTCCACTAAACAAGTGGCTCAACAAAATATCTCAAAATCATGTTCTTAACGGAACATCTCAAAATCAAACACTAAACAAAATATCTCAAATCAAATACAAAGATCCTTCAGGACCAATCGACTGCATAAAGGACCAGTCGACTGTCCAGAGGACATATCCCAACATTTTACAAAAAATAATCTAAGGCATGACCAGTCGACTTGACAAGTCATCAGTCGACTGCCCCGAGACAAATTCAAATAGTCCTCATCAAAATAATCTAAGTATTTGAGTCGACTGAAGGGTCATAGGTCGACTGTCCCGAAAGGACTGAACAAAATCACAAACAGAGGATCAGTCGACCGACCTCAGTCTAGGTCGACTGTCCCGAACAAATCTCAAGACTCAAAAATACACAGTAGGCTCGTACCAGTCGACTGCTTCGCAAGACAGTCGGCTGTCGGCTACAGATTCCCAAAAGATAGGTCTGAACACAAAACTAAACTGGAGTCTTTCCAAAGATCCAACGATCCCAAAAATTAATTTGTATCCAGGCAAATGAACAACTCTCAAATATCTCTATCATGGATACATTATTCAATCAATCAAATACTCAAATCTCCTATCCTCATGATCCAAACTCTTAATCTTTCTATTAGGGTTTTTCTCATCAAACTTCTTTCACAACACTATCATAAAATCTGAACTACAATCATGAGATCCAGATGTTTATTATCTGATCATAACACAATAAATTCTTAATATGTCTCCCAACAATACGATCTCATAATTCCACATTTCCTCGACAAATCTTAATATTTCTCATACATGATCCAAATATCAATAAGAGTTCTCATCCTCCATATCAACTAATAGATCCATATCATACATACAATGAGACTAACAAAATAATGACATAATGAACACAAACAAGCATAACAAGATCTTACGTCATTCATCAATCAAGACAAACAAAACAAAGCAAAGCAAAACAAAACCACTCACCTTTGATTTGAAGAAAAGATCCACAAAAGCTCCTCCTTGCTAGATCCAAGAATCCTCCTTTGTTCTTCAAAATCCAAATCACCAAAAATCTGTATTCTTTTACAATGATGGCTGAAAGAGAATTTCTCTTATATATGCCGGATAGAATATTAGGATTTTATTCCCACTTTACAAAATAATCCTTTCCAAAAGTACATCTCACATATATAATCCTTTTCTTGAAAATTAAACCAAATATCATTTAAATTAGGATCTAATAGAAAAATATATTTTTAAACCTCAACAAGTGCTGATCGGAATGTCCAGCAAATACATTTTGCACTCTAACCCTCAAAATGTTAATTTTGCAAATAAGTCCTTCTTTTCTCAAAAATTGCAAATAGGCATAATTAATTTCAGAAAAATGTGGAAAAATATTAAATAATTTTCAAATAATAAATAATGATTTTTCATAAGGAAAACTAAATTTTTCAAACTTCTAAAAAGTCATTTGCACGTGTACAAAAGATAAATCTTTTAGAAAATATTTATCAAATACTCAAAATCATTTAAAGTTCATTTTCAAATAATTAAAATAATATTTGAAAATACGGGGTTCTACATCACTCCCTCCTTAGAAGAGTTCTGTCCTCAGAACTACTACTAATGAGTTCAAACACATACCAACAAAAGGAAACAATACTTCATAAATAGATCATAATCCAAATAATTTCATATAACATCACAATCAAATAAAAGATTACATCACGTATCAATCAATGGTTCAATCATTCAAAGAATTTCAATCACATACAAGAAAATACATTCATACAAACAATCCAGGAAAATCCTTCTGCATGCGATCCTCTGGCTCCCAAGTAGCCTCCTCGAACTGTTGATTCCTCCACAATACCTTGACCATAGGTATCACCTTGCTCCTAAGGACTTTCTCCCTACGATCAACGATCTCAACAGGCTGTTCCTTGTAGCTCAAGTTCACCTGTAGGTCTTCAGGAACTTCTACCAACTGATGCTTTTGATCGGCAACATACTTCCTCAATAATGATACATGAAACACATCATGCACCTGAGCCAACTCCTCTGGAATCTTCAATCTGTAAGCGGTCTTGCCAATCCTCTCCACGATCTTGTACGGACCAATATACCTTGGCGCCAACTTGCCTCCCTTACCAAATCTGATCACTCCTTTGGTCGGGGAAACCTTGAGAAAAACTGCATCCCCAACCTCAAATTCCAACTCTCTTCGTCGAGTGTCAGCATAACTCTTATGCCGACTCTGAGCTTCAACTAACCTCTTGCAAATCAGCTCAATCTGCTCTGACGTCTGCTGCACGATCTCAGGACCATACATCTGCCTCTCGCCAACCTCATACCAACATACAGGTGTCCTGCACCTCCGCCCATACAAAGCCTCATACGGTGCCATCCCAATACTTGCATGGTAACTGTTGTTATAAGCAAACTCAACCAATGCCAAGTATCTCTCCCAACTACCACCGAAATCCATAACACAAGCTCTCAACATATCTTCCAGCACTCGATTCACCCTCTCCGTCTGACCATCTGTCTGCGGATGAAATGCTGTACTGAAATCAGTCCTGGTGCCCAAAGCTGCCTGTAGGCTCTTCCAAAACCTCGAAGTAAACCTTGGATCTCTGTCAGAAACAATTGAAACTGGAACTCCATGAAGCCTCACAATCTCTCCAATGTATAACTCAGCCAATTTCTCCATTGACCAAGTAATCTTCATGGCTAGAAAATGTGCCGACTTAGTCAATCGGTCTACAACAACCCAAATCGAGTCATTACCCTTCAAACTCCTCGGCAAACCTGTGATAAAGTCCATGCTGATATTCTCCCACTTCCACTCCGGAATGGGTAATGGCTGTAACAAACCTCCAGGTCTCTGATTCTCTGCCTTGATCTGCTGACAAGTCAGACACCACGCCACAAAATCTGCCACATCCCGCTTCATACCGGACCACCAAAAATGCGGTTTGATATCCCTGTACATCTTCGTACCTCCTGGATGAACTGATAACAATGTACTGTGTGCTTCCTGCAAGATACTCTCTCTCAACTCTGCATCATCTGGAACACACAACCTCTCACCCATCCAAAGAACTCCATCTTGGACACGAAATTCTGATAACTTGCCTTCTGAAACCTGCTGCAACATCTTCTGGATCTCTGAATCTGATTTCTGACCTTCCACAATCTTCTCTCTCAAAGACGGCTGCAGCCTTAACTGAGCCAATGATGCCCCTAAACCTCGCAGTACCACCTCGATACCTGCCTGATCGATCTCTGCTGCCAACTCCCTTCGAGTAGTGATTAATCTCGATAAACTACTCTTCCTGCTAAGTCCATCAGCCACTACATTCGCCTTGCCCGGATGATACTTTATCTCAGAACGAATGTCTTCCAATACCTCCAACCACCTTCTCTGCCGAAGATTCAAATCCCTCTACTGATAAATATACTTCAGGCTCTTGTGGTCAGTGTACATGTTGACCTTCTCACCATAGACATAATGCCTCCATAGCTTCAAGGCATAAATGATAGCTGCTAGCTCCAAATCATGCGTCGGATAATTCTTCTCATGCGGACGCAACTGCCTCGAACCATAAGCAATGACCTTGCCTTCTTGCATCAAGACACATCCCAAACCTCTGAGAGATGCATCACTGTAGATGTCATAATCCTTCCCTGCTTGCGGCAATGCTAATATAGGTGCAGTAGTCAACCTTTCCTTTAACTCAAGGAAACTCTCCTCGCACTTATCTGTCCACACAAATGCCACACTCTTCCGGGTCAAACCTGTCAATGGAACTGCAATCTGAGAATACCCCTGAATAAACCTCCTCTAGTAACCAGCTAATCCCAAGTAGCTTCTCACTTCCTTCACTGACGTCGGCCTGGGCCAATCCTTCACTGCTTCCACTTTTTGAGGATCAGTAGCTACTCCCTCCTTAGAAAGAATATGACCAAGGAAAGCTACCTCAGACTTCCAAAATTCACACTTCGACAATTTGGCATACAAGGTGTGCTCCTGCAATGTCTGTAATACCGCTGTCAAGTGCTTAGAATGATCCTCCTCCGACTTCGAATACACTAAGATATCATCGATGAAGACCACCATGAAGGAATCAATGAATGGCCTCAACACCCGATTCATCATATCCATGAAAACCGCTGGCGCATTCGTCAACCCGAATGGCATCACCAAAAACTCATACAGCCCATGACGAGTCCTGAACGCTGTCTTACTCACATCTTCCTCCTTGACTCGCACCTGATGATACCCTGACCTCTGATCTATCTTCGAAAACACCGCTGCTCCTCGAAGCCTGTCGAACAAATCATCAATCCGCGGCAGTGGGTACTTGTTCTGAATAGTCACCCTATTCAATTCCCGATAGTCAATGCACATCCTCATCGACCCATCCTTCTTCTTGACTAACAGCACTGGTGCTCCCCACGGAGAAGAACTCGGCCTGATAAGCCCTTTGCTCAAAAGCTCCTCAATCTGCATCTTCACTTCATCTTGCTCTACAGGTGCCATCCTGTACGGAGCCTTGGAGATCGGCGCACTCCCCGGCTGAACATTGATGTTAAACTCCATGTCTCTCTGCGGCGGCAATCCTGGAAAATCATCCAAGAACACCTAAGGAAAATTTCGAACAACCGGTATACCCTTGACTTCATCTGAAACTGCCATCTTAGATATCATTGCAGCCACCTTCGGGATCTTCTTCTTCCCTTGGAAAGTTACTGCAGGTCCACCGGGTGCTTTCACCAACACCTCCTTCTGCTTGCAATCAATTGTGGCATCATATATAGCCATCCAATCGATGCCTACAATGACATCCACTCCCAACACTTGCAGTTCGATCAAGTCGATGCCGAACATCCTTCCACCAATCTCGATATCACAGTCCTCGTAATATCGATCCGCTACTAGCTCTTCACCTGACGGCGTTGCCACCGACAAAACCCTGCCTGGAAATAACTTAGGTTCCAAACCTAAGATCTTTGCAAAACTTGGTGATACAAATGTATGCGATGAACCAGTGTCAAACAAAACCTTTGCTTTTATTCCATTTATTAAAACAACTCCTGTTACAATAAGAATGATACTCAATCTTAAATTGTTCTGAAATAAAAGCTTTTATTCTTTACACTGATTCAAAAATGAAAGAAATCAAAATTCCTGCATACCCTGTATTACATCTTCCGAGTTTCTCGCATCCTCCTCGGTCAATGCAAATACTCGCCCTTGCCTCTTCGGGACTTTGCTTCCACCCGAACCATCTTTCTTCAGTTGTGGACAATGGGGCTTTGAGTGTCCAGTCTGCCCACACTGAGAACAAACATGCTCTGCCCACTTCGGACATGCTGACCTGTAATGTCCTACTTCCTTGCAGTAGTAGCAGGTCACTCCCTGAGCTCCAGGCGCCTTCTGCACCGGTCCACTGAACTTCTCCTGCTTTGCGGGGAATCCCTTCCCACTCTGGCCTGATGCTGGCCTCTTGTTTCGGTTCCATGAATCCTGCTTCTTCTGAAACAAGTCCATATCCTCTTCAGTCATAGCGGCCCTCCTGACCAGCTTGTCGAATCTTCTAATACCCAATGGAACCATCCTTGACCTCAAGTTTGGCCTCAAGCCTAGCTCAAACTTTTTTGCCTTGTTTGCTTCATCCATGACCAATTCTGGTGCATACCTCGAAAGTTGAGCAAATTTCGTCTCATACTCCCGAACAGTCATGCTCCCCTGCTGAAGGTTCATGAACTCAGTCGCCTTCTTCTCTTGAACATCCAGAGGAAAGAAGCGATCTCTGAACTCCTCCAGAAAAGCATCCCATGTCAAAGGCTGATCTCCCAGAGTCCTCTTCAGTGACTCCCACCAGACACCAGCGTCTTTCTCAAGCTGCATAGAAGCCAACTTCACCTTACTGGCTGCTGGAGTCTTCGATACTTCGAAGATCGTCTCCATCTTCCGAATCCAATCGTCTGCTGCTGTTGGATCAGCTTGCCCCTCAAAGACTGGCGGCCTCATCCTCTTAAAGGATTCAATCTGCTTGATGGGGTCGGCATTCACCAATCCATGCCCAGCTCCATGATTGGACGGCAGATTCTGCTGCTGCGCTTGCTGCTGCGCCATATTGAGTGCCATCAGCGTATTCAACGTCTGATATACTTTGGCAAACTCAGCTTCTAGGTCAATTCCCGTTCCTCGAGAACTACCTGATCCATCCTCATTGTTGCCACCATTTCTACCTCTGGGTGCAACCATTGTGATTACTGCAAAACGAGGGTAAAGTTAGAGCACACATACAATTCAAACTCAAATCATTACCCTATGGCAAAGCCATAACCATACCCCAAACCATAATTTCAAACCAAACATCATAATTTAATTCTATGTGATACTCACACTCTGATGTCCACACCTAGGTACTCACTCTCTAGTGTCCACACCTAGGTTGGTTTTTCTTACTATGTCTATTATTACATTGAAGCAGAGCTCTGATACCAATCTCTGTAGCGCCCCAAATTTCTAATATGAGAGCTTAGAAAATAAGTGGCGAAATCCCAGCAATCCACTTCAATACAACAATAAACACCAACAACACCACTAAAATTTTTCTTTCTCTTATTACAACAAATTTTACAATTACAGCGGAAGTCTAAACATCTCAACACAAATTGATCTTTTATTTACAACTCAATAAGGATTCAAATATATCTTAACAATTTTACACCAACACTAAATAATCCAATAATCTCAAATTGCCCACTCAAGCATCCGACCTCCAATCGAAGCAATAACCTGCAACATGTGAGGCTAGAGTTGAACCCTAACCCCAAAAACTACGGGGTCAGCCATAAATGGTGTGAGTGGTGACAAATCAAACAAAACATCATAAATGAACTGAAATAATAATATCCAACAAATAATACTCAAACACTAAAGTATGAAGTAACGACCAAACGAATAAAGGGTGATATCAAATCCAAAAGCCAAGTGTATAAAAACAGGAAATCCGAATGCATAAAAGTGATTCAAGAAAACATCATGACTACATGCTGACAACGATGACTACTAAGAGATGAAGATAAACTATGATAATTTGCCCATGCTTGATCATTCCGGAGATTGATCCCACATCACAGGTATTTTCCCTGGATAATTCAGGAGATCATCCCACATCTAAACATAGACTCATCATCACAATAATACCCCAAAAGTGTCGCCTCGACTCCGATCATTCCGTAGGTCAATCCCACATCTCAAGATAATTACTTGGATAATTCAGGAGAAGTACCTCACATCTCAGGTTAACCACCTGGATAATTCCGGAGATAAATCACACATCACAAGTTAATTACTTGGATAATTCAGGAGATTAAAATCCTACATCAAAAGCCATACTGAGGTGCATAACTCATGTTCTCATTCGTCATGACACTACTAATGCCTGTCCTTATCAATTTGGGTTACTGAACAAATCTCCTAGAGTAGTGTACCCTACCGGACTAAAAATCTGAATAACTGAAAGTTTGCCTCGATGGGCCTCAACAAATAACTGAACAAACACCGGTATACTAGGGTCACTTACCTCTAGAGACTCAAAAACAAATATCTGAACAAATTTTCACTAAACAAGTGGCTCAACAAAATATCTCAAAATCATGTTCTTAACGGAACATCTCAAAATCAAACACTAAACAAAATATCTCAAATCAAATACAAAGATCCTTCAGGACCAATCGACTGCATAAAGGACCAGTCGACTGTCCAGAGGACATATCCCAACATTTTACAAAAAATAATCTAAGGCATGACCAGTCGACTTGACAAGTCATCAGTCGACTGCCCCGAGACAAATTCAAATAGTCCTCATCAAAATAATCTAAGTATTTGAGTCGACTGAAGGGTCATAGGTCGACTGTCCCGAAAGGACTGAACAAAATCACAAACAGAGGATCAGTCGACTGTCCTCAGTCTAGGTCGACTGTCCCGAACAAATCTCAAGACTCAAAAATACACAGTAGGCTCGTACCAGTCGACTGCTTCGCAAGACAGTCGGCTGTCGGCTACAGATTCCCAAAAGATAGGTCTGAACACAAAATTAAACTGGAGTCTTTCCAAAGATCCAACGATCCCAAAAATTAATTTGTATCCAGGCAAATGAACAACTCTCAAATATCTCTATCATGGATACATTATTCAATCAATCAAATACTCAAATCTCCTATCCTCATGATCCAAACTCTTAATCTTTCTATTAGGGTTTTTCTCATCAAACTTCTTTCACAACACTATCATAAAATCTGAACTACAATCATGAGATCCAGATGTTTATTATCTGATCATAACACAATAAATTCTTAATATGTCTCCCAACAATACGATCTCATAATTCCACATTTCCTCGACAAATCTTAATATTTCTCATACATGATCCAAATATCAATAAGAGTTCTCATCCTCCATATCAACTAATAGATCCATATCATACATACAATGAGACTAACAAAATAATGACATAATGAACACAAACAAGCATAACAAGATCTTACGTCATTCATCAATCAAGACAAACAAAACAAAGCAAAGCAAAACAAAACCACTCACCTTTGATTTGAAGAAAAGATCCACAAAAGCTCCTCCTTGCCAGATCCAAGAATCCTCCTTTGTTCTTCAAAATCTAAATCACCAAAAATCTGTATTCTTTTACAATGACGGCTGAAAGAGAATTTCTCTTATATATGCCGGATAGAATATTAGGGTTTTATTCCCACTTTACAAAATAATCCTTTCCAAAAGTACATCTCACATATATAATCCTTTTCTTGAAAATTAAAACAAATATCATTTAATTTAGGATCTAATAGAAAAATATATTTTTAAACCTCAACAAGTGCTGATCGGAATGTCCAGCAAATACATTTTGCACTCTAACCCTCAAAATGTCAATTTTGCAAATAAGTCCTTCTTTTCTCAAAAATTGCAAATAGGCATAATTAATTTCAGAAAAATCTGGAAAAATATTAAATAATTTTCAAATAATAAATAATGATTTTTCATAAGGAAAACTAAATTTATTAAACTTCTAAAAAGTCATTTGCACGTGTTTTGCACGTGTACAAAAGATAAATCTTTTAGAAAATATTTATCAAATACTCAAAATCATTTAAAGTTCATTTTCAAATAATTAAAATAATATTTGAAATACGGGGTTCTACAATCATAACCTCATATTCCGTCATCTAGGTCCTCAAAATGGCCTCTCAAGTCTCAGCCTGTATATTTCCTGTACACTGGCTGCACCTTACCAGTAGCGTAAAACACTGCCCGTTCATCAGAATGCTACCAACCCAGATTCTATGGAAAGGTGTGGGTGTTCTCTACAACTCCCTAGTTGATCACCAATCTAAATTATGCCATTTGACCACCCTGAAACATGCATTACTCTCAGGTGTACCAAAACAGACACTAAGTCTTGCTCAAATAGAGCACTCATCTCAAATTCTGGTCTCTGTTCAGTCTTGTAAAAATTATATTAAACCATCCACTCACAGGAATCAACTCAAACAAGGCTTGTTAGAAAGTTCTGGATGTCTGCTGCAATTCTCTAAAAGAACACTTTCTCAAATTAAATCTGCTCCTTCAGAGCCTCAATTGTGTCATCTCATCAAGATATCTAATCTGACTGAATTCAGTACCGTACATGCTACAAAATTCATCATAAATCATATACTGATCCAATAGTCACCAAATTTATAGTAAAGAAACGAGATATCATAATGAACAACATGCAAAAGGTTCATATCCAAAGTCCAAGTATACATTGATTTCTTCATGTTTCATACAAGCATAAAGATCATACTGTTCTTCAGTCACAATTCTAACTACTGTTGATAGACTAATTTTGAACATCCATGTAACTTCCTCTAATTAATTTCTTGATTTTTCCGAAGAGTCTAGATACATGTGAGAAAACATGGTAAAAATTTTAGAAAGAGATCATGTGCCAATTAATTATGAGAAATCCCTTAATCTCAGGTATTACAGTAAACAAATCCTGCTACTGTCTTACAGCTCTGTTCCAAAAACGAATTTTATTAAAATATCAAACAACCTTAGAAAAATCCTAAATAATTCATGCATCATCTAGAAATGTAAGGGAACCATCTGTAAAAATTTTATCATCAAATTCCATGTGGTTTGTTCTCGGGAAATTCTAGAAAATGACATGAAGATCAAGATTTCAGGTTCTAGTTTCAGATTCAATATTCAATCACTTAAACAACCATTCTAAACTCCTACCACTACTCATGCATGCAAGAATCAATAAGAAATAACAAGAAAAATTTAAAGAAACTCCCTACCCTGAATTGGTTAGAGAGTAGATGATGGTCTTGGGCTTTACTCTTCCAAGAATGCACTCCATGAGAGCTCCTCTCCAATCCTTCTTTCGTTTTCTCCTTCTCTTTCTCTCCCTTTTTTTTCTTGGGTTTGTGTTCTGAAAATTTCAGAACTTGGGAGGAGAAATGAGAGGGTTTTAATGGGAAAAGAGTGAGGAAAGAGATGGGAAGGGAGGGGGGGAATTTAGAGTAGTAGGGGGTTGGAGTAGACTAGGGTGGTTTTGTGTAAAACCATGTCTAGATCATGGTTTGAGGGTACAATGGTTGGCTGAACTTTTTAGCTCTTATTTGAGTTCTTGGATGAGAGATGAGAGGTTTTATCGAGTGTACGAAAAGTATACCCATTGTAGTATCATACAATGATATATTGCATATGTACTGTACCCAAAACTACTGTATATACTAGTATCGGTCCTTCTCATTCTCGTGCATCGTCTAGAATGCAACCATCCTTATAAACCACCCCACAAACCTAACTGCACACCAACAACCGTATAATCAAACAAAATACTGCAATCATATGAACGCATACAGACAATATATATATATATATATATATATATATATATATATATATATATATATATATATATATATATATATATATATATATATATATATCTATATAAGTATTTTACTATCCGGGGGTATTACAATTATCTTATCTTCCCCCAAGTCTTCAAGTCGGTAGGCCCCTGGCGGACTCCTTGTGAGAATTTTTACGGTCCTTCCCAGTTAGGGGCAATTTTCCTTTTCTTTTGGGGGTAGGATATCTCGAGCTTTCGGAGGACCAGGTCTCCTTCCTGAATGTTGGCTGTGCGAACTCTCTTATTATAAAATCATTCTACCCTCTGTTAGTAGATGTTTCTTCAGAAGGAAGACCTCTCTCGGACTTCCTCGAGGAGGTGAAGATTGGCTCGAATGTCATTCGATTTTTGCTCTTCATTGGACGAGAGGAGGCGAGGAGAAGGTATTGCTACTTCTAGAGGAAAGAGAGCTTCTGTGAAGAACGTTAGGTTGAACAGAGATTCTCCCATGGGGAATCTCTTTGTGGTCCTATAGGACCAAAACGCACTTGGAAGTTCTTCAACCCATTGTCTCTTTGGGGGCTTCACCAAGCCTCTTCTTGAGGCCATCCGAGATTTGCCGATTGGCGGTCTCAGCTTGACCATTGGTCTGGGGATGTGAAATTGAAGAGAAACACTACTCAATCCTTAGAACGGTGCAAAATTTGTGGAACCACTTACCAGCGAGTGGGTTCCATTATCAGTGACCAAGATGCGGAAGATCTCGAATCGGCAAACCACGTTCTTCCAGAAGAACTGTTGGACTCTAAGCTTAATGATTGTTGCAAGTGGCTCCGCCTCTATCCAATTTGTAAAGTAATCAATAGTAACGACTAAGAAGGTCCGCTGTTCGGTTGCAGGGGAGAAAGACCCAAGAAGATTCAATCCCTACATCGCGAATGGAATGGGACTTGACATGGAACTAAGGTTGGCTTGGGGGATCCGCTTGATAGAGGAGTGTTTTGACAGGGGATGCATTGGTGGACATAAGTTTGAGCGTCACCAAGGAGAGAGGGCTAGTAGTAACCATGATTGAGTACCTTCCGTGCAAGGGATCTTGCTCCAAGATGGCTGCTGCCTATCCCTTCATGGACTTCTTTCAGAGCATAATTGGCTTCTTCGGGGGAGAGACACCAAAGGTATTGTCGACCATCAACTTGAGTATAGGAACGCTTGTAGAGGACCCCTTCTACGAGTATGTACCTTTGATCCCTTACCCGAATCTTTCTGGAATCTTTAGTATCCGCAGGGAGGATTCCTTTATCAAGGAAATCGACCAAGGGTTTCATCCAACAATCTTCATGTGCTCTAGGGGCTATAAGCATGAGCTCTAGTGTCTCTTCTTCAATAATTGGTCTGAGTAGGACCTCAATCAGCACAGTGTGGTCGAGTCCGTCAAATGATGAGGAGGCAAGCTTGGAGAGGGCATCTGCTTTCCTGTTTTCTTCTTGCGGAATGTGAGTAACTTTGACTTCTTTGAATGTATACATGATCTTTTTTACATACATTAAGTACCTGACCATACGGTCATCCCTCGCCTTGTATTATCCTTGGATTTGTTTCACAACTAATTGGGAGTCCCGAATAGTCCGACTCTTTGCACCCATGCCTTTTTGCTAGAAGGAGGTCGACAATCAATTCTTCATAATCGGCCTCACTATTAGATGCTGGAAAACTGAGGTGTAGCGAGTATTGTAGGATGAACTCATCAAGAACAATCAAGATAACCCCAGCTCCTCACCCTTTGAGGCAAGAAGACCCGTCCACGTACACGCTCCACAGTGGAGGGTTGTCTCCTTCCTGTGGAGGATCGGGGACTGTGGTTTTGACGATGAATCTGGCTAAAGCTTGGGCCATAATTGCGATTCTAGGGCGGTAGGTGAAATCATGTTGGCTTAACTCAATTGACCACTTTATGAGTCTCCCTGAGCTTCCAGGTTTGTGGAGGACTTGCTTGAGTGGTTGATCAGTGAGAACTCATATGGAATGTGCTTGAAAGTATGGTCTGAGCTTTCGGGCGGTCGTCACTAAGGCATAGGTCATCTTCTCCATCTTCAAGTACCAAAGTTCAGCATCATTGTGTACCTTACGTACATAGTAGATCGACTTCTGCACCTGATCTTTTTCTCTCACCAACACAACACTAAGGGTTAGATTCGAGGCGACCAGGTAGAGGTAAAGGGTTTCTCCGGGTGTGGGCTTGCTTAAGATGGGAGGATGGGTGAGGTTTTCTTTGATGCCTTCAAAAGCTACTTGCTGCTCTTCTCCCCACTCGAAATTTTTTGCTCCCCAAAAAGTTTTAAAGAAAGGGAAGCACTTCTCTCCATATTTGGATAGAAAGCGTCCGATGGCGGCGAGGCGACCTGTAAGCTTCTGAAATTATTTGATCGTGGTTGGAGGAGACATATCGAGGCTGGCTTTGATCTTCTTAGGATTGGCTTCAATTCCTCTCTCACTCACCAAAAATCCCAAGAACTTCCTTAAGGCAACCCCAAAGGCACACTTCGAGGGATTCAGCCTCATGTTGTTGATCTGGAGTACATTGAATGCTTATTGGATGTCGGCTACATGGTCCTCTTTCCTAAGGTTTTTCATGACCATATCATCTACGCATACTTCCATGTTATTGCCGATATGTTCTCTAAAGACTTGATTCACCAATCATTGATACGTAGCTCCGGCAGGCATAACTTAGTAGCAATAGATCCCCTGATTGGTGATGAAGGATGCCTTTAGGATGTCAGGCGGGAACATTCGAATTTGATAATATCCCGAAAAAGCATCCATAAATCTTAACTTATGGCCTAAGGTGGCATCTACAAGGCATCTATGCTCGGCAAGGGGAAGGGATCCTTCGAACATGCTTTGTTGAGGTTGGTGAAGTTTATGCAGATTCTCCACATGCTATTGGCCTTCTTGACCATTACAACGTTTGCTAACCACTCGGGGTAACTAACATCTTGGATGAATTGGGCTGCTAGGAGTTTGTCAACCTCTTCTTTGATGGCTTGTTGCCTTTTTGGCACAAATTTACGGTGCTTCTGCTGGACAGGCTTGGCTTCCGGATTTACACTTAAGCAGTGCATAATTAAGTCCTCAACAATGCCCAGTATATCTTCAGCTATCCAAGCGAACAAGTCTTGATTCTCCCTGATACAGCGATGAGTTGCTCCTTGACTCAGCGGGGAAAGGCCTTGCTTTCCCGGAAACACTTAGCTTTATCCTCCTCGGAGAAAGGGATTTCTGCTAATTCGTCCACGAGTTCGGAGCTGGCTAGTCCCATATCAAAAGGTATTTCCACGACATCAAGGGTTTGGACCGAGCCCCCCATTGTGGTAGTGTAGCATGCCTGAGCATTTTCCTGACTTCCCTTGGCTTCCCCTACTCCTGCGGCTGTAGGAAATTTAATTTTCAGGTGGTACGCTGAGGCGACTGTTTGGAGGGCATCTAACCCGGTTGGCCGAATATACCATTGTAGGCAGACTTCATATCTACCACCATGAAGTCCAATGCTTCTGTGCGAGTATCTAGATCATTTCCTTGTAACACCCCGTAAAATTGAGTTATGATAATTTTTCCACGGGTGTTACGCACATATATTTTGAACCATTACGGGTAATATCTGTAGCATATTTTAATATAAATATCCTACGTATTTTTTTATTTCCATTAATTATAGATTTTCCATCATCTCAAAATTTATTTTTATCTTATTTTGAGCCAACTCAAATATTTATTTTAATCTTTGTGTTTTTACGTGCATTGCACGTGTTTTCAATACACGTGAGGATTACGTATGTTCCATTATTACGTATAATCTATATAATAAAACACAAAGAAAGCTATCAAGTGGCTCTCCTTCAATCCCCCAAAAAATTAAAGACCCAGATCTAACCTTACAAAACATATTTCCCCCCCAAAAGTTTCCCCCAAAACTCAAATTCAAATCTCCCACCCAAAACAACTCCTATATTTATTTAATTTTTTTTTCTCTCTCTCCCTCCCTCTTCTATATAATATTAAAAAAATAATAAAATATATTTTTTTAAATTTTAAAATATTTAAAAATTTAAAATTTAAAATTTTAAAAATTTAAAAACTTTAAAAATATTTCAAAAAAATCAAAAAAAAACATATAATATGTTTTTTGCTCTATGTTTGCTACTTCAATTAATTTGTTGGACCTCCAAAACTATTTTTTATGATCAAACAAGGTGCACCGTTCTGAAGACGTGCCGTAGGCACGTGTCAACGGGCAAACCTAGTGTTTCTACATATTTCAACTATTTATTTTTATAAATCGTTTGAATGCGTTTTATAAATTGAAATCCATTTTTCTCATATTTTGACTTGAATATATTTTTATACGTGGTTTCTATGTACGTGTTGATTACATTGTCATATATATAAAATTAATGAAATGTATTTTTCTTATGTTGTATTTCTATTATTTATAAACGTTTTTCCGTTAATCAAATTTATTTCATATTTGAATATTTATTTTTACGTGCAACACACTTGTTTGCAGTGCATGTGTTGGTTCCTAAAATTTTCTTGAGTCATGAATATTTTTCTTCTCATTTTTCTAGTCACAATTGTGTGATTTATTTTTAATTAAAATCCATTGGGCCTAAATATATTTTGTAGCCCACTAAAATTAATTTAAAGCCCATGATTGATTTTGTGTGCACTAAAGTGTACATTTAAAATATAGTTAGTTTTGTACACTTGCCATGTGTAACACACACATTTAACCTAATAAAAATTAATAATAAAATTTTTATGAAGAGTGTGCACACACATTGATTGCACGTGCACGTCTTTCTCACCATGGTTGAGAATGAGGGAGAGTGGTGTGAGTTAGTGGGAAGTGGAGAGTTATTTTGGGAAGTGGAAGCTATTTTGACCACACAATTTTTCTATAAATAGTCCTTACTTTTGTCATGAACAACACAACGCAAAACTAAAACGAAAGAGAAAAAGAGGAAGAGGATGCTTGCGGGTTGTGCTAGGAAGAGGCCGGCCATTTTTGAAGGAGCTTGGAGCTTTGGAGCATTATTTTCTAGGAATTTTACTACTAGGAATACTACATTTGAGGTGAGTGTTTCTTCCACTTTCTAATATAGTTTTATTAGTATAATACTTGATATATGTGAATTGTTAGATGCATGATAACTTATATAGATTGAGTGTTCATGTTTAGATTATTTGTTGTTGATTGAATGTGTGAAATTATGATATGATTTACTTGGGACATTTTTAGAAGGTTCTGTTTTAAGTTTTAGTTGCACTTCAAAAAATCATACCTATTAAACTCGATGAAATCTAGAGCTAAAATTTTTATGTGAGGACCCCGTATATGTCAAGAACATCTTCCTAAAATTTCATAATATTTGGATGTCTTTTACTATTATAATAAAATCTAAACTTAGGACTAGTTGGCAGTTGGCTAGTTGCTGAAAATTTGTAAACATTTCGAATTTTGATCATTTTAGCATCTTAGATAAAGTATTTTGAGGACGATCGCAACTAAGAAGTTGAAGTAAAGTCATTAACCTTTTTTTAGAGTCTAAGAAATCAATTTTCATGAAGAACAGAATTTATAAAGAATTTTACAAGTTTGACTAGTGGGAATCTGTATAACACACTACAAATTAATTAGGATACAGTGGCGTTTTTACCCAGGCGCGTTAATAAAACGTCGGGGAAGAATTAATTAAAAAAAGGACTTTTATTCACCGGCGCTTTATACAAAATGCCGGGGTTAGAGTATATTCCCCGGTGTTGTATAAGAAGTGCCGGGGAAGTTAGCTAATTACGTTTTAATGTACAGTAACCACGGTTTTATTCTTTAATAATTTCCTTCACTAAAATCCCCTCCTTCTCCAAAACCCTAGCGCGAAATTTTTGTTTCTCTCCAAAACCCTCTCATGCGACTCCTCCGAATCTCCAAATCCCCTCGCCTCCTCTCCAAACCTGTCGTCTCCTCTCCAATCCTCCCTCGTCTCCAAATCTCCTCTCCAAATCGCCTCGCGCGTCACCCTCTCCAAATCTCCTATCGCTCAGCGCCGCTACCCAAATCCCCTATCGCTCAAACCCTATCGGTCCTCTCTCAAACCCTATCACTCCTCTCTCAAACCTTATCGTTCGTCTCCTCCGCCGTGCTCCTCTACCGTGCTCCTCTGCTGTACGCCATCGACTCTCTCTAGCTCTCAAACCCTCTCTTATCTCCGGTATGATTATTTTCGACTTTTAATTAATTTTTTATTTTGTAATGAAATTGTTTGGGATTTTGTGCTGAATAATCTGTGATTTAGGGGTATTTTACGATTTGAGAATGGGTTGGGATTTGATAATGTGGACTAATTAGGGTTTGTTGTATTTGAAGGATGCAAATAAATGAACAATTAGCATTAGAAGGATGCACCTAATTTCTGACTTTTGACTTTGGCTAATGTCCATCCTTCTAATTTTATTTTAAAAATTAGAAGGATGCACCTAATTCAGATCTAAAGCCTAAAGCCTAAAGACATCATCAGTTGTTATTCACCTAATTCAGATCTAAAGCCTAAAGCCTGCTAAGAAAACTGCTTGATATTAGGGATGTTGATGTAAATGGAGTGAATTTGTGTATTTCATAAGCAAATGTTGATATTATCTGCATATAGAATATCCATGTTTTGTGACCAAAATTAACGGGTATTATTGGACAACTCCACTTTTTATTTATATTTGTTCATACTATAAGTTTTCAAAGGTAAGTATTGTACAACTCTAGTTTCATTATAAACATATGGTAGCTTACCATTTGGCCTTGCTTCATTTATTTTAAGACCTGGAGTAGTACATAATTTAATCAATTTGTTAAAAACAAGAAGAAAAAAACACAAAGTTTATGTAAATCATCAGAAAGTGACGGAGACATACCTGCATAATGAGTGTACCTGCATAATATGTTTGTGAATGCTTACGAACTGCATGTGTACCTGCATAATGAGTGTTTATTGCATTGATGAGCATGAAGGTTTATATCTGTGCACATTTAATATGCTTGTCTTCTTACACCTAGGTTTTACTAATTGCTGTGTTCTACACTCCTGTCTACATTGTTATATAGCGATCTTTTTTATTTATTATTCAAATTTTATCTTATTAATGTTGTTTTCATCCTTTCCTTTTCCTTTTTGTTGAATGCAACATCTAGTGTGCATCCAAGGTAGGAATTCATAAGTGAACATGTACGATTTCTAGCTTCAAGAACATATTTACAGACCATTCTTTGTGAAGACGACGAATATGTTGTGGTGGAGAACGAGGGAGAACGTTGGTTAGGATGTTAATTTGCTTTTGCAATTGACAAGAGAATTCTTTAAAAATAGGACCTTGGGACGTCAGGCATGACATTATATCTGTAAGAAGAGAGTACAAATACATACTTAGATTATATATATGCATACATGCAAACGTTGCAATCATGTTTCTATAGTACAGTTATATATTTTGTTACTTTTATTACTTTTATTTCTTTTATTTGTTAAGGTAACAAATAAAAGATTTGTCATGTTTGAGTCTATTGATAAGTCTCTTGGCAAATATTTATTTTGTAGGCCGTATCGTGACGCAAGAGGCAAATCTTGAACCCTTCACTAATCTGCTCATTAAGTCATTAATTAGTATGAGGTTTTACCATTGTCATACAACAACACATGGATTGAGCCAAAATATTATGAATTGATTATCATTGTTGAGTTACACAAAGTCGGTTTTATTTTCTAAAATCTATTAAGCTGAAACACCAGCATTTTGCATGCTAAAAAACTAGTATATACTACTAGCTAGTACACTTGTAGAGAAATTTCCATGATTGCCTTCTTTTGAAACATAAATAGAGTACAACACATACCATTCATGTGTCATTTTTTTTATATATCAATTTATTAAATTTCGACCAACATAAATATCGATGATAACAATTATGCTCTATAGAATAAATGAAATTATCAACATTCTACAAATAGTAATACGTGCAATGTATATTGTAAGTTCATGGTGGTGGAGAACTAGGATTTATTTAAGCAGGTCCCACATTATAGGTGATGTGTATCTTATCTACATCTCTAATCTCTAATCTCTATCTCTAATCTCTAATATTATAATGGGAAAAAGCCTTAGTGTCATTTGTAAGTCTACCAACGTATGCATTACACGTGCATAACTAATATAAAAGAGGTCTAGGTTCAAAACGTCATTACGTCAGATTTTTTATGCGGTAAATCTACCTAATAACGTGCAACGCAAGTGCAACTCCAACTCTCCCATTATAGTCTTCATATTTACTTTTAAGAATATATAATCTTATTTATCAAGACATGCGGAGCACGTGCACATGTAAATCAAAACTTTTACTTAAAGTTTTTTTTTAAAAATTAAGCACATGTATATTAGTAGTAATAATTGGTGGGAAAGTAATTCATGAAATGAATAGTAACTGGCTCGCAAAAAGCCTTATAGAGAGTTACTTCTTTTCATAATGTCATGAAGTCAGTGCAACTTCTCCTTACTAAAATCATAATAAAACAACTACATTAATCTCCACACTAATTAGTATGATAATTAGAATATCCAAATTAAGTAAGTAATTATCACATTAATCTTCCATAACTTGTAATCTTGGATTCAAAAACACTCTAATGGAGTTTCATAATTAAGCTAGCTGCTAGCCACACAATTAAGATAAATTTTCAAATTAATTATATATAAGATAGAAAGATGAGATACCATTAATTATTTTTACTCCACATGGAAAAAGATACAGCTAGCTGTATGCATGATGTACTACTAAAACTCACTGCATATCACCAACAACACAGGAATTAATTAAGTAGCGCACCAACTCACATAAACTAGATAGATAGTAATATATAGTAGACATCAGTAGATTAAGACAGCATGCAGCAGTAGTATATATACTGTATATATAAGCGTTGATATAGTACTTCGATCAGTACTGTAGGGGCCGGCCGGGGTTGCTAACAGGCATGTTATGCAAACGTTGCAATCGTTTATTTCTTTTCTTTTCTTTTTTTTTGGTCTAATTTGAATTTTTGAATCTTTTTATAGGCGCACCAAAGACTCAGAAACGTCGCAATCGTTTTTTTGGTCAAATATCTTACGTTGCAATCGTTTATTTCTTTTTGAATTTTTGAATCTTTTTGTTCATGAAAATTAGTTAATCTTTTTTTTTCCTTTCTGTCAACTCTTTACTCATTTAATTCATATGAATTAATTCTTCTTATACAATAACATAATTTAACAATTCATATTAACATTGCAAATGACACTCCACCATTAATAGGTGTAATAATAATTATTTCACACTATTCATGACCAATCAACATAGTAAGGTAGATGTTATTAATATTTAAATATTTGAAATTTTAATTTCAGATTTAGTGATATTGTTGAAATGAATAAAAGCTGGATGAGCAAATCATGATTATCAAAGGAGTATCGGGACGGCGTTAAAGATTTCATTATTTTTGCCAAGAAAAATTCTCGTGATCCAAATTTGATTCTTTGTCCATGCCGGCGGTGTACTAACTATCATCTGAAGACATGCGTCGAAGTTGAAACACATTTGGTGATCAATGGTTTTCTCCAAGGGTACACACAATGATTTTGCCATGGAGAGCATGCCCAGGCAATTCCGGTTGAAACGGGTGTGTTAGAAGATGAAGACGAGCCCATATTAAATGACGACTTAAATGTGGCCGATGAGATGCAAGCTTTATTGCGGGATGCATTTGGAATTCGTAACAATCCAACACACTCCAATAGTCCAACAACACAAGTCCATAACGAGCCAACACTAACTGTAGACATTAGTGGAGGATTGGAAGAGGAAAGACAAGATTCTGAAGTAAATAAAGAATATGAAGCCTTTACTAAGTTAATGGAAGATGCTAGTACACCTTTGTACCGTGATTGCTCAAAATTTACGAAATTTGCATTCATTGTTAGATTATTTCAGATCAAAACTTTAAACGGGTGGTCTGCTTAGTCCTTCAACATGCTACTTCAGTTGTTGAATGAAGGATTTCCCGAAATTTGTATTCCAGAATCATCCCATGCTACCAAAAAATTTCTGAAGTCTTTTGATTTAGGGTATGAGAAGATTTTAGCTTGTCCATTTGATTGTATGCTGTTCAGGGGGGATAAGGTTAGACTACATAATTGTGAAATATGCGGAACGTCAAAATGGAAAGGAAAACCAAATGAAGGCCAAGAATCTGATGACTCAGTTAAAACAAGTAGGAAAAAGAGGCCTGTAAAAATTTTGCGATATTTTCCTCTTATTCCTAGGGTGCAAAGAATGTTTATGTCATCTAAAACTTCTTCGGATATGAGATGGCATGCAGAATGTCGCAAGGATGACGGGATTCTCAGACACCCGGCTGATTCTCAATCTTGGAAAAAATTTGATGAAAGATTTCTTGATTTTGCTGAAGATCCTCGAAGTGTGAGACTTGGATTAGCCAGTGATGGTTTTAATCCATTCAGGCAAATAAGCAATACATATAGAATATGGCCCGTTGTGTTAATTCCGTACAATTTGCCCCCTTGGAAATGTATGAAACCTTCATCGTTTATGTTGTCAATGATAATTCCTGGACCAAAAAGTCCAGAAAATGATATAGACGTGTACCCTCAACCATTAATAGATGAACTTCAACAATTATGGGAGGGTGTTCCAACCTATGATGCAACAGCTAAAGAAACTTTTCGTCTCAGGGTTGCGTTGACTTGGACAATCAATGATTTTTCCTGCATATGCAAATTTATCCGGTTATAGTACCAAAGGGCGTTATGCATGTCCTTGTTGTGCTGATCAAACTGTTTCAAAATGGTTTTATAATGGTAGAAAATTTTGTTACATGGGTCATCGAAGATGGTTGCATGACACACACAAATTCAGATCAGAAACTTCAACATTTGATGGGTTGCAGGAGTGGGGGCATGCGCCTGAAATTTTGACAGGGTCAGATGTGTTTAGGCGATTACAAGGTCATAATTTCAATTACGGCAAAGAACCAGAAGTCATCAGGAAAGGCAAGAGAAAAGCAAGGGATGAGGACACTGACTTATGCGATGCAGATGAATGTGACAACATGGTTGATTTAGGGTCATGGAAGAAGAAGAGCATTTTTTTTGAGTTGCCGTATTGGGAATTCAACTCATTACGTCATAATTTAGATGTGATGCACATTGGTAAAAATATCGGCGAAAATTGTATAGGAACTGTCATGGGGGATGATCGGAAGACCAAAGATAATCTCAAGTGTCGCCTTGATTTAGTTTCGATGGACATACGACATGAGTTGCACCCAGAGCATTTACCCAGTGGTAGAGTCCATCTCTCTCCAGCAATTTATTCAATGTCCAAAAAAGAATTGGGATTATTTTGCAAGGTGTTACAGGAGATTAAAGTCCCTAATGGCTATTCATCTAACATAACACGGTGCGTCAACTCTAAGGAGAAGAAGCTTCAGGGTCCAAAGTCACATGACTACCACATATTGATGCAAGATCTCCTTCCCGTGGCTCTAAGGTTTTCGATGTGTGAGCAAGTCACTGCCGTCATCAAGGATCTTTGTAGTATTTATAAAGGACTTTGTTCGAGAGTTCTACGTATTGAAGATCTTGACCAATTGGAGCAACGTGCTGCAGTGGTACTTTGTCAAATGGAGAGGATATTTCCTCCATCGTTTTTTACTATAATGATTCACTTGATAATCCACTTGGCCGGTGAAGCTAGACTCGGGGGACCCGTACATTATCGGTGGATGTATCCCATTGAGAGGTAATATTCATGCCTCATTGAACATCTATCTGGTTTTTCTACTTTATGTGATGTATTTATTTATTTTTTATGACCAAAATATTTAACTATATAGGTACCTTTATCGTCTTAAGGGATATGTTAAAAATAGAGCATATCCAGAAGGCTCGATAGCTGAAGGCTATCTATCGGAAGAGATATCTTATGGGTGTAGAGACAAGTCTGAATATGCCAAGGAGAAACCCAGACATGTCAAACCTTGGCGGAGCTAAGTATCTCTTTCAGACTGCTGGCACTACTATTGGTAAAGTTGACGCATTTGAATTAGATAACTTAACATGGGAACAAGCACACCGATATGTACTAGATCACCATGCAGAAGTTGAGCCATTTCGAGCGTAAGTCAAATTTGTAGTCGTTTATATTGCATTAAAATCGAGACATAATTTTAACTAACTATAATTTCTATCATTTTATAATTTGTAGTGAATTTATCCGTGAGATTAAAAGAACAGCTAGACCGCGAAGATTGAGACCACGTGATCAAAGTAAGATAATGAATGAAAAATTTCATACTTTGTTTCAATCTCATGTAAGTGAAATTTCAACTTATTAGCAAATATTTTATATCTACATTCGTCACTGTACTTAAACGATTAACCGTCACATATGTAGGTCTCTAAATTGCATGATGAGGATCTATCACCTGAAATAAAGATTCTGGCGAAAGGTCCCCATAAAATGGTTAGAAGATTCAGAGGATATATACACAATGGCTTCAGATTTCATACTAAAGATCGTGAACGCTATTTGAAGTCCCAGAATAGTGGAATTGTAGTCACGTCAAAGACTAGAAGTTATGATACTAGAGAAGACGCGAATCCTATAGATGTAGATATTGACTATTATGGGGTGCTCAAGGATATCATTGGGTTGGATTATTACGGTCAATTCCGGGTTGTCTTATTTCGCGGGGAATAGGCTGGTTTGGATAAGAATTATCCAAATAACAAGGATAAATTAAGTTTTACAATTGTAAACTTCTCAAATTTGATTCACACAGGTATACACATTAGTCATGAGCCATTTGTGTTTCCATCCCAAGTCCTTCAAGTGTTTTATGTTGAAGATCCAGTTTGCCCCAAAACTCAAATTGCACTTATTATGCAACCAAGAGATGTATTTCAGTTGGGCGAGGCTGCAGATGATGAGAATGATGATCCCATGAACAATTATATTGCTAATGAGTTTCCAATATTAGATGTAAACATAACAGATGACAACAGTAGTCCTAATTGACTCCGTACGGATGGAGAGCCAGGAGATGTATTAGATAGTATTGAATAACAATACCTTCTGAAACATATTTGTATTGTTAATTATGTGTTTACAAGATTACTTTGTATTTTCTCGGGTGATACCTATTTCCAGATTGCATTGTTTGTTTTCGATTTCTATTTTGTATGGCCAAGTGTTGGGTTATTATGAGATGGAGCAAGAATTTCATAGCCTCTAATCAAGTAACCCTTTTTCTTATCATAATCTGATTTTCTCAATCTTAATTCAATTCCTAGTTCCCTAGAATGTTAGGTAGTACATTGGCATCTTTTTCTGTTGTCTGGTCGATCTTGATCTCAAGCTCCAGAACTTGTTGAACATTGCACAATGACCCTATTGTTGGTGAATCTTTTTGGAGTTATATATACGAAGGTTATTCTTTTAATATGGTTCTATAGTGCTAATGAGGGTGTTGTAGATTTTCCCTACTTGTATGTAACACTGACTGCAACAAAGTGTATATGAGAAAGAAAAGAGGAAAAGACATCTAAAGTGATATAGGCTGTAGAGAGCAACCGAGATTGCAGTTGTAATTCTTTGCTCAACACAATTTTGACCGAGTGATGTTAAATTTGGTGTCTTCTATCTATTCTTTTATCCCTGTTTTTACTCTACTGAATTGTTAATTTAACATCACGGAGAATTAAAAAATTTATACACTTTCCAGTTGTATACTTCGACATTCCTTTTTTTAGCAGTTTCTCTTATTAAAGAAGCCAATTACTTCTTAACAAATACTGAAAAAAAAAACCAAATTGACTTCTTTAATAACCAAACAACAAGCTTTATATCTTGTTATTGGTTTAGACATATAGATCTTGGCCTTTATTAGTTTTAGATACATTTTGAGTTATCTTCTTTCGATTTTGGCTCTTGCCTTATTTTGCATAGTCCGATCTTTCTTATTTCTTTCTACTTTCTGTTCTTTAATAAAATGTGGTTTGACTTGGTATCTCATATTTGGAATAGAACAAGAAGAAACCTTCTTACAAAGATGTGCTCATACTTGCTTACCAGAGTCTTGGTGTGGTTTACAAAGATGTGCTCATTCTTGCTCCATCTCATATTTTGTGATGGTGGGTAATTCTCGGATCTTGCTGTCGCCAGAGTAGTACTAGTCTTGATCCTTTTTGGGTGGATACTACAGTCTGTTATGAAGTTCTGTATCTTGTGTCCTCTCTGAACAAGCTTGTTTTAATTTTGACCCTTTTTTACTATCTTCCTGAAACTATGAGGGAAGCATGCAGTTACAAGCAGGCTGCAGAGTATAAGTATTAATAAAGATCTTCTTTGTACTCAACTAATTAAGTCCCCAAGTTCCTATTTCCTTTTGTGAAACGTTAGTTTGATGCATCATGAAAGTTTCTTTCTCTCGACTCCTATCTTAAATAAACAGTTAAGAAAGATTGACATGATCTGTACTGTGATAATGGTTTTGAAATATTTGAACAGTTTGACTGATGCTTGTTATTACAAGTTATTTTGAACAAAACTGAAACTGATGGATATATTTTGACTGATACTTGAACAAGTTATTTTGACTGATACTGATGGATATATTACAAGTTAGAGAGGACTGAACAAGCAGTTTGACTGATACTGCTTGTAATACTGATGGATATATTACAAGCATAATACAAGTTATTTTGACTGATACTGACTGATACTGATGGATATATTTAAACTGAAACTGCTTGTTATTTTGACTGATACTGATGGATATATTACAACTGATGGATATATTTTGTTTGTTTATGAAAGTGGTTTTCCCCACATTGCAATTAATAAGTTTTTTTTTGTTGTTAGTGAAAAATGCCTCGACGACCTACAAAAAGGGCTCCCTCGCCAACACCAATCACGGGGGATGTGCAGGGATAGTCTCCAGAAGAGATGGAAATTGACACTCAGTTTGAGATCGGTGAGGGGAGTGCACCGCCAATAAAAAAAACAGGGGACCGACGAGGATGGCAGATGTCTGGAAGCGTCAGCCGAACGACAAAATCGTGGTGACCGTCAACCCTGCAAACCAACCTATGGGCAAGGAAGCATCTACATTTGCTAATTTCATAGGGGTAATTGCAAGAAATGGTCAAATACTACCATTGTCTTACGACAGATGGTCAAAAATTCTGGCGACGTCTAAGACAATTACCATCAATACAATCAAGGTATTATGCTTTAAGTTTCTTTGTTTAAGTTTCTTGTTCTTTGTTTTGTTGGGTAGCATCTGCATCAGTTTTATTATGTGATTGTAGGGTCATAATTAGAATTAGAGCTTTCCTAATTAAGCTGCACCTTTTTGTTTAAGTTTCTTGTTCTTTGTTTCACTTTGCTACCACTGATGAATAAAAAATTGAAATAGGCCATAGGCTGTATTGCTTAGTATGCGTGGGCATTGACACCTATTGCAATGGCTATAGAAGAACACTTTGATCCCAAAGGAAGACCGAACCTTCTTGTTAGAACTTTGTTGGTGATTGGTACAGTAATAATTGCTCTATCACTTCCATTCTTCGACTGCATTATGGCATTCATCGGGTCTTTTTTAGGCATTTTGGTAGCTGTCTTGCTTCCATGTGTTTGCTATCTAATGATTTTCAAGGTTTCGAGACAAGAGTGGGACGGAGCTCACAAAGATCATCTGCATCTTAGTTTTTGGTACCATTGTCTCAATTTTGGGGACTTATTCATCGGTTAAGGAGATATTCTCCAAGCTTTAGAAATATCTTAATATCGTACTGTATTAATGTAGATATATACACCATGCATACTCAATTTTTTCCACTCAATTTTGTAATTGTGATTTTATTAAGAGCGAAAGTTCTTTTCAATATATGTGAGGTGAGGACTATGTGGTAAGAATTTGACCACCAAATACAAAATCATTATGCTCATTACTATCTTACCTAGCCTATGTATCTTTGATGATACTGATAACCAGCTTGTTGGTTGTTCATGATGCTTTGATTGCTTATACATACTTTTTGAAGGTGCAATGAAGCAAAATATGAATGTCAGAAGTATATCTTAAATTCTTGAACAAAGTAGTTACAGAGAATGAAATTGGCAGGAATTGAACTTGTCTAGCTCAGCGCTGAACAAAAATTAGATTACCATCACCAACTTAATTTGTTGGCTATTTTGTCGTAAAAGGAACCAAAAGATGGCAGATCTGTTTACCTTGACTAGTTACATTAAGAGAAGAACAAACTAAATCAATAGCTTAATGCATTATCCCACAAATCGATATCCGGTAAAGGATGTCAACAATTTATCAGTGAGTATCTGAGATATTGACGGTATCATTGATCAGTAGGCAATTTTTTTTTCAATTAATTTGACTTGGCCAATGCATTTTATTATCAGCTGAAATTTGATATTGTTTGATATACTGGAGGATGCTACTTTAGATTACTTGTTCCTACCTATATATTTGCTAATCAATCATATTATACAGCAAAAATTTCAATACCCCGACAATCTTGATAAGAAATGGTTGAATAAGTCAATGGAAAAGAAGTGGAGAGACTGGAAATGTGAATTGAAAGCGGCATTTTTCGATGAAAATAAGTCCGCAGCCGAGAATGCAAGGGTTGTCCCCCCAATGTTCATCCTTCCGATTGGCACTACCTTGTTCATTTTTGGAGTTCTCTAGAGGGAAAGGTATTCAAACTATTTATATTTCTCTCTCTGTCCATTTTTTAGTATTCAAACTATTCTGCCAGTCTCTTTAAAGTGCTTCTCTGCTTTCTCTTTAACCTTATTGCATTTGATTATTTAAACTATTATTGCATTTGATTATTTAAACTAATTTTGATTGAATTGAAATTATCTGAAATGTGCAGAAAAGGTCTGAAATTGGTTCGGCAAGTCGAGGAAAACAGGATGTATTGCACACTGCTGGAACTAGTAGCTTCGCTATAGTTCGTGAGAGATTGGTATGTGTTAAGTGTTTTTTTCCACTAATGTTCCAACAAAGATTATAAACTTTCTTATAGCTGTGATTTATTAATATAAAGGTTGAGGAACACGGTGCCGACAAGTTTGGCGATCTAGATTTTTTTGACGCGACCCACAAGAAATCAGATGGCCAATTTGTTTCCACAACAGCTGCGATGATATCGGTAATTTTTCTTCATGAAGTATGCATTCTTTGATTTGTTAAGTCTCTTATAGAAGTAAATAACTAATATAATTTTATGCCAATTTGTAATTTAACAGAGCACTGCCAGAGTCAAGTATGCTGAACTGTCTTCCACAATGGCCCCCAACTCTACCACATCTGACTTTGACTCATTATCACTTCAGCGTCATGCTTTGATCGAAACAAGAGGCCCAGAGCGCCCTGGTCGTGTGCGTGGAATGGGTTTAGGCCCAACGCCTACTGAAGTCTTCAAAGCTCGTGCGTCTAGTGCTGAGGATCCGAGAGACGAGGAGTTACGCTCTCTAAGGTCAGATGTGTCACAGCTTAAAGAGGTAGTTGCAGCTTTGGTGAGGCAACAAAATCCCGAACCAGCCATTCTGACACAGGTTAGAAATTGTAACTTAGAATATACATTCAGCAGAATATATCACAATGTCTACTACTAGTTCACAAAGAGCACAAAATATTATCTATAAATATAATAGAAATATATAGAAAGCTATGTTCATTAATATATCAAGTTATTATACATCATTAATTTTAATAACATACACATTGATCACACAGTCTTTATATTGGCTAGCAAATAGCAACTCTAAAATTATAGATCATTTAGTTATACTTGTCATATGATCCAGTTATCCAATAATTTTAATGACATACACATTGAGCAGAGAGTCAATATTGGCTAGCAAATAGCAATGACTCTAGAATTATATAGATCAGTTTAGTTACTTGTCATATGATTCAATTTACCCAAACTATTTAGGATGCTAGTAAAGTTAGACTTTATGCAAAGGGTACTGCGCAGATAATTTTTTTTCTTTCCCCCTTCATCAGGATGATAGAATGATGGAGGGGTAAAAATGTTTGTAATTAAAGGGCCTAGATTAGTACATGCACTTCATGCACAGGCTTGTTTCTTTGGTTCTTGAGCATAGATGGAAAGCATGTTCAAAAAACATGTGAGGAGAAAATTATCCAACTTACACATAGCCATAACCTAACTCTCTAGCCACAACCGGAAGAAAGTGTCAAAACTTACAGTTGATGTATATAATCTCTAAGCAGTCTATATCTACTTTGAAATGCATAGCTTATTATATTCTTTTGAGTGAAATTAATGAATATTATTAATACAATGCCGCATTAAAATTATTGGAATTACCTTACTTTCTTATTTGATCAGTTATTCAGCTTTATTTTGTCAATTATAGGATTCTAACTTGAGTTTAATTACCTTGACAACTCATACAAGTTATATATGCTAAATCACACATCATAGCTAGCTAGAGGCTTCACAGAATGTGTCTGATACTTAATTTTGTTTCTACTGCATGTATTTTTTGCAAACTACATGCATATGCTAGTCGATTACTTTGTTAGTCCAGTTGCCATGTATATTTGCAGTATTGTACGAAGTTGTATGTGTCATTAAGTTATTGAATTATGTTTTTCGCATTTATATAGAGGAAACTGTCTGCAAAGTTGTGTCACTTAGCTACTGTCATTTGGACAAATTCAAATGGTAATTTCTTGTTAAGTTTATTATATGATAGATAGAGTTTCAATTCTAAAATCCAATTCACCAAAAATTTCAACCCTCTGGTAAAGAGTTTCAGATAAAGACACCTACCTAATTCTAAATACACAGTTTCTGATTACCATTTGAATTTCTGCTTCTGATTTCTGATTACCTAATTCTAATTTCTGCTTCTGATTTTTTTTTACAATGTGACTTACACAGTTTCAGAATAGAGTTCCAACTAATTCAAGTCGGGCAAATCCAGAGAACCAAAGCGAGCATGATGGAAGCAACGACTTAAGGAGGCGTACCAATTAAAAAAAATCTACTAATTGCAAGTCATTTTTGGTCTTTTTTTGTGGTGCAATCAGTTTGTATGATCAAACTTGTTAGAACTTTATTGATGTAAACATGGTATATGTATAACTTGATACTTGTGTTATTGTTGTCGACGATTATGAATTTTACAGAACTTTAAACTTCTGAAGTTGTGTATGTTGATCAGTATGAAATATAATGAATTTTGTCAGCTAAATTTTTTATTGTTCATTTCCATGGGTGTGGGTGTAAAATTTTTAATATAAATTTGGGTTTACTAGCAACATTTGCATATATTAAAAAATCTGCATATATGTACAGATTTTGAATTGTTTTTTTTTAATTCAAAACAACACCGGCGTTTTACACAATGCCGGTGAACATTTATAAAAATTATATTATTTCAAATTTTTTAAGAAAAATTATATTATTTATATATATACCCCAGCGTTTCCAAACCGCCGGGGTAGGGTTAATTTCTTTTTTTTAAAAAATAAAAAGCTATACCCCGGCGTTTCCAAAAAGCCGGGGTAGGTTTAATTTCTTTTTTTTTAAAAGATGAAAAACTGATTTCACCGGCGCTTTTAGAAGCGCCGGCCAATGTCTTATATATACCGGCAGTTGTAGAAGCGCCGGGGAAGGTTGGCCAACAATGCCCGGCACGCGCACCACCGGTGGTTGGTGCGGCGCTGCTCAACGCGCCGGTAGGGTATTCATCGGCGTTTATAAACGCCGGTGAAGCCTTTAAAAACCGCCGGTGAAGCCTTCTCCGGTTGTAGTGACATGTCAACCCTACTGTAGATTTTGAAGAATTCAAGGTTATAGACACAATATTTTGGAGAAGCTTATACTAAAAAGTTATATTAGACTTGTATACCTTTAATTTTATCTAACGAACACAAAGTTTCATGAAGTATATAATTTTCTATAATTTTTACAAGTAGCATGAGCTGCAGTTTTCGTATTTCCAACCTACTGTTTTGCAAATAAATTTAGACAAAATAATTGAGGATGGTTTTAGATGATCTTAACTACAAACATATAGTAGACTCATTTATGATTCTTATGAAACTAATAAATCTATTTTTTGAGTAGTATTGGAATTTATATGATTTTTACAATACTATTGGTTTGATGTCTTTTATCTAGTTGTCCTAAAACTTATACAACATATAAATTGGATTTAAAATTGGGATGTTAGTACGATGTAACTTATGAGAAATTAATAGGTAATTAAAGGATGAATTTAGAATATTAATCATGTGATGTTTATAAGGGTTTTAACTCATCAAGTGTTATTGAATGTTGCTATAAGAAGTTGGTTACTTCATAATTGATAATAGCAAAAAGAATGGATAAGTTAAAATATGTTTAATGAATAAATTTTTTAATAAGAGGTTAGATGTAACCTATGTGATCACTCTTTGAGATGGTTGTTGGAGTCTACAGACTGAGCGAGACCCGTAGTGTAACATCCCAGAAAAATTAATTTTTAATATTTTGCACGTGCATTGCACGTAAAATTTTTGTACACTTTGGTTTCCAAAAACTCTTCTAGAGTCATGTACATTTTTCTTCCCAATTTTTTTTGTCATAATTGTATTATTTATTTTAATTAAATCCAATTGGCCTAAATCTAATTTTTAACCCACTAAAAATTAATAACAAATTTAGGCCCATGATTAATTTTACATTTAAAGTGAACATTTAAAATCTAGTACACTTGTCATGTAACACACACACATACATCTAATAACAATTAATAATAGAATTTATATGAGAAGTAGTGAGCACATAGGGTGCACGTGCACGTGTTTGTGCACATGGGGGGAGTTGGCCGGCCTACTTTGAGAAGGAGGGAGAGTGGGGGTGCGTGTGAGAAAGTGGGGAGTTATTTTGGGTAGTGGGGCTCATCTCAATCACACAATATTCTTATAAATACCCCCTCCTTTAACATGAACAACACTAAGAATCAAACAAAGAAAAATTAAAACAGAAGAGAAGAAGGGGCTTCAGTTTTGCTAAGAGGAGGAGAAAGCCCAACATTTTGGACGAGCTTTGGAGCAATTTTCTAGGAGTACTACTTACTAATTGCATCAAGAAAGATGTGGGTGTTTCTTTTACTTTCTAGTTGTTTGTAGTATGCATGCTTAGATAAATTGTGTATGAAATGGAAAGTTTGTCATGAGTTATTTAATTTTTAAACTTGTTATGATGAATGTTTGTGGATATCTAGAGTTTTTAGTAGTAATGAAATATGAGAAATTAATGCATGCTTGTTGAAAATTTCAATGTAAAATTGTTATGTTGTCAAATTGAAATTCTATTTAGAGCATGTTGTAGTGTTGTTAGGCGTATGATAGTATGTCATGATTAAATCATATATACAAATTGTATGTGTGTAACAAATTGTTAAGTTTCTACAATTAGGGGTGAACTATAAGTTAATGAAGATGCGAGATTTTTCATAAACTAAGAATAATGGTTAAAAGAAAATAAATATAATTATGCTAGTTTGATATAAAAGGTAGTCAATTTTACAATTTAAGCATATGTGTATAAAAGTTCTTAAAAATTACTATTTAAATTAAATGTGTATAACTTCACTCTAATATAGATAAAATCAGTGAGAAATCATTTCTAGAAATCTAGGAATGTATTTTATGAATAATTAATTTGAGAGAAGAATAGAAATCAAAAATAATTGAAAGAGTTAAAAATGATTAGAAACAGAGAGTTGGGTTAAAAAGTTTTGAACCCATATACTATCAGTTGAGCACTTGGCTCTTGTGGCTAGCGCAGGCGCCAACGCTCTTGGCACTGCCATGTGTCGCGCTTGGGGGGTTTCTTAGTCGCGGGTTCGAGCCTGGGAGGCTCTGCCTCTTTTAATTTTTTTTTTGAAAATTAATGAGTTAACATTCGGGAGTACAAAAGTAACTCAGTGAGCTCTTTATCACAAAAGTGAGATGGTTCATTGGTTAAGCTTGCGGTTGGCTGGCTGTTGACCATGGGTTCGATCCCGGCCTTGCGCATAAAGGTGCTTTTTAATTTTATTTTTAGAGATTTCTAAGTTTTGAAAATTGGGAAATTTTATTTAATGATTTGAAAATGTTATTAGAACACTTGGAGATAATTTCACACTTTTCTAAAATATATTTTGGGAATTAAAGATTATACTCATATTCAATAATCTATTAGATGAGTTTGAATTCAAGTTTAAAAAGAAAATGCACATGATTCAAGATTTTAAGAGTTGGCTTATAATAGAATCATAGCATAATTATTAGTTGGAAACAAGGAATTTGTAGAGATTGATCCTAAAGAAAATCTATATTAAGATATGATGTTTTAATCTTAAAGAACTTTCGTGTTGAGAAATATACTCGAAGTATAGATAAACATGAAGAAGGTTATATTAATCAAATGAACATTGAATATTATTGGAGTGAATAGTTTGGTTGGTTAACCAGAAATGGTCTACAAGAATTTGAATCGACAGATTGTTATTGAATGTTGCTATAAGAAGTTGAGTACTTCATAAACATAAGAAATGTGAATAAAGAGGGAATGAATAACCCATGATGTCGAACATGAAAGATGTTGATTCTAGAGATTAAGTGAGACCCAGGTATCAACAAAGTGATGAATGGAAATTATTGAGATTTGAGAAGTGGCCAATATGGGCTATCATTCTCGGTATATTGTTTAAGACCGGTAGGAGGGTAAATTAGCACTAGTTGTTTTCATTATTCATGTTTGAACCTAAGGATATGCACTAGAAGAAAATATGATCCAAACAACAACGAACATGTCCGGTAAAGGATGTGAAACTCCTAGAGGTTCAAGATCGAGGAATACGCCTGGTAAATATGGGCTAGGGGTATGTCCGTCTATCATCAAAAAGGCCGGTAAAGAGACTGCAGTTCCTAGGAATGTTCAGAACGGATAGGATACGCCCGATAAATGTACTGAGGTAGGGCTAGAGGTAGGCCTAATTCGTGGTTGCATGAGATCAACTTGCTAGGGTTTTTGGCTGAGGATACACCTGGTAAATCCACTAAGGTGAGCTAGGGGTAGGCCGGTAAGGTCCAATATCCTGGGGATGCGATTCCTCGGTGACTACGCGTTGGAGAATATTCATTGGGTTAGGTTGCATGGTGTGGGATGTCAACCCTATAAAGGGCTTGCCCTCGGACCTATGTAGTATGAGATGCATAGAATCCGAACAAGTATGTATTAGTGTCATCATAGTGTAAATATCTGCATTAGGCATTAAGTCATATTATACACTGACACTACTACGGTAGTCACTTTTCTGTTTGCATTCAAGTTTGTGTTTGCTAAAGTAGAAGAATCGATGTATTATAGCATTTCGTCAGTTGTATGCAACTGACGTGCCCACAGTTTTCCAGTGCAGGACTTGGATTAGCAATGGGGCATAAAGATGAGTTGATACTGATGATTACTTCCAGATTAAAGTTGTTGAATGTTAAAGTTGTTTATTTTGTTGTAACTTCCGCTGTGTATTTTGTAACAGACAATGTGAAATGAAAAAAATTTAAATTCCTTGTAAATTTGTTCGAATTGAGGAACGAGATTCGGCTGTGCTATGAATTACATGTATTTGGAATTCGGGGCGTTACACGTAGAGACCGGCAAGTTATGATTTGAGAAGTAGCTAGTGTGGGCTAATATTTCTCTGTGTGTTGATTTAAGTCTAGTAGGGTAAGCTAGCTCTAGATTGTGATGATTATAATTAAATCTAAGGATAGGCACTAGGGGGAGATGTGATGAAGTATGGGCAAACATGAATATGAGGGCCTTATTTGATTCGTGGTGGGGGATTATCTCCAGAATTATTGAGGTGTGAGGTGTGAGGCATGATGTCCAAAATCACTTGCGGTGGAAGATATTTCTTCAGAATTATCGGGATCAAGATTCGCTGTGGGAGATCATCTTCAGAATCATTGGGGCGTGAGGCGTGATGTCCAAAATCGCTCTCGCTGGGAGATATTTTTTCAGAATTTATCGGGATCGATGCGACGCTCATGGAGTATTTATGTGATAAGGTATCATATGACTAGCGGTATGGGTTTTGTCTCCAGAATTATCGGGATATGAGGCATGACGTCCGAAATCACTCGCAGTGGGAGAACCACTCCCAAGATTTATCGGGGTCATGGCTCGCGGTGTGGGTTTCGTCTATAGAATTATCGGGTTACGACTCGTAGTGGGATAGCGATTCTTAAGAATTATCAGGTCGGTACTAGATACTCACAGGATATCTAAAACTTACATTAGTCACTGTAGTAGGATTTCATAATGAGGGATTGAACCCTATAATGAGGAGTACAATAAGGGCTTGCCCTCGGACCTATGTAGTATGTGATGCATAGAATCCGAACAAGTGCGCATTAGTGTCATCGTAGTTTAATATCTGCATTAGGCATTAATTTCATATCATACACTGACATGTTCAGGACAGTCACTTATCACACTTTGTTTTGCATTGAAGTTTGTGTTTGCTAAAGTAGAAGAATCACTGTATTATAGCATTGCGTAAGTTGTATGCAACTGATGTGCCCACAGGTTTTTAGTTGCGGGATTGGACTTGGCATGGACTTGAATATACTATGATGAGTCGTTACAAGATTAAAGAATTTTCATATTTGTAGATTGTATTGTATTTGTTTAATTCAGCTGTGCTATTGTAAAGAACATGTTGTAAATAAAGAAGTTTTAAATTCCATGTAAATTTGTACAAATTTGAGGTAATATTTGCTACGAATTACCTGTGTTTGGAATTTGGGGCGTTACATCCCTAAAGTTACGTCAAGGGCTACAATTCCCTCATTCATCATGGGGGCCCTAGAGAATCAATGGTGGGTGTACCCGGCAAGCTTGAAGCGATCCCTGCTTAAGCTTAAGGCCTTCGAACACATTTAGGAAGAGGATGTTGACTGAACTGCCATTATCGACTAGAACTTGGCGCACTACATGGTTTGCCATACACATGCTGATTACGAGTGTGTCATAGTGAGGTGTTCAGGACACCTTACAGGTCTTGATCCGAGAAGGTGACCCTAGATCCTGGGCTTTTCGGAGATAGGATGTTCTGTACTGAGTTTACCTTACGAACAAAAGCCTTTCTTGATGAGCTGGAGGCTCACCCATGGGTCCTCCATGGATAGCATGAAATATCACCATCTGCCCCGATCCCTGGGACTCAGTTGGCCTTTCCACTCGCTTGTTGGCTCCCCTTGGAAGAGGAGGTTCGGTGTCATTTGTTTGAGAAAAATTGGAAAGGTATCCTCGTAGGAGCAACACCTCTACCTTACCTTTAAGGGCTCGGTAATCATCTGTAAGGTGACCATGATCTTTGTGGAAGGCACAACACTTGATTTTATCCTGTCTCTTGCTCGGGGCATTCATCTTGGGGAGAGGTCGGAGGATCCTGTCCTTTTCAACCTCCATAAGGATGATGGATATGCTTGAATTTAGTGGGGTGTACTTCTCAAAACGACGCACGAGAGGTGGGCACCGCTGACCCGTGGCATCCTTGTGGGATCTTCGGGGTTCATCTTCGTTAGTTCCTTTCTGTTTGGTCCCGGACGAAGGAACCTTCTGCCCTTGGGGGCGGATCGCTTCTTCGACTCGGATATACTTGACTCTTTGAAGGAGGTCAGAGAAGTCCCGGGAAGGTTTCTTGACGAGGAAAGCTTTGAACTCATCATGTTTGACATTATATCTAAATGCGGCTATTGCCACCACGGAATCGAGTGAAGGGATTGATCTAGACTCAACTGTGAAGCAATGGACATAGCTCTTGAGGGGCTCCCCATCCCATTACTTTAGATCAAAGAAGGAAGCATTGTTCTTCTCCAACTCGCGGCTGGTGATGATGTGTGTGAGGAAGAACTCCTCAAGCTAGTCGAAGAAAAATATGGAGCCTGGAGAAAGGTGAGAGAACCATTCTCATGTAGAGTCCCTTAAGGTAGCCAGGAAAGTCTTGCACATGAGGGAGTCCGATACTTGGTGAATCATCATGAGAGTGTTAAAACTGTCGATGTGATATACCGGTTCAGTCAGCCTAGGGATGGCAAGTGGGCCGGGTCAACCGCCGACCCGCCCGTGACCCGCACGTATAACCCGACCCGCGAAACGGCGGTTCGGATTCGGGTCGAACCCGTGAACAGTAACGGGTCGACCCGGGTCTTGAAAATAATGGATCCAACCCGCACAACCCGGCTCGTGAACCCGTTTAAAAAACCCAACCCGCTCCCAACCCGCGGGTTGCGAACCATTAGACCCGAACGGGTTAAACATTCGACCCGCCCCGGGTCGACCGTTGACCCGCGGGTCCAACGGGTCGAAACGTACCGTTGGGCACTGTTGTCCAGAGAGCCTCAACGGCACTAATTGCCGTTTTTTTTTGTTTTTTTGGGTTTTTTTTGTTTTTTTATTTTTAGCCTATAAATACCCCCCAAAATCCCATCAAAAAATTCACAAAAATCTCTCTTACTCTCTCTACTATTATAACTCATTTCTAAGCAATTTGTAAACAATTGAAGTATTGAACAAGCAATTCTTGAAGGCATATACACGATCAAATTTTGATCGTATCGAAATCAAAATTCAACAACGTCTTCAACTCTTCAACTCTCGTCCAACTCTAAGTGATCAAGTCTTCAACTCTCCTTCAAGTTCTCCTCAACACTTCAATTCCAGAATCGCTTATTTCTACTTCTACTTCTATTCTTAAAATCACATATTTTTTTATATACGTGTATCCACGGTGAACGGTATCAAAATTTCATACCTCTCTTCTTATTTAATTTTTGTTGTAGTTATAATTTTTGTTGGTTTTTTGATCTTCTCTATCTCAACCCTCTTGTTTTCTAGATTTTTTTTATAACTCATCGCTCCAACATTGTGTAGTTTTTTTTTACATACATTACTACATTATGTCTAGATCACGCGGTAGCGGTCGTAGCCAAAGTGGGCAAGATTCCACCGGCACTTTCCGTAGGCCACCAATTGTCCCAATTAGTGAGCCTGCCGAAGAGTACCATGATCCTCCTACCCAACAATGGGATACACACGATGAGGTTGTAGGAGACATACAATTAGAAGAAGAAGAACAACAACAACAACCAACCGAAACAACACAACCCCGTAGTGGTAGGAAAAGTAGAGGGGAAAGTAGTGATTGGCATAAATTTTACGATTTTATCCTGGACAAAGAAAATCCGGGTATAGGTTTCAAATTTTGTAAAACATGTTCTAAGGCATACAAATTTAAGAGCGGTGATGGCACCGGTACAATTAGCAGACACATCTAACATAACCATATATACCTTCTTGTTGACCTACCCGGCCAACAAAAAGTAAACCCTAGGACCGGTCTAGTTGATAGCCACCCTTCTGATCCCGATCTTGTTCATTGGAAAATGACTAGAGTAGTAATAAAGGAAGAGTTACCATTTTCCTATCCTGAGAGTAGGGACTTGGAAAATTTTAATCAAACGGCCTTAAACCCTCATTTTAGAAGAATCCCGAGAAATACTTGCAAATCAGATTGTTTTAAAGTGTACAATGAAATGAAGGATGCTTTGATTGCAATTTTATGGAGTTTAACTTGTAGAGTTAGTTTAACTTTAGATTGTTGGACGGGTGTCAACAATATTCCAATGATGGGAATAACCTGTCATTGGATCGACAATGATTGGATTCTTCAAAAAAGAATCATATCACTTGCTGCGTTGCCCTATCCCCATAGTGGCGCTGAAATAGCAAACCGTATTTTAGAAATTTGTGATATTTTTCATATTCACGATACAATTATGTGTATTAGTTTTGATAATGCATCTAACAACAATGCAGCAATTACTACTTTAAAATCCACATTAAACCCTCCATCTGACAATTTTTTTCATATTAGATGTGCATGTCATATTTTAAATTTATGTGTTCAAGATGCATTAAAAATAGCCGATCCATATATACTTAAAATTAGAAATTGTGTACATTTTATTGCATTAAGTCCCAGCGTATTTCAAGAATAGAAAAATTGGTGTAGGATTTCAAATGTACCTTTTAGAAGATTTCCAAAGGATATTAAACACCGATGGAGCTCTACTTTTGATTTACTACATGTTGTTACCGAATATAAAGCAGTTGTAAATGATTTTTGTATCGCAAAAAATATGCCAAATTTTGAAATGACTGCCACTGATTGGTTTTATGCCGAATCTTTGTTGAAACTTTTAGAACCTTTTAAAACCGCAACTTTAAAATTTTCAAAATCATATGAATTTACTTCTAGTAGCATTTTTATTTCAATAGTTACTATGATGCAAACATTTAATGAAATGTTAAATGATGCTTCTGTTGGTGATATTGTAAAACCTGCATACAAAAAATTTTTGAAGTATTTTTATCCTCCTCCTATGTTGATTTGTGTTGCTACCATTATGGATCCTCGTATCAAATTAGAAGGTACGAAGAGTTTGATTGAAATATTTTTTGCATTACTTGGAAAAAATATAGAAATAGAAACAGAAATTGATTGCGCTTCTTTTTTAGTTAAATTTGAATCTACATTAAATAACTTGTATGATTATTATGATAGAGCTTTTACTTCTAGTAGTACAACTTCTGTAGCTAGTTCTTCTTTTGGTAGTTCCAAAGGTAAGGGTAAGAGTAAATTTGATGATAGAACATTTAATTTACTTGCAAAAATTCAATCCAAAAAACCTAAGACTAATCAACCAAATGAAGTAAATTGGTATAATCAACAAGATTCTGAGTCTTCTTCTTCTTCACCAGATATTTTACAATGGTGGAAAGACCATGAAGACACTTATAGTATTCTTAAATATATGACTAATGATTTACTAACTCTTCCCGTCTCTATAATTGCTTCTGAAAGTGCGTTTTCTTCAAGTGGCAGGGTTCTAACTGATTACAGGAATCGCTTGAAGCCCGCCTCGTTAGAGATGCTCGTTTGCACAGAAGACTGGCTGAAGGCTGAAGATAGGACACAAGGGAAAGCATTATCTACGTCCACAAGTGGGAGCAACTCGCTGGAAGAACAACAACAACAACAACAATAGCAACCAAAATGAAGAATTCAATACCAACAACTGAACAACAAGTCAACAACAACAAATTGAAGGCCACCAATTTGAAGACAATTGTAAATAGATAGAAAAAACTGTATTAGATCTTTGCTTGTTATTTCAAATTATAAATATTGAAGTAAATTGCAATTACATATAAGAAATATGTTTATAAAACAAATTTGTGAATTATTTATTTCTTATTAGAAATTATGAAACTTGTATAACTTGAAGTCATATGAATAATATTTCAATGTTTTTGGGCAATTTGACTCTTACAATCTTATTATTATTATTATTATTATTATTATTATTATTATTATTATTATTATTATTATTATTATTATTATTATTTTTTTATTTTTTTTTTTAAAAAAAACCTATGTAAATGGGCCTGCCCGCGACCCGACCCGAACCGACCCGGGTTGGACCCGAAAGGGTTCACGAGTTGGGTGGGTCACCATTTCTACATTTCAACCCGGCCCGGCCCGGCCCGGTTAAGCAACCAACCCTGGCCCGAACCCGCCCAAGTCAACATCGAACCCAGGCGGATCCGACCCGGCCCGTTCGACCTGAATGCCAACCCTAAGTCAGCCCATTATACAGCTCAAACGTCAGGACCTTGAAGTTAATAGGGACGGAAGCCTCGACAATTTTCTTCGAGAAGGGAGGTCTGACGGGACAGTATCTTCCCTCTTGTTTTGCTTCTTCCTTCTTCAGTGATGCTAGGCAGTCTTCCATCTTTCGGGGACGCTACAGGACTACGTTCTCCTGCTGGTCAGATCTAGTGGACCCGTGAGACTCTTGATGTTGCAAAGGAGTAGAGCGGTGAGGACTGGGTTGCTGGGTCTTGGGAGGAATTATAGTGAGGGCCTGAAGGATTTCGTCTTTGAGTTCTCAGAGCTTGGCTCTAGTGATGTGCACTTCCTCATCCCTTCTCATCCTAGGTGCTATCCTGCTGGTTTGAGTCGGACGTCTCACTTCTCGAGGGGGAGTTCTCCTGCGGTCCCTTGGGGGGAACGACGGTCCCTTCTCCCCCTAGGGAGGGATCTCCTTCGTCTTATTGGAAAGAGATATCTTTCACGTCCCCTTAGAGAGGGGGCTCTCCAGGATCTTGGTCTCCGATGAGAAGGGCTTTCTCTTGCTCCCCTGCTGCTCTGGATGGGAGGGTTCTTCACGACCTTTCCTTTCATTGAGATGGATTGGGAGGTCGGACCCTTGCTGGCGATTGAGAATGACATGAAGAAGGTCGGGTTGTAGTTGAGGGAGTGTGGGAGGGGTAGAGGTGTAAACTGATCCTCTGTTTTCAACAAATGGCTTGCGGGTTGTTCGGGATGACTCCGACGAGAGCCCCCCAGCGCAGCACCTCCAGGTGGAAGCTAGACCTGTTGAAGGAGGGGCTCCTCTTGCGGAGGTTGCAATTGTTGGAAAGTGGGAGGATGGTCCTCAAGAGGAGGAAGTGAAGGAAGAGGCTTGGCTCGTCGGCTTGAGGCCGCCGTCTTCCCTTTCCCCTTAGGAGGCATTTTGGAAATTTGTCTTTACTGGTGAAGTTTGGTCAGATTTTCTTAACTATTCCCACAGACGGTGCTAATCTGTTGCTTATTATTCCTTTGTGGGTGCAACCAGATGATGTGGATTCCTTGGAGTAACAATCAAGAACTTGACATTTTGACTTTCAACGGTGTTGACTACCTTTGACTGTGATTGAGTTGACGATCTGACTCATTTGCACCGTAGGATTCAATTAGTGTGGTGACGATTGCCTCCGCTGACGTGCTATAAGTATAAGACACCGGGGTTGATCTCGGTGACAGACCCTCCGACATTGAAGTCAGAAATCAAGAAGACTTTAAAAGAGCTTTTGTGAAGAAAATATTGATTACCTGTTTCTGGTGGAGGTATGGGGGTATTTATAGTCACCTTTGGAAAATAGTTTCAAGATAATGATTTATCTCTACTTTCCGGTGTTTTTGGATGAGAAATAGGATTTAAATTGTTTCATGATAAGAGATTTGGTTTAAACTGCCTCTTAGGGATAATCATGAATTTAAATCTCCCTATAGATGGCCTAGGTTTGTTTATAACTGCCTATCACCCTGACCCAGTAAGGCAGACCCGTTTTTTGAGTTAATGGGCTTGGAAAAGACCAAGTTCCTTTTTTACTTTTTTGGACCCATTTGTAATGGAAATTACCATTGCACCCTTGAGAGCTCTAAGATTCGTGCCCGAATTGAATGGTCCCGATTTAGTTCTATTTTTACCCATATCACTACCCAATAAGAAAAACTCATGCTAAAATCCTATAATAATTTTTTTAAAAAGCTTTGAAACATTGATGAATCTACCAACAAGAAAACCCTTCAATAGCAATTGAATCATTCCCACCCCATTTTCGACAAAGCTAACAACAAATACTCTCCATAAATTAATTTCCCTCCAAATCCTCTTCGAAAACCTTCAAATATGATTCCATACTAGAGCCTTTGGTTGGAGGTGTTGAGGGCAGTCGGGGAGGAAGTTGAGAAGCTGGAGCCTTTGGTTAGGTGTTGCGAGGGGGCATCAGACAAAAGCGTCGGGCTGGGGCGGGAAGGAGCGTCGGGAAGGAAAACCTAGCTAGGGTTGTTCAACTTGGGGGAGTTCAAGGGCAGTCGAGCGTCGGGATGGTTTTGGGCATCGGGGAGAGAAGCAGAAGATGAGGAAGATTCAGTTGAACTCGGGAATCACTCGATTTGGAGTTTTTTGTGAGAGGGGGGGGGGGGGGGGTGAGGAGAAGAGATGAAGAAATGAACAATAACCAACTTACCCCCTCTTTCACTTATCTTAACCCTAATTTGGGCGGAGCAGATCTCAGCCATCAGATCGCAATCCAACGGCTAAGATCTTTTGCTCATGATAAGGGGCTTCTCATCATCTCATCTCATAATAGACTTACTATATATATATATATATATATATATATATATATACCGGTGCTGTGAAGGTGTCACTCCGCTTAATATACTCTACACTCTACAGTATATCTGGTGTGTTGCATTATTATATATTAAAGAAAATGAATCACAATGATTAGCTCAAATTTATATTCAGCAACATCATGTTTTGTTCAAGCCTTTTACTAATGAAGTCTCAAGGATCTTCACTTGTTAGTATAGTTTCAACTTGTGGTGGATCACGATTTACACAAAATGGAGGATGACATTCATTAAATTTTCACGGCTCCATGCTCCTTTCAAATTGCAATTGCTTGGCATGCATAAAGTTACATACTTCTTCCCAATTTTGAGTCAAATATATATATATATATATATAAGTACAAAGAAAATGATAATGAGTTCTACCCAATGTGGGATTTAAACTAAAGCAATAATAAATAAAATACCACCTACTACTTATGTATAATATACATATATTTAACCCTCCCCACCCCCAAACTCACGGTGGATCAAGCAACAAGAGTTTGTCTAAAATAAATAAATGACGGCTAATCGTATGAGCTTTGGTGAACAAATCTTCAATCTGAAGAGTTGTGGATGTATATGGCAAGTAATTATCTTCTAGTCATATTCTTTTCGAATAAAATGAAAATCAACCGTAACGTGCTTTGTTCGTTCATAAAAAATAAAATTGTTAGCAATCTTAATAGCGCTAGTGTGCATAGGAGTAGAATCAGATATTTGAACACCCATGTATGCAAGCAAGCATCGTAGCCTAACAATCTCAGCAGTAGTCGAAGCCATACCACGACATTCAGACCAAGTGCTGGAGCGGGAAACAACACCATGTTTCTTTGACTTCCAAGAAATCAAAGAAATACTGGGAAAGACTCAATATCCAGTGGTAAAACGGCAATCATTAACATCTCCAGCCCAATCAACATCATAGTATGCTCGAAAAAGAAAGGAGGATGCAGAAGGGAAGAATAATGACCTCATGGTAGTGCCACGGAGATATCGAAGTATGCGAAGAAGATCAGCATAGTGTATGGTCGTAAATGCATAGATGAACTGGCTCAAAATATGAACTGCACGTGAAATATCTGAACGAATGATAGTGAGATAGACAAGCATCCCAACATGCTCTCTATAGCGAATGGATCACCATCATCAGGTCGCAACTTTATGTTCAACTCGAGCAAAGTAGGAGAAGTGCGAGAGTCAACTAAGGTGGAACGACAGAGAATCTCAGCAGTAAACATGTTTTATGACTGAGAATATCCATGATCTGAATAATCAACCTCAAGACCATTAAAGTAACGAAGTATACCAAGATCCTTCATGTCAAACTGATTATGTAGGTGGAGTTGTATGTGAGCAATGTGATCTTGGTTATCACAGGTATAATCATATCATCCACATATTGAAGAAGAATAATGTGATACCCATCTGAAGTAGAAATAAACATTGCACGATCATTTGCACTGCAAGAAAACTAGCACTTTGAATAACCATAACCAGAGTGAAACGGGCAAACTAAGAATGAGGAGCTTGCTCGAGGCCATAGAGAGCATGACGCAACTGACAAACATGATTTTAGAAATAAGAAAGACCACGTGGAGACATTCTTTACGTCCATCTGAAATAGTGGCCATTTGTAAGCAGTCGCAACAGAGATAAGAGTGTGAACAGTTATCATATGGGCTACAGGGACAAAAGTCTCCTCATAATCAATACTATACTTCTGAGTAAAACCACAGGAAACCAGATGAGCTTTATATCGATTAATAGAACAATCTACAAGAGTTTTAATTTTATATGTCCACTTGTAATTAATACGCTTCTTCCCAGGAGGTAAAAGACAGAGATCCCAAGTTTGAGAAAGCACTGGCGCTCCCCAAGGCATTGCACTTGGTTGAATAAAGCCCTTCTCCAACAGTTCCTCAATCTGCCGTTTGATCTCATCCTGTTCCACAGGCGCTATCCTATACGGTGCCTTGGAAATAGATGCACTCACTGGCTGAATAATGATGATGAACTCCACATCATGATGCGGGGGTAACCCAGGAAAATCTTCCAAAAATACAGTCGGATAATCCCGAACCACCGGAATTTGATGCAACTCTACGGGAATCCCTTTCTTCTGGCTAATAGAAGCCACCAAATCTGAACATCTCCTCTTTCCTTGGAAAGTGACTTTAGGTCCACCCGGAGCCTTCACCGTTACTACCTAGGCCTTACAATCGATGCTCACACTGTACACCGATATCCAATCAATGCCAATGATAACATCGACTCCCAAGACATTCAGCTCGATCAGATCAATCCCAAAAATTCTATCTCCAATCACGATTTTGCAGTCTGCATAGTACCGATCAGTGGTTAAAGTCTTTCCTAACGGAGTAGCTACTGCTAAAATCTTGCCTGGAAATATCTTCGGTTCAACTCCCAGAACTTTAGCAAAATTAGGTGATACAAAAGTATGGGAGGACCCAGTATCGAACAAAACAACAGCTTTCTTTCCATTCAAATAAAGTTCTCCTATTACATAACACACCCTCGTTACATAACAGTCTACTAAATAAGCGGGAAAAAGAGATAATAGAAAAACACTCCTAAACACCCTCACTCGTACCAGTGATGACTTGATCCACTTCATCAGCGTCAGCTTCAGTTAAGGCAAATACTCCCCCTTGCTGGTACGGCTTCTTCCCGGCCTGCTGAGTTGGTCCATTACGGATGACATCCTAAAGCTTTTGGCAATGAGACTTGTAGTGGCATATCTCTCCACAGTTGAAACAAGTCACAGAAGGTCACACCCAAGTATTCCAGGGTCTTCCCGCAACCTGAACAGCGTTCGCACCCGTAGGCTTGAACCTTTGAGCCGGCGGCTATCCCCTGCCATTCTCAGCAATTGCGGGCTTTTTCCCCACATTCCAGTTGTTTCTCCGATTCTGAACAGCGTGGAACTGCTCCATGTCCGCTCAGTGGCTGCCGCTCGTTTGACCAGTTTGTCAAACCTCCTGATACCGAGGGGTATCATTCGGGATCTCAGACTTGGCCTCGGCCCATGCTCGAACTTTCGAGCCTTCTTCACCTCATCCATCACCAGTTCGGGCGCACACCTAGAGAGTTGAGTGAATCTTATCTCATACTCCCTAACCGATATGCCACCCTGCTGCAGCACTAGAAACTCCATGGCCTTCTTCTCCTGGACGTCCGAGGAAAAATAATGACTGCAAAATTCCTCCAAGAATTCCTCCCAGCCAAGAACAATGTTTCCCATCGTTTGCTTCATCAACTGCCACCACACAGCCGCATCCTTCTCGAACTACAGTGCTGCCAGCTTCACCTTGCTGCCCACCGGAGTCTCCAAGACTTCGAAGATAGTCTCTACCTGTCGGATCCAATTGTCAGTTGTGTCAGGGTGACTTCCCCTCAAACACCGGTGGTTTCATCCGCTTGAATGATTCCACGAGTTTGATTGCTTCGGGTACTGGATTTGCAGGCACCCTCCCTAATTCAGGTTCATGGCAACGACATTGAGTGTCTGATAAACCCTCGCTAGTTCCGTTTCCAAGTCCAGACCTTCTCCATTTCGAATCCTCTTCTAGCCATATTCTGATGTAAGAGATCCATTAAATTCGAAGTATAAAACATGAATTTTAAATCAACTTTGCATTTCATTGAATTCCAATCTTTATACATTCGAATTTAAAACATTTCTGACATCAAATGAAAGCACTAAGAAGATACAACAGTCTAATTCCCACAGTTCCTCTTAGCTTCTTGAAGCTCTTCCCGTAGTTCCGCTACCTCTTCCTTCAGTATATCGTACATATTTTTTCTCTTCTCGAGTTCCCAAACATGATGACTGAGAGTTGCAATGCTCTCCTTACACTTTACACACTGTGCCTGCAGCAGCTCCGCTTTCTCCCTCTGAGTCTCTACCTGCCTCTGAAGAGACACAATTAGACTACTCGGAACTGGTTCTTCCTCGTTAGAGGAATAATCAGATGAATCCGAAGGTGGAGTGATCTCTCGGGACTCAGGCCATTCCTCTTTGAACTCTTGAGGATCCTCTTCGTTTGAATCATCTTGTCCAGGGTAGTAATCCTCCTCAATAATGTGCCAATCGTCATTTCCAGCTGGTTCGAAGTGGTCCGCCATCTTAGAGAAAGGAGGAGAAGAAGAATAAACCATAGAGCAACACAAATGTAAGTAACTTCTATTTATAACTCTAGACTTAACACACGCTCTAATGTCCACTTCTAGGGTGTCGTTCCTTATAAATATGTACTACTTGGAAGCGTGGCTCTGATACCACCCTGTAAAACCCCGAATTTCAAAACATACTGAATTCGAGTTCCACAGGATCTTTTCACTTCTCTTCGTACAATTTTACAAGGAAATAAAAGTTTACTTTACGTCAGAGTTACATTTACATTAACATTTATACAGTGGAAGTGAATTTTACAACAATTTACAGAAATACAATAACAGTTGAAAAATCTTTAAGCATCAATTCCTCTTTAGTCTTTTTCATGTGCTTCACCCTGCATGGAAAATATGGGCACGTCAATTCATTCAACTGACAAAATATTATACATGGCCATCCTCTCTATGTCGGAAACAGTATAACGATTCTCAACACTTAACAAACCATAAACTTGTTGACAAACAAAGCTAAGAGGACTATCCTATTGATGTCATGTTGTGAATGTGCACTTAGTTCTTAATACAATTATTTATGTTATATGACACTAATGCGCACTTGTTCAGAGTCTATGCAGCCCATACTACATAGGTCCGAGGGCAAGTCCTTAACCGTTCTTCATCTTGTAGGGTTCAATCCCTCGCCATGACTTAATCTATTACTGTAACTATGGTAAGTATCCTAGATGTTCTATGACCTACGAACTCATGTCTAGGTGCCCTGGAGAGAATCCCAACGCACTGTCACAAGACTCATCATGCAGGCATCCTGTGGTAATTCACCTACTACCATAGACATGACACCATCCGCAGTCACCAAGCACCCCACGAGCGTCGCCACCGGGACGGTACTCTGGAGCAGTATCCACGTCATACTCATGACGCATCATGGGACATCCTGTGAATACTCTCACGCTGCCAATCCAATGGTCCTCATACTCATGTTTTTCTCTTACTTTCATCACATCTTCACTATGTATCCAGTCCTTAATTTAATTGAATCGTGAACAAAATCAATCCCTTATGGTTAGTATTTCCACTATACCGGTCTTATTCATTCATTTCACATGACCCAACTCTTGGTCTTTTCATTTTAAATTTCATCTCAACATTTCTTTTATTGTCGGTATAAAGCTTAGCTACACCCTAGTTCTTAATTTCAATTCATAATTACAACATCAAGTTTTCATACCCATAAAGTCATCTTTCATGATTAATCATAATTCACATTTCATATTCATAGTATTCATGCATTCATATTCATAATGCTCTTCATAACTCATCATGTCATCTAATTTCAATTTTCAAGTACAATATCATGCGTAAATAATTAAAATTCAATTCTTCTAACATGTCACATTCACTAGTTCATATTTCCACATAATTCTCTTAATCTTTATCGTAATCCATACTAATTTCACAATTCACAATTTCACTTAGTTTCACAATTCACACTTTTTCAAATTTCTCATTTCAAAATCTCATTTCTAAATTACTTAAAACAATCCATTTAATTTTCTTTAACTAAAAGACAATTTAAGTTAATAATGAAACTAAGTTCTTTCTTGCAAAAGTAGTCTCAAATTCTCATTTATACTAGGCCACAGGTCAAAGAAAATTATCTCACAAAAATCCAGATATTATTTGAAACTTCAGGGCAGTCGACTATTAAAACATGGCCAGTCGGCTGTTCCGTAAAGATTTAAAACTCGAAAATAAAATGATCAGGGCAGTCGACTGTTACAATATAGTCGGTCGACTGTTCCGCGAAGATTTAAAACTCGAAAATAAAATGATCAGGGCAGTCGACTGTTACACTATAATCGGACGACTATTCTGTAACTAAAATCTGAAATTTATTACCTGACAGTCGACTGTCGACTCTAATCCGGTCGACTGTCGATTGCACAAGGTTGCCATTTAGAGTAGATCATGGATATATTTTTGACATTGAAAATAAGATCACCATTTTCATATTATTTATAATCAAGGTTTCCCCAAAATGATATTTTTAGAACACAAATTTTCATCTTTCTACAATAATGAAACTTCATTTTAGACAATCAACTACACATGATGCATTTAATCAATTTGTGTCTCATAAGCACAACTTTCTTCACATAGCATGATTTATAAACATAAAGCATGACAATAAGATATATTCTAGCATTTCAATTTCACATATTTATCAATTAGCAATCATCTTCACAATCATTCTCTAAATTATCATTCCATCTCTAATTTATCAAACATGATACTAGAATTTCTTAATTTCTCTTTAACTATTTTATCACACATTCCTAGCATGGCATCTAAATTTAGAAGCATGAGAAACACCCACAAACGAATTGAAAGTTCCTAAAGTGCAAGAAAGTGGCCTTCTCCTCCTATAATGTATTGCAATTTACCTCCTCCTCCTTGAAAGCTTGGAACCCGACCTTCTTGTGCTCCTTGAATGGTTGGCCGGCCTCCTCTTGGTTGGAAACACACACAAAATTTCACACTCTAATCTTTTACTCCCTATTACTACTCAATCTTTTCCTCTCTTAATCTTTTTCTCTCTTAATGAATTATTTAGTGAACTAATGAGAATAAATATAGGGGTATTTATACACTTTTAGGATGGGAATAGATGGCTAGGATTCAATCAAGGAGTTAGAGATCAAGGATCAAGATGGATTGGGAAGTTGTAGCAACTTCCATGATCACATAACTACCCCTCACAACTTCATCCACTCTCCCTCTCTCTTTTGCTCAAATCCAGCCATCCCTAGAAAAGGTGTGCAATGCACACTTCTAGTGCATGCACATGCTTCCTAGTGTCCCCCACTATTAATTTGTACAAAACTAATTAATCAATTGTCTACTAATTGTGTCTACATGACAAGTTATGACAATTAAAAGATTAATTAGTTTGTGGGCTTCAAAATAGTGGGCTTTAGACTCATGGGTCAAATAATAAAACATTTAATTATGGTGGGCTTAAATTAGAAAAACAAGTTTAGGCTTTTAAAAATGGGCTTAAAAATAAAGAGAAGGAAAGAAAATAATTATTTGTTCATGTTATGAAAAAATCATTTTATATATAAAAATATTTATACAAAAATTTGTACGTGCACACATGTAAAATCAACAATTTCTCATTTAATAAAAATTCAGGGTATTACAACGACGACAGTGGGGGACCGGCAACGAGGGCAATGGGTTCAGCAATCGAAACAGGGGTGAGGGGAACGACAGTAATGGCGATGAGGTAATGGTCGTGGATGGGAGGGAATGAAGATGCTGTTTTGACAGGGTGCAGGCGATCGATGGTAGTATAGGGTGTCAGCGAGGGTGGAAGACGATGCAGGTGATCGGTTTCGGTGATTGGAGAGGAGAGCGGTGAAGGATGGCGATGACGAAAGTGGCTGGCTCTGCCGATGGTGGGATGAGGGTGAGTCGAGTGGCGAGGTCGAGAGGGTGGTGAGGGTGTTGGAGGCGGTGGAAGGCAAGGGAGCGATGGGGGTGACGATGCTCGGTTGACGGGGGAAGATGAACTTGGGTGAGTAGAGGTAAGGTTAGCACAGTGAAGGGGATGGGGGTCTAACAGTGAACGGAAAGATGAAGTTTTAGGTTTGAATAGTAAATGGATGTTTAGGGGTTTGGGATTAATGGCTGTACTTTAAGAAGAGAGAGAGAGAGAGAGAGAGGGGGGGGGGGGGATTTCGGGATACAGGGATCGTGAGGGGTAAATCTGGAATTTAGTATAAGTGGGGATTAGGGTATTGGGCTACCAAGTTTGTGGGTCAAGATCCAGAAGGAGTGGGTTATAGGGTCAAAATTCAGTAGGAATGGATATTGAGTTTTGGGTTTTAATTCAGTAGGGAAAAAGAATAGGATTTAGATTAGAAATTGAACAAATATAATATAAAGATTAAATCAAATAATATGCATTACATTAATACTCAACTATTAATATACACAATTGAATGTATGGATTCACAAAATAAATAAGATTGGATTCGATTTGGGCAAAATATAACAATATAGTAGTACATATTAATTAATTAAATCAAATAGTATACATAAAATCCATACTCCAATAATAATAAAATGTAGATTAAGATCTATAGGCTTTCACAATAATAAATAAAATTAATAAAAGATAGATTAAATAAATAATAATAACAATAATAATAGTAATAATAATAATAATAATAATAATAAAATTAATAAAAGATAGATTAAATAAATAAATAAATAATAATAATAATAATAATAATAATAATAATAATAATAATAATAATAATAATAATAATAATAATAATAATAATAATAATAATAATAATAATAATAATAATAATAATAATAATAATAATAATAATAATAATAATAATAATAATAATAATAATAATAATAATAATAATAATAATAATAATAATAATAATAATAATAATAATAATAATAATAATAATAATAATAATAATAATAATAATAATAATAATAATAATAATAATAATAATAATAATAATAATAATAATAATAATAATAATAATAATAATAATAATAATAATAATAATAATAATAATAATAATAATAATAATAATAATAATAATAATAATAATAATAATAATAATAATAATAATAATAATAATAATAATAATAATAATAATAATAATAATAACTATTACTATTATTATTATTATTATTATTATTATTATTACTATTATTATTATTATTATTATTATTATTATTATTATTATTATTATTATTATTATAATAATAATAATAATAATAATAATAATAATAATAATAATAATAATAATAATAATAATAATAATAATAATAACTATTACTATTATTATTACTATTATTATTATTATTACTATTACTATTATTATTACTATTATTATTATTATTATTATTATTATTATTATTATTATTATTATTATTATTATTATTATTATTATTATTATTATTATTATTATTATTATTATTATTATTATTATTATTATTATTATTATTATTATTATTATTATTATTATTATTATTATTATTATTATTATTATTATTATTACTATTATTATTGTTATTATTATTATTACTATTATTATTATTAATAATAGTAATAGTAATAATAATAATAATAATAATAGTAATAATAGTAATAATAATAATAGTAATAATAATAGTAATAATAATAAGAAGAAGAAGAAGAAGAGTTGGTTTTAACAAATTTATTAAAATAATCCAAATAGTAATAATTCATTTGATTTGGGCTCAGATATAAATAGTCGATCAATTAGGAATAGAAAATAAAGTTAAAATATATCATCATTCGAAATAAATATAAATTTCGATTTGAAAAGATTTTAATAGAAGATCCAAAATGAATTTAAAAAATAGAATGAAATTATAAATAATAAAAATACAGAAAATACTCAGGAATATGTATTTGCGGGAACGGGGGTTACAATCCTACCCACCTTCCAAAAAGAATTTCGTCATCGATATTCACTGAGGAGGAATGTAGGACAAAGAAAAAGTGAACTTGTGAGATAACAAAACATGGAATTAAAGGGAGCGAAACGAAGTGGTGGCAACACCGGAATGAGAAAGGGCATGGATAAGATTGATGGCAAATGGAAGAAAGTAAACGGTATCATAAGGAAAGAAACACCATAGCACTTGTAAGATAATGAAGCAAGAAGACGAAGGAGTAGGTGGAACTAAAATCAAAGAGAAAATGGATAGGAAAGGATTGAACCAAACAATGAGTTGATGGATGAAGATGAATACAGGGGATAGAGGGAAGCAAACAATGCAAGGTTGGAGAAACAACATGAGAATATTGGGAACTGTGGGTTATGGGCCCACCATGCTTTCGTTGCGCCACCCTGATGGTGATGTTCCAAGTTGCAGACATGTCATTGGACATCAAGCGGTGTTAAGTGATGCATCAAGCACAAAGTAAAAGAACTGATAGCATTGGAATCGAAAGAACATGGCAGGAAGAAATAAACTAGCATGATAATGAATCGATTAATGCAGACTACCGAAAGGAATAAACGATGCAAGAAAGGAATATACAAAGCAAGAATGAAATGTAAATCTATTGAGGTATATCTGTAGCCATGCCTTCGGCAGTCAAGTTGTAAGCCTGGCCACATCCTCAACCTGGAACTGGTCCTCCTGCTAGTCCACTACCCCTCCTTTATGGGCAGTCCCGAACCACGTGGTCGCTTGTTCTGCATGTGATGTGTCTAATTTATATATATATATTTGTACTCATTTACCCATTAAAATTGCTTGTTTTTGTTGATATTGTTTATAATTCATCTTATTTCTATAAGATTTCAATTAATTATTTTTGATGAAATAATATTTTTGATGCAAAAAGTGAAGATTTGTGGAAAAAATCAACAAACAAAGCAAAACTATGGATTTATTAATTTTTATTGTTTTGTTGAGTTAAAAATGCGATAAATAATCTTAAAAAAATTTTAATGAGCTAATAGGATTTTTAGTTAGTTTAATTAATTTTAAACTAATTTTTTTAATTTTATTTAAATCCTAATTTCTGGTATTAATTTTTGTGTATGCAGCACGTGTTTGCAAGAAAAGGAAAGAGAAGAAGAAAAGAGAAAGAAATAAATATCTGGTTAAAGAAGGAGGAAATAAATGAAGAAAGAGGACTTTTCTGCAAAAGAGCAAATCCTAATTCCTTTTCCCGTTCCCTATAAATACATACCAGAGGCACTCTTAACGAAGCAAGAGGTGACGGCTAATGATTAGTAAAAAAAAAAAAAAGTAAAAGAGACAAATAAAGGAGAGAAAGCGGAAGTGACAGGTGTAATACCCCGGATTTCATTTATGAAAATTATTTATTTTTTTGTACGTTTTGTGCACTTGTAATTTTTGCAGTATAAAACCTTATAATTACTTTCAATATGGATAATGTGTATATATATATATGTACATGTGTTCCCTAATTATTTTTATAATAGGCCCATTTTCTTCAAAGAAACATAAGCCTTCTTTTTAGCCCAAATCTAATTTTTGTTTTTTTGTAAACCATTATTTAGCCCATTAAATGAAGCCCATGAGCTATTTCTTCTTTTATTATAACTTGTAATGTAGAATATTTTTATAAGAGTATTTTTATAAAAAAATATAATGTACAACTTTTTAAATGGAGAACAAATGAATGCACGTTCATTGCACGTACACATGCAAGTAGCACACATAGTGGGCCGGTTTTGGTATGGAGGGAAAAAGAAAAAAAAAGAGTGGAGTTATGGGTGGTAGTTGTTTGAATCATGGTTGGTTACTACAACTTCCCCTTCAATCCTAACCTTTTATTTTTAACTCCTAGATTGATCCTAGCCCTTCATTTGCTCCAATTTTTTGTATAAATACCCCTCTAGCCTAGTTATTCTTGTACTTTTCATTTCTCCAAAACCTATAGTAGAAAATACAATTGTTAGTAGTGTAGTAAGTGAGATAAAAAAAAGATTGAGAGTTGTGGGTTGTGCTTGCACCAAAGAAAGGCCGGCATCAAGGAGGGCTCGGGATTGCACTTTGAAGGCCGGTTTTGCATATCAAGGAGGAGGAGGAACGCTCTTTTGGCAAGCTTGCGAAGGACTCTTTTGTTTAGGAGGTGTTGTAATATTTACTCTCTCCAAATAAGGTGGGTTATTTTCCATGTTTCTAATTAGATATCATGCTAAGGGTGATTAAATTGATAATGCATGAAAGAAACTAATAAGAGCACATTTAATTGGAAAAAGGCTTGTTAGTTAATTGAATTGATGCTAAATAGATTGCATGTTATTCCATCATGAATCTTAAGTTGTATGTGAATTGTTTGTAGCTATGGAATGCTTGAATTAAAATTTGTTGTTAGTATCAAAACTAAATTCAAATGCTAGTAGATGAAATTGTTGCTTTATGTGCTTAGATGGACTTTTGTGATAATGTTTAGCATAAGTAACCTAAAATATATTTTTGGGTTTGTAGAAGAAAAATAAACAGGTAATTGATATAGGAAATATTAATGTTAAGTTGTATAAGAAATATCGAAATGAGATGTGGTAGTAGTAGTATACAATTTAAGTTAATTGTATGAAAAATATGTGTTTAATTACTGGAAAAATTATTTTTAAATTACTGAAGTGGTTAACTATGTTTAATTAGACATTCGGGAGATTTATAGGAAATTTAGTAAAAAGAAAAACTCAAATGAGAGCTTTTGAACATCGAAGTGTTCTAATTGAACAGAGGATGAATTTAATTAAAATGCGACTTGTATTCAAGACAACTTGAGCCTATAGCTCAATTGGTCGGGAGGCTCTCTAATGCTACAGTGTGTGCGGCTTGTTCCCTTGGATCGCTGGTTCGATACTTGAGAAACCCAAATTTTTATGTGCGTTTGTAAAATTTAATGAATTTCCAACCCAAGAGCATTTAATACTCTCAATCCCCTTTTATATCGAACGGCACAATTGGCCACATGGCCAGAGCATGCGGCTTGCTTCCTGTGGGTTGCTGGTTCGAATCTTGGCCTCGGCCAGAATAATATCTTTTTGGGAAAAAAAATGACTTTTGTGGTTTCTTGATGTGTAAAAATTATGGAAAAAATTACTATTATTATTCTAAAAACATGTGTGACTTATGAAAAATAAGTTGGGAGTTATTGGGATAAAATAAAGTATATTTGGGAATAAAAATGTGGTTGGAACTATAGTTTTACACTTGTATATTTTGTGAAAAATGCGTTTTTTCAAAGGACTTGAGATAAATGCTAGAAAAGAAAAAAATAACAAAGAAAGAAAGTATATATTGTGAAGTTGGTATGGATTATTCTTATTAAAGAATAGTGTGACACTAATGAGTTTGTGAATATTCATTTTGGCTATATATTTGGTGATATGATTTTAATGTGGAAATAAATATTGTGAAATACACGATGTATAATTGAACTCCATGAATGGTTATTTTGACTCATGAATAATTTAGAAATCATGTGATTGGAAAAGAAAAATGTTATTGAGTATGACAACTCAAACATGTGAATTTGTGAATTGAAATTGAAAATTAGCTTGTAGCCAAAACTCACACCGGCAAGTGAAAAGTGATGAAATAAGATTATTGATATTGAAAAGACCAAGGTTGGTCATGTGAAATTGAAGAAATAAGATCGGTAGTAGTGAGAGGACTAAATCTAAGAGATTAATTTTTTTCATGATTTCATTAAATTAAGAATTTAGTACATAGTGAAGAGGTGATGAAAGTAAGAGAAAAACACGAGTTTGAGGGCCATCGGAATGACGGTGTGAGAGTGAGCCACAGAATGCATGCTTGATGCGTCAGGACATGGCGTGGGCACTACTCCAGAATTATCGTCCCGGTGGCGACGCTTGTGGAATGTTTGGTGACTGCAAGAGAATCGTGTGCCATGAAGGAGGCTGAATTGTCTATAGATAGTCTTCACGATGCGTCGTGACATGACGTGGGATTCCCCTCCAGTTTTTCAGTACATGAGCTTGTTCTCATAGATCATCTAGGATACTTACCGTAGTTACAGTAGTAGATTAAGTCATGACGAGGGATTGAACCCTACAAGATGAAGAACGATTAAGAGGCTTGCCCTCGGACCTATGTAGTATGGGATACATAGAATCCGAACAAGTGTGCATTAGTGTCTTGTAATGTAAACGATTGCATTAAGGACTAAGTGCACAATCACAACACGACATCAATAGGGTATTCCCTTTAGTTTGATATGTGACAAGTTTGTGTTTGTTAAATATGGAAAATCAATTATACTGTTCCCGGCATAGAGAGGATGGCCGTGTATAATGTTCGTCGGTTGAATAAACTGACGTACCCACAGTTTTGTATGCAGGGTAAATGACATGATAAAGATTAAAGCAGAAATGATGCTTAGCGATTATTTAAATGTTGATGTACCTTTATACAAATATTGTAAATTTGCTTCCGTTGTAAAATGTAAAGTGTAAAGATTCCTATGTAACTCTGATGTAAAGTGAAAATTTTTAAATTCCTTGTAAAATTGTACTAAATGAAGTGTAAAGATCCTGTGGAATCTCGAATTCAGTGTATTTTGGAATTCGGGGCGTTACAACAGGCCTGGGTGCTGACCTGGGTTCCCGTGCGTTGACCTGGCGGCTCAGAACCAGACGAGACAACTGCCCTGACGTGACAAGCGGCGAGTCCTGGGGTGTTGACGTGGCGATTTTAACGTGAAGGCTTGCACGTGTGGTCGCTGACAGGTGGGCCCCCTTCCTTTGACGTGACAGTTGGCACTAAGCAGCGACTGGGCTGACCTGGCGTGGTGCTGGTGAAGAGACAGCATTGTGCTGACAGGCGGGACCCAGGGACGACTGCTGAGGTGGCGACGCGTGCTTCGAGGCAGCAGTTTGGCTTCAGGTTTGAGACAGAGAACAGAGACAGAAGACAGATAAAGACTTGGGCTCGGTTCTAGGAGTTCGGTTTGCATTATTTTTATATCTTTTTGTGTCTCTTCTTCTCTATATTTTATGACGCAATCCCAAACAATTTTTGTTAGTTGCAAATTGAATATGAACTAAATTTATTGTTCTAGAGGCTAAGATGTAGCCTAGTTTTGTAGAACACAATTTTAATCCCTTATTATTATTCTATTTTTTCATGGTTGTGTGTTAATTTTTATTATTTATGTGTACAATGGTGGATAGAAATTTGTATGATCTTTTAAATCATGAAGAGACCGAACTGGTGATTTGTGGTTAATAAAAATTAAACACCATTATTGGAGGACGTGACCGTTAAGAAATCCAAATTCTCAATTGATAATTTGATGGATAGGCAAATAATTAGTTGAGAATAATTTTAGACTACGTGGATAGAGTGGTTAATATTTTTAGGATTTTGGTCTACAACTTGGAAAGATAATATTTTTATTCATAAGGAGTTATAATTTGTATGTGTGATAAACGAGGTGAAATCAAGAGCCCTAGAACTAATTTTACCATTAACAAATCACAAAAGCTTCACAGTTTCACAGCTCTCTCCCTTTTCACAAATTTAGTTTGTTTTAATTAGATTTATGTAATTTAGTTGTTTTATCATTTATAAATTTCGATCTTCCAAATAGTGATTCATCTAGTAATATCGGTACTCAATAAAATATCTAGTCCCTGTGGGTTCGGCACTCTATTCACTTAAATTATACTACTTGTTGCGATTTTGTGCACTTGCAAATATTCACACCAAGTTTTTGGCGCCGTTGCCAGGGACTAGTTATTCTTTCATTGATATTGAAAATTGCTAGATTATTGCTAGTTTGGATTTTTTGTAATTATTTTTATTTTATTATTATTTTACATCTTTATTTTCTTTTGACTAACTTTTACTTTCATTTATTTTTCTTATTTCAATTTATTTCATTTTATTTTATTTAGTTTTTCGATTTTTTTTCAACACTTACCTTTCAGGACATACACGTACATTATCATGGAGAACGATGAAAATAGGCCTTTGAGAGACTATGCTATGCCCTCAATTTATGAAGCAAGCATAAAGAGACCGGTTATTGAAGCTAACGATTTTGAGATTGAATCGGAGATTATTCTATTGATTTATAAGACTGTTCAATTTTGGGGACTACCGCACGAAGATCCTTATGTTCACATTGAAAACTTTCTAGAAATTTGTGACACTTTCAAGCACAATGGAGTATCAGATGATGCAATTAGATTGAGATTCTTTCCTTTTTCACTACGAGATAAGGTGAAGGCTTGGCTACATTATCTACCACCCGGTAGTATTACTACTTGGGAGGGACTTGCACAAAAATTTCTAGCCAAGTATTTTCCGCCAGCAAAGACAGCAAAGCTAAGAAATGATATTTGCACATTTACTCAATTTCAGACTGAGTCTTTGTATGAAGCATGGGAAAGGTACAAAGATTTATTAAGAAAGTGTCCTAATCATGAACTACCAAAATGGCTGCAAATGCAAACATTCTATAATGGTTTGGGAGTTACACATAGATCTATGGTTGACGCAGCAGCTGGTGGTGCACTCACGCGCAAAACTTACACAGCAGCCTATGATCTTTTAGAGGAGATGGCATCAAATAATTACCAGTGGTCTTCAGAGAGAACAATGCCAAGAAAAGTGGCTGGAGTTTTTGAACTTGATCATTTTTCTACTTTAAATGCAAGAAATGATATTTTATCTAAACAAGTAGAAAATATGAATTTTAATGCTATTCAATCTAATATGATTTGTGATCTTTGTGCAGGAAATCATTCAAGTTCAGATTGTCAAGTGGGGAACCCTTTTTGTCCATCAAATACCGAACATAAAAATTTTGTGTCAAACTTTCAAATGCAAAATAATTATGCAAACACATACAATCAATAATGGAGAAACACCCCCAATTTTCCATGGAACAACAATCAAGGAGCAGTTATACCATCTCAAAATTTTCCACAGCAAGAAAAGAAGCTGACACTTGAAAACATGTTTATGCACTACATGCAAAGGATAGAACAATACATCCAAATGACAGATTTGGAAATCCAAAATGTTACAAATTCAACTTTGGCTTCCATTCACAATCTTGAGGTACAAATTAGTCAAATTTCAAATACTCCTAATGAAAAAACTGTAGGAACATTACCAAGCAACACAGTTGTCAATCCCAAGGAGCATGTCGAGGCTATAACACTAGGAAGCGGAAGGACAATTGAGCAACCACAAGAAGAAAATGGCGAACATAATGTGGTTGAAAAGCAAAGTGGGATTGAACAAATTGTGGAGGAACAAATTCAGCATGAACAAGTAATGTATGATGTTTTTAATTCCATAAAGTTTCCTCCCGAAGAACAGTCATCTATTCAAGTAAGTGAAACTGATTTAATTGTGGGTGAGAAACATAAGGCTAAATTTGAAAAATCACCTATAGAAGTATGTCCAACAAATTCAACAACTTTTGAACCTGAAAAAGAAAATATTTTTAAACATGTCAAGTATTTGGATGCTGCACCTTCTATTTATTCATTTTTTCAGCAGAAGTTCAAAGAGGTGGGGGAATCAAAGACTTCATCGTCAAGAAGGAAACGCCTCAAACTAGAGCTTGAACCTGATCCACACCTGAATAGAAAAATTAGAAAAGATGTTTTAATGTTGTTGGATCTTGGCGTTACATAATCATCTACCCCCATGTCTGGCTGAAGACTTAAAACTTAGTGCTTCTTGGGAGGCAACCCATGTTTTCTTTTATTGCATTTAGGTTTGATTTATCTTTTAGTTTATTTTATTTTAATTTTTGATTTTATCTTGTAGGATTGCATAAATTTTGAAGTCGCCGGGCAGAGCTGTTTTGTACACCTAAATTGATGGTTGTTTTTGAGCAGTATGGAGTCAGAATCTGGAAACCTGATTCAAAGAGAAATTGTAGACAATTTTCTTAGCTTTCCAGCAAAAAAAATTTAGCCCATTTGGACACCTACAGCTCCAGATATCGCCAAAATACTTAACACCACGCGTGCAGAATTTTCAAGACAAATCAGGGGAGAAACTCTGAACTTTTTGCATTCTTTTTATTTTTCTTTTTCCTTTCCCATTGAGGACAATGTGATATTCAAGTTTGGGGGGAAGGTTTACAAATTTATTATTTATTTTTTAAAAGAAAAACCAAATAAAAAGAGATTTCATTTAGGCTCACCATTACACTTTTGAGTCCTTTATTGTGATAAGCATTGAAATAATTTTTTGGGATAAACAATTGCTTAAAAAGCAAGAGTAAGCATACTTATTTACTTTAGGATTATTGAATTTCACAATTCCTTACAAAATTGTGTGGGTCATGCTATTATACATAAAAGACAAATGTGATGCTTTTTCTTGTGATTATCTCCTTTGATCTAGTCCTAAATAGAGTTTATGTAAATAGAGTAATAATGAAAAAAAATTAAAATATTTGAATAAAGTCAATTTGCTCCAATGTTTTGAGTTGCTTAGTAACTAGGGGTATTCATCACAAATGTTTACTTTTACGTCAAACGGCAACTTAAAATATGAGTGCAAAACACTCTAAGTTTGTGACTTGTTGAGTAACCGGGTGAATTCATCACAAATGCTTTGCATTCGCGTCAAAAGGCAAGTGACAACTTAGATAAGAGACTAAAAAAAAAATTAAAAAAAAAAATAATAATAATAAACTCTAGTTTGCTACTTGGTTTGTAGTAGTGAGAAGGGATAATCACGGATTGAGTTGTTACATACTATAACTACATTAATTGCATGACAAATACGATTGGGTTGGGAATTATGAATAAATAATTGTACTCGAGAAAGTGGGTATGCTTAGTTTTACTTTATTTTCTATTGTTTATATTTTTAATTGAAATTTTGATGCTTGCATGATAAGATCTCTTAGTGTGATGGGTTGAGTTTATTATTCCCTTATTCATGATTCTACTTTTTGCTCGAGGACAAGCAAAATCTTAAGTTTGGGGGTATTTGATGTGTCTAATTTATATATATATATTTGTACTCATTTACCCATTAAAATTACTTGTTTTTGTTGATATTGTTTATAATTCATCTTATTTCTATAAGATTTCAATTAATTAATTATTTTTAAAAAATTATTATTTTTGATGCAAAAAGTGAAGATTTGTGGAAAAAATCAACAAACAAAGCAAACTATGGATTTATTAATTTTTATTGTTTTGTTGAGTTAAAAATGCGATAAATTATCTTAAAAGGATTTTAATGAGCTAATAGGATTTTTAGTTAGTTCAATTAATTTTAAACTAATTTATTTTATTTTATTTAAATCCTAATTTCTGGTATTAATTTTTGTGTATGCAGCACGTGTTTGCAAGAAAAGGAAAGAGAAGAAGAAAAGAGAAAGAATTAAAGATCTGGTTAAAGGAAATAAATGAAGAAAGAGGACTTTCCTGCAAAAGAGCAAACCCTAATTCCTTTTCCCGTTCCCTATAAATACATACCAAAGGCACTCTTAACGAAGCAAGAGGTGACGGCTAATCATTAGTTAAAAAAAAAGTAAAAGAGAGAGAGAGATAGCAACTGCTGTCTCTTGCGTGCTGATCGAAACAAATAAAGGAGAGACAGCGGAAGCAGCAGCAGAAGGCGGCGGGACCCACACGACGACAGCGACAGGAGGTGACAGGCCTGGGTGCTGACCTGGGTTCCCGTGCACTGACCTGGCGGCTCAGAACCAGATGAGACAACTGCCCCGACATGACAAGCGGCGAGTCCTGGGGTGCTGACCTGGCAATTTTAACATGAAGACTTGCACGTGTGGTCGTTGACAGGCGGGCCCCCTTCCTCTGACATGACAGTTGGCACTAAGCAGCGACTGGGCTGACCTGGCGTGGTGCTGGTGAAGAGATAGCATTGTGCTGACAGGCGGGACCCAGGGACGACTGCTGAGGTGGCGACACGTGCTTCGAGGCAGCAGTTTGGCTTCAGGTTTGGGACAGAGAACAGAGACAGAAGACAGATAAAGACTTGGGCTCGGTTCTAGAGTTCGGTTTGCATTATTTTTATATCTTTTTGTGTCTCTTCTTCTCTATATTTTATGATGCAATCCCAAACAATTTTTGTTAGTTGCAAATTGAATATGAACTAAATTTATTGTTCTAGAGGCTAAGATGTAGCCTAGTTTTGTAGAACACAATTTTAATTCCTTATTATTATTCTATTTTTTCATGGTTGTGTGTTAATTTTTATTATTTATGCGTACAATGGTGGATAGACATTTGTATGATCTTTTAAATCATGAAGAGACCGAACTGGTGATTTGTGGTTAATAAAAATTAAACACCGTTATTGGAGGACGTGACCGTTAAGAAATCCAAATTCTCAATTGATAATTTGATGGATAGGCAAATAATTAGTTGAGAATAATTTTTAGACTACGTGGATAGAGTGGTTAATATTTATAGGATTTTGGTCTACAACTTGGAAAAATAATATTTTTATTCATAAGGAGTTATAATTTGTATGTGTGATAAACGAGGTGAAATCAAGAGCCCTAGAACTAATTTTACCATTAACAAATCACAAAAGCTTCACAGTTTCACAGCTCTCTCCCTTTTCACAAATTTAGTTTGTTTTAATTAGATTTATGTAATTTAGTTGTTTTATCATTTATAAATTTCGATCTTCCAAATAGTGATTCATCTAGTAATATCGGTACTCAATAAAATATCTAGTCCCTGTGGGTTCGACACTCTATTCACTTAAATTATACTACTTGTTGCGATTTTGTACACTTGCAAATATTCACACCAAGTTTTTGGCGCCGTTGCCAGGGACTAGTTATTCTTTCATTGATATTGAAAATTGCTAGATTATTGCTAGTTTGGATTTTTTGTAATTATTTTTATTTTATTATTATTTTACATCTTTATTTTCTTTTGACTAACTTTTACTTTCATTTATTTTTCTTATTTCAATTTATTTCATTTTATTTTATTTAGTTTTTCGATTTTTTTTCAACACTTACATTTCAGGACATACACGTACATTATCATGGAGAACGATGAAAATAGGCCTTTGAGAGACTATGCTATGCCCTCAATTTATGAAGCAAGCATAAAGAGACCGGTTATTGAAGCTAACGATTTTGAGATTGAATCGGAGATTATTCTATTGATTCATAAGACTGTTCAATTTTGGGGACTACCGCACGAAGATCCTTATGTTCACATTGAAAACTTTCTAGAAATTTGTGACACTTTCAAGCACAATGGAGTATCAGATGATGCAATTAGATTGAGATTCTTTCCTTTTTCACTACGAGATAAGGTGAAGGCTTGGCTACATTATCTACCACCCGGTAGTATTACTACTTGGGAGGGACTTGCACAAAAATTTCTAGCCAAGTATTTTCCGCCAGCAAAGACAGCAAAGCTAAGAAATGATATTTGCACATTTACTCAATTTCAGACTGAGTCTTTGTATGAAGCATGGGAAAGGTACAAAGATTTATTAAGAAAGTGTCCTAATCATGAACTACCAAAATGGCTGCAAATGCAAACATTCTATAATGGTTTGGGAGTTACACATAGATCTATGGTTGACGCAGCAGCTGGTGGTGCACTCATGCGCAAAACTTACACAGCAGCCTATGATCTTTTAGAGGAGATGGAATCAAATAATTACCAGTGGTCTTCAGAGAGAACAATGCCAAGAAAAGTGGCTGGAGTTTTTGAACTTGATCATTTTTCTACTTTAAATGCAAGAAATGATATTTTATCTAAACAAGTAGAAAATATGAATTTTAATGCTATTCAATCTAATATGATTTGTGATCTTTGTGCAGGAAATCATTCAAGTTCAGATTGTGACCGTTAAGAAATCCAAATTCTCAATTAATAATTTGATGGATAGGCAAATAATTAGTTGAGAATAATTTTTAGACTACGTGGATAGAGTGGTTAATATTTATAGGATTTTGGTCTACAATTTGGAAAGATAATATTTTTATTAATAAGGAGTTATAATTTGTGTGTGTGATAAACAAGGTGAAATCAAGAGCCCTAGAACTAATTTTACCATTAACAAATCACAAAAGCTTCAAAGTTTCACGGCCCTCTCCCTCTTCACAAATTTAGTTAGTTTTAATTAGATTTATGTAATTTAGTTGCTTTATCATTTATAAATTTCGATCTTCCAAATAGTGATTCATCTAGTAATATCGGTACTCAATAAAATATCTAGTCCCTGTGGGTTCGACACTCTATTCACTTAAACTATACTACTTGTTGCGATTTTGTACACTTGCAAATATTCACACCAGCATGCTAGGCAAAGACTATTAGCTACCCAGCAGTCCATGCATAGCTGTCCAACCCTATGTCAATAGTTACATGTCGGGCCCTTCTTCGGAGTTGTTGATGGACAGGGTAGTGCTCTGGCCGTTGTGGTTGAAACCGGCTTCCGCATAGGTCCTCCAGAAGACCTGCAGCAATAGAGTGCGGAATAGACTGCAGAGTGGCACACTTTCTCTTGTGAGTCTGCTTCTGGATTCTAGCAGCATCTAGGATATTCGATTACGATCGGAGTCGCAGGGCAGCAAGGTGGTCCTGAATTTCGATATCTAGACCCGACAAGAATCGGCGACCTCTATTGTGATACCCTGTATGAGATGAGCCTTCATGGTGGGCTTAGTAATTAATTCATGGTTAGATGGGCATATAGATTTGGTAGTGAGTGTATAGAGCCTATAGAAAGAATGAATTAATTACTATGGGGCCATGGTGTTCACGGTAGGTGGTGGTGACTTAGTCCCACATGGAAGGTGAGTTGGGATTGTGTATGTATATATTAGATTGACTAAGATCAAGGGTTACCAAATAGTCCGAACACCTTTTGTGAGGTAGCCTGTGGTGGGCCGTTGTTTGAATTTGTTTGAGCGGGGCTCGGGACGTTACAAATGGTATCAGAGCCGACTTTCGACACCGATTGTGAGTAAGAGTGGGGGAGATGTACGCCTGGTTGAGGACAGTACGGTGGTAGAGAGACCAGGGGGCAGTACGCTAGCAGGGTACTCCACTCCACATCGACTAGAAAGGCGATCTTGTATCAGCTTGTGGGCCCGGGCTCAACGAGGATGCTGAGATCTCAAGGTGGGGTGCATGTAATACCCCGTATGAGATGAGCCTTCATGGTAGATTTAGTAATTAACTCATGGTTAGATGGACCTATAGATTTGGTAGTGTGTGTATAGAGCCTATAAAAAGAATGAATTAATTACTATGGGGCCATGGTGTTCATGGTAGGTGGTGGTGACTTAGTCCCACATGGAAGGTGAGTTAGGATTGTGTATGTATATATTATATTTCCTAAGATCAAGGGGTACCAAATAGTCCGGACACCTTTTGTGAGGCAGCCTGTGGTTGGCAGTTGTTAGAATTTGTTTGAGCAGGGCTCGGAGCGTTACATCTATCTTCATCATTTGTCACCATGGAAGTAGCAAAGCATCTCAATCGAGTAAATTTTGCAGCTTACTCGTCTACGGTCCGACTCCTCTGGGTTAGCGAGACAAATTGCCGCTCCATTTCATCTTTAGCGACACTAGGAATGAACTTTGTGAGCAAGCTCTCCGTGAAGATAGCCCATGTATCCTTCATTCCCGTTTATACGGATTTATATATATATTTTTCCTGTATTCTTGTATTTAAATATTTCCCTATAAACTTTTCTACCCTTTTGAACCCAAATTTTAGCATTCATTCAAGTACCTGACTATTTTGTTTGAACTCCAAATTTCAACCTACACTATTTATCACTATTTGATTATTTAACTCCTGATTATTATTATTTTACTACTATTATTAGTGTTGTTATTTTTATTATTATTATTTTGAAAAACCCAAAGATCCTAATTCATTACACTTACATTTTTATTAATGTATAATTTTAGAGCCCAATCTCATATTCTTTCTATAATTATTATTTTATTGCTGAAGCCCAAATGTAAAGCCCAAGTCTACAAACCCAAACCCACATTTAAATACCCAACCCGTTAACCCATTACCCTACCATGCTCAAATTCAACTACCCGTATACAAATTTCTCCATAACCCCTCACATTCCCCCACTCTTCACATCCCGTAACTCCCCCCCCCCCAACTATCTCATAACTACCCATTATTATATATTATATTAATATATTTTATTACTTTATAACCGCCCTCCCTGTTCTCTCTCTCCCGCTCTCACTTTCCTCTCTTTCTCTGTTTCGAAACGAAACAGAGAACCAATCGTCACCCCCCTTCGAGCTCAGCCCTTCGTCTCCCCCATCGACGCCCTATCTCCGCTCATTGGCCCCCTCGATCCTACCGCTCGCCTCTCCTCCCGCTTTTCGTCGATCCACCATTGCCGAACTCGAAGCTCCGCCATTGCTCAACCTCGCCCTTCGTCTTCCTCCTCCGCTCGAAGCTCCAAGCCACCATTACAACACCTCCAACCTCTGTAGCTAGTCGAGCTCCCTTCATCGCTGCTCCTCTCTCCCATCACCATTGCTCTCCTCCCGAGCACTCGTAGACGCCCTGTTTTGCTATTGTCGATCACCCTCGAGATCCACCAGTCGAGCTCCATTGCCGCCTTCATTGCCATGATTGCTCCTCCCTTCTCTGCCCTGTCGCCCCATGCCTGCACCTTCCCCATCGATTGCCACCATCGCCACCACCTTCGTCGAGTCTCCCTCGCAGCACCACCCTCATCGTCCTCACAGTTGACCACCGCCTGCAGCCACCTCCTTCCTACCGTCGACCAACACCACCGAACGTCAGCGTCGCCTCCCCAGTCGCGACTATCCCTGCCTCTGGCCATCGCTGCACCGAACTCCTCTGTTCTTGGTTCAAACAAATAGTGCCTCTTTTGATCGCAGTCGTCCGATCGTCGTTCATCACGATCACATTATCTTCTTGATCCGTTGATCTCAGTTGTTGATCTCATCATCATCATCATCATCATCATCAGCATAGTTGATCTTTTCTGTCCGATCTACATCTTGATCATCGCGATCGTGATCTTGATCTTGATCTTCGATCTCAGCCGTCTGATTATCCGATCTTGATCCTTATCAAGATCCATGCCCAATCGTGATTATTGTGATCGTTTGCTCGTCGCCATGTCGCCAGGATTCTGATCCCGTTATTCTTCGCATATTCGGATTAATCTAATCATCATCGAAGGCAAGTCATTTCTCCTTGAATAGTTATTGTATCATATTCGAGATTGTTTATTGAATCCCACAAGTAAATTTATATTGATTATCGTATATCTGCTATTGTTATCTATCGTTGGGATACTATAGATTTACACGAGCGAATCCAAGTAGTAGTCTTGACTTCGTGCCGTCTTTTGCCTCCAATTTATAGAGATCTTGCATGCATTCTTGAAGTTAATTATTGAATATATGAATAGGGATTGTTATTGTCACTACAACATATATGACTTTGTACAGCGGATTTATTATAGCGTTTGATATGGCTAAAAATGGGATTTAATCGGAACCGTCCAAATCAGGCACGAATCTTGAGACCTGAGGGTAAAACGGTAATTTCACATGCAAATGGGTCCGAAACGGGTACTGGGTCTCCTCCTCACAGATCCAATAACCCGCAAACGGATCCACCTCAGCTGGGTACGGGTCTCAACCCGCTACCAACCCGATCCGACAAGATACAATCAAGGTCCCTGATTAGATCTAAATCAACGGCCATGATTCACATCTATCTTTTCACTGGGGATTAGGGATTAAATTCCTTAACTGATTACAGGGAATATACCTTATCAGATTACATACCTTATCTGACTACGAGGAATATTCCTTATCTAATCACGGGGATTACATTCCTAAAACCATTCCCTAAGACGCCTATAAATACCCTTCACCCATCTCCATTAACAGGTAATCAACTCTTCACCAGTTTTTACGCTCCTTCATATTCTCTTCGATTACTGACTTGAGCGTCGGAGGGTGCGTCGCCGGGATCCCCCCCGGTGTCTCGCACTTTTTGCAGGTGCACGGCAGGAACGACGAACGAGGCCCGACGGAACAGGTACGCAGGTTTTCCTATTCAGTTTCCCCAAGAATCCACAAGTTCTATCTGTTTGCCCCCACACCAAATTTAGCGGCAACAGATTGGCGCCGTCTGTGGGAAACTAACGAATAGGGACCTCTCCTCTTCCCGGTGAACAGGTTCTCTCCTACCATGCCGCCTCGCAAAGTTAGATCCAGGGGCTCCAACCGAGCGCCCAACCCTGACCAGCAAGAAGTCCATCCTGATCCCGCTCAGCAACAAGGGCAACTCCCTCCTACCATGGAAGAGCCGCTTCAACAGAACCCCCCTCCTGATCCAAGGGGTCCTAACCCTCAGAAACAGCCTCTTCACCAAGAGAACCTCTCCATCCACAACGCCTCCAGTGCCTCCATGGCCTCCCATCATCCCCGAGCCTCTGGTCGCCACGATGCCCATCCCAAACGCCCGGAGGATAAGGACCTTCGACGCCATCTGGACGAAAAGCGGGCTCGGGGAGAGGCCTCCCGCCAAGAGCGATCCCCCCGACACCGGGGACACAGGGGGTCCCCCGCCCGAAGAGGGAGAAAAGACTCCCCCGATCACTACCGAAGGAGGCACTCTCCCGCAGGTCGGCAGCAGCATCGGGACAATGAGGCACCCATCACCCGTGCCGAGTTCCAGCAATTCCAAGCAATGGTACAACAGGCCCTCAATCTTCGTCAGAATCCCAATGAGCCGAGGGCCCCCTCCCCTCCTCCGATCCGGAGCCCTCGCCGACGTTCCCCTTCTCCTCGACCCGCTCCTACCAATTCCAGGCGCACCCCAAGTCCTCGTCGTTCCCGAAGCTACCGTCGCCGCAGCCCTCGCTCCCTATCTTACGAAGACGAGTCCCGTGGCTCGGCAGATCACCGCCGGAGAGATGACACCATGAACCGCCGCCTGAACGAGGTGGAAAAACTCTTGGGACAAATAAACCGAGAAGAAGAACTCAGGGGGAGGACCCTCCGTCCTAGCCGACCCCCGTTCTCCCGGACCATAGTGGATACTCCTGTTCCCTTCGGCTTCAAACCTCCCCAGTTCGAGAACTACACTGGGGAGACCGATCCAGTTGACCACATCGAAGGCTTTAAGACTTTGATGCTCCTCCATCAAGCGTCCGATGCCCTCCTCTGCAAGACATTCCCTGCAACTCTGAAAGGCCCGGCTCGAGAATGGTACTCTCGTCTTGCCCCGGCATCAATATTCTCCTTCGAACAGTTCGAGACCCTGTTCATCACCCATTTCGTCAGCAGCCGAAGAACCGAGAAAACCAGCATCTCACTATTGCACCTCCGTCAGCAAAAGGGGGAAAAATTGAGGGACTACGTGAAGAGATTCACAGCCGAGGCCAGAACCATCGCATCCCTCGACCAATCCGTCGCTACCGCAGCATTCCAATCCAACATTCTCAATTCCAACCTCCGCTCCTCCCTTGCTAAGAAACCCCCACATGACTTTTCCGACCTTCTTCTTCGCACCGAAAAGTACATTCGGGCCGAAGAGGCCGAGCGACCCCCCAACTGGGAAGCGCCCGCCTCCGGACTCAAAAGGAAGGGGGCAGAAGAAGAAGGAGCCAAGAAGCTCCAGAAGGATAATGCCGGCCAGCGCCGGCCTCCCCCTAGATTTGAGAAGTTCACTCCCCTCAACGCTAACCTCTCGGCCATCTTCATGGAGGTCGAAAAAGACGGGGTCTTGCCTCCAGCTCCCAAAATGAATACTCCCGCCAAGAGAAGAGATAAAGAGAAATGGTGCCGCTATCACCGGGACCACGGGCATGACACCAACGACTGCCGTGCTCTGAGAAACGAGATCGAAGCCCTTATCCAGAGGGGACAGCTGACGAAGTTTGTAAAAAAGGACCGAGCCGAGCCCCCTCTCCCGCCTCGGGGGGCTAACAAGCGTCCGGAAAGAGAAGAGACGCCAGACTTCGAGGAAGAGCGAGTCCTCCACCTCATCCATGGGGGTCCGATGGGAGGCTTCTCGAACTCCTCCCGAAAAGCGTTTATCAGAGAGGTCAATTCAGTCCGAACCACGCCTCCTCCCAAGGGCCTCGGAGTGCCAGTTACCTTCTCCGACGAAGACCTCGAGGGAGTCCGTATCCCGCATTGTGACGCTCTCGTCATTAGCCTCCACATGGCAAATTTCAAAGTGGAGAGAATCTTAGTCGATAACGGCAGCTCCGTCAACATCCTATTCCTCTCCGCTTTCAAAGGCCTAAAGCTCTCCAGAGACAGACTCAAACCCGCCGGTTACACTCTCCATGGGTTCACGGGGGTTCCGGTAACTATAGAAGGGGTGATCACCCTCGATGTAACTGCCGGACAAACCCCTACCACCAGAACGGAGCCAATGGACTTCATGGTAGTGGATGTTCCCGCTGCCTACAACGTCATTTTGGGCAGGCCAGGCCTCGCGGCTCTGGAAGCAGTCCCCTCGGCATATCATCTGAAGATGAAATTTCCCACCCGATCCGGGGTCGGGGAAGTAAGGGGAAATCAGGAGCAGGCCCGGAAATGCTACATGACTTCGACCCTTGGGCCCGTCCTCTCTCTAGAGACCCTGGAAATTCCCCAAGATTCCACAAGACCGACCTCCGAGCCAGCGGACGAACTGGAGGAGGTGCTCTTCTCCGAACAAGAGCCGACCCGCAAGTTCTTCGTAAGCAAGGCCCTCCCGTCCGCCCTATACTCAGATATTGTGGAATGCATCCGAGACAATCAAGACCTCTTCGCATGGTCCGCGGCTGACATGCCCGGTATCTCTGAAGAGCTCTTAGTTCACCGCTTGAGTGTTGATCCGGGGTCCAAACCGGTTCAGCAGAAGAGGCGTAAGTTCGCCCCCGAGCGACAGCTCGCTATTAAAGAAGAGGTAGATAAATTGCTGAAGGCCCGATTCATACAGGAGGTAAACTACCCTGAATGGTTATCGAACGTAGTAATGGTAAAGAAGTCCAACGGAACATGGAGAATTTGCATTGATTTCACCGACCTCAACAAAGCCTGTCCCAAAGATCCCTTCCCCCTACCGAGCATCGACACTCTGATTGACGCAACCTCGGGACATGAGCTCCTAAGCTTCATGGACGCTTTCTCGGGTTACAATCAGATAAGGATGTTCCCGCCAGATATCCCAAAGACGTCTTTTGTAACCGACCAAGGCCTTTATTGCTACAGGGTCATGCCGTTCGGCCTAAAGAACGCGGGGGCAACATACCAGCGCCTCGTCAACAAAGTTTTTCAGGCTCAGATCGGCAGAAACATGGAAGTGTATGTCGATGACATGCTGGTGAAAAGCATCCGCGGTGCTGATCATGTAACCGACCTCCAAGAAGCATTTGATGTTTTGAGAAGGAACAATATGAGACTCAACCCGAACAAATGTGCGTTCGGCGTCTCATCAGGCAAGTTCCTCGGCTTTATGGTTAGCCAACGAGGAATAGAGGCGAACCCGGAGAAGATCAAGGCCATACTGGACATGGCTCCCCCAAGAAATGTCAAAGAAGTTCAGAGGCTGACTGGTCGCTTAGCCGCCATAGGGCGCTTCCTGTCGAAGTCCGGAGAGAAGTGCCTCCCGTTCTTCAAAGCCCTCAGGGGGGCTAAAGGATTCGAGTGGGGGCAGCAGCAACAAGACTCCTTTGACCAGCTTAAAGCCTACCTCGTCAACCCCCCTCTCCTTAGCAAACCAGTACCCGGCGAACCGCTCTACCTCTACCTCGCGGCTTCCGAACAGACGCTCAGTGCGGTCTTAGTCAGAGAAGAAGAAAGGGCTCAGAAGCCCATATACTACGTCAGCAAGGTGCTCCGGGATGCCGAACTTCGGTACCCGAAAATTGAGAAAATGGCGTATGCCCTGGTAATGGCCGCAAGAAAACTTAGACCCTACTTTCAGTCTCATTCGGTGGTCGTCCTTACCGACCAGCCACTGAAACAGATTCTTCACAAACCCGAGACTTCTGGTCGCCTCATGAAGTGGTCCATCGAGCTGAGCCAGCACGACATAACTTATCAGCCTCGGACTGCAATCAAGGCACAGGCGCTGGCCGAATTCATAGTTGAGACTACAATCCCCGAGTCTGGCCAAGCAGCAAAGGGACCCCCCGTCTGGTCGGTCTATGTTGACGGGTCCTCTTGCAATGAGGGTAGTGGGGCAGGGGTCATCCTGGCAGGACCAGACGGCTTCGTCCTCCAATACTCACTCCGGATAAATTTCAAAGCCTCGAACAACGAGGCCGAATATGAAGCACTAATAGCCGGGCTTCGAATGGCCCGAAATGCTGGGGCGCATCGGCTACGGATTTTCAGCGACTCCCAGTTGATTGTTAACCAGGTCCTCGGCGAGTATGAAGCCCGCGACGATAGAATGGCTAAATACTTGTCCAAAGTAAAGAGCCTCATGGCGCTGTTCGACGAGGCTCTCATCCAAAGGATCCCTCGAGAAGAAAATGCTCAGGCCGACGCCTTGTCCAAGTTAGCCTCCTCCTCCCTTCAAGGCCTGGAACAGACCGTTTTGATAGAAGTCCTCCTAAGGCCGAGCATAGAAGACGAAACGCCAGACTCCGTTGAAGCATTGCCCGTTCTCCTCGAAGACAACTGGATGAAACCCATTGTCGAATTCCTGAGGAACGGACTCCTCCCTGAAGATCCGAGGGAAGCACGGAGAATTAGGGCCCGAGCCGAGCGTTTTACTTTACTCGAAGGCGTCTTATACAAACGCTCCTTCACCCAAGCGGATGGTCGACCGTATCTAAGGTGCCTCTCCCCCGAGCAGGCCGACTACGCCCTACAGGAGCTCCATGAGGGGATCGGCGGAGCCCATTCTGGATCCAGGGCTCTGGCGCGCAAGGTGTTGAACTATGGGTATTACTGGCCCACTCTCCTGCGGGACGCCGAACGACACGTTCGGCAGTGCAGCTCCTGCCAAAAGTATGCAGACATCCGACGTCTTCCGCAAGCACCGCTGACCTCCCTATCAAGTCCCGTTCCCTTCGCTATGTGGGGGATGGACTTACTGGGACCATTCCCTCCAGCCCCCGGACAGCTAAAGTTCCTAGTCGTGGCAGTCGACTATTTCTCTAAGTGGATAGAAGCCGAACCCCTGGCTACGATCACCGAACATAGGGTCGTTCAGTTCTTCTGGAAGAATGTGATTTGCCGGTTCGGCGTTCCCCGAGTCATAGTCACAGATAACGGGACACAATTTACTGGAGCCGCCTTCCGAGCCTTGTGTGAAGACCTTTCCATACAACACCGATTCTCCTCCGTCTCCCATCCCCAGTCGAATGGCCAAGCTGAAAATGCCAACCGACAGATTCTTGCAGGAATCAAGAAGAGGTTAGACAAGTGTTCCAAGGGACTCTGGGTCGATCAGCTGCCAAACGTACTCTGGAGTCACCGCACCACCAAACGGACCCCAACAGGCGAGAGCCCATTTAATCTCACCTATGGGGCCGAAGCCACCATCCCCCTAGAAGTCGGGATACCCTCTCCTCGCCTGGTCGCTTATGAAGAAGAGCAGAATGCTAGAGAACTCAGAACAAGCCTAGACCTGATAGACGAAATCCGAGAGAGAGCTGCCATACGCCAGCAAGCTTACCGAAGAAGGATCGAGCTGGCATACAACAAAAGAGTCCGCCCAACGGACCTCAAAGAAGGGGATTTAGTCCTTCGGAAGTTGGCCATATCATTCCCCGGGCAGAAAAGCAAGCTGGCCCCGAACTGGGAGGGACCGTACAAGGTCTCGAAAGTAATCCGCCCCGGTACCTACAAGCTAGAGGATCTCGAAGGCAGAGAAATTCCCCGGACTTGGAACGCCGACCATCTTTTGAAATACCAGGAGAAGGCAACTACGTCTCTCCAAGTAACTCGAGATGCCGACCCGTTCCCCTCCTTTCTCTAGTCATAGTTTGTCTTTTTTGTGCTTTCTTTTATTATTGTAATAACGGCTAGCAACTTTAGAAGCAGCCGATCGTTAGATGTTAATAAATGAAGTTTCTTCATGTTTTCACTACTATTACATCCCTCTGCTTGTAGCTCCTTAAACTGACAATGGTTCCGGAGTCCAACACTTGGCTCGATTCTACTTCACGAGCTCGCTCCTAAGCGAGCTAGAAGTAGCTCGCCATTCGAAAATGCTCCCACAGCCGTTGAATGGTACGGAGTCCAACACTTGGTTCGACCCTACTCCGCAAGCTCGCTCCTAAGCGAGCTAGGAGTAGCTCGCCATTCGAAATTGCTCCTACACCCCCTAAACTGACAATGGTTCCGGAGTCCAACACTTGGCTCGATTCTACTTCACGAGCTCGCTCCTAAGCGAGCTAGAAGTAGCTCGCCATTCGAAAATGCTCCCACAGCCGTTGAATGGTACGGAGTCCAACACTTGGTTCGACCCTACTCCGCAAGCTCGCTCCTAAGCGAGCTAGGAGTAGCTCGCCATTCGAAATTGCTCCTACACCCCCTAAACTGACAATGGTTCCGGAGTCCAACACTTGGCTCGATTCTACTTCACGAGCTCGCTCCTAAGCGAGCTAGAAGTAGCTCGCCATTCGAAAATGCTCCCACAGCCGTTGAATGGTACGGAGTCCAACACTTGGTTCGACCCTACTCCGCAAGCTCGCTCCTAAGCGAGCTACGAGTAGCTCGCCATTCGAAATTGCTCCTACACCCCCTAAACTGACAATGGTTCCGGAGTCCAACACTTGGCTCGATTCTACTTCACGAGCTCGCTCCTAAGCGAGCTAGAAGTAGCTCGCCATTCGAAAATGCTCCCACAGCCGTTGAATGGTACGGAGTCCAACACTTGGTTCGACCCTACTCCGCAAGCTCGCTCCTAAGCGAGCTAGGAGTAGCTCGCCATTCGAAATTGCTCCTACACCCCCTAAACTGACAATGGTTCCGGAGTCCAACACTTGGTTCGATTCTACTCCGCAAGCTCGCTCCTAAGCGAGCTAGGAGTAGCTCGCCATTCGATATTGCTCCTACACCCCTTAAACCGACAATGGTTCCGGAGTCCGCCAAACGAGCTAGGGACAGCGCACCGTCCTAAAAAACGCTCCGACGACGTTAACCTAATCAAGCGAGTGCACAACTCGGCTCGACGTTACTTCGCAACTCCACTCATGATCATTCGGAGTTCGACAGTTCAGAAGTTACCACATGACAAACAACATTCACAGCAATGAAACACGCAAGTTCAGCAATAACGCATTTATTAATGGAACAGATGTGATACAAAGGCAAACGCAAACAGGAGCACGACTCAACAAGGGTATTTACAATACCGACTCGTCACACTTAGGAAAAAAAAAAGAGGAGAGAGCAAAGAACGCGCGGAACCGACCACTTCAGCGCTTCTTTGGAGCTGGAGCATTCCGCTTCAAGGACACTCGAGAATGACGACGCTTGTCCCCGGAGCGCGACCCCAAGCCGGCAAACTGGGACGTATCCTCGGCACCGCTCCTGGCAGCTACGCCGACAGACGCCCCGCTCGAGGAGATTGCCACCGAGCTCTGCGCGTCCCCCGGGCTGGGTTGACCAATCCGCTGACGGGTCGCCATCTCATAGAAAGTGATACCCCGCTCACTCTCAGCACGAGTGCAAGACGTGCTTCGAACGTTGATCGGCCCTGAATGTGGCTTCAGACGAGCCACTTCCGCCTCCAACTCTGAGATCCTGTCCCGCAACGAGTCGTCTTTAACGTCGACTTCAAAACGTGGGGGTATCGCGGAGTCCGGCACTCCAGTTCGACTAGCGACAAGGCGCCGAAGGTGGGTGACTTCGATGCTTTTATCCACCGTCGCCCTCTTGAGCGCTTCGACTTCAGCAGTCAACTCGACTCGTTCGGTCGTCAACTTGGCCACCTCGGCCGTCAGCCCCTCGCCCTCACTCCGGAGCTTCGCCTCTACGGACTGCAGATGCTGTATCTCGGAGAGCAACACGTCCTTCTCCGCTGTTATTTTGGACAAATTATGACGAATGCACTGAACACGAATCTCATTACTGAAATCAGTGGGCAAGTGTTCACCTTCGGGTATGAGCTCGGCGATTCGGCTTTCCAAACGACGAATCTCGATATCACGCCGGCCAAGGACGAGCTGGAGATGCTTCCTCTCGCTCTCGGCTCGGCGCAATCCGAGCTCGACCTCATAAAGTTTCTCCCTACACCTAGCCAGACACAGCCTCGTCGCCCCTAGGCCGGCTTCGGCTTTAACCTCCTCGTCCGGGCAGGAAAGCTCGACGCCTTGGGGGATCACCATGAGCTGCAAAGAAATCGGAGCAATCAGCGAAAACGTGGAGCGTGGCCGAAGCACCGCACTTGGAAAAATTTTCATCTCTAAAAACAAAGTTTGACAGTTCGGCAAAAAAGGGGGCATAAAACAGAAATTTCCGAACACCAACACTTGCAAAAATTTTGATTTCATTTACGTCAAAAGAAGCGGTGGCCAGTCCGCTATTAGGCATTACAAAGTTCGGTAAAAAAAAAAAAAAGCAGAAACAGCCAAAAACAATAAAAGGAGAGGCGGATCAGTGCTCGACCTCTTTCCCCGGGCGACGAGGCGGAGTAGGAGTCGACTTCGCCGAAGGAGACGCCGCCGCCAGTGGAGTGGCCGTGACGCTCGGGACCTCGCCGGTAACCCCGGCATCGGCCTCAACGCCGTCCTCCTCCTCCTCCTCCTCTTCCCCTTCGGACTCGGGGTCGAAGCCCTCGACGTGTCCGGGGAAGAGTCGCCATCCCGAGACGTCCACCCCGGGGTACGCCTCTCGCACCCGGTCGAGGGCAGTGGCGAAGGCTTTCGCCATGTTCTGCGCGAGGTACCCCTGGGCCTTCTTCAAGGTGGCGTCCTCCACCTCCTTCACAGCCGCCGCCTGCTTCGCCTCGGCCTCGGCCACCTGATTGGCCGACCCCTCCTTCTCCCGACGCAGCTCGTCCTCCAGCCTCTTCACTTCGGCCTCGAGGTGCTGAATCCTCGCAGACCGGCCTTCATGCTCGACTCGGAGCTTGTCGAGCTGGTTCGACATCCGAGCCTTCTCGTTCCGAGCCTGGTCGGACTCCTGCTTCAGCTCCTTCTCGAGGGCGGTCAGCCGTTCGGTGAGGTGGCCGAAGTGGACGACGATCTGCAAGGGGAAGAAGAAGAACTCAGAGAGTTAGAAAAAATTTTTGTGATTCAAGATGAAATGAATGAAGGGAACTCGGGACTTACCGATACCGCCGAACGAGCGATCTCGATCACGTCGTCGCCCTGCCGCCCCGCGTCCATGGCGGCGCGGTCCTTCGGGGTGGCGAGATGCTTGACAGCCTGCATACTCGCCAACGAGTTCCCGAGGAACCCATCGTGCCTCCGGACCTGCCAGTCCGGAATGTGGATCCGCTTGTGCTCCTCCGTCAGGAGCTCCTCGCCTGCTACGGTTAGCGGCGGGGTCGGCATGGCGAGCGCGGCAGCAATGGGGAAATCCCCCTCAGGAGCAGTAGCCGAAGGCCCCGCCACGGTGACGACCGGGTCGTCAACAACCTCCACCGCCTGGTCGGGTGCCGCAATCCTCGGCACCTTCGAAGCCGAGGGCAGCTTCGACGCGACCCTCTTCCGCTTCCTCGGCGCCTTACTGGCGAGCCCAGCCCGGAGCGCCAACACCGCTTCGTAGTCCATAGATTCTACATCAAAAAAAAAAAAAAAAAAAAAATGATGATTAGCACAAAAGAAGAACAGGACAACAAGTACAAAAAAAGAGAACTTGGCGAAAAGCCGCGTACTAGGATCTACGCGGCCGAGCCCTCCCCTGTAAAGTACGTCTTCCGTCAAATCTTTCCAGTCGTACTTCGGCCGGTCGAGAAGGGTCCGAACCGCCGCTTCCTCTTCTACTGAGAGTCTCGGCAGCACCGTCGCCCTCTTGGTCACCCCCTCTGCCCAATTGGTGGGGATCGGCCAGGCCTCTCGACTCCGCACGACGACCCACTTCTCTCGCCAATGCTTGATGGAGTCTGGGCAAACCACGAGCCTGCCGCCGTGCCTCGGAGTCAGATAATACCGGTACTCCGACTTGTTCCCTTGGTGGAGCCGGTATATCGTCCGAAGCACGTTCAGCTGCGGTTCGATCCCCGCGGCCTGGCAATGAAGGACGAAGCCATTAATCACTCGCCACGCGTTCGGCATGAGCTGGATAGGGCAGACCCCATACCAGCTCACCACGGTAATTGCGAACGCGTGGAGAGGTAGCCGGGCGCCGGCGATAAAGGCGTCCACCGGCCAGCAACACATGGTCACTGGCAGCGGCAACATGATTTCGTACTCCTCCGGGATGAAAAAAGCATCCCGGATCGCCACCAACTCCTCCTCGCGAAGGATCGACGCTGCATCATCCGCCTCCGTCGTCTCCCTCGCCTCATTCTCCTCGAAGGTCCTCTCCCTCCCATGGACAATCCGCTCGGCCTGGTCCTTCGGGAGCTCCCTGACCCTATGCAGACCCGTCAACGGACCCGGTAGCTGTCCGAACTCCCCCATCCTCTTCGGCTCCTCGACGATGGAATCCTTCCCGAACACCTTCCCCTTGGGCGGGTTCGGAGACGAGGCCTCGGCGCCTTGAAGGGAGGGCTCGGACCAAGAGACTTCATCTGAGACAGAAGCTACAGACATAACTTATAAATTTACCTTGAAAGGAAGGAGAGCCGAAAAAAACCTCGCCTGAGACAAACGCCGGTGCCGGAGAAACTCGTCTGAGACACTAAAGAACGCCTGAGCAAATGAGAGGAGAAGTGAGAAATGAGGGGGGGGTTGAGGATTTATAGAAGAGGGGCACGCCCCACGAGGCTAATGGGCTTGTACGACCGGCCCATCTAAACCAAGCGGCGGAGCGATCCCAATCGTCACCTCGTTAACCGCAGCGAATCATGAGATGCATTTAATGCTATCCCATCTGATGGAATCCCAGAGGTCACAGCATTTAATGGGCGTCCCATCTGTCAGAGTTGTCAGAATTGTCAGAATTGTCAGACGTTCAAATGGCGCACAGAAGAGACAAACTCACATAAACGACAAGTCTGCACGCTCGGCACCCACTGCCGAGCATTCGTGACACCGACCCTGTTATAGGGGAAAAAGTCACGCTCGGCACCCACTGCCGAGCATTCGTGACACCGACCCTGTTATAGGGGAAAAAAGTCACGCTCGGCACCCACTGCCGAGCATTCGTGACACCGACCCTGTTATAGGGGAAAAAGTCACGCTCGGCACCCACTGCCGAGCATTCGTGACACCGACCCCGTTATAGGGGAAAAAGTCACGCTCGGCACCCACTGCCGAACATTCGTGACACCGACCCTGTTATAGGGGAAAAAGTCACGCTCGGCACCCACTGCCGAGCATTCGTGACACCGACCCTGTTATAGGGGAAAAAGTCACGCTCGGCACCCACTGCCGAGCATTCGTGACACCGACCCCGTTATAGGGGAAAAAGTCACGCTCGGCACCCACTGCCGAGCATTCGTGACACCGACCCTGTTATAGGGGAAAAAGTCACGCTCGGCACCCACTGCCGAGCATTCGTGACACCGACCCCGTTATAGGGGAAAAAGTCACGCTCGGCACCCACTGCCGAACATTCGTGACACCGACCCTGTTATAGGGGAAAAAGTCACGCTCGGCACCCACTGCCGAGCATTCGTGACACCGACCCTGTTATAGGGGAAAAAGTCACGCTCGGCACCCACTGCCGAGCATTCGTGACACCGACCCTGTTATAGGGGAAAAAGTCACGCTCGGCACCCACTGCCGAGCATTCGTGACACCGACCCTGTTATAGGGAAAAAACAGGTTCGGCACCCACTACCGAGCGTTCGTGGCACCGACCCTGTTATATGGAAAAAACAGGTTCGGCACCGCTGCCGAGCGTTCGTGGCACCGACCCTGTTATATGGAAAAAACAGGTTCGGCACCGCTGCCGAGCGTTCGTGGCACCGACCCTCTTATAGGGGAAAAACCGGTTCGGCACCGCTGCCGAGCGTTCGTGGCACCGACCCTGTTATATGGAAAAAACAGGTTCGGCACCGCTGCCGAGCGTTCGTGGCACCGACCCTCTTATAGGGGAAAAACAGGTTCGGCACCCCTGCCGAGCGTTCGTGGCACCGACCCTCTTATAGGGGAAAAACAGGTTCGGCACCCCTGCCGAGCGTTCGTGGCACCGACCCTCTTATAGGGGAAAAACAAGACCGGCGGATCGCCGAACTCGCTCCTGACGCCCGCAGTCCTGCCGAACTCGCTTCCCTCTCGGGAAGAGCTCGCCGAACCGCATATGGACCTCGGCCCCTTCGCTAGCGAACTCTAGGGGGGTCTAAAGCGTGCTCCAAGTATACAAGACCACCGAATGACGAATTGACACTTTGCGGAGTTAATAGGATATCCCTGCCAGAACACCACACGACCATAAGAGCTCAGGAGCGACTCAGAGTTCAATCCGCTTGAAAAATCACCAAACTACCTCCTTCAAGATTCAAAACCTTCCATTTGGGCGCCGATACAACTCTACCAGCCATTAAAAAACAGCTAGACTACTCCTCAAAGGCCGATCAAGCTCAGCCTTTAGGAGTGGGGGGCTCGTGATATGGCTAAAAATGGGATTTAATCGGAACCGTCCAAATCAGGCACGAATCTTGAGACCTGAGGGTAAAACGGTAATTTCACATGCAAATGGGTCCGAAACGGGTACTGGGTCTCCTCCTCACAGATCCAATAACCCGCAAACGGATCCACCTCAGCTGGGTACGGGTCTCAACCCGCTACCAACCCGATCCGACAAGATACAATCAAGGTCCCTGATTAGATCTAAATCAACGGCCATGATTCACATCTATCTTTTCACTGGGGATTAGGGATTAAATTCCTTAACTGATTACAGGGAATATACCTTATCAGATTACATACCTTATCTGACTACGAGGAATATTCCTTATCTAATCACGGGGATTACATTCCTAAAACCATTCCCTAAGACGCCTATAAATACCCTTCACCCATCTCCATTAACAGGTAATCAACTCTTCACCAGTTTTTACGCTCCTTCATAATCTCTTCGATTACTGACTTGAGCGTCGGAGGGTGCGTCGCCGGGATCCCCCCCGGTGTCTCGCACTTTTTGCAGGTGCACGGCAGGAACGACGAACGAGGCCCGACGGAACAGGTACGCAGGTTTTCCTATTCAGTTTCCCCAAGAATCCACAAGTTCTATCTGTTTGCCCCCACACCAAATTTAGCGGCAACAGCGTTTAAGTGTAAATGCTATTGAAAGTGATCAATAATAGCATTTCTGAATTAAATGCTATCTATGATTAATTTTGGAATTTATTCTTAGCTACGACAGCGTTTTTAAAATGCTGTATTTTTTACAGCGTTTTAGAAACGCTATAATACTTGTAAATAAACTGAAGTGATAAGGATAAAAACGGAAATCCTAATTAAAAAACCCCAAATTGTTCTCAAACCATTTCGTTTTCTCCCTCTCCGCCCCCCCCCCCCCCCCCCCCCCCCCCCCGCCGATCGAAATCACAACAAATGTTCATTTTCTCCTCCCCGTTCTCAAACCCTAGTCCAAATATCTTCTCCCCGCTCCCCATCGTCGTCTTCTCCGTCGCCATCTTCTCCTTCCCGCTTCCTTATCCCCACGCTGCCGTCGCCCTCTTCTCCTCAGCCCCCGATACCCTCACTATATTAATCGCCGACATCCGCTGCTCTTTCTCTCGCGCAGTCGACCAAATCGCCGGTGGTAACATCCTTTTTCTCTCGCCGTCGACCACTGCGCCGTATTTGGGGTAACAATATTGTTATGACTTTTGTTAGAAAGATTTGATTTTTTTTTTTATTTCTTATTTGTGGAAAGATTTAATCATTTAAGGACCATGTTTGAAACTGAGATCCACTTTTTCTAGATTGTTGAGCAACTATGAAACATGTTCGAAACTGAGTGCAGCTTAATTGTTTCATGAATAACTATAGCTTATTCATCTATCCTAAATAAGAATGAGTGATTGTAAGCATAAGTATAGCTTATAATAAGGTTAAGATGAGGGAAAATTGTTTGGTGTAGTGTGGACTTGAACCAAATGACTAGTGGGTCCATCAAATACAGTCTAATAGAAAAAAGTAAAAAAGGAAAAAATAAAATAAAAGAACTGGTTGGAGAATGATGTTAAAATCCTTTGTGGATGCTTATAGGTGATACATATTATTACATCGATCCCTTTGCATTCACTTTCAGGGAACTTGATTGTTTATAGGTGAAGCTTGGTATATTATGACCGAGTCACTTTACTGCCACAATTGATTTTATTTGCTCAATATGTGAGCGAGATCATTTATCGAAATGATCTTTGCATTCCTGCAGAGTGGCTAACGAACAAGAGTGATTAGACACTTTTAATATGAACTCTCTGTATGTTTGTTTATTGTGCTTGTGCCTCTATTTCTAATCAATAATAATCACTCATGTTATGTGTGATGCCATCTGTCACGATTCCTCATAGTAGAATCTGAATCTCATTATTTTTTAAATACATTTACTTATTCCTAATTTATATTTGATGTGTGTACATCCTCTCAGAGAGCAATGCATTTAACATGTGCAAGGTGGTAATTTAGCTTGACATCTTAGTTCATTTAATCGTTCTTGTACTTTACTTTTTCTGATTACCTAAATTGTCCCATAGTAAATGTTGTACATGTTTCTTGTAAAATAATTTCCAGTTCTGGTTTCTTTCTTTTAGAATGAAGCACCAAGTGATGGTTGAAGAAATTTCTTACTCTGCACTGGTTGTCTAAGTTATAGCATTATTTTTATTATGAGTTTTTTCAAGGTCCTTTTTCATGTATATAGTTATGTTAGTGATTTATCAACTCTTCTTGTGGTGTAAGAATTGTGCAAAGATGGGGGCATTCTTTCACTTTTCCACACTATCCCTAAGTTAAAAGTAAAAGATAGTCTTGTGGCATCTCTGAGCTCCATAGCTGCCATTTCTAGGCTGAAATCCAAGTTCTCTCTATTGTATGTTAACAAACTGCATTTTGGTTTGTTTAGCCAGTTAAAAAAATAATGTTGTTGCTTACCTATGGTCTCTCTTTCTACAGTTGTTGCAGTTGTGTGAAGCAGAGGCTATTTCTTACCTTAATGAGGTTGCTGGCTCTTTAAGGTATGATATGATTTGCAGTTATGCTTAAACACCTTTAGTTAGCTCAAGCTTTGTGTGATTGTGAAAGCCAAAAGCATGACCTTTGTAGCTTATACACAGAGGATCTTCTTCTTGAAACACTTCTTTAGTAGGACTCACATCAGAAATCCATTTAAATCATGTAACAATTATATGGTCAGACTGAAAATGTTGTGCAGAATAAATGTTCTCTTATTAGTATCTATAAACCTAAATGTGGGCTGCATGTTTCTCTAACAACACGTTTCTCTAACAACACTGTATGTGTCATTGATTTCAGAATGTGACTGCAGTTGGCAAGGAAGAAGGAATACAATCGCCGTTCTTTTTCTTCCTAGTTTATATAATTTCTTCAGTTGTGCATGTTTCCGGATATTAAAGCCTAACCTGTTTTCAAAGAGATCCATGGAACAAAACCTGTACATATCTCCAAATTCGTGCTTGAAAAAGTAGCCAGGCTAACTAGGTGTTTTTATGTGATGTAGCATCCAAATTGTTTGTTTTATTTGTTTTTTAAACCCTAACCTGAACAACTACTATGCTTCATGAATATTCTTGGTTAAATTTTTGGATCTCTGGCTATAATAGGCAACAGAATCAACTCAGTCCAGTTAACCTATACAGTATACTTCTTATACCATGTGTGCAGATTTATAGAAACTTAGTTTCTTACTGCTGCATCTAGTTGCTTAACCTTTGTTCCCTTGCCAGATGTGTTTTTGTTGATGCTGGAGTTGCATCTATTGATCTTGAAACAAAAAGGAGAAAAGAAGAAATGAAAGCCAAAGAAGCTCAATGCAGAGCAGTAGCTGAGCATGGGGAATTAGCACTTATTACTGTTGATACTCCACAAGTTTCAACAAATGAAAGGGTGCCACTCAGACCTCCAATGTTGCAGGTAGTTATTTCCTTTTCTTGTAGTTCTCATTGTGGCCAAAGTTTTTACTAAGTAATACCAGTAGCAGTTGGTAAATCAAAACCGAATTATATTTACTAAGTTAAAGTCAACTAATACACACACACAGTGACACCGAATTATATTTATTACTCCAAGTTAAAGTCAACTAATCAAGATATATTTATTGCTCTATATTCTTACAAATTTCTCAAACTATAATCGCGCAATATGGACATATTTTGCATACGTGACGCCAAGTCGATAAGTTAGTGATGACATTTCTCAAAATATTTAAAATGGAGGAATCTAGACTTCTAGTTGCAAAGTAACCAAACACCCTGAAAATGATACAATTTTAATTCTATTTTCGTCATTGAAGGGTGTCCCATTTCCTGCTTTATCTTCAGTAATCTACTTTTGCTTCAAGTCATGAAGCAAGTAAGCATCGCAGTACATAAACAACCAGTATGAAACCTTTAACCACCAGACCATAACTTAATAGTCTGTGTATAATATATAAACCAGTAATCTACTTTTGCTTTAAGTCAGTGTTAAGAGATTTTTAAATTGGTGGTTGTCCATAATATATAAACCCCAACTCTCTAATTATAATAGAAGAAATAACATATATGAGTAGCTTTACACAGTTTTGTACCCTATCTAATATTATTCAATCTTCCTTTTCCTACTATTTGTATAATGTGGTGGGGATTATGATACATCATAAACTGTCTGCATACCACAAGTATATGGGCTCACTCATTGATTCTGCATTGTATCCAAATTGCTTATATAGTTCCCTATGCTTCTTTTCCTTCTGGTGGAATAGTTATTTGTAGGTGGTATAGTTTGAAGTGTATTATCCTTCCCAGCAAATAATGAAAATACATAAATAAATAATTTATAATAGGAGGAATGCTATATAATTTCTCTTAATTTGATTACCATTCCAAAAAAGAAAAGAAGCTAAACATGCTTACAGGTGAGAGGTCAAAAAAGAAAAGAAGCTGAACATCTCTTAATTTAAGCATGCACTTTATTCTGTGTATCTGAAAAGATTGTCCTCCTCCTCTTTACATGTAGACCACTGTTATTTACTTTTTGTATCACTTTGATAAAAATGCATTGGAAAATAAGCTAAAGTTCATTTGATTGCATAGTAAAGAAAATTGCAGACAAATAGTATTTTTAGGTGTAATGTTCATTTATCCGAGATGTATATATATACTGTATGTTTCTTACAGTACTGTATGTGTTCTTGAAGCTTATACATATGTTGTGAAGTGCTTGAAGCTCTTATTTCTGAGTTCGGATTTTATACTACATTTCACTTTCCCTTGACAAAAGAAAATTACATCAATAAAAATTGAATCATATAGTAGTTGATGCAGCAGTTAGATTGGTTAAGATCATATTGGTAAATTGATATGATATGATATGATAGTTTAAGTTTTCTTTATATTTGTCCAGATTGAGTCTTCTCATCATATATTCTTCTATTTCCCCTTAGCCTTGTCTAGCTCACACTTGGTTATTGATCACAACTGCTGGTTGTTGGAGTTTATGGCAATAAAAAAGGGTTGAGCTTTTAACTCAGTAAGATATAATTCAGATACTATCATTGCAAATGCTAAATTTCGGTTCTCATTATGGTTGAATGCAGTTCCTGATACTAAGATGAAGGCTAAGATGATTGATGCACTAGAAAATGAATTAGCTCTGGATCTGATGGTGGGAAACACTGCTTCTCAGCCAATTTTAGTGAGTAGCCATTTAGATTGGTTGTTTACAGCCTAGAAGAAGAGCAATCAAAGTCTGGGAAAGAAGCATAAGACGGAAGAAGAACTTTCTAAGGAGATGGGTTCCTGTTTTTGTAATAAACTTTTAACTGATTTAAACTCGGGTTGTAATATTGTCTGCTTTTTGAACTGCTGTCTGAAACTTCTTGTACGGGTTAGTAGCCTATTATGTTTTTGATTGAGATCATCCTGAAGGGTTTGGTGGTTGTAAGATCTGATAATCGGTGTAAGTAAAGGTGTACGACAAATTTTGTATATTGGATGAACTTTTGTATCAGTTTATTGTGTAGATATTTCTATGTTGGTATGTTTTTATATATTTGTACACAAATTTGCGAAACTTTTATAGTTATAATGGTGTATTGACATTTTCGATAAATCAATTTTTATTTGTATCTATAGATTTTTTTTGTATACAGTTAAATATGCTATAAATTTTATAGCATTTGCCGAACGCTATAGATTCTATAGCATTTTACAAAATGCTATAGAAACTATAGCGTTTCGGAAACGCTATAGAAACTATAGCATTTTACAAAACGCTATAGAAACTATAGCGTTTCGGAAACGCTATAGAAACTATAGCGTTTTGACCAAACGCTATAGAAACTATAGCGTTTACGAAACGCTATAGTAACTATAGCGTTTTGTAAAACGCTATAGTTTCTATAGCGTTTTACAAAACGCTATAGTTACTATAGCGTTTCGTAAACGCTATAGTTTCTATAGCGTTTGGTCGAAACGCTATAGACTTATTATAGCGGGGCTTTTGATAGCATTTGTAAAACGCTATCGTATGTCTACTATAGCATTTTATGAATGCTATCAAATGTCATATTTGTTGTAGTGTGTAATTCATGTCATGACATTACACAACTACTGTAGATTGTATACTAGTGTTGATTGTTCACATGATTGATGTTGGGGTATTAATTGACTGTGATTAGTAAGAGTATGGACACTATGCATATTAATACCATGTTCACATAGACGTATTTGCTGTGATTTATGTTGTCAACAACCGTTCCATATTTATTGAATAAAGAATTGTTAACAAGCTGGGGTTTAAGGGTGACTTAAGTAGTGGACAATGTGGGAACTATAATCGGAGGAGGGGCCCGTCTTTCCCTAAATATTGTTAACGACTATTGTTTTATCGATGGATTGTGGCTTGTGGCAGTAACCCAATCTATCGTGTATTGTATCGGGGCCAATTGTCTTATTGTGCAATAATTATTGAATTGCAACTTTTGAATATTGATTATCGTTGCTGAGTACATAAACTATAAAACCCACCAGTGAGTCTAAACGTAACTTGTTTGCATGTAGCAACCATGTGGTAAATAAATGGGATGCATGAAGTGCTACATTAGTTAGAATTAAAATGAATAATAGACTTAAGATTGTGATCGCATCGTCATTGCATATTGTCATCGTTATTGAACAGTGTTATCGTTACTGGTACCATTATTGATATTATTTATTGTTATTGTTTTGTTTCATTGTAATTGCACATTGCATCGTTATCATTTGGCCATTGTTCATTGCCATCGACTCTATTGTTTATTGAATTCATTGTTATATCGTAAATACCATTGTTTCTCTGTTTCTCTACTTGCTATCCATGACTTGCTCTAAGGACATATTATTCTCTCTTTTTAGATGAAAAACTTACATGTATCAAGGATAATTTCATAATGGATTAGGAGAACTACAATGGTGAAGAATGGATAGCATCGCCGCTTAAGTGATTATTGTTTTGTTATGAAGACTTTAATAATTGAACATTATTACTTCTTTGTATTGTGGTCTTTTTGACCCGAATATTGTTATTTTTGTTCCAGTGTTGGTTTATTATTATATTTGGTTATTTCATGCTCAAATTCCAAGTATTTTTATTCATGTGATTATCATTTTATTGCATGCGTGGTTGTATTACTCCTTGTTATAATGTTGAGTTGAACCGATAATAGCTTATGAATGACGCAAGTCATTCGCTGGGCCAACATCACGTGCTTGCATTCCGTATTTTGGGAAGCAGGGCGTGATAGCCCAGGTGATGGGTCACCCTAGGCGTTCAATCTCTACTCGCCACCAGATGTGGGTGAGATCAATGAGCTAGATGCTCACGACATCCACCCGACCAACATCCGAAATTCACGCTGCTATGAACAGATTCTTAGTCCGAATTAGCCATTGCTCGCTTTCAAGCGGAGTCTCAGTGCCCGAGAATTTATCTTGATGTAGCCTCATGAAATCTGCCAGATTACCAAGTCTCAGTGGTAGTAACCCGGGTGCAACTCGAGCAGATTCCCTGTTGGCAGCTTCAAAAGCCACTCTCATCAACTCATTATGCTTGCGTTGCATCTGCATCATCTACTGCACCATCTGAGTAACAATCAGCTCTTCTGACCGATCATCCCCAGTTCGGAAAGACGAAGCACCCTTTCTAGCCATGGTTTGCAATAAAATCAAATGGTTAGCATCCAGATTATAAGTTGATTATCAATTATCCATGTGATTCACGTGTTGTACATTTTGTTGAGTCATACTGGTTAAACCTAAACTAATTAGGGTCCAACCTGACTAACATATCAGCCAAACTTGACTAAGACATTAGCCAAACCTGTGCTCTGATACCATTAAAAACCTTGTCATGCCTCGCTTCCCAAAAACACGGAACATAAGCATGTGACATTGGCCCAAGCGAATGACTTTCGTCATCCATAAGCTATTATTGCTCAACTCAACAATATAACAAGATAGATACAACCACGCAAGCAATAAGAACAATCACGTGAATAACAATACTTGGAATAAAATATGAAATAACCAAATATGATAATCCAACCTCAGAAAACAAAATAACAATCTATGGGTCAAAAGCCCATAATACAATCTTAATAAAACTGAATACATGAAGCCCACCACAGGCTGCCTCTCAAAAGGTGGTTAACGGAATTTGTGACTTTTGATCATAGCCATTACTATTTATTATTATTTAATTCTAGTTTGATTTCTGATGTGGGATTATTTATCTACATCACTCTCTCCACTGTCGTGTACACAGAGAGCCAACAGCGCCCCCCCCCATGTACACGTCAGCCATGTAGCAGTATTTTCACGGCCTTCAAACATGGGCAGGTCCCACCCGCCACGTAACCTATGACGTCGGCGGTAGACAGCAGTAGCATTTCAAATCCCTGTTGTTCTTTTCATGTGGGCCCCCCCTATTTCCATTTTATTACACAAATTCCATCAATCCATTTATACATATATATATATCAAGTTTATTTATACACATATTTACACACACACACACACACACACACACACACACACACACACACACACATATATATATATATATATATATATATATATATTATGGCTCTTGAAATTACGAGATGTTACGTAATTTTTAAAGAGGGAGGCTACCGGGTTTCGAACCCAAGACCTCCGCTTAGCTACAGTGACCAACTCAGAGTGCACTCGAAGACCAGAAAGCCCAACAACGGCTAGTTTTGTGTAACACCCCACAAAATTGGAAATGACAATTTTGCCCTCATGTGTTACGCACGTGTATTTTGTACCGTTACTAGTAATATTTGTAACGTGTTTCACTACGTATTTTTGATTCCGAATATTTATGCATTTTTCGTATTCTTAAAATCCTATCTGAGTCAACTCAAATATAAAATTCCGATCTTTGTATTTTTACGTGCTTTATACGTGTTATCGATGCACGTATCGATAACGTATTTTCCACCGCTACGTGTGATATTTTCTATATATTTCAACTATTTATTTAATGACGTGTTCGAATTCGTTTTATAAACGGAAATTCATTTTTCTCTTATTTTAGATTAAAATATTCTTTATACGTGTGGTGCACATGTTTCAATCTACGTGTTGAGTACATTATTGAATGTGTATATTAAATATATTTTTCTTATGTTGTATTTTGATTATCTTTAATATTTTTCCGTTGATAAAGTCGATTTTGTATTTTAATATTTTACGTGCGACACACGTATTTGCGATGCACGTATTTAGGCGTATTCTTTTCAAAATAAAATTTTGAAGTGTGTGTGTGTGTTTATTTTATTTGTACATGAAAAACTATAATTTTTAATTAAACAAATTTTATATGCATCTTATATATATTATATACATATATTTTAAATTAAATAAATACTTAATTTTGTGAAGTGTACACAAGCACGTGCACGTGCACACGTGTAATGTGCACACTCAAACAAAAGAGACCGGCTGTTTTTGGCTTGGAGGGAAACGATCACGCCTCGCTTCCCAAAAGAGAATACAGAATACGGATACATGACTAAGCCCAGCGAATGATTTTTATCATCCATAAGATGATCGTAATTTTTACAACATTTCGCAAGAATAATCAGAGTCGAAAGCAAAAGAATCAACCAAGCATGCACATATGAATCAAAATACCAACAAGAATACTTGAAACCAAAATATTATAATCTCAAATAATCTAGATCTGAATAAGTCAAATATCCTGGGTCACATTGCCCAAATACAAATAAATCCAAGTAATCAAGTACAATTGGTAAAATAAGCAACAAAAAATAAGAAGAGCAAAATTCCAGCACCAATATCTCATATCACTAACTCCATCTGGCAGCTGATCATCCTGCTCTGCAATTAAATAAATTACAGGAAGAGGAAAAAAAGAAAATAAACACCCGTCAATGCAAGTTACGGGCCATTTGTAGTGCAGGATACAAGTACGTGGGAAAGATAAACAAATAGCATGGAATAGGCATGATAACAAAATATAACAGCTAGCATGACAAGGTGAACAAGTATAAGTAGCATGCATCAAGTGTCTAGTGAACAAGCATCATGTAAATGAGTAACAAGTGTCTAGTATCATTTAAACAAGTATCAAGTATCATGCAAATCTGGATCCGTCAAAACTGAACAGAATCCTGGAAACATGTTCAGTCAGAAATCAGAAGATCGTATTCAAAGTCATGAAAACAGCATGAAAACTCATTAATTAAATCCAAAAAAAATCTGGGGTATTCCCCTATAGGTTTAGTATCATAATATAAAATTTCATATTTTTTCAATATAAATAGTTTAGTTAACAAAAATTAAGAAACATCAAGGTGCAGTAGTTTTGTAAACATAGAATCACAAACATTGCGGTACGGAAACAACAATATCTCACAAACCATAAATCAAAGTCCAAATCTGTCAAAAGGGTGATAAAATAGATATAGTAGGCTAACTTTCATATTTACAAATAATTTACAAACAGCAAGTAGAATTAGATCGAAAATCATGTTCTTTACTAAACAGTATGAAAAATCTTCTAGTATAGTAATTGTTTGGAAGTATAGAACAGTTTGTCAAACTCATCAAATAAATCCACAAAAATTCAGGGATTAATCCCAATTAAGTCTAGTTATATTGTGCAAAATATTAGATCAAAGTAATACTTTTAACAACATGATAAAAATAGGTTACTCTTCAAAATTCATATAAAATACAATCTGGAAATCTTTCTACACCTCTGTAGTAAAATAGACATAACTCACAAACCATGAAACGAAACTGAGATATGTCAAAACAGTTGGAAAATAGACATAATTCTCTAAAAATAATGTTCACAAAATATTTTCAAATACTGACCTTAATGGGGACTAAAATATTGATCACAACAGAAAATCGACAAAATTGAAAATATCCTTATTGCACAAAATCCACTAGTTTATCTGAAACTCATACAAAACATAACCAAACATGAAATAGGGTGTACTAGATGTCCAAACAACATGGTATATGATATTTCACAAGCCCACAACAAGTCTACCATGAATAACACGAACCAGCGCATGATATCATATGAACAACATGCATATATACAACAAGAAGTGGTCAATCCTAGGTTATTTCATGTCATGTATGTTGTGAGGCAACTATGGTCGATCAACACAATAGAGACAATATCAACAAGGAATTTCACTCAAAAATTATCTCCGGAACCCAACTACACTACATGCGGTATTTAGTACTTGTATTACACAAAGAAAAGAATAAAAGTTAGTTGCCTTATAACCGACGATGAAAATGATGCAAAGAAAATATAACGGGAACAGATTCCTGGGCAACGAACTCAACGAACCAAAAACGAGCAAAACCCACGAACAACTAACGAACCCACGAACCAAGACTCGGGGTCACACGATTTCCACACTACCAACACCGAGAACACAATGAAGAGAGGGAGAGAGAGGACGACGAATGCTACTGGCTAGTCTGACGATGGAGAACAACACCAGCAAGGTGTTGTTGTTGTTGGTTGTCGACTTCGAGGGACACGGGGACTGGTCTGGCGCTCGGAAGAAGCACAGGCCAGGGGAAATGATGGGTTGGTCATGTTTGTTGCGGCGTGGAGGTCGCAATAGAGACTGGGGGTGTACAGGTCGGAGGGAAAGCGGAAGAGGATGACGGGGTGCAAGGGCTTCGGGCTGGTGCACGGGAAAGAGGGACAGGAGAGAGACAGTAGGAGCGGCTAGGGTTTGAATGTGGGAGAAGGTGAACCGTCGGCACATAATGGGTTGGTTATATATACAGGTAATCTAGGGTTTAGGTGAATGGGTGAATGGGTTTGTGTAAGTTGCGGGTTTGGGTAGAGAAGATCGAGTATTGTATAAATGGGTTATTGGGTATTTGGTTTGGTTTGGGGAATCAGTTTAGGGGTTTTGGTATAATTGGGTTTGAATAGGATTTAAATGGCGTATTAATGGATAAAGCAAATAATTATAAAATAATTAGGAACCCAAAATTCAAGATAACAACAAACTCGATAATAAAGAAATATGGCAAGAACAGAATAATTAGGGTTGAGCAAATAGAAAATTTGGGATAAAAAATAAACCTCGATCAATCAAGAAGAAAAGAATAGAAATAGAAAAATAAAAAACTCAACTGAGACGATAAATCAACCAAATGGATATAGAAGAAAAGATCCAAAATACGGTCGAAAAAATAGATACAAGCTGAAACAAATACAAGGAAAAAGTAAATATACTCAAAAATACATAAAATGGAAAACGGGGGGTACAAATCCTACCCACCTAACAAGAAAAATTTCGTCCTCGAAATTCAACAAGAAGATACATAGGGTAACCTCGAAAACAAAAAAAAAACTAAAAACAAAACTACTCAAACAGATAAGGAAACTTCTGCTGAATCTTTTCCTCCAGCTCTCAAGTTGACTCACCGGGCGAGTGAGGAATCCAAGAAACACGAACCAACTTGATGACCTTGTTCTTAAGCACTTTCTCATGCCGATCCACAATTGCAACTAGTGGAATCTCACAAGTCAAATCCGACCGAACGGTCAACTCAGAATAGTCAATCACGTGGCTGTCATCTCGGATATATCTTCTGATTTGTGAGACATGGATAACATCGTGCACTCCTGATAAAGCTGGCGGCAATGGGAGACAATAGGCCACCTTGCCTACTCGCTCCACAATATCAAACGGTCCAATAAACCTCGGGCTAAGCTTGCCCCCACCCCCAAACCGAATGATACCGTGCCAAGGCGATACCTTTAGGAAAACATGGTCACCAACGTCAAACTCCAAAGCTCTCCGATGGACATTAGCCCATTGCTTTTGCCTATCTTGAGCTGCCTGCAATTGCTTACTGATATGAACCACCGCATCCACTGTCCTGGTGATCAACTCCGGACCCAACAACTTCATCTCACCAATGTCATATTAGCACACTGGCGATCTGCACTTCCGCCCATAAAGTGCCTCGACCTGTGCAACTTTAATACTGGCTTGAAAGCTATTATTGTATGAGAACTTTACGAGATGCAAATGGTCCTCCCATGATCCACCGAACTGAAGCATACATGACCTCAACATGTCCTCAAGAATCTGGATGGTCCTCTCTAACTGTCCATCAGTCTGGGGATGAAATGTTGTACTATACTTTAATTTACTCTCCAAACTGTTCTGAAGTCTCTCCCAAAACTAAGATCTGAATCTCGTATCCCTGTTGGATACAATACTGACTGGAACCCCATAAAGTCTAACAATCTCTTGCATGTACTTCTCAGCTAGGCTCTCAGTAGACTGCCCGACACGAAAAGGAATGAAGTGAGCACTCTTCGTCAAACCGTCAACAATCACCCAAATGGCATTATGACCCTTAAGACTCCTCAGCAAAGCGGTCACAAAATCATAGTGATATGTTCCCACTTACCTTTCGGAATGGGAAGCATTTGAAGTAGTCAGCAGTTCTCTGATGCTTTACCTTAACCTGCTGGCAGATCAAACACTGAGCAACAAACCGAGCCACAGACCCCTTCATACCATGCCACCAGAAATGAAGCTTCAAATCCTGATACATCTTAGTACCGCCAGGATGGATAGAATACGAAGACTGGTGGGCTTCCTCAAGCAACCTCTGACGAACTTCACCATTCGGGACACATAACCTGGACCCTAAACGAAGCGATCCATTAGCATGAATAACCATGTCCATTCCGGACCTAGACTCAACCTTAGCTCGAAAACCTTACAACTGTGCATCACCTGCTTGCGCCTCTTTGATCTGATTAACAAGAGACGACTGAAGCTGGAGTACCAAACAACTCCGATCAGAACACGGCAACAAAACATCCAACTCCAACCTCCGCATCTGCTCAATCAGATCCCTCTGCTAAGTCAGGAACATAGCTGCCAGTCTCCTGCTCAAAGCATCTGGCACCAAGTTTACTTTACTAGGATGGTATTGCAAACTGATGTCATAATCGGCCATAAGTTCCAACCAACGCCTTTGCCTCATGTTTAACTCCTTCTGGGTGAAGACGTACTTGAGACTTTTGTGTTCTGTAAAGATCTCCACTCGGTCCCCAAGTAAATAATGTCTTTACAGCTTCAAAGCATAGATCACTGCTGCTAACTCCATGTCATAAGTCGGATAGTTCTTCTCATGTGGCCTCAAATGCCTCGATGCATACGCAATGACTTGGCCATTCTGCATCAGAACTGCTCCAAGACCCTTACCAGAAGCATCACAGTGAATTACAAATTCGCCTGAACCATCTGGAATAGTCAACACAGGCATTGACATCAATATGCTCTTTAACTCAACAAAAGCCTCACTGCAAGCCTCAGACCAACAGAACTTCTGATCCTTCCCAGTCAGCTTAGTCAATGGTCCTGCTATCCTTAAAAAATCTTGGATGAATTTTCAATAATAGCCAACTAAACCAAGAAAACTCCTGACCTCTGAAACTGACTTGGAAACAGGCCAATCCTACATAGCCTCAACCTTGGCCAGATCCACAGAAATACCATCGCCCGAGATAATGTGCCCCAAGAAAGAAACCCTGTCGAGCCAAAACTCGCACTTGCTGAGTTTCCCATAAAGCTGATTCTCTCTCAAAGTCTGTAGAACCACTCTAAGATGCTCAGTATGATCTTCCCGGTTTTGATAATACACCAAGATATAATCAATGGAGACCACCATAAATCTATCCATGAACTGAGAAAATACCCAGTTCATAAGACTCATGAATACAGCAGGTGCGTTCGTGACCCCTGAACGGCATCACAAGATACTTATAGTGGCCATATCTGGTCCTAAATGTAGTCTTCTGTACATCAGTCGCATTCACTTTGACTTGATGATACCCACAACAAAGTTCCAACTTTGAGAAAACAGCAGCTCCACTCAACTGATCAAACAAATCATCGATCCTGGGCAACAGATACCGGTTCTTCACAGTAACACTGTTTAGTTTCTGATAATCCATGCACAGTCGACGACTACCATCCTACTTGTTGACAAAAAGGACTGGAGCACCCCAAGGCGAACCACTGGGTCTGATGAACCCCAAATCAAGCAACTCCTGAATCTTCTCCTTAAGCTCTGCTAACTCAACCAATGCCATCCTATAAGGACTCTTCGATATAGGCATCGTACCTGGCTTAACTTCAATACCGAACTTTACATCCCTATTAGGGGGTAAGCCAGGCAACTCCTCTGGAAAAACATCCAGGAAATCATGCACTACTGAAGGCGTAGCCTCATAGCCTGAATGCAATTCCATCGCACAATCCTCCTGATCAATTGCAGTTCAGCCCAGGCACATCTCCCCGGCATGGAACTCAAACTTAGCACGATTTTGAATCCGGAACACAACTTTCTTGGCACGACAATTGATAATGGCATGGGTTTCACCCAACCAATCCATACCCAGAATGATGTCGAATCCTGAATTCCCAATTACAATCAGATTGGCCTTGAAATCTGTGCTACCAATAATTACACGACACTGCCTGCACTCCTGGGAACAAATGACAACTCCACCACCTATCACAATATTCCAAGCCTCTGACATGTTGCTGCACTCCAACTGATGGCGAGCCACAAATCGAGAGGAGACAAAAGAATGGGTTGCCCTGGAATAAAAAAGAACATAAGCAGGAAAAGAGCAAACAAGGACGATACCTAAGACAGAATCAAAAGAGACAGAGAAAAGAATGGTGGAACAGGGGTGAGGAAAAACAAAATGCAAAAATATAAATATGAAATAAGTAGTGCGAAAGGAAATGAAGAAACAAAAGAGGAAGAACAAAACAAAAAAAAACCATAAAAGTAAAATATACCTGCAACAACACCTTCAGCTGACTCAGCATCAGCAACAGTCAGGTTAAAAGCTTGATCTCTCCTGGGGGCAGCGGTCCCCTGACCGACAATCTGGCGCTGCGGAGGAAGCGGTGGTCTGACTGGACCACGAGCTGGGGCAACCTGCTGAACTGGACCCGTGGCTGGAAGAGCCAACTATGGGCAGTCCCACACTGAATGGTCAGTAGCACCACATCCAAAACAACGACGATTGGCACATCTATAGTCCTTACGCTCATGCCCGGGAAGTCGGCAAAAAATCGCAAAAACCAACCTTCTGAGGACCCGTAGAAGAGTAAGGAGCTGCCCTGACCAGAGGGGCTGGGACAGGCCTCCGAATAGGCACACTAGAAGGCCTAGCAACAGAGTGTGAACAGTTTGCTTGAAAGGAGCCAATCCACCACGAGCCTGCTCCTGAGCTCGAGCTGCCTCAAGAGCCTCAGCATAAGTATGCAAGCGGAGTTAAACAAGATGCACCTTAATGTCTCGCTCAAGCCCCAAAATGAATCTACGAGCCCTGTCCTATTCGTTTGCCACAAGAACGGCTGCGAAGCTGCTCAGTCTAGTAAATTTAGCTGCGTACTCATCCACAGACCAGGAGTCCTATTTCAAGAAAGTCTTATGTTACAACATTGCATGGGCAATCTGTAACAAAAATTTCAAAATAGAAATAACGACCAACCTGTTTCAGGGCCAAGAATTGTTGCTCCATTACAACTCTAGTGTTGCTAGGAAATAACTTCTCCAAGAAGCTCCTAGTAAAAGTGGCCCAAGTGATCGGTCGTTCGAGCCTTTCGGACTCAGACCTCTACCAAATATGAGCTAGATCCACCAACTGGATGGCCAAAACATCCACTTTATCTACATCTACCACTCTAGTAGCCAAAAGCAGTTGCTCAGTCCGAATCAGCCATTGTTCTACCTCCAAAGGAGCCTCAGTGCCTGAAAACCTGTCGGGATTCGGCCTCATGAAGTCTGTGACTATACTCTAGCGGGGAGGAAGAGCTGCCTGCATAGGCACAGCGGGCAGCGAAACCCGAGCGTCTTCCAAAGCAGCCATCATCAAGTCCCTGTGGTTCTGCTGCATGTTAATCAGCCGTTCCAACATAGTGGTGACTGCCTCAAGCCCGGGCTGCTCATCCTGAAAACGAGAAGTAGAATCTGTACGGGCCATAGTCTGCACAAAACAAAAAACAATTAGCATCTAGATCAAAGTTGATTTATAATTTATTTATGTATGCATGGTTGGTGAAATGTTGAGCCAATCCCAGATCGAGCCAAGCTTGTCAAATATATCAGTTAAACTAATACATGAGCCAAACCTGGTGCTCTGATACCACTAAAAATCATGTCATGCCCTGCTTCCCAAAAGAGAATACGAAATACAGATACGTGACTAAGCCCAGCGAATGATTTTCATCATCCATAAGCTGTTCGGAATTTTTACAACATTTCACAAGAATAATTAGTGTCGGAAGCAAAAGAATCAACCAAGCATTCACATATGAATCAAAATGCCAACAAGAATACTTGAAACCAAAATATTATAATCTCAAATAATCCAGATCTGAATAAGTCAAATATCCTGGGTCACATTGCCCAAATACAAATAAATCCAAGTAATCAAGTACAATTGTTTAAATAAGCAACAAGAAATAAGAATAGCAAAATTTCAGCACTAATATCTCAAATCACCAATTCCATCTGGCAGCTGATCATCCTGGTCTGCAATTAAATAAATTGCAAGAAGAGGAAAAAAAGAAAACAAACGCTCGTCAATGCAAGTTACGGTCCATTTGTAGTGCAGGATACAAGTATATGGGAAAGATAAACAAATAGCATGGAATAGGCATGATAACAAAATATAACAACTAGCATGGCAAGGTGAACAAGTGTAAGTAGCATGCATCAAGTGTCAAGTGAACAAGCATCATGTAAACGAGTAACAAGTGTCTAGTATCATGCAAACAAGTATCAAGTATCATGTTCAAGTATCAAGTATCAAGTAACAAATGTCAAATATCATGTATCGTGTATCACATATCATGTTCAAGTATCATGGTCAAGTCTTGTAGTTATTACTATCTAGGTAGCACTTCATCGATCCCGGTTTTTACTACATGTTTGCTACATTCAAACAATTTTGTTTTAGATTTCGTAGTGGATCATAGAGAGCAGTGTACTCAGGGATAAGTATCAAGTAATCAAGCTCCAAGCTCCACGTATCATCTATCATGTATCACGTGTCAAGTTGTGCAAGTGGCAAGTAATCACGTGCCAAGCGTGCAAGTGTCAAGTATCAATTATCAAGTAATCACGTAGGATCTGTGGATCCCCTTCCGAGTACACGTTTCTCTATTTTTCACTAATAGATCTTTTCCTTTAACCCCGGTTTGGTTATTTATTATTTTTATCAAACAAGTATGTGCATGTACAAAACATAGCAAGAATAACACGGCATGATCAAGTAACAAGTTCAGGTTGAAGAATAAACATGCATAGGTGAAAGATAACTCATAAAAGAGTGGGACAACGAGAATTCTAGTTCAGGACAACAAGACAGTACTGCACTAAAACAAGGATTTCCGTTGCTACAAACATGCAAATCTGGATCCGTCAAAGAATCTGGAAAATAGACTCCCGGTCGAATCCAGCAAATATATATATATATAGTATTTCACAAAAACATGAGTCAAAACTGAATTGAAACCAGAAAACATGTTCAGCCAGAAATCAGAAGATTGTATTCAAAGTCAGGAAAATAGCATGAAAACTCATTAATAAAATCCATGAAAATTCTGGGATATTTCCCTACAGGTGTAGTATCATAATATAAAATTTCATAATTTTTCAACATAAATAGTTTATTAAAAAAAATCAGAAAACATCAAGATGCAGTAGTTTTGTAAATCTTGAATCACAAACACTGCAGTATGAAAACAACAATATCTCATAAACCCTAAATCGAAATCGAAATCCGTCAAAAGATGATAAAATAGATACAGTAGGATAACTTTTATATTCACAAATATTTTACAAACAGCAAGTAGAATTAGGTCGAAAATCAGGTTCTTTACTAAACAGTATGAAAAATCTGCTAGTATAGTAATTGTTTAGAAACATAGAACGGTTTGTAAAACTCATCAAATAAATTCACAGAAATTCAGGGTTAATCCCAATCAAGTCAAGTTATATTTTGCAAAATATTGGATCAAAATAATAATACTATTTACAGCATGATAAAAATAGATTACTCTTCAGAATTCATAAAAAACACAATCTGGAAATCTTTCTACACCTCTGTAGTAAAATAGACGTAACTCACAAACCATGAAATGAAACTGAGATATATCAAAGGGTTGGAAAATAGACATAATTCTCTAAAAAATCATGTTCACAAATATTTTCAAATACTGACCTTAATAGGGACTAAAATACTGATCAAAAAGGAAAATCGACAAAACTGAAAATATCCTTGTTGCACAAAATCCACTAGTTTATCTGAAACTCATCCAAAACATAACCAAACATGAAATAGGGTGTACTAGATGTCCAAACAACATTGTATAGGGTATTTCACAAGTCCACAACAAGTCTACCACGAATAACATGAATGAGCACATGATATCATATGAACAACATGCATATATACAACAAGTGGTCAATCCTAGGTTATTTCATATCATGTATTCGTGAGTCAACTATAGTCGATCAACACAATAGAGACAATATCAACAAGGGATTTCACACACAAATTGTCTCTAGAACCCAACTACACAATAGCCGGTATTTAGTACTTGTATTACACAAAGAAAAGAATACAAATCATTTGCATTATAACCGAGGATGATAACGATGCAAAGCTAGAATAACGGGAACGGATTCCCGGGCAACGAACTCAACGAAACCACGAACCAAAAACGAGAAAAATCCATGAATAACTAACGAACCCACGAACCAAGACTCGAGATCACACGATAACCACACCACCAACACCGAGATCACGATGAAGAGAGAGAGGGAGAGGACGGAGAATGCTACTGGCTGGTCTGACGACGAAGAATAGCACCAGTAAGGTGATGTTACTGATGGTTGTTGGCTTCGAGGGGCACGGGGACTGGTCTGGCGCTTAGGAGAAGCACAGGACAGGGGAAACGACAGGCCGGTCGGGTCTGTTACGGCATGGAGGTTGCGATAGAGACTGAGGGGGGGGGGTGCAGGTCGGAGGGAAAGTGGAAGAGGATGACGGGGTGTAAGGGCTTCGACATGGTGCAAGGGAAAGAGGGACGAGAGAGAGACAGTAGGAGCGGTTAGGGTTTGAATGTGCGAGAAGGTGAACATTCGGCACATAATGGGGTGGTTGTATATACAGGTAATCTATGGTTTAGGTGAAGAGGTGAACGGGTTTGGGTAAGTTGCAGGTTTGGGCATAGACGATCAGGTTATTATATAAATGGGTTATTGGGTATTAGGTTTGGTTTGGGGAATCAGTTTAGGGGTTTAGTATAATTGGGTTTGAACGAGATTTAAATGGGGTATTAATGGATAAATCAAATGATTATAAAAAAATTAGGAACCAAAAAATCAAGATAACAACAAACTCGATAATAAAGAAATAGGGCAAGAACAGAATAATTAGGGGTGAGAAAATTGAAAATTTGGGATAAAAAATAAAGCTCGATCAATCATGAAGAAAATAATAGACAAATAGAAAAATCAAGAACTCAAATGAGACGATAAATCAACCAAATGGATATAGAAGAAAAGGTCCAAAATACGGTCAAAGAGATACAAGCTGAAACAAATACAAGGAAAAAGAAAATACACTCCAAAATACATAAAATGGAAAACATGGGTTACAGAAATATACACTTTTGAATTAGAGAGTGGAGTAAATGGGTGATTAGTGGACAATTAGTTATTATTACTATCTCCTAATTCCCCTTTATAATCACCCCTAACCATTCACACTATCCGCTCCTCATTCCTTTTCCTTCTTCCTGTAAATTTCGAAACCAGTCTAGCCAATCCGTTTTTGCTTCTCCACCTACTTACCATACAATATATGTGTATGCATATGTATAACTTATATATATATATATATAAATATATATATATATATACATATATATATATATTCACACACACACACACAACTCCTTTTTTCAATCCAATAGAAACCTAACAGAGAAGGGTGGACTTGGCTTTTGGGTGTGCTCTGAGTTGTTCTTTGTTCATGGAGTTGGAGGTTTTTCTTGGTGCACGGATTTCGAGGAGGCAGATTGGAGCTTCTTTTTGAGTTCGATTGCTAGGAAATAAATACTTCTTGGGTGGGTGTTTCTTAAATCCTTTCTAATGTTAGGAGTAGATTGCATGGTAGATGATATAAAATTTTAATGCTAAATTTTGATTGATATGTTAATTGTAGATTGCATAATCTTGATCAAATTGTGTTATGATGTGTTGAAATAATTTTTTGATTCACATAAATGGCTAGAACTCTTGTTGAATTATAAAGAGAAATATTTATTGTTGGAATGAAAAATTATGCATGATAGAATGTTTTTACAATAGTCAAAATAACGTAACATGTATGAAAATAGTTTTACAATGCCAGTATAGTGAAGAAATGGAGAATTTATCTCACTAGTATATATTTTATGAGAATAGAAATTTTTATAAAGAAGTTTTTGATAAGCGAACACTTTATTTGAAAATTGATTATATGTATTTTCTAATACAATTTGGGAGGAAGCTTTTTGTTATATTGTCAAAAAAGAGAATTTTATAAAGTCTGAATATATATGCTATACTGTATTTTGATAAATAACATTTTGGAAAAGGATTAGATTTTGAGTGAGTACAAATTAATTGAGAAATCGAGTTTATTAAAGGAAAATTAAATACAGAATGGTCTCTACAAAAAGTAACTAACCGACCTTATATCAGTTAGTCAATCAAGACCATTTGTTCTTCGGGTGCGCTTTGGGTCCGTTACTGTAGCAGAGCAGAAGTGTTGATCTCGAGTTCGAGTCTGAGGGGCTCCGTTTTATTTTTAAATTTCGAATTTTCCCAAAAGTTCAGTACATTACAATATGAAGCAGTTAAGTCAGCTTGTGTCAGCTAGTCACTCTGGACCATTTGGTCTACGGGTGCGCTTTGGGTCTTTTACTGTTCATGGGCGGGGTGTTTGGATCTGGGTTCGAATCTGGCCCTTTGCCTTTTTGTTTGGTTTTTTATATTTTTTAATATAAATCCAATTTTGTGGGTTTATTTAGAATTTAAAAAATTGGGAAAAATTCTATTATTCTTCAAAAATTGTTTAGACTTTATAAAAATTATTTATACAATATTTTGATATATTTTGTGAGAATTTAAAGGGGGATTTTACATTAAATGGTGTTGAAGAACTCGATTTTATCGATTAAAATGTGACTATTGTATAATTAAAGAAAAATGGAATTTTGGAATGCAATTAGATTTTCTTGTCGATGAGATTTTGTAGTTATTAATATTTGATTTAGATTATTTGAATTGCACACAATGTTATGAGTGATTAAATTGATAAAAGAAGTGAATTGAATTATTTCATGTTATGAGATTATAAAGAAATGTTCCTTTTTGAGAAAGAGATTATGAATAAAGAAATTGAGATATTATTTTGAGATTGAATGTAAAATATTGTTGATCTCTAGAAAGAAATAGTTGTTGGAATTTAGATGCTAGGCGAGACCCTAGTGACCGGCAGTTTTTATTAATCAGTTTGAAAGCTAACTAGTGTGGGTTGAGCATCTCTTGAGAAGTAGCCAGTTGGGCTGACTGTCTCTTTTATTTGTTTTACGTCTGGTAGGGTAAGCTAGCTCTAGGTTGTGATGATTTTCTTCTAAAAACAAACTAGAAATGTAAGGACAACACTATAGTGAAGATGTGATGAAAGTAAAAGAAAAATACAACTATGAGGGCCTCAGATCTACGGTGTGAGAGTATTCACAGACTGTCTGCATGATGCATCATGTCATGACGTGGATACATCTCTAGAATTATCGGGACAGTGGCGACGCTTGTGGGGTGTTTGGTGACTACGTAGTGCCATCGTTCCATGACGGAGGTGAATTATCCATAGGTTGTCTGCATGATGCGTTATGTCATGACATGGGATTCCCCTTCAGGCTATCTGGACATGGGCTCGTAACTCATAGAATATCTAGGATACTTACCGTAGTTACCGTAGTAGTTTAACTCATAACGAGGGATTCAACCCTAGAAGATGAAGAACGGTTAAGGGCTTGCCCTCGAATTTATGTAGAATGGGATGCATAAGTTCGAACAAGTGTGCATTAGTGTCATTTAATATAAATAACTGCATTAAGGATTAAGTGTACAGCACCCACGACATCAACAGGATAGTCCCTCTTTGGCTTTGTTTGTGATCAAGTTTGTATTTGTTAAGGTATTTAAGAATCGTTATACTTTTGGCATAGCGAGGATGGCCGTGTATAATATTTTGTCGGTTGTAAGCAACTGACATGCCCACAGTTTCAAATGTAGGACTTGAAATTTACAAGAAGATATAAAGATGAATTTGATGTTGATGATTACTTAAATACTAAAGTTGTAACAATTGTACATTTATCATTGTTATATTTTATTTACTTTCCGCTGTGTGTTGATGTAAAAGTCTCTGAAGTAAATAAAGTTTTAAATTCCTTGTAAAATGTACGAAGTGAAGTGTAAAGATCATGTGGAACTTCGAATTCAGGCTTAGTTGGAATTCGGAGTACAATCAATCTAGAAAGCAATCAATCCTCAGAAAGTCTGTTCTCCAAGTCCTGCATGTAACTCTCCTTGATCACCAATGAATACCTCATCTAAAAAGAGGAGAAAAATTTTCCTTAGAGCAAGTCAGGGTTAATAAGTAGAGAAACAAATGAACAATGGAAATACAGTATAACATTGAATTAGATAAAACAATAAGAATCAATAACAATGGACGATAGCAATAATCAATATCCCTGGTAACAATGAGATGGGTGTAATAACAAACGATATTTCAATATTCGATGTCAATACTCAATGGTCGATGTCGATATCAATAACAATGTTCAATATCAATAGCAATGACGATGTTCAATATGCAGTGTCAATATTGTGTCAATCCTTAAGTCTATTAGTTTTCTTTTAGCATAACTAATGTACATACTACTGCATCCCATACCACAGGTTCAGTGAATGGAATCAATGTCGTTTAGACTCTAGTGGTGAAATCTATAGATAATGTACTCGGGAAAACATGTAAACGATTTTCAGTATTCAGTTATTCAGTTACTCAGTCATTCAGTTATTCAGTATCAATGTCCACTGGAGTAATATACAGTTATGAAGTTATTCAGTTATTCAGTTACCCAGTTATTCAGATGTTCAGTAACAAAACAGAAACAACGAGCTCCCTTTCGAGTACAGTCCCCTATATTGTTAACTACTAGGTCACCCTTTGTTGCTACTTATTTCGGTGTGGGAGCAAACAGATAGTGAGTTAATAATGGATGTAAACTACTAAAATTCAAACCTGTGCCTTGGCCGTTAAAATACGTTAGAGCTCCTGAGATTGAATCTGGATCGTTGATTGACCTCCTGTGATATGAATTCAACGGTTGGTGATGCGACCGATGGACCTGCAAAACGTCTGAAACACCAGGGGGTGGCCCCCGACGACAGACCCTTCGAAGCTTAAGTCAGAACCAGAAAGAGAGAGAGTAAGAGAGTGAAAACTGGTGAATTGTTGATTCCATGGTGACTGAAGAGGGGGAGGGGTATTTATAGGCCTGAGAGACATTCTAGAAGCCGAATCATGACCGTCGGATCTTTCATGTCTCCCCACCTAAAGAGATAATATATCCCTGTGAAGGGATAAAAGATTTGACTCCTAGCCATCATGGGCTGGGTGTCTCTCTTAGTGGGCCGAGTCTGTCACTTTTTATGGGCTTGAGAGAAGCCCATATTTTGGAGTGGGCCCAGGCCTGTAAAATAGGCCTGTGATGGCTAATATGTCTATAGATGCTTTGAGATCTGTGTAGGGATCGTACGACTTTGATCTGCTGTGATTTTTACCATCATCATAAGCCTCCCACTCCTGGAAGGCGATTTTCATGGCTTTCGGGAAGTAGTACGTCTTATTTTTAGAATCTGGCGAATAATCTTAGCATTCGGAGTGTAGAGATACCTGGAACTGATCTGTGGCTTCTGTATACAGTGAATATATTCCTGAATTTTTCCATATTTTTTCAGATTTTTTTTTGAATTTTCTGGAATTTTCTGTGAATTTTCTGAGAATTTTTCCATAGTTCTTCAGATTTCCCCGAATTTTATGGAATGTTCTACAATCTCAAAATCACTATTTCGAATTTTATAATTAATAAATCCAATTCTAATTATTTTTTTGGATTTTTTAATTACTTTTTCGAATTTAAATAATAATTTTTGAAATTTTTAATTAATATTTCGAATTAAAATGAATTTTCGGGGTCTTTTTTGTAAAATAACCCTGCTTGCACTGATCTTGGAGCGATCTGTGGTGCTCATCAAGCGGTTGTGATCTCAGCGCCTGCCCTAGGGGCGACGTGGTGCGATCGGGGGCACTCATCACGCTGCAGCTCGTCCGCTGAGGGAGATCGAGCGACGTGAGGCTTTGAACAAGCTGAAAACATTTGAAGCGCTGTTTTTCTTATTTAATCACATACACAATGTTCCTCTTTTTATGAATATCTTCACATCAACATTTCTTCATTTTCATTTATAATTATATAATGCAATTACCTCGTTTTTCATACTTAGTTAACCACATACTTCATTTACCATTTATTTTCATTTACAAACTCATAAATCATATTCTTTCATACTCATCTTCATTCATATTCAATTCCTTCATCATTCTCATATTACAATTTACTTCATCTTTCATTCTTATCAAATAATCCGCCGTACCCCAAACATATTTTGGGTAATAATCACTGCACCCAAAGGCCGATAGCCTGGGTAATAATCACCGCACCCCAAGTAGAACTTGGGTAATATAACATCACATCTCAAGCCGATAACTTGGAATATCACTTTACTTTATTTTATTTTCATCTTACAATTTACTTTACTTTATTTTCCCCCTCACAATCTACTCACCATATCAACAACCAACTAATTTACCCCGAGAGTTGTGTCAAGGGAGGCAGTTCCCACCATTTTCACGGAAATAGCGGGCGAGTAGTTCCTCGACACAATTCCAAAATATATCAAACTCATATCATATCGTATTTTACTTTAATAACCATTCTCATCACATAATACCACTTACTTTTATTATTCTTCACATAATATATTTTACTTCTTGTTTCACACTCATATTAATTTCCATATCACAATTTCTTCAATTTATTCATTTTACTTCATATACATAATTCCTTCAATTCTCATACTCATTTATATAAGCCCACATCTTCAGTGATCACATTTGATCACTTAACATACTTTCTTCTCTTTTCATTGATATTTTCATAGCACAATTTCTTTATTTTATGTATATAATCACATAACGCAATTTTTCTCTTTTCATTCTCATTCAACAACATGTTTCATTCATTATTCATTTAAATACTCAACACATACACAATTTTTTATATGAATTGTTTTCTTTCTCAGTGCCCACAAAACCCATCAAACTGACGTCGATAGCTCAGTATACACGCGGGAAGTGCTCACACAGAGTCTGACACCCCCGAGGCTACGTCTTCCTCCTGGCCTATACCAGTGAGGGAAACCCTTCCCAGGTCCAATCTTGGGGGTATCTACTCTCGTCTTAGGTCTATCCTGAGGTATCTGCACTACCAGGTTTAACCTGGGGGATCAACTCTCATCTCAAGTCTATCCTGAGGTATCAACTCTAATATCAGGTCTATCCTGAGGTATCTGCACTCCCAGGACTATCCAGAGGTATCTGCACTCCCAGGTCTATCCTGGGGTATCAACTCTCATCTCAGGTCTATCCTCCGGTATCTACACTCCCGGGTCCATCCTGGGGTATCAACTCTCATCTCAGGTCTATCCTGAGGTATCTACACTCCTAGGTCTATCCTGGGGTATCAATAACTCATGTTCCCGGGTATATCCCGGTGCTATGGGGTCTAGCCCCAACCCCAGGGAGATTGTGCTGCACAGCAATATTAAGTTATTTGATTAATATCACATATTTACATACACCTGGTTATTTAATTTATAAGACCATTACTTCATATTGTTCCGTATCATAAACACACAAAAGTATATATTTAATCACATTATAATATCTTATGAACATACTAAATTAAGTATATGATTATATCATATTACCGCCCATATGTTTCATTTTAAACATCACTATATTACACATATACTCATTCATTAATTTTTATCGATTATGCTATCATAACTCATTATCACCCACATATATCACAAATATACACCAAATAGGTCATTACATGATAACACCATATATATGTGTAACACCCGAATTTTTTTTATATTTTTTATATTTTTTGATTTTTTTATAACTCCAAATTCTTTTCTTACAATTTCTATGTAACTTTAAACATAAACTAAGATAATTATATTTCAAATAAAATTTTGGCAGAGTTGCCCCTGAAATTTCTGCTCCGATACATAACAAGCTGGCAGAATTATGCTCTAAATTCCGTAGTCCACAACATATGTAATATTTTCACGTGCTCCCCAGCCCAAATTGTGCAGAATCACACAGGCAATATATATCATGCTCTGGGGGCCAAACTCATAGAAGAATATCAAATATCAAATAAAAACCATAAATTTCTTTGAAAACATAGCAAAATTTTTATAAAAACCTTTGTAAAACATACCACAGGACCCAGTACTCCACAACAAAATGGGTACGAGTCAAAAACTTATCATACTACCCCACACGTTGTTCATCAACGCCATCTACATACTTATACATCCCAAAATACAATTTAAACCATACACTTACTATTCATATCAACAAAATATACAAAAGTTTAACGAGAAAAGAATCCACTCAAAACCAAAATCCACGCCTCACCTCTGCACTATTGAGGACCTGTAACAGTAGGGGGTTTAGGGTACTCCTAGAACTCCACTAACCCCCCCCCCCTCCATACACTATGGGTTAACCATTTCTGGTGTGAGTATATTTTACTAGTTTAGCAAATAATTAAACTGTATAAAGAAAATACAATGAACTTACGAATATCAAGATAATGAAATTTAACCTGTAATATGAATACAGAAACATCACAAATGTGATTCTATATCAAAGTACTCTTTGGATCATCACCCGTTTATATATACATGTCTGCTCTCCCTACCTTAGGGTTGTGCTTCGGCAAGGTAGTTCCCACCATTTCCATGGAAATAGCGGGCGAATAGTTCCTAGACACAATTCCAAGGCATAGCAACTTATATCAAACCATATCACACTTATCTTCAGTTTTGATTTCATTCCCATATTCATCACTTCACACACATCACTTTATGCATCATACTAATATCAAATTTAACATTACTTCCACATATAACTTTACTTTACGCTCATATAATATTATATAACAAATACAAGTTTCTTTACTCTTCATATTCTTTTCCATACCACAATTTGTTCGAGTTATTCGCATTAATTTTACATACATAACTCCTTCATGGTTAATCTCAAATTCTTTCATACTCATCGTCATTAATATTCAACTCCTTTCTCATTCTCATATTTTAATTATTTCAACTTTCATTCTTATCAAATAATCCTCTGCACCCCAAACATAGTTTGGGTAATAATCACCGCACCCAAAGGCCGATAGCCTGGGTAATAATCACCGCACCCCATGTAGAACTTGGGTAATATAACATCCCATCTCAAGCCAATAACTTGGAATATCACTTTACTTTATTTTCATTTTCATCGTACAATTTACTTTACTTTATTTTTCCTCTCGCAATCTACTAATCTTATCAACAACCCACCAATTCACCCCAGGAGTTGTGTCAAGACAGGCAATTCCCACCATTTTTATGGAAACAGCGGCGAGTAGTTCCTCGACACAATTCTAAGGTACATCAAACTCACATAATATCATATTTTACTTTAATAATCATTCTCATCACATAATACCACTAACTTTTATTTTACTTCATAATTCATACTCATATTTATTTCCATACCGCAATTTCTTCAATTTATACATATTACTTCATATCAATAATTCTTTCACTTTTTTTACTAGTTTATATAACCCCACATCTGCACTGATCACATTTGATCACTTAACATACTTTCCTCTTTTTGCATTGATATTTTCATAGCACCATTTCTTTGTTTAATATATATAATCACATAACGCAATTTCTTCTCTTTCATTCTCATTCCACAACATGTTTCATTCATTATTCGTTTACATTGTCAACACATACACCATTTGTTATGTGAATTGTTTTCTTTCTCAGAGTCCACAAAACCCATCAAACTGATGCTGATTGCTCAGTATACACGCGAGAAGCTATTCACACAAAGTCTGACACCCCCGAGGCTACGTCTTCCTCCTAGCATATACCAACGAGGGAAACCCCTCCCAGGTCCATCCTGGGGAGTATCTATTCTCATCTCAGGTCTATCCTGAGGTATCTGCACTACTAGGTCTATCCTGGGGTATCAACTCTCATCTAAGGTCTATGCTGAGGTATCAACTCTCATCTCAGGTTTATCCTGAGGTATCACTCCCAGGTCTATCCTGGGGTATCAACTCCCATCTCAGGTTTATCCTGAGGTATCACTCCCAGGTCTATCCTGGGGTATCATCTCTCATCTCAGGTCTATCCTGAGGTTTCTGCACTCACAGGTTTATCCTGGGGTATCAACTTTCATCTCAGGTCTATCAAGAGTTATCTGCACTCCTAGGTCTATCCTTGGGTATCAATAAGTCCTGTTCCTGGGTATATCCCGGGCCTGTGGGGTCTAGCCCAAATCCTTGGGAGATTGTGCGACACTGCAATATTAAATATCTCATTAATATATCGTATTCACATACACCTGGTGATTTAATTTATAAGACTATTACTTCATATTGTTCTGTATCATGAACGCACCAAAGTATTTATTTAATCACATTATAATATCTTATGAACATGCTAAATTGAGTAGATGATTATATCATATTACCACCTATAAGTTTCACTTTAAACATCACTATAATATATATATACTCACTCATTAATTTTTATTGATTATGCTATCATAACTCATTATCACCTATATATATCACAAATATACACCAAATGGGTCAGTACAGCATAACACCATATATATATCATTTTTGTTTATCTACCGTATATAATACGCATATCAACCCCAATTATTTCATATTATCATACATATACCGAATATATCACCCATAACACTAAATATTCATAATCACACAAATTCACCATATAAGACAATTTAGCATATAAAAATTTCGTATTTTCGGTTAAATCTTCATTTAGCTAAAACTCACAAAAATCACTTCGAAACTGCATAAAATTCTGCCACAACATAATATATACATAGTATAATCATACTCACTTGATATCCCGCGAAGACTCGAAGCACCACTTCCCCATCACGTATCTGAAGTCGCTAACATCTCCTATTATCAAATTTCAAAGCCAATTAGGGCTCAAAACATCCAAACCAGTCACAAGTAATAATAATACTAATCCTAATGTCACTCAGGCGTTTTATTGAATGCCTGCCATGGACCCATGCAATGCACGTATTATTCGAATTCCTACGGGATTTTATCTCCATAAAATTACTAAAATCACCCCATACTATTCTAATGGTTCAACTACAATTTTTACTACTATTAAGGAGATAATTCTCAAATATTTTCTTTCCTTTATATAAACCCAAAACCCTAATTTATAAGCAACTTACACAACCTTAATCAATTTGCTAATTTCTTAACTCTAACATCAAAATAGACCTCTAACCAACCCTACACTCCATTTCTAAGCAAAAAAAAAATCAAAGCATAAGAAATTACAAAAATAATTACAAAGAGATATACCTCCACTAAATTCGTTCTCTAAATTGACTCCACCACTAGCTAGAGCACCATTCATTTAGCTTACCCCTCGAATTAATTTCAAAAAATGGAGAAATGGACTGGATTTGGGCTGGAGAATTCACGGCCGAAATGGGGTGTCAGGTTTCTCTTGGGCGAGATCAAAACAAGGAGAAGTGGAGAAAGAGGATGGAGGAGGAGGAGGAAGAGGAGGGGGGTGTGTTCGGCTAAAAAACATATCATACTACCCCACACTATGTTCATCATCGCCATATACTTCACTATTCATATCACTAAACTATACAAAAATTTAATGAGAAAAGAATCAACTCAAAACCAAAATCCACTCTTCACCTCTGCATTACTGAGGACCTGTAATAGTAGGGGGTTTAGGATTTTCCTGGGACTCCACTACCCCCCCCCCCCCCAAAAAAAAAAGTAGAGGTTAGCCATTTTTGGTGTGAGTATAATTTACTAGTTTAGCAAATAAATTAAACTGTATAAAGAAAATAGAATGAACTTACGAATATCAAGATAATAAAGTTTAACCTGTAATCTGAACATAAAAACATCGTAAATGTGATTTTATATCAAAGTACTCTTTGGATCATCACTCGTTTATATGTACATATCCGCTCTCCCTACCTTGTGGTTGCGCTTCGGTAGGTAGTTCCCAACATTTCCCTGGAAATAGAGAGCAATTAGTTCCTCAACACAATTCCATGTCATAGTAAATTATATCAACTCATATCACACTTATCTTTAGTTTTGAATTCATTCCCATATTCATCACTTAACACACATCACTTTATGCTTCATACTAATATCACATATAACTTTACTTTACGCTTATATAATATTATATTACACATATAACTTTCTTTACTCCTCATATTCTTTTCCATACCACAATTTGTTCGAGTTATTCACATGAATTTTACGTACATAACTTCTTCATGGTTAATCTCATATATGCCACATCATATCAATTCATATAGATAATTCCTTCACTTTTTTTTTTACTGGCAAAAGGTAGGATTATCCTACCTCACAGAAAATATATAGATTGATAAGAAAAGTTGTAAGATGTTTACAAAAAAACCACTGTAGGAGGTTCAATCGAGTAATGGGTGAGTCATGGTTCGAGATGGCATGCCGTTGAGTCGTAAAGATGGCGTTGGACTGTTGTCGTGCACCTCTACTAGCCCCAAAGACATGATCTCATCCCCCTTTCTCACACTAATCACAGCCCATAACATAAACAGAAAAGAAACCTCCTTCAGTTGGAAAAGTAGAGCATACAGTGCTAAAAAAAGAGTTTAACAGAAATATCGGACCAATAGTGTCCCACAAAATATAAACAGAAACATAAATGTCATATCCTTAATCAACTTGGGGAATTGCCTGCACTGCCACCACTTCTTGGCTTCATTAGATCACTGTCACCTGTGCCCCTAAGTTCCTCAAGTATCTTGGCTTTCTTCTTCGACTCTTCGCTTGATGCAAATATGAGAACCAAAATTTTGCATTAGTGACTAGCTTATCCACATTGGTAAGCTTGTTGTAAAAGATTCTATCGTTCCTAGCATGCCATATACTCCAACAAATAGCTATTGTAACCAAATGCCATGAGTGCGAGAATTTGTGCTTGTTGCGATCAAAACACCAATATGTGAAGCATTCACTAATAGAAGACGAAAGATTTGTGATGTGGAAGCTTTGTGTGAAATGCAGCCAGGTTTGAGTAGCCAATGGGCACTCGAAGAAAATATGATATGTGGTTTCAATCCGACATGCACAGGATGTGCATGTTAGATCACCATCCCAACCTCTAGAATGCAACCTATCTTCGGAGTTTAGTTTTTCCCAACTCAGCATCCACATGAATATTTTGCATTTAAGGGGTGCACAATTCTGCCAGCAAGCTCGATAGAAAGGGGAGATAAGGCCAGAAATGCTGTAGAAATCATAGGCAGATTTCACAGTGTAGCTCCCTGTGCTAGAGTGATTCCAGCATGCAATATCAGAGTAAGGAGATGGCTAGATGTTAGAAAGTAATTGCAGTAGTTTTCTCTTTTCAAGGAGGATGGTGGTAGAAGAAGAGGTATGGAGGCTAGGTCTCCAAGTCCAGATGCCTTGGTCTATGGTGCCCTGGGAGCGCAGCGAAGCTTCTTTGTTCCATGCAGCTTCAAATAAAGTTGGGAATAAGGTGACAATGTTGTTACCCTCTATCCATTTAGAAGTCCAAAACTTAAGCCTAGATCTATCACCAAGTTGCCAAGTGATGCTTTGTTCAAATTGCTCTTTCAGCTTGAATACATTCTTCCAAAAATCTGAGGCATGGGTCTTGCAGATGAAGTCATTAGTTGTGCTATTGAAGTAGAGGGACTTAAGGGTTTGGGTGCAAAGAGAATCTTCGGTAAAGATTTCCCACAACCATTTCATGAGAAGTGCATTGTTGAATTGGTTAAGGTCCAAGACCCCAAGGCCTCCCTGATTTTTTGGTTGACAGATATACATAAAAAAATTATATGAGTAAGAGTAAGGATACTTATTTACTTTAGGATTGTTGAGTTTTATAATTCCCTACAAAATTATATGAGTCATGCGATTATACATAAAAAAACAAATGTGATGCTTTTTTCTGGTGATTATCCCCTTTGATCTAGTCCTAAACAGAGTTTAAGTAAATAGAGTAAAAACAAAAAGAATATATATATATGAATAAAGTCAATCTACTCCAATGTTTTGAGTGCTTAGTAACTAGGGGTATTCATCACCAAGGTTTACCTTTACGTCAAACGGCAACTTGAAATATGAGTATGCAAAGCACTTAAAGTTTGTGACTTGTTGAGTAACCGGGTGGACTCCTCACAAATGTTTTGCACTCGCGTCAAAAGGCAAGTGACGACTCAAAGAAGAGACGTAATAAAAAATAAAAAAAAAAAAAAAAAAAAAAAAAAAACCCTCTAGTTTGCTACTCGGTTTGTAGTAGAGAAAAGGGATAATCACAGATGGAGTGTTACAAACTATAACTATAATTAATTGCATGACAAGTGTGGTTGGGTTTGGAGTGATGAATAGACAATTGCACTAGAGGAAGTGGGTATGCTTGTTTTTACTGTATTTGCAAATTGTTTATAATTTTTATTGCAAAATTTTGATGCTTGCATAATGAGACATTTTCTTGGAGTGATGGGTTGAGACTATCATTTTCCTCTTGTTCATAATTTCACTTTTCGCTTGAGGACAAGCAAAAGCTAAGTTTGGGGATATCTGATGAACTCAAGAATATTCACATTTAGGAGCAATAATCTTATTGCAATTGGACATTTAAATGCTCTATATATGGTATTTTACTCTTCTCTTTCTCTTTTCCATAGGAAACAACGAAAAGCAGCAAAACGAAGCAGATTCCAGACTAATACAGACTGATAGGATAATATACAGGGAACTGCAGAGCAACAGTCGACTGGCTCTTCATCAGTCGACTGTACAGAGAGATTGTTGGGGCTCGGCACAGTCGACTTCCCCAACATCAGTCGACTTGACTGAGGAATCATGAAGCCACAGATGTCTCGGCACAGTCGACTTACATCCAACACCAGTTGACTGCATCCGGTGGAGTGAAAAGATAAGATCCATCCGCATCTAAATCCAAATCTATCTGAACCCAGATTATATGCGAATAACAACTTCTCCAACAAATCAAAGCTAGAGACAGGGGATTGACAAGAGCACGTGGTTAGCAGATAAGGAAGAAAAGAAGAAAAGAGAAAGAAATAAAACGCCGATCAAATAAGGAAGGAAATAAATAAAAGAAGAGGACTTTTGTGGAAAAAAATGAAAACCCTAATTTCCTCCCCGTGTTCTATAAATATAAACGAGAGGCGTTATTCAAAAAGACCGAATCATCAAAGACAGACGGAATTTCTAATCATCAAATCATCAACCAAGAAATTTATTCTATCAGCATCGGAGAAGAAGGAGATCGAGTAAACTAAAGCACAAGCCAGTCGACTGAGTGACAGCAGTCGACTTCTCAGAGCAAACATCATCAGTTTATTTCTTCTCTTTCTAGTTTTATTTTCATCATGTATTCGAAACTGTTAGTTAATAAAAGTTTTATTATGTGGAACTAATTTCATAGTTGGGTAGATTGAAACCGTAGTTATGTAATGCTTATATTCTTCTGAGTGCTATTCTGTTACTTATTGATTAAACCTGAGAGTATTGGTATAGATTTATAATAGACAAACTTGTTCAGAAGGTCTAAGAGCAGTCGACTGAGAGTGACAGCAAGTCGACTGCCATACAGAACCTGAGATTATCAAGTTTGCATGTTATAAATCTGAATCTGTTATATGAGTATAGAGACGACCCGTATCTCGTGCTCATAACTTGTAACACAGGAGTCTTTAGGGGTTCTTGGTTTAATCAACTTGAGGGATCTAGATCTGATACCAATTTCTAGAACTTCGAGTGTTTGTTCGTTTCCATTGTTCTTATGTTTTCTTTAAGTGCAACTTAGTAGATACCATGCTAAATACTTAAGGAAAGAAACGAATTAGAGTAGATACCATGCCTAATTCTTGGCTAGGGAAACAATACTTTAAGGAGTAGATACCATGCCCTTAAAGGAACGAACATGAGTAACTAGAATAGTGAAGAAGGTGATTAGCATTACTAACTATTGGTGGAGATCAAACCCAACTACTTGATAAATATTTGTGATTCAGAACTTCTTGATATAGGTTTTAATCTTTTCATTTCTTTTAGAACAACACCTTAAGATCCTTATTTCTATTTTATTGGTTAGTAGGTTAATTTCTACAATCTCTATGGGATCGACCCTTGCTCGTCACTACGCTTCTATAAACAATTCGTACACTTGCGAGGTTTTTAATTTGTGTCTAGTTTAGATCATCTAGATAGCACAACAAGATTTTGGCGCCACTGCCGGGGATTGTTAGCATTTTAACTTACAAATCAGTAAATCTTTCCTTTTATTTTCTTTTCTTTTATTAATAAATATTTTCTTCTAGGTTACAGGATTTTGGTGGATGCACGGAAGGCGATCACTTCGTCCAGAGCTATTACCTATTGACGCGGAAACAGAACGTACTCTGCACAGACTAGGTCGGCTGTCTGCGACCAACCAGTCGACTGCTACAAGGAACCAGGTGACTGCACAGAGACCCAATTCACGAGCAACAATGGCTGAGGAAGTACCACATCGAGTACCAATGCAGGACAAATTCACGCCTAAGAATATTGAGCAACCTTCCTGCATTGCTTATCAACCTAATGTCACAGGGAATATGCATCTATCTCCCCAATTACTCAGCATGGTTCCCCACTTTAGTGGCAAACCAGACGAGGAGCCTCACCTCCATCTGCAAGATTTTTTTGATCTTTGCAGAACACAAAGTGTCCAAGGGCTTACCCCTGAACAAATCAGGTTAATCTTGTTTCCATTTTCCTAAAAACTTAATGCTAAATTGTGGTATAATTCTTTGGAACCAGGATCAATTAATTCAAGGGAGCAATTGGCAATAAAATTCTTGAAAGAATTCTTTCCAGCCCAGAAGACCAAACAACTGAAAAGGGAGATTAAACTCTTCCAACAAAAAGATGGAGATTTATTCTTCGAAGCATGGAAGGATTTCAAGAACAAGCTTCTCAAGTGTCCTACGCACAACATGCCTAAAGACGATCAGGTACAAGCATTTTATGAGGGCTTAAATGATACTAACAAGGCAATTGTGGATTCTGCTTGCAACGGGATCTTGATGAGGAAAAGTGGTGAGGAGGCCATCGAATTATTTGAAGAACTAAGAGAGAACTCACAGCAATTCTCAACAAGGGGAAGAGGCATTTCGAAAAAACAGGGAGTCTGGTAGTAATAACATACAATTAGAAATGGCAAACATGAACAAAAAAAATGATATGCTTGTTAATGCAATGACAATAATGGGCAGTGTAAAGAATCAAACAAAAGAAATTTGTGCAATTTGTTCTCATTTTGATCATACAACTGACACATGTCCCATGTCTTCTTTCACAGATCAGGAGCATGCAAACTATGTGGGACAAGGAGTGTTTCCACCAAAGTACAATCCATTCTCAAACACATACAACCCAGGGTGGAGGAACCACCCAAATTTCTCATGGAGCAACAATCAAGGCACTCAATCTTCACAAGGACATGCACGGAACTTCCAGATGGGAAGTGGGTTTGATCGGCCAGTTCAAGAACAGAAGAAGTTGGATTTTGAATCCACCGTTCTTCAATTGTTCCAACAACAACATCAAACAAGCAACCAACAGGGGCAGGCAATTCAGAAATTGGAAACTCAAATCGGGCAAATCGCAAAGGAGTTGAGTGAAAGAAAGGCAGGAGAACTTCCTTCACAAACCATACCTAACCCTAGAGGCCAAGAACAGCTCAAATCAGTAACAACTCTGAGAAGTGGTAAGACAATTGACAACAAGGTTGGAACACACGCAGACGAAGCAGAAACACATCCATCAAAAGTTTTGGGTTCCAACAAGGTAAGTGAAAAAGAAAGGACAGTTTTGCCACCATTTTCTCAAAGGTTAGTCAAGCAAAAGAAAGAACAACATTTATTTGACATCTTTGAAACTCTCAGAAAGGTAGAAATTAATATCCCCCTACTTGATGCTATTAAACAAATTCCTTCTTATGCCAAATTTTTGAAAGAATGTTGTACTCACAAAAGAACATTTCAGGTTAGGGAGGATGTGGCTTTGACTGAGGAAGTGAGCGCTGTTTTGTTAAGGAAATTACCTCCTAAATTGAAGGACCCAGGTAGTTTTACCATTCCTTGCAGGGTTGGGGAGCACTTCTTTGAAAAGGCACTGCTAGACTTGGGGGCAAGCATCAATCTCCTTCCCTACTGTGTTTACGAATAGCTAGGATTGGGGGAACTCAAACCAACATCCATCACTTTGCAGTTGGCTGATCGCAACATCAAAAGACATCGAGGTATTTTGGAAGATGTCCTAGTTCAGGTAAACGATTTTATTTTGCCTGCAGATTTTGTTGTGTTAGACATGGAGGACTCTCCAATGCCATCTTCGTTACCAATCATCCTAGGTAGGCCCTTTATGAGTACGGCTGATATAAAAATTTGTGTTAAAAAGGGTACTATAAGTATGAAAATAAATGGAGAAAAGGTTGAATTTAAAATGTTTGATACACTAAAATTACCACATGATGATCATGAATGCTATAATGTTGATGTGGTACAGGATATTGTTGATCAAACATTTCAGGTACATAGCATTGAACCACTACAAGCCGCAATTACACAGTGTAATACCCTGATTTTTCAATTAATGAAAAAATTAATTTATTTTGCACGTAGTGTGCACGTGCAATATTTCGGTTAAATTGAACCTTGTAATTGTTTTATTGTGATATGTATAAACATCTAAATATATGTTTTCAAACTATTTTTACACCAAAAGCCTTTTCTTTAAATAAATAGAAAGCCTTATTTTAAAGCCCTTTTTCTTAAAGCCCAAAATGTAATTTATTTATTTTATTTAAAATAACTATTTTTGGCCCAAAACTAAAGCCCATTTTTCTAACTTGTCATGTAGAAGACATCTTAAAAGATTATTTTATTTTCATACAAATTTAAATGTACAAATTTTGGAGGCCTAAATGCTTACACGTGCAACATGCACAATTTGTGCTAGGCCGGATTACTTCTTTTGGAGGGAGATTCAAAAGTTGAGTGGTGGTCATGTATGGTGGTTATTTAGATGTGGGTAGTTTTTATAACTCCTACTTTCATCTTGGCCTTCCATTCTACAACCAACTAGTTAATCCTAACCCTTCATTCTATTTGATTTCTAGTATAAATACCCCCTCCCATGGCTAGTATTCTTATGCAAATTATTTCTCTCTCAAACCTATAGTCTAATAGCATTATTTAGTAGTAAGTTGTGAGTAAAAGATTGAGAGAATTGTGTGGGATTGTGCTTGCTTTCAATCAAGGAGGAGAAGAGGCCGGCCATCACTAGGAGGAGCTCGGGATTGGTGCTTGTGGAGCTTGTGCGTGCATCGTCTAGGAGGAGGTGCATCTTGTTGCAAGGATTTGTTGCTTTTGTGTTTGTTTCTCTCCATACAAGGTGGGTAAAATTCTCCATATTTCTAAGGTAGAAAAGCTTGTTGGAATGAATGAATGATAGTGGGTTTGATTTTCCTTATTTCTAATTAGAAATAATGCATGGAAAATACTAACAAGAGTACACATTTAATTGGCAAAATTGATTGATTGATATATGGGTGTGTAATTGGAATGACATTTTAAAAAGGCTGAAATTGGCCTATACAGTCGACCATCCAGTGGACCAGTCGACTGTCACGAGGCGGATTGTTTCCTCATGAATTTCTAATAAAAATCCTTTTGAGACTAGAAATTTAATTGTGTGTGCGTATGCAAACTGAAGTAATAAAACGATTGATAAATCAATATTCCTCATGTGGTATTCAATCTAGAAAATATGAATGACTGAACAAGAACTAATGAGAATTGGAAAACTGGAAGTGACACATACAGTCGACTGGAAATATGAACAGTCGACTGGCTTATTGAAATGAAATATGTATAGTTCAGAGTTCTATGGCACAATGTATTTTAATGTGATGTTCTAGTATGTTAAATTGAGGTTAGTTTTCATCTCTGCAAGTTAAATGATGAGTAATTGAAAGTGCATGCTTAGTATTTTCTTTGAGAAGAGAACTTTAGTTATGTGAAATATACATTTAATTGAAACTACGTTGTGATGTTAGCGAACAGATGAGAGATTACATGATTATGTTGGCATGAATATAATGTGGTAAGAGTATTGAAGAACAGATAGAAAGATAATTCCTCAATTTGAAATTCCTTTACCTGTTCAGTCGACCGAATGCGTGTAGCAGTCGACTGTACTAAGCATGGGAAATGATTAGTTGAACCACGCTGTACAGACGACTGATTCGAATGACAGTCGACTGTTAATTGAATGACATTTAAATATAGAGAACTGCGGAATAGCCGACTGGCTATGTACAGCAGTCGACTCTTCCGAGTGTTATTGATGAACTGTATTTGACTGGGTAAGTCGACTGGAGGAGATCCAAGTCGACTGGCCAGAGTGCTTTTTGATATATCTGAAATCTTATAATTTGTTCGTGGTAAAGATTGTGAATTTGGATATTGGTAAACCCTATTGTTCTGGCATGAAAGTACATGAAATGAATAATTTATTATGAGGATTAAATGAATATGAAAGCTATGACATGAAAAAGAAAATCTATTGAGATTATGAAATGAACTCATGAGTTGAAAATGCTCAGATTTTAGAAGTGGTGAATTTAAATTGAAATGAAATAGTAGCTAAGTCTCCCCCGGCAATTGAAAGAAATGAAATGAGAATTTGAAATGAAAGACCAAGGTTGGTCATGTTGAATAAATGAATAAGTCCGGTTGAGTGGAGAGGCTAACTCTAGAGCTTTGATTTTATTCATGATTCTAATAAAACTAAGGATTTAGCACATAGTGGAGATGTGATGAAAGTAGAAGAAAAACATGAGTATGGGGGCCATCGGATAGCGGTGTGAGAGCGATCCACAGGCTGCCTGCTTGATGCGTCAAGACATGGCGTAGGCGCTACTCCAGAATTATCGTTCCGGTGGCGACGCTCGTAGGATGTTCGAGTGGCTATGGGTGGTGCCATTGTTCCATGGCGGAGGCCGAATTGTTCATAGGTTGCCTGCTCGATGCGTCGTGTCAGTGCGTGGGATTCCCCTCCAGGCTGCCTGGACATGGGCTCGTAGATTATAGGACATCTAAGACACTACCGTAGTTACAGTAGTAGATTAAGACATAACGAGGGATTGAACCCTACAAAGATGAAGAACGAATAAGGGCTTGCCCTCGGACCTATGTAGTATGGGATGCATAGAATCCGAACAAGTGCGCATTAGTGTCATGTAATATAAATAAATGCATTAAGGACTAAGTGCACAATCACAACACGACATCAATAGGGTAGTCCCTTTATTTGAAATGTGACAAGTTTGTGTTTGTTAAATATGGAAAATTAAGTTATACTATTTCCGGCATAGAGAGGATGGCCGTGTATAATGATCGTTGGTTGAATAAACTGACGTACCCACAGTCTTGTATGCAGGTAAATGACATGTTAAAGAGGAATGGATGCTTAAAGATTGTGCCATGTTGTTGTACATTTATTTAATTGTTGTATTTTACTTCTGCTGTGCAAATGAAAAGTGTAATATTGATGTAAACTCTGATGTAAAGTGAAAAGTTTAAATTTCCCAGTAAAATTGTACTAAAGAAAGTGAAAAGATCCTGTAGAACATCTCGAATTCAGTAAATTTGGGATTCGGGGCGTTACAGAGTGGTATCAGAGCCACGCTTTCTACGCTTGCCACACTTGTACAAATTTATAGGGAACGATACCCTAGAAGTGGACATTAGAGTGTGTGTTTGAGTCTAGAGATTTAAATGTAAGTGACTTACATTTGTGTTGCTCTAAGATTTATGCTTATTCCTCTCTATTTCTAAGATGGCTGATCATTTCGACCCTGCTGGAGATGACGACTGGCATATTATTAAGGAAGAATACCATCCTAGACAGGCAGATTCCGAGGACGAGTTTTATCCAGGGCAAGCAGATTATGACGGTGAAGAATGGCCTGAATCCCGAGAGATCACCCCACCTCCGGATTCATCTGATGACTCTTCTTCTGACGAAGAAGAAGAACCAGTTCCAAGTGGTCTTGTGACTTCTCTTCAGAGGCAGGTAGAGACGCTGCGAGAGAGAGTCGGATTGTTGGAGGCTCAGCTGGCGAAGCGAAAGGACGACTTTTCAGTTCTCAGTCACCGGGTATGGGAACTTGAAAAGAGGAAGAACCTGACGGATGTGCTGAAGGATGAAGTTGATGAACTACGGGAAAAACTTCGAGCAGCGAAGAGGACCCGTAGGAATTAGACTGTCTTAGCTTCTATTTTTCTTCCATTTTGATGTCAAAAATGTTTTAATTCGAATGTATAAAGTTTGGAATTCAATGAAATGCAAGTTGATTTAAATTCTTGTCTTATACTTCGAATTTAATGGATCTTTTACATCAGAATATGTCGAGAAGAGGAGCTAGGAATGAGGAAGGTCTGGACCTGGAGACCGAACTTGCAAGGGTCTACCAGACGCTTAATGCAGTGGTTATGAACCAAGGAAGGGGGCCGGCAAATCCAGTGCCCGAGGCGATTAAGCTAGTGGAATCATTTAAGAGAATGAAACCACCTGTATTCGAGGGAAAGTCAGACCCAGATGCTGCTGACAACTGGATCCGTCAAGTGGAGACAATCTTCGAGGTGTTGGAGACCCCTGAGGGCAGCAAGGTCAAGTTGGCGACTTTGCAACTGGAGAAGGATGCGGCGGTTTGGTGGCAATCCATGAAGAGGACCATGGGAGGCATAGTGCTTGGCTGGGTGGAATTTCTGGAAGAATTCCGCAGTCACTATTTCCCCTCCGATGTCCAGGAGAAGAAGGCTATGGAGTTTCTGTCACTTCAGCAAGGTGGCATGTCGGTGAGGGAGTATGAGACTAAGTTTACTCAGCTCTCGAGGTATGCACCTGAACTGGTGATGGATGAGGCGAAGAAGGCTCATAGGTTCGAGCATGGGTTGAGGCCGAGCTTGAGGTCCCGGATGATACCCCTTGGTATCAGGCAATTCGACAAGCTGGTCAAGAGGGCGGCAGCGACGGAGGCAGATATGGAGCAGTTCCATGTTGTTCAGAACTGGAGGAACAACTGGCAGTCTGGAAAGAGGCCCGCCAATTCTGGGAGTTTCAAGGGGCAACCATCTGCACAGAGGTTCAAACCGACAGGGGCGAACGCTATTAGTGTGGCTGGAGGACCTGGAAACAATGTGGTGAGACATCCTGCGGTGACTTGCTTCAACTGTGGTGAAACGGGACATTACCGATCTCAATGTCCCAAACTGCGGAATGGTAATAGCAACGCACCAACGCAGCAGACTGGGAAGAGGCCGTACCAATCAGGGCGAGTATTTGCCTTGATGGAAGCTGATGCTGATGAGGCGGATCAGGTCATCTCTGGTACGAGGGCTGGTGTTTAGAGTTTTGTCATTTTTTTTCCTGCTTATATTGTGAAACTGTTACGTAATGGTGTGTATTACGTAACAGCCGAACTATATCTTAATGGAATGAAAGCTGTTGTATTGTTCGATACTGGATCCTCTCATACTTTTGTGTCTCCTAAATTTGCTAAAGTGTTGGGAGTTGAACCGAAGATTTTTCCAGGCAAGATCTTAGCAGTAGCTACTCCGTCAGGGGAAACTTTAACCACTGATCGGTATTATGCTGATTGCGAGATTGTGATTGGGGACCGAATCTTTGGCATTGATCTGATCGAGCTGACTATCTTGGGAGTCGATGTTATCATTGGCATTGATTGGATGTCGGTGTACAGTGCAAGCATCGAGTGTAAGACCAAGACGGTAACAGTGAAGGCTCCAGGTGGACCTGAAGTCACTTTCCAAGGGAAGCAGAAGTGTTCTAAGCTGGTGGCAACTATCCGCAAGGAAGAGACTCCTGTGGAAGTGCAAGAGATTCCTGTGGTTCGGGACTATCAGACTGTGTTCTTCGAAGATTTTCCTGGGTTACCCCCTCATCGTGATGTAGAGTTCAGCATCACTGTTCAACCGGGAAGTGCACCCATTTCTAAGGCACCGTATAAGATGGCTCCAGTGGAACAGGATGAAGTGAAACGGCAGATTGAGGAACTGTTGGAAAAAGGCTTTATTCAACCTAGTGCGTCACCTTGGAGAGCACCAGTGCTTTTGGTAAAGAAGAAGGATGGATCGATGAGAATGTGTATCGAATACCGGGAGCTGAATAAGGTCACTGTTCAGAATAAGTATCCGATTCTTCGAATTGATGATTTGTTCGATCGTCTACAAGGAGCAGCTGTATTCTCCAAAATAGATCTTCGATCAAGATACCACCATGTTCGAGTGAAAGCTGAAGATGTGCACAAAACTGCATTTAGAACTCGACATGGGCATTACAAATTCTTCGTTATGCCATTTGGAGTGACGAATGCACCCGCAATCTTCATGGATTTGATGAACAGAGTTCTGAGGCCGTTCATTGATTCTTTCGTCGTGGTGTTTATCGATGATATTCTCGTGTACTCCAAGCCAGAGGAGGAGCACACCGAGCATCTGGCAGCAGTGTTGAAGAAGTTGGAAGAGCAGGAGTTGTATGCCAAGTTATCCAAGTGTGATTTCTGGAAATCTGAAGTGGCATTCCTAGGTCACATCCTTTCTAAGGAGGGAGTGGCAACTGACCCTCAGAAGATAGAGGCAGTGAGAGATTGGGCTAGGCCTACTACAGTGAAGGAAGTCAGAAGTTTCCTTGGAATGACTGGATACTACAGGAGATTCATTCAAGGTTATGTTCAGATAGCCGTGCCGCTTACTGGACTGACCAAGAAGAATGTGAGCTTCAAGTGGACTGAGCAATGTGAGGCGAGCTTTCAGGAGTTGAAAGGGAAGCTGACTACTGCACCTATTTTGGCTTTGCCTAGAGCAGGTGTTGAGTATGATGTTTATAGCGATGCTTCACATCGTGGGCTTGGTTGTGTCTTAATGCAAGAAGGAAAACTAATCGCTTATGGGTCTAGGCAACTACGACCACATGAGAAGAATTACCCGACTCATGATTTGGAGTTGGCTGCGATTATCTTTGCCCTGAAGCAATGGAGGCACTACGTGTACGGTGAGAAGTTGAACATGTACACAGACCACAAGAGCTTGAAGTATATATATTAGCAAAGGGATCTGAATTTGAGGCAGCGGAGATGGTTGGAAGTGCTCGAGGATATGTGACCTAAGATCAAGTATCATCCTGAAAAAGCTAATGTTGTTGCTGATGCACTTAGTCGCAAGAGCAGTTTGGCCAGTTTGATTACAACTCAGAAGCATCTGGTTGAGGAGTTGGACCGAGCAGGTATTGAGGTTGTCTTGCAAGGATTGGGAGCATCTTTGGCTCAGTTGAGGCTTCAGCCTACTCTGAATACAAGGATCATTGCAAGTCAAGTGGTTAATGCTGATATCTTGGAGATGAAGGAGCAGGTTGGTGTTGGCAGGTTGCCCGGATTTCAAATCAGGGATGGAGTGCTGTGGTTCGGAGATAGACTGTGCGTTCCAAATCAGGCGGACCTGAAAGAGAGTATTCTTCAGGAGGTGCATGCTACTCTTTTGTCGGTACATCCTGGGAGTACTAAGATGTACAAAGACATCAAACAGCATTTCTGGTGGTCAGTTTTGAAGCGGGATGTGACTGAATTTGTGGCGAAGTGTGAGGTTTGTCAGCAAGTCAAAGCCGAAAATCAGAGACCCGGAGGTCTATTACAGCCGTTACCTATTCCGGAATGGAAGTGGGATAACATCAGTATGGATTTCATCACGGGATTGCCTAAGAGTCCTAAAGGCAATGATGCGATTTGGGTTATAGTCGATCGACTAACCAAGTCCGCTCACTTTTTGGTGATGAAACTCACTGCTTCGATGGACAAGTTAGCTGAGATGTATGTTGGTGAGATTGTCCGACTTCATGGCGTTCCTTCAACTATTGTGTCTGATCGAGATGCGCGGTTTACTTCGCATTTCCGGAGGAGTCTTCAGACAGCTTTGGGTACCAAGACAGATTTCAGCACTGCTTTTCATCCACAAACCGATGGGCAGACCGAGAGAGTCAACCATATTCTTGAGGATATGCTTTGGTGTTGTATACTAGACTTTGGAGGCAGTTGGAAAAGGCATTTATCCTTGGTGGAATTTGCTTACAATAACAGTTTTCAGACCAGTATCGGGATGGCACCGTAGGAAGCTTTGTATGGCAGGAAGTGCAGGACTCCTGTTTGTTGGTATGAAGTTGGGGAGCGTCAGTTGTTTGGTCCTGAGCTTGTACAGCAAACTTCTGAGAAGATTGTTCTGATCAGGAAGAGGTTGGTGGAAGCTCAGAGCAAGCAGAAAAGCTATGCAGACAACCGGAGAAGGGACCTTGAGTTTGAGGTTGGTGACTTCGTCTTTCTGAAGGTATCGCCCAGTAAAGATGTGGTTCGATTTGGCAAAGGCGGGAAATTAGCCCCGAGGTTTATAGGCCCGTATAATATATTGAAAAGGATCGGAAAAACTGCTTACCGGCTTGAATTACCGGAAGAGTTATCTCAGGTGCATAATGTCTTTCATGTGTCTATGCTGAGAGGTTACATTCCAGATCCGAGTTATCATTTGCCTGAAGTGCCGGAAGGTTTGCAGTTAGACCTTGAATTACATCGAGTCTCCTGTTGAGATTGTTGATCGTCGAGAGAAAGTCTTGAGGAATAAGACGATACCGATGGTCAAGGTAGTCTGGAGAAACCATTTGGTTGAGGAGGCTACTTGGGAATCTGAGGAGAGGATGTTAAAGGACTATCCTGAGATTTTTGCTTGATTGTATTTTTGTATCTTTTTGTTCTTGTTTGAGTGTTGTATATTTTTATTTTGTTTTCCTCGCTCTTGATTGTAGTTCCGGGGACGGAACTATTCTAAGGAGGGAGTGTTGTAATACCCTGATTTTTCAATTAATGAAAAAATTAATTTATTTTGCACGTAGTGTGTACGTGCAATATTTTGGTTAAATTGAACCTTGTAATTATTTTATTGTGATATGTATAAACATCTAAATATATGTTTTCAAACTATTTTTACACCAAAAGCCTTTTCTTTAAATAAATAGAAAGCCTTATTTTAAAGCCCTTTTTCTTAAAGCCGAAAATGTAATTTATTTATTTTATTTAAAATAACTATTTTTGGCCCAAAACTAAAGCCCATTTTTCTAACTTGTCATGTAGAAGACATCTTAAAAGATTATTTTATTTTCATACAAATTTAAATGTACAAATTTTGGAGGCCTAAATGCTTACACGTGCAACATGCACAATTTGTGCTAGGCCGGATTACTTCTTTTGGAGGGAGATTCAAAAGTTGAGTGGTGGTCATGTATGGTGGTTATTTAGATGTGGGTAGTTTTTATAACTCCTACTTTCATCTTGGCCTTCCATTCTACAACCAACTAGTTAATCCTAGCCCTTCATTCTATTTGATTTCTAGTATAAATACCCCCTCCCATGGCTAGTATTCTTATGCAAATTATTTCTCTCTCAAACCTATAGTCTAATAGCATTATTTAGTAGTAAGTTGTGAGTTAAAGATTGAGAGAATTGTGTGGGATTGTGCTTGCTTTCAATCAAGGAGGAGAAGAGGCCGGCCATCACTAGGAGGAGCTCGGGATTGGTGCTTGTGGAGCTTGTGCGCGCATCGTCTAGGAGGAGGTGCATCTTGTTGCAAGGATTTGTTGCTTTTGTGTTTGTTTCTCTCCATACAAGGTGGGTAAAATTCTCCATATTTCTAAGGTAGAAAAGCTTGTTGGAATGAATGAATGATAGTGGTTTGATTTTCCTTATTTCTAATTAGAAATAATGCATGGAAAATACTAACAAGAGTACACATTTAATTGGCAAAATTGATTGATTGATATATGGGTGTGTAATTGGAATGACATTTTAAAAAGGCTGAAATTGGCCTGTACAGTCGACCGTCCAGTGGGCCAGTCGACTGTCACGAGGCGGATTGTTTCCTAATAAAAATCCTTTTGAGACTAGAAATTTAATTGTGTGTGCGTATGGAAACTGAAGTAATAAAACGATTGATAAATCAATATTCCTCATGTGGTATTCAATCTAGAAAATATGAATGATTGAACAAGACCTAATGAGAATTAGAGAACTGGAAGTGAGACATACAGTCGACTGGAAATATGAACAGTCGACTGGCTTATTGAAATGAAATATGTATAGTTCAGAGTTCTATGGCACAATGTATTTTAATGTGATGTTCTAGTATGTTAAATTGAGGTTAGTTTTCATCTCTGCAAGTTAAATGATGAGTAATTGAAAGTGCATGCTTAGTATTTTCTTTGAGAAGAGAACTTTAGTTATGTGAAATATACATTTAATTGAAACTACGTTGTGATGTTAGCGAACAGATGAGAAATTACATGATTATGTTGGCATGAATATAATGTGGTAAGAGTATTGAAGAACAGAAGGAAAGATAATTCCTCAATTTGAAATTCCTTTACCTGTTTAGTCGACCGAATGTGTGTAGCAGTCGACTGTACTGAGCATGGGAAATGATTAGTTGAACCACGCTGTACAGACGACTGATTCGAATGACAGTCGACTGTTAATTGAATGACATTTAAATATAGAGAACTGCGGAACAGTCGACTGGCTATGTACAGCAGTCGACTCTTCCGAGTGTTATTGATGAACTGTATTTGACTGGGTAAGTCGACTAGAGGAGATCCAAGTCGACTGGCCAGAGTGCTTTTTGATATATCTGAAATCTTATAATTTGTTCGTGGTAAAGATTGTGAATTTGGATATTGGTAAACCCTATTGTTCTGGCATGAAAGTACATGAAATGAATCATTTATTATGAGGATTAAATGAATATGAAGGCTATGACATGAAAAAGAAAATCTATTGAGATTATGAAATGAACTCATGAGTTGAAAATGCTCAGATTTTAGAAGTGGTGAATTTAAATTGAAATGAAAGAGTAGCTAAGTCTCCCTCGGCAATTGAAAGAAATGAAATGAGAATTTGAAATGAAAGACCAAGGTTGGTCATGTTGAATAAATGAATAAGTCCGGTTGAGTGGAGAGGCTAACTCTAGAGCTTTGATTTTATTCATGATTCTAATAAAACTAAGGATTTAGCACATAGTGGAGACGTGATGAAAGTAGAAGAAAAACATGAGTATGGGGGCCATCGGATAGCGGTGTGAGAGCGATCCACAGGCTGCCTGCTTGATGCGTCAAGACATGGCGTGGGCGCTACTCCAGAATTATCGTCCCGGTGGCGACGCTCGTGGGATATTCGAGTGGCTATGGGTGGTGCCATTGTTCCATGGCGGAGGCTGAATTGTCCTTAGGTTGCCTGCTCGATGCGTCGTGTCAGTGCGTGGGATTCCCCTCCAGGCTGCCTGGACATGGGCTCGTAGATCATAGGACATCTAAGACACTACCGTAGTTACAGTAGTAGATTAAGACATAACGAGGAATTGAACCCTACAAAGATGAAGAACGAATAAGGGCTTGCCCTCGGACCTATGTAGTATGGGATCCATAGAATCCGAACAAGTGCGCATTAGTGTCATGTAATATAAATAAATGCATTAAGGACTAAGTGCACAATCACAACACGACATCAATAGGGTAGTCCCTTCATTTGAAATGTGACAAGTTTGTGTTTGTTAAATATGGAAAATTAAGATATACTATTTCCGGCATAGAGAGGATGGCCGTGTATAATGATCGTCAGTTGAATAAACTGACATACCCACAGTCTTGTATGCAGGTAAATGACATGTTAAAGAGGAATGGATGCTTAAAGATTGTGCCATGTTGTTGTACATTTATTTAATTGTTGTATTTTACTTCCGCTGTGCAAATGAAAAGTGTAATATTGATGTAAACTCTGATGTAAAGTGAAAAGTTTAAATTTCCTTGTAAAATTGTACTAAAGAAAGTGAAAAGATCCTATAGAACATCTCGAATTCAGTATATTTGGGATTCGGGGCGTTACACACAGTCTCTAACATTATCTCATGTTGAACAGGAATACGATGACTGGAAGATTGCAGAGACAGTACATCACCTTGAAACTCCAAAGTCATATACAGGTAAGCTTGTACCAGCAGTTGAAAATTTTGTGTCTGATAACACTTGTGTTTCTACAGACCAGTCGACTGGTGGATGGGATAAGTCGACTGTCCCGACTGCTACCAGGACACCAGACGTGGAGCTTAAGCCGTTGCCTGAACATCTGAAGCACGCATATTTGGGTGAGAACCAGACGCTACCAGTGATAGTTGCTGCAAATTTGAGCGCACAGGAAGAAGATAAGCTGCTGAGGGTACTGCGAGAACACAAAGGTGCAATAGGATGGACCATTGCAGATATCAAGGGAATAAGTCCATCCAAATGCATGCATAAAATACTTCTTGAAGACAATGCAAAACCTAGCAGGGAAGCACAGAGAAGGCTTAATCCACACATGAAGGAAATGGTAAGAACAGAGGTCTTGAAGCTACTAGATGTTGGCATCATCTACCCTATCTCAGATAGTAAATGGGTGAGTCTTATACATGTGGTGCCAAAGAAAAGTGGAGTCACAGTGGTAAAGAATGAAGAAAATGAGCTTATCCCTACTAGAGTGACTACAGGATGGACGGTATGCATTGACTACAGGAAGCTGAATAACGAAACCAGGAAAGATCACTTCCCTCTTCCTTTTATTGATCAAATGTTAGAAAGATTAGCAGGATATGGTCATTATTGTTTTTAGATGGTTATAGTGGCTATAATCAAATTGCTATTGCTCCAGAAGATCAAGAAAAGACCACTTTTACATGTCCTTTTGGTACTTTTGCATACAGGAGGATGCCCTTTTGGATTGTGCAATGCACCAGCTACATTTCAGAGATGCATGATGTGTATATTTTCAGACATGGTGGAAAGGTTCATCGAGGTATTTATGGATGATTTCAGTGTTTTTGGATCTTGTTTCGATGAATGCCTTAACCATTTGCAGCTTGTACTTAAGAGATGTGAAGAATGCAATTTAGTGCTGAATTGGGAAAAGTGCCATTTTATGGTACAACAAGGTATTGTTTTGGGACATGTGGTGTCAAAAAGAGGCATAGAGGTGGACAAGGCAAAAGTTGACATCATATCAAAGCTACCTCCTCCTACTACAGTCAAGGGTGTTAGGAGTTTTCTTGGACATGCAGGGTTCTATAGAAGATTTATAAAAGATTTCTCAAAAATCTCCAGACCCCTTTGTGAATTGTTGGCTAAGGATGTTGAGTTTGCATGGACAGAAGAGTGCACTAATGCTTTTATTACATTGAAAAATCTTCTCATTTCTGCACCTATTGTCATGGCACCAGATTGGAACCATCCTTTCGAGCTTATGTGTGATGCAAGTGATTATGCTTTGGGAGCTGTTTTAGGTTAGAGAATCAATAAGGTACCCCATGTTATTTACTATGCTTCTCGAACTTTAAATGATGCACAGCTAAATTATTCCACTACTGAAAAAGAAATGTTAGCTGTCATTTTTGTTGTAGAGAAGTTTAGATCATATTTGATTGGTTCTAAAGTTATTGTTTTCACTGACCATGCTGCTTTGAGATATTTGTTTGCTAAAAAGGATGCTAAGCCTAGGTTGATCAGATGGGTGCTGTTGCTTCAAGAATTCGATCTTGAGATTAGAGACAAGAAAGGAAGTGACAATGTTGTGGTAGATCACATGTCCAGATTACTGCAGGAGGAAGAAAGAATTGTGCCCCCACTTAATGAAAATTTCCCAGATGAAAATTTATTTGAAATAAATATACAACTTCCATGGTTTGTAGATATTGTAAATTATCTCACTGCTCATGTCTTCCCTCCAGGTATGACACTTCAGGAAAGAAAGAGACTGGTGGCCATGTGCAAGCACTATTATTGGGATGATCCTTATTTGTTCAAATTCTGCCCTGATCAAATTATAAGAAGATGTGTGGCAGAAGAAGAGCAAATGAGTATTCTACAGCATTGCCACCAATATGCATGTGGAGGACATTTTGGACCAAAAAGAACAGCACTGAAGGTATTACAATCTGGTTTTTATTGGCCTAATGTATTCAAAGATGCTTTTTCTTTTTGCAGGACTTGTGACAAATGCCAAAGGACAGGCAACATCTCTTCTAGAAATCAAATGCCACTGCAAAACATCCAAGTAATCGAGCTTTTTGATGTTTGGGGAATCGACTTCATGGGTCCCTTTCCTAACTCATTTGGTTATTTATATATTCTTGTGGGTGTGGATTATGTGTCTAAATGGGTCGAGGCTGTCCCCTCAAAAACTAATGATCACAAAGTTGTTGTCAAGTTTTTGTAGGAGAACATTTTCACTAGGTTTGGTACACCACGAGCAATAATTTGTGATGGAGGGAGCCACTTCAATAATTTTCCATTTGCTTCTTTGATGAAGAAATATGGGATTACACATAGAGTGGGTACTCCATATCATCCTCAAACCAGTGGGCAGGTGGAGATTAGCAACAGAGAGATCAAGAGCATTTTGGAAAAGACATTAAATACAAGGAGAAAGGATTTGTTGCTACGCTTGAACGATGCATTATGGGCCTACCGAACAGCATACAAGACACCCATCGGCATGTCACCATACCGTTTGGTTTTTGGAAAAGCCTGTCATCTGCCAGTGGAGTTGGAACACAAAGCCTATTGGGCCATTAAAAGGTTCAATTTTGATATGAAACAAGCAGGCGACAAAAGAAGATTGCAACTGAACGAGCTTGAAGAGTTGAGGCACGACGCATATGAACATGCTAAATTGTACATGGAAAGGACCAAGTTGTACCATGATAAACAGCTAGCAAGGAAGGAGTATTATGAAGGACAGAAGGTATTAATTTACAACTCAAGATTAAGACTTTTTCCAGGCAAGCTTATGTCAAGATGGTATGGCCCATACATTGTCACAAAAGTCTTTCCACATGGTGCATTGGAGGTTCATAACGAAGAGAAAAATCAAACATTCAAGGTGAATGAGCACAGGGCGAAGCCGTACATTGAGATGAGTTTAGAGCCGCACGAGGAAGATGTGAATCTTCAAACCATTCAATACTTTGCATGAACTCATCAAGTCTAGCTGAAGACAGAAAACACAGCGCTTATTGGGTGGCAACCCAATTTTTCAGGGGAGTACTTACACTCTCTAGTTATTTATTTCTTTAATCATTTCTTTAATTTTTTATTTTATTTTCTTTCCTTCAAACTAGTTGGTAACACATGCCTATATTTTAAGTTTTGTGCGAACATTGAGGACAATGTTCCATCGAAGTTTGGGGGTAGTTAGTTACATTTGGAGTCTTTTGATTTTTTTTTTAGGATAAACAATTTCTTATAAAGTAAGAGTAAGGATACTTATTTACTTTAGGATTGTTGAGTATCATAATTCCCTACAAAATTATATGAGTCATGCAATTATACATAAAAAAACAAATGTGATGCTTTTTTCTGGTGATTATCCCCTTTGATCTAGTCCTAAACAGAGTTTAAGTAAATAGAGTAAAAACGAAAAGAATATATATATATGAATAAAGTCAATCTACTCCAATGTTTTGAGTGCTTAGTAACTAGGGGTATTCATCACCAAGGTTTACCTTTACGTCAAACGGCAACTTGAAATATGAGTATGCAAAGCACTTAAAGTTTGTGACTTTTTGAGTAACCGGGTGGACTCATCACAAATGTTTTGCACTCGCGTCAAAAGGCAAGTGACGACTCAAAGAAGAGACGTAATAAAAAAAAAATTAAAAAAAAAAAAAAAAAAACCTCTAGTTTGCTACTCGGTTTGTAGTAGAGAAAAGGGATAATCACAGATGGAGTGTTACATACTATAACTATAATTAATTGCATGACAAGTGTGGTTGGGTTTGGAGTTATGAATAGACAATTGCACTAGAAGAAGTGGGTATGCTTGTTTTTACTGTATTTGCAAATTGTTTATAATTTTTATTGCAAAATTTTGATGCTTGCATAATGAGACATTTTCTTGGAGTGATGGGTTCAGACTATCATTTTCCCCTTGTTCATAATTTCACTTTTCGCTTGAGGACAAGCAAAAGCTAAGTTTGGGGGTATCTGATGAACTCAAGAATATTCACATTTAGGAGCAATAATCTTATTGCAATTGGACATTTAAATGCTCTATATGTGGTATTTTACTCTTCTCTTTCTCTTTTCCATAGGAAGCAACCAAAAGCAGCAAAACGAAGCAGATTCCAGACTAATACAGACTGAGAGGATAATATACAGGGAACTGCAGAGCAACAGTCGACTGGCTCTTCATCAGTCGACCGTACAGAGAGATTGCTGGGGCTCGGCACAGTCGACTTCCCCAACATCAGTCGACTTGACTGAGGAATCATGAAGCCACAGATGTCTCGGCACAGTCGACTTACATCCAACACTAGTCGACTGCATCCGGTGGAGTGAAAAGATAAGATCCATCCGCATCTAAATCCAAATCTATCTGAACCCAGATTATATGCGAATAACAACTTCTCCAACAAATCAAAGCTAGAGACAGGGGATTGACAAGAGCACGTGGTTAGCAGATAAGGAAGAAAAGAAGAAAAGAGAAAGAAATAAAACGCCGATCAAATAAGGAAGGAAATAAATAAAAGAAGAGGACTTTTGTGGAAAAAAATGAAAACCCTAATTTCCTCCCCGTGTTCTATAAATATCAACGAGAGGCGTTATTCATCAAAGACAGACGGAATTTCTGATCATCAAATCATCAACCAAGAAATTTATTCTATCAGCATCGGAGAATAAGGAGATCGAGTAAACTAAAGCACAAGCCAGTCGACTGAGTGACAGCAGTCGACTTCTCAGAGCAAACATCATCAGTTTATTTCTTCTCTTTCTAGTTTTATTTTCATCATGTATTCGAAACTGTTAGTTAATAAAAGTTTTATTATGTGGAACTAATTTCATAGTTGGGTAGATTGAAACCGTAGTTATGTAATGCTTATATTCTTCTGAGTGCTATTCTGTTACTTATTGATTAAACCTGAGAGTATTGGTATAGATTTATAATAGACAAACTTGTTCAGATGTTCTAAGAGCAGTCGACTGAGAGTGACAGCAAGTCGACTGCCATACAGAACCTGAGATTATCAAGTTTGCATGTTATAAATCTGAATCTGTTATATGAGTATAGAGACGACCCGTATCTCGTGCTCATAACTTGTAACACAGGAGTCTTTAGGGGTTTTTGGTTTAATCAACTTGAGGGATCTAGATCTGATACCAATTTCTAGAACTTCGAGTGTTTGTTCGTTTCCATTGTTCTTATGTTTTCTTTAAGTGCAACTTAGTAGATACCATGCTAAATACTTAAGGAAAGAAACGAATTAGAGTAGATACCATGCCTAATTCTTGGCTAGGGAAACAATAATTTAAGGAGTAGATACCATGCCCTTAAAGGAACGAACATGAGTAACTAGAATAGTGAAGAAGGTGATTAACATTACTAACTATTGGTGGAGATCAAATCCAACTACTTGATAAATATTTGTGATTCAGAACTTCTTGATATAGTTTTTAATCTTTTCATTTCTTTTAGAACAACACCTTAAGATCCTTATTTCTATTTTATTGGTTAGTAAGTTAATTTCTACAATCTCTGTGGGATCGACCCTTGCTCATCACTACGCTTCTATAAACGATTCGTACACTTGCGAGGTTTTTAATTTGTGTCTAGTTTAGATCATCTAGATAGCACAACAGATGACTTTGATCCAAGAGCACCAGCGTGGACCAAATCCTCTAGCAGTTAGAAGCTGCTCCAAGAATTCCCAGCTAAGAGTATAAAAAGCCTTGCGAAAATCAATTTTAAGCATTAGAGTATCTGATTTCCTAGAACAGCACAGGTTGAATGCTTCGTGAGCCACAAGAAAGCAATCCACTGTAGATTTACCTTTGAGGAAGGCACTTTGCGGAGAGGACAGTAGGGTATGCAGAATGGGGCTCAACCTGTTTGCTAGAATTTTGGTGAAGATCTTCATGGAGCAATTGAGTAGGTTAATGGGGCGGTAGTCAGAAACTGAGGAGGCACCTTCACATTTAGGAATGAGAACAATGGTGGAGTAATTGAGTCTGTTAATGTTAGCTTCACCATTTTTTATGGCTAGTAGCATACAGCACAGGTAATCTTGGATAGTCTCCCAGTGCTGCTGATAAAAATGCATAGAGAAGCCATCGGGTCCCAGTGCTTTGTCTCCATTCATGCTGAAGATTGCTTGCTTGATCTCTTCCTTACTGAAGGGGGCTTCAAGAACAGATAGATCAGTAGTTTTGGGGGGCATAGAGAGGCCCAGTCGACTCTGAAGTCTGCAGCAGAGCAGGTGCCACAAATTTCGTTGAATGTTGTTCAAAACATGATCGAATTGCGGACTGATCTGTGATGAGGTCATAATTGTGAATAAGGGAGTAAATAAAGTTCTTGCGTCGCCTCCCATTAGCCATAGAGTGGAAGAATTTTGTGTTGGCATCGCCTTCTTGGATCCAGGTGATTCTAGATCTTTGTCTCCAGTAAGTGACTTCCGCTTGTACCAATTGTTGATAGTCTGTGTGGGCAGTGGAGAGCTCAGTGGACTGGGAGGGGTTTAAGGCTTGAGAATCAGCTAAGATATCAAGGCTGTGAATAATATCAAGGAGTGACTTTTTGCGATGTGGAATGTGGCCGAATTCCTCATTTCTCCATCGTCTAATCCTCCTCAGAAGTACTAACTTCTTGGCAAATATGTCTACCTTTGATCCTGTGCAGCTGAAGCTAGACCACCAAGTGAGGATGTTCACATTGAAGTTCTTGTGGGAACCCTACACTTTCTCAAATTTGAAATAATGAACTTTGTTCTGAATTGCTTGGGAGTCAAGAATAATAGGGCAGTGATTGGAAGCAAGGAGGTGGAGGGAATGCTGAATACAAGAGGGGAATAATTGATCAAATTGGTTGGAGATCAAGAATCGGTCCAATCGTGCAAATGAAGGATTATCTCTTATGTTAGACCAGGTGAACTTTTGACCTGCTAGCGGAAGATCAATAAGCTGTAGTTGCTGAATCCAATGCGGAAGTTTTTCATATCTCTACTAGAGCCAGCACCTCTATTTCTTTCATGATTGGAAATAGTCACATTGAAGTCCCCACAAACAACCCAAGCATCACAAAGTAGTCTTCTTCAATGTAAGATTTCATGTAAATAGATCTCTCTATCATCTAGTTCAAAGGGGGCATAGACGGAAGTTAAGGACCATTCAATACCAGATGACCCGATGCGAAAGGAAAGCGAAATTGAGAATATGTCGATTGCACAGTAAAGGCAATCTAGGACATTGTCATTACATCCAATTAGGATACCGCCACGAATATCAATAGCATCTAGTGATCTCCAATTAGTGATTAAATTGCCTCCAATCGAGAGAGTTTGCGGGAAGAGGGCTTAGATAACTTGGATTCTTGCAGGCAGGCCACAGTAATTTGAGCATTGCGAAGGCCATCTTTGACCAGGGCACATTTGGAGGGGTTTCCTAACCCACGAACATTCCAACTGCCAATCTTCATTGAAACAATCGAACACACAGCAAAAACAGTAACAAGCTAGGGGGATAATAATCTCAGCCAACTAGATGAGCTGTTGCTGTTGATCTGGGGGATCAACTGCAACCACTGCAACTTGCTTGAGTTTATCGACTGAGTGTGGCCCAGCAACCTCCACTCCTACAGATTCAGCTACCTCAATGATATCCTCGTTAGAAAGTAAAGCAAAAGGATTGCGACATGCATTGGTAGTTGAAAGCATAGAAGATGAGGTACCTTCAGACTTGCAGAGAGAAGCAGCCTTAAGAGAGGATCGAAGGTGCTGCATAAATGGTCTGGTTGAAGAGACTTTGGAGGCAAATCTGCAGCGCTTGTGGCACTTGCTTGTTCCTTCTTCAAAACCAGGGGGGCAGAGCCTGAGCAAGAGGAGGAGACATTATGGTGATACCTTGGGATGAGGGATTTGGTCTTGAAGCTGGCAGCTCTTGCGCCCCTGGTGCCTGAGCTGAATTGCAGGGGCTTTGGGGCCTCAAGTTTGGCAATGCACTTGGCAACAGCTGCCTCAAGCGCCGACTCCACCGCAGGTTGAATTTCCAGAAATAGGGACTGAGGAATATTGACGATCTTTCCTTTCCACTCCATATGGCACACCTCTTCTTCAAGTTGGATATCATGCGAACTGGCAGAGCTGTCAGGGTGGGTTTGTGATGTACCTATAGAAATTTCCAAATTTTCCTTCGGAGAATTTGATTGAATCTCGATAATAGGGGGAGCGTTGAAGACAAAGTTTGTGCTAGGATTTTCCTTTACTGGTTCCGCTATTTGCTTAGGATGTTGGGGAGGGACCACTTCTGAAACTTTCGCGCCCGAGTCTGCCATACCAGAAATATTCAAAAATTGATTTGCAAAAAGGGAAAGATTCTGAGGCTGCGGGGAATGAGCCGTGGATCCCCTAACTGATTGATCTGCCTCGTGGATCTTCGCCTTTCCTTTTTTATCTCTGAAGATTCCTTGATTCCCTTCCAGGGATATGCGGGGGGTTGATTTCCAAGTGTTTCTCTGCTGGAGCTTCCCTCCGATGCCAGAAGCTAGTGGACAAGCCCGTTCTTGATGAAAAAAGCTGCACTCTGCCACTGGCAACATCATTAGATGGGATAGGGTTGCCGAGAATAAGCACAGGCACATCATGAATTTGTAGCTCCTGGGTCCATGGCACTCTATAGTAGATGAGGATGTTTTTGGAATATGGCTTACGTCTTCTACTTTGAAGAGGATAAGGGCCTGATCACGGGAAACCACATTTTTCATGTCACCGCTCATAGTAACGAACTTGTCGAAGGGCTGAATGAGCTGCTCGATGGAACTCTGGTTCCACATGTGGAAAGGTAACATAGGTACATTAATCCAAATGTAGCTTGGCTTTGGCTTCATCTTGGCTCCATACTCCATCAATCAAGGAGAGAATGTGGCGTTAAAGCCAGAGAATTGGAATACACCGTCGGCAATTGCCATCTTGGCCTCGTCCTCCGTTGGAAATTGAACGTGGAATACCCCATCGCTAACTCTCTTAACCACCCACCACCCTCGGAATTTAAAGCGCTCTCAACAGTTGCCAAATCAGGGCGGGGGCGTGGGTTGATCAGATGGAGAAAAGCGCTTGCAAGCAGTGCTGGAAGGGCAGAGGTAATTTTTGAGTTGTGGGTTACCTCGACGGCCATGGATTCACGCCTGTTGAAGATCGGACAGTTGCAAACACGATGGCCGAACTTCCAGCAGTTGAAGCAGTGAATCCCGCTTCTGCGGTAGTCTGCCGCCAAATGGTCAGTGTGTCTGCATCGCATGCAGCAAGTTTCCATTTTATTTCGGCGATTTTGGTGATGAGATTGGATACGGTGACGGGGTAGGGATTTGGGGGGAATGAGGGTTTGGGGAAAAGAGGGGGTTTTTTTGGTTGAGGAGGGAGAGGTAGAGACTGCGAAAAGGGTGGGCGGTGAGATTGAGGGGGATAATGATGAGGAGTAGGGGCCATTGGAACCTGCGCAAAAATTTTGCTCTTGTTCCAATGCAGCAATGCACGCTCCTCTCTCCTCTCTACTCTCTCCTATCTCATATTTTTTCCTTAATTCCTTCACTTTATATTCAACGACACAACACTATATTAATTCACATATATAATTCTTTTACTTTTCATATTTAATCACATACACAATGTTCATCTTTTTATGAATATCTTCACATCACCATTTCTTTATTTTCATTTATAATTATATAATGCAATTACCTTGTTTTTCTTACTTAGTTAACCACATACTTCATTTACCATTTATTTTCATTTACAAACTCATGGCTCATATTCTTTCATACTCATCTTCATTCATATTCAATTCCTATCTCATTCTCATATTACAATTTATTTTAACTTTAATTATTATCAGATAATCCTCCGCAGTCCAAACATAGTTTGGGTAAAAGTCACCGAACCCCAAGGCCAATAGCCTCGGTAATAATCACCGCACCCCAAGTGGAACTTAGGTAATATAACATCACATCTCAAGCTGATAACTTGGAATATCACATTACTTTATTTTCATTTTCATCTTATAATTTAGTTTAATTTATTTTCCCTCTCGCAATCTACTTATCAGGTCAACAACGCAATAATTCACTCCGGGAGTTGGGTCAAGGCAGGTAGTTCCCACCATTTCTATGAAAATAGCGGGTGAGTGGTTCCTCAACACAATTCCAAGGTACATCAAATTCATATCATATCATATTTTACTTTAATAACCATTCTCATCACATACTACCACTTACTTTTATTATTCTTTACTTAATATATTTTACTTCAGGTTTCACACTCATATTTATTTCTATACCATAATTTCTTCAATTTATTTATATTACTTTATATACATAATTCCTTCACTTTTCATACTGATTTATATAACCCCACATCTTCACTGATCACATTTAATCACTTAACATACTTTCTTCTCTTTTCATTGATATTTTCATAGCATCATTTCTTTATTTTATATATATAATCACATAATGCAATTTCTTCTCTTTTAATTCTTATTCAACAACGTGTTTCATTCATTATCATTTACATACTCAACACTTACACCATTTGTTATATGAATTGTTTTCTTTCTCAGTGCCCACAAAACCCATCAAACTGATGCCGATAGCTCAGTATACATGTGGGAAGCTGCTCACGTAGAGCCTCACACCCCGAGGCTACGTCTTCCTCCTGGCCTGTATTAGCGAGGGAAACATCTCCCAGGTCCATCCTGGGGTATCTACTCTCATCTCAGGTCTATCCTGAGGTATCTGCACTCTCAGGTCTATCATGCGGTATCAACTGTCATCTCATGTCTATTTTGAGGCATTAACTCCCATCTCAGGTCTATCCTGCGGTATCTGCACTCACATGTTTATCCTGTGGTATAAACTCTCATCTCAGGTCTATCCTGAGGTATGTGGACTACCAGGTCTATCCTCGGGTATCAACTCTCATCTCAGGTCTATCCTGAGGTATCTACACTCCCAGGTCTATCCTAAGGTATCTACTTTCATCTCAGGTCTATCCTGAGGTACCTGCACTCCCAGGTCTATCCTGGGGTATCAACTTTCATATCAGGTCTATCCTGAGTTATCTGCACTCCCAGGTCTATCTTGGTGTATCAATAACTCCTGTTCCCGGGTATATCCCGGGCCTGTAGGGTCTAGCCCAACCTCTTGGGAGATTGCGCGACACTGCAATATTAAATGCTCTCCTTAATATCACGTATTCACATACACCTAGTTATTTAATTCATAAGACTACTGGGTATGCCCGTGGGCACGTGCCTATGGCACGTATTCAGAACGATACAACATATGAAAAATCATGTAAACAATAGGGGATGATTTACATAGATATTTATTTGCTAGTAGACATTGATGTATTGATGTACTTTGAAGTAGGATTATGAAGTGACCATGATGTTTATAAGTTTGTATATTGCAAGATTATTTGTCAGCAGCTCGGGATTCAAAAATAGTATTCTGAATCTACAACAGTAGTGAATCGGAAATTCCTTGCTACGTGTGACTTGAGCATAAGAGATTTCCTTTTTGATTTGGAGTCGAACATAAGTAGCAATTCATTTTCTAACTGCATGAGTTACGGTTAACGCCTCAAACTGCAGGAGTTAGTTCCTTCTTGTTTGTTTTTTATGTAATTAACCATGTATGAATTTAAAAGAGAAAATTTGTTGTGATGTATACGTGAAGTGAAATTGCAGCAAAGTAGATCAAGATACAATTTTGCAGCTATAAAAACCCGAAATATAGGGATTAAGCATGGATTTGTCCATAAAAGCACGATCTTTCAAAGCAGCAAATGCCCAAATACTAAAAAAAAACATAATCCGAAATTGCATAATAAAAAAAAGCATTATAATCAAAACTAACTTACTGAAGCATTCTAATATAAAATAAATACTCAGTGAAGTATAATACAATCAAATCAAATATGGTAATTCAAAAGCAATTAAATTGAAGTGACTGTTATTGAGTTATGAAAGCATAAGCCGAAGAAAAAAAACATAATCTAAATTTTGAAATAATAAAAAGAAGCATAATCCGAAATTGAATAACCAAAAAAATATTCAATGTTTCTTTTTTTTTGACATATCTGGGTAAAAAAGAAAAAAAGAAAGAGAAAGTATTATGAAAAAGGAGAAAAGAGGGGGAAGATAGAGAAAGAGAGTAATAAATGAAGAAGTTATTTTGTTTTGTGGGGAAAATTTTGAATTTTGTGGTGAAACATTTGGGATGGAAAATGTCTTTTGGGAGCAAAAATCTAAACCGTTGATTTTACTTCAAATGAATTAGAGCCACTTGATAGCTTTCTTTGTGTTTTATTATATAGATTACTTCATATTGTTCTGTATCATAAACGCACCAAAGTATTTATTTAATCACATTATAATATCTTATCAACATGCTAAATTAAGTGGATGACTATATCATATTTCCGCCCATAAGTTTCAATTTAAACATCACTATATTATACTTATACTCAGTCATTAATTTTTATTGATTATGCTATCATAACTCATTATCACCCATATATATCACAAACATACACCAAAATGGGTCAATACATTATAACACCATAAATATGTCATTTTTGTTTATCTACCGCATATAATACGTATATCAACCCCAATTATTTCATATTATCATACATATACTGAATATATCACCCATAACACTAAATATTCATAATCACACAAATTCACAATATAACACATTTTTAGCATATATAAATTTTGTATTTTTGGTTAAATCTTCATTTAGCTAAAACTCACAAAAATCACTTCGAAACTGCATAAAATTCTGCCACAACATAATATATACCTAATATAATCTTACTCACTTGATATCCCACAAAAACTCGAAGCACCACTTCTCCATCACGCATCCGAAGTCGCTAACATCTCCTATTATCAAATTTTAAATCCAACTATGGCTCAAAACATCGTAATGTCACTCAGGCATTTTATTGAATGCCTGGCATGCACACGTGCGATGCACGTATTATTCAAATTCCTATGGAATTTTATCTCCAAAAAATTACTAAAATCACCCCATACTATTATAAGGATTCATCTACAATGTCTACTACTATTCTGGAGATAATTATCATATATTTACTTCCCTTTATACAAACCCAAAACCCTTATTTATAAGCAACATACACAACCTTATTCAATTTGCTAATTTCTTAACTCTAACATCAAAAGAGACCTCTAACCAACCATATACTCTATTTCTAAGCAAAAAAAATTAAAAGCATAAGAAATTACACAAATAATTACAAAGAGATATACCTCTACTAAGTCTTTTCTCCAAATTGACTCCACCACTAGCTAGAGCACCCTTCAATTAGCCTACCCCTCAAATTATTTTTTTTTTAAATGGATAAACGGAGTGGATTTGGGCTCAGGAATTCACAGCCAAAATGGGGTGTCGGGTTTCTGTTTGGTGAGATTGAAACCAGGAGAAGAGGGGAAAGAGGATGGAGGAAGGGGGGTTTGGAAAAATAATAATATAAATATAATGATTAATAAAGGAATATTAACATATAAGCCCCCAATCATCAAAATATTACAAATAAACCCTAAACTCTACACTTTAATAATACTAATAATATAAAATACCTTAAATTATCTAATAATAATTCTCCAAAATTATAAAATAAAAATAAACATTAATTCTTCACATAAAACTCGACTCATAACTCCAGTATATCAATAATACCGATCCAACACAAATATCAACACCAATATCAATATTTAAAAATAAAATAAAATATACCTAAAATAATTCTCACCACTCCAGAGATATAAAAATGGGTATTTTCGGTATTTTAAAAATTTGAGGTGTTACAGTTGAAGAACTATTAAAGTGAACGATTTGATTAGTTAATAAAGGAATTGTCTACAAATTTGATTTGAGAAATTGTTATTGAATGTTGTCATAGAAGTTGAATACTTCGTAAAGAAAGTAGATAAAGAGAAAAAATGAATAAAGATGATTAAATAGTTTATGTTGAGGTTAGTTATAACCTATTTGATCTCTATAGCGAGATGGTTGTTGGAATCTAGAGGCTATGCGAGACCCTTAGCAATCGGCATTTTTTGAATAATGAAATTTGAGGAGTAACCAGTGTGGGTTAACTCTCACTTTGAGAAGTAGCCAATGTGGACTGACTTTCTTTCGTGCTGATTTAAGTTCGGTAGGATAAGCTAGCTCTACGTTGTGATGATAAATATTAAACTTAAGGACATGCACTATGGGGAGATGTGATGAAGTATGGGCAAACATGAGTATGAGGGCCTATTTGATAGCGCGGTGAGAGGTTATCTCCAGAATTATCAGGGTTGTGGCTCACGGAGGGAGATATTTCTTTAGAATTACCAGGATCGAGGTGATGCTCATGAGGTACCTGTGTGATGAGGTACCTATGACAGCGCGGTGTGGGTTTCGTCTTCAGAATTATCGGGGTGTGAGGCATAATGGCCGAAAATCACTCGCGGTGGGAGAACGACTCAAGAATTATCGGGGTCATAGCCCGCGGTGTAGGTTTTTGCCTCCAGAATTATTGGGGTTACAACGCACGGTGGGAAGCAAATTCTTAGTGGTGGTACTGGATACTCACAAGATATCTAAACCTTATATTAGTCACCGTAGTAGTATTTTTATAGCAAGGGATTAAACCCTATTGAGGAGTACGATAAGGGCTTGCCCTCAGACCTATGTATAATGGGATGCATATAATCCGAACAAGTATGCATTAGTGCATCGTAGTGTAACGTCTGCATTGGGCATTAGGTCATATCATACACTGTCACGCCCCCCCTTCTCCAAAATATGGAATGCAAGCACGTGACATGGCCCAGCGAATGACTTGCGTCATCCATGAGCTGTTATCGATTCAACTCAACAATATAAATATGAAGTAATACAACCACGTGTGAAACAAAGGAGTAAACACATGAACAATAATACTTGAATTTTAAGAATTGAAATAACCAACAAAATAACAATCCAACATCTGGAATCCGCACTAACAATATTCGGGTCAAAATCCCACAATACAAAGAAAACAACATTGTTTAATTATTAAAGTTCTCAAAATGAAACAATAATTATTTAACTGGTGCAGCAAAATAATTCTTTCACCATTGTTGTTCTCCTAGTCCATCAGACAATTCTCCCTGATTACCTGTAAGCTGTTCATCTAAAAGAGAGAAAAATATGTCCTTAGAGCAAGTCGTGGACAACATGTAGGGAAATAAAGAAACAATGACCTTTACGGTCTAACAATGAATTCAATAAATAAGAGAGTCGATGTCAGTGAATAATGACAAAATGGTAACAATGCAATGTGCAATAACGATGATTGATAACGATGACAATAAATGATAACAATAACGGTAAACAATAACGATAGTACTGTTCAATAATGATGACAATATGCAAAGACGATGTGATGAAAATCTTAAGTCTATTATTCATTTTAATCCTAACTAATGCACGTACTACTACATCCCATACTACAGGTTCGATGCATATAATCAATTTCGTTTAGACTAATGTGGTAGATTCCATAGGTCATGCACTCGGTATGATATAACATTTAAATAATAACACTGGCTATTGAGCAATTTCTTGCATAATAACGATGACACTGGCCATTTGTAATTTCTTGCACAATGACGATAACAATGGCCATTTCCAATTTCTTACACAATGATGGTAACGATATTTTGTGAACGAGGCCCACATTTTCGAGTACAGTCACTATATTATCAACTACCCTAGTCAACCCTTAACCCCGGCTTGATTAACATTCTTTATTCAATTCACATGCAATACTAATAGGGAACAATAGGGATAGAAATATCAATGGGAAACGATAAAGCGATTAATAAGGGATACTAGAATGATGACAAAAAAACCCTAAGATCATGCAATGTACTTTATACAATTAAATGCACCAAATACAACATTATAGATTTAATTCTACATTATCAAATACGAAAACTCAATTCTAGACAACAGTAGGTTGCTGTACTAAAATTGAACTTACCACTGCTACAGAATAGCAAATGTGAATCCGTCAGAAGTTCTAGAAACTAGACCCTGCCCAGGTTCTAACGCATATTTAAAGTCCAAATTCTGACAACATTAGCTAGGTGAATTACAGTGTTCTTTACAGATTACCGGTTTTGGCTGGTTATCAATGTTAACTAGTTTCATCTATAAAAGAAGTAAATATTCATTTTAAAAATCAGAAAAAATAATTTTCATTACCCTAAGCATGTTCACTATCAATCTGATAGATAAAAAATACACGGAAAGTACACGGAAAGTACTTATTTGCGTGAATGGGGTTAACAATAATTCTACATCCATTTCTTACTTGAAAAAAATTCATGGATTTCAATTAAAATTTTGACAGAGTCTCCCCTGAAATATTGGCACTTTTACAGAAATTCTTTACGGAATTCTGCAAACAATTACAATATCCACAACACAGGTAGTATAAATCAATCCTCCCCAGGCCAATCTAAGCAACAACACACATGCAACATATATATAGGGCTCCGGGGGTATATCTCATTATAATATGCATGATACAAATTTAAAATCAAAAATTCGTTTGAAAACATAAGAGATTTTTAGAAAAGCCATAGAGAAACCTTCAAAAACCAACACAGAACCCAATACTCCACAATGAGGTGGGTACGGGTTTTAACATATCTCATCACATCATTATATATCATCATCTCATATAGTAATATACACACTCTCCCAAAATACGAAATATTACACGAACTCTATTCTCTATCTTTGTTTATATATAACTTTAACTAATAGAAATTTAACAATATCTACATATACAAGCTTATGAATTTCCTAAGAAAATAACACTACAATAATTAAGGAAGCCGCATGTCTCAACTCACTGCTACTCGTTTCCTGCAAAAGGAAAGTCTAGGGACGTCCACCCTCAAGGAATGGCTCCTCTGACCCCCAAACACAATAGGGGTCAGCCATAACTGGTGTGAGTATAATCTATAAGGTTAGTTACTAAAATAAATAATATGAATGAGATTTAAAGAACTTACTACCATGATGATAATTCAATACAGCCTGAGATTAAACATGAAAATATAATAAAAGAAAATTGGATATTATACAAGAAGTAATTTTCTAGTCTCCAACCAATCGATCATATCAACATCTACTCACTCTACCTTGAAGTTATGCCTCGACAGGTAGTTCCCACCATTTCCCTAGAAATAGCAGGCAAATAGTTCCTCGACACAATAAAAAGGCGTATCGAACTCATATTATTATTATTATTATTATTATTATTTACTTTAATGTTCCTTCTCATCTTATACTATATTCATTTTCATTTTTGTCTCATAACATCACATTCTTTCAATCTTATAACATTACATTCATTCAATCTTATACTATATTCTCATTCATTCTCATCTCATAACATCACATTCATTCGATCTTATAAAATCACACTCATTCAATCTCATTACATCTCATAATACGTCAACATTCATTTACCTTTCATATTACACTTTACTTTTCCTTTTAGTTCTTATTTCACCATACCGCTTACTATAATTCTTATTCTCATTTCATCATATACTTTGCTTTATATTTCATTCTCATCTCATCATACAACTTACTTTACTTCTCATTCTTATTTGATAATATATCTTGCTTTCAGATTGTTGCTGCTGAAATCGGTGCGGGGGCAAATAGATATATTTGTGGATTGTTTGGGATGTTGAATAGTCAAACCTGAAACACCTCTCTGCCGGAGTTTGACCGTGATCTCCCGCCGTTAACCTGCAAACAGTGCAAAATACCAGGGTTGATCCCGGCGACGCACCCTCCGACGCTCAAGTCAGTAATCAGAAAGATTATGAATGAGCTTTGATTGGCAAAAGATTGATTACCTGTTAACAGTGGGGGATGGGGGGTATTTATAGCTGCCTTAGGGACCAGTTTCGGGATAAATCCCTACTTCCCAGTGAATGGATAGAAGGAATCAGGACCGTTGATTTAAGTATAATCATAAACCCTAATTCTATCCAGCTGGACTGGGTTTCTTGCGGGTAAGAACCCGCACCCAGTTGAGATGAATCCGTTCAATGGTTATTGGGCCTTTGGAAAAAGGACCCAGTACCCATTTCAGACCCATTTGTAGGTGAGATTACCATTTTACCCCTGATCTTTAAGATTCGTGCCTAATTTGAACAGTTCTGATTTAACCTCATTTTCAGCCATATCACGAGCACCCCACTCCCGAAGACTAAGTTTGATCAGCCTTTGAGGAGTAGTTTTACTGTTTTAGTGGCTTGCAGTGTTGTATTGAAGTCCGAATGAGGGATGTCGAATCTTTATATGAGGTATCATGGTGACTCTCAGAGTTAGTTGTGCGCTCAAGGTTGTTCTCGAGCTTTCCTAGACTTTTGGTGATTTTTTCTTAATTTTTATTTATTTCACGGACAATTTATGTAATTTTGCAAAGTGGTGATTTATTGCTCGGGGGTCTCAATTAATTATTCTAAGCAATAATTATTTACCCAGGGGCTCAAAAAATATTTCCCCGAATTTGTAATTATTTTTTAGAATTTTTAATTAATTTTCCCGAATTTTTAATCATTTTTCACAATTTTTTAAATAAATAATTTGATTTTAATAAATAGAAGATTAATTTTTAAGCCCATTTGTGACGTGGCAAGATCTGGGCTCTCCATCAGCATTGGGCATGAATTTTGGGGAGATCTAAGGCCTGTGGTTGCTCGAAGGTGTGTTTCTCTTCATTCGGTGGCAAGTCGCTTCGGCGACGTTGCCGATCCCCTCCAAATACGTGTTAGGAAGGAGGTCAAACTCTAAGGGGGTTCGTGATCTCTTACTTAGGTGCAAAGATTCCTCTGCGTGGTGACACGTGTAAACAAGGGGTTCGACAAGTCTTTGTCGAAGTCCGGAGTGGGTTTTTCCATGTTTGAGCGTTGGTGCCAAGAGCGCTCAGCAAGGTGTACCGAGGTGCAACGGTGAGTTTTTTCTCATGTTTGGGCGTCGGTGCCAAGAGCACTCGGCAAGGTGTGCCGAGGTCCAACAGTGAGGTTTTTGTCACATTTGGGCATCGGTGCCAAGAGCGCTCGGTAAGGTATGCCGAGGTCCAACGGTGAGTTTTTTCCCACGTTTGAGCGTCGGTGCCAAGAGCGCTCGGCAAGGTGTTCCGAGGTCCAACGGTGAGTTTTTTCTCACGTTTGGGCATCGGTGCCAAGAGCGCTCGGCAAGGTGTGCCGAGGTCCAACGGTGAGTTTTTTCTCACGTCTGGGCATCGGTGCCAAGAGCGCTCTGCAAGGTGTGCCGAGGTCCAACGGTGAGTTTTTTTCCACGTTTGAGCGTCGGTGCCAAGAGCACTCGGCAAGGTGTGCTAAGGTCCAACGGTGAGTTTTTTCTTACGTTTGGGCGTCGGTGCAATGAGCGCTCGGCAAGGTGTGCCGAGGTCCCAAAGTGAGGATTTTTTCCACGTTTGGGTGTCGGTGCCAAGAGCGCTCGGCAAGGCGTGTTGAGGTCCCAAAGTGAGGGTTTTTTCAATGTTTGGGCGTCGGTGCCAAGAGCGCTCGGCAAGGCATGCCGAGGTCCCAAAGTGAGGATTTTTTTCATGTTTGGGCGTCGGTGCCAAGAGCGCTCGGCAAGGCGCACCGAGATCCCTAAAGTGATGATTTTTTCCATGTTTGGACGTCGGTGCCAAGAGCGCTCGGCAAGGCATGCCGAGGTCCCAAAGTGAGGATGATAGCGTGGAGATGACAGCTGGCCTTTTGACCGTTGATCTTCTGACAACTTTGACCATTAGTTATTAATGTGACGATATAACTTTTGTCGTTTTGCGTAAATGGGCCTGACTGTTGGTCTTTTGAGGCCCAACATCCTCGTTTAGTGTGTCGGCTTCTATAAAACTCAACTCCCACCCTCATTTCTTCTCTTCTCAAATTTTTACTCAGGCGGTGATTTTTACTATCGAGAGCTTCCGGCAATTGTCGACCATTTTCCGGTGAATACTCCGACCGCGACTGTCACTTCAAGGTAACTTATACTTAGTTTATTTCAAGTAGAAAAATGTCCCATTTCCCTCTTTCGGAGCCCTCCCCCTCGACTAGCGAAGCGGCATCTCCGAGTCAGAGACCTCGCACCGACAAGGGTAGGAGAGTTGATGGTCGAGACACCATAGTGGAAGATCCGAAGCATTTGGGGGAGTTCGGCAGACTGCCAGGGGTGCTGACGGCGCTCCATGGGGTTCAGGAACTTCCGGAGGAGCACGCCGAGCGTATAGTACATGGGAGGGGGCAGAGCTTCGAAGAGAACGCAGCGAGAGAGACCTCGGAAGCAGACAACACAGTCTCCATTCTCAACGAGGTAGACTTGGCAGTGATCCGGGAGTGCTTTCATATCCCGGAGGAGTACGAGTTGATGCTGCCGGATCCCGGGGTGAGGGCCAACTCGTCGATGCCAGTAAACATGTGTTTCTAGCTGGTCAACGCCTTCATTGCCGGGGCACGGCTTCCTCTCCATTCGTTCGCAGTTCAAGTGCTTAGGTGGTTCGGGGCCAGCCCCATCCAGCTAATGTCGAACGCGTGGAGGGTCATCAACGGGTTCGCGCTCCACTGCAAGGCATCCGAGATCAAGCCGGAGGTGAGGGTGCTCTGGACACTCTATCGGCTTCATCAGCAGCACAAGGCCGAGTTCAGATACTACTTGGCTCTGAGGCATGGTGCTCAGCTCGTCAGCTGCCCCGACTCAATAAAGCACTGGCGAGACAAGTATTTCATAGTTCGGAGTCGCGAAGCGTGGCCGATACCCTCAGGTTGGGTGGAGGAGGTGACGAAGAGGGTGAGGGAGTCGCCAGTGCTCCACCCCAACGAAGAAGAGGCGGTTCGGACTCTTCTTGACTGGCCAAAGTTCGACTAGAAAGATCTGACCGAAGACGTGCTCTTCAGGGGAGGGTTCTGTCGTGTAGACCCCAGTACGCGGCTTTATCCGTTGTTTTTTTTTTTCCGATCATAACTTGTGTTTTAACCAACTTCTCTTGCTGCAGAGACAATGGACTACGATGCAATTCTGGCACAGAGGGCGGCCCTCAGAAGCAAGGCGCCTAAGAAGCGCAAAGAGGGTCGCCACGAAGGTGACTGCTCCGAAGCCCCAGACGATTGCCAACACCGTTCCGGAGGTGGAGGCTTCGGTGACTGTGACCCCGAGGAGGGCACCAGCAGCGACCTCGGCATCGGCCGAGGCTGGCGAATTCTCGATAGCCGATGCTCTCGGGATGGAGGCGCCCCCCACTGACAGCAGAGGCCGAGGTGTTCCTGACCGAGGAGCACAAGAAGATATTCATTCCGGACTGGCAAGTTCGGAAACTCGATGCCTTCCTCGGCGACTCGACGTCGAGTATGCAACCGGTGAAGCATTTGGCAATGCCAAAAGACCGAGGTGCCATGGACGCCGACAGCGTGGGCGATGATGCCTAAGAGATCGCTCGCTCGGCGGTATCGGTGAGTATCGATCTCTTTCTCTTAGAATACTTGCATATTTATCTCTAACTCTTTTTTTTTTCTTTTTCTATTGTTCGGCTGTAGATAACCGTCCACTTCGGTCATCTCATTTAGAAGATGACGGAGCTCGAGAATGACCTCAAGAAGGAGGTCGACCGTGCCCGAATGGAGAAAGCTCGTCTCGCCAATGAGCTCAATAATTTGAAAGTCAAGGTCGAGGGGAAGACGAAAAGGCTGGAATACCTCGAAGGCCTCGTCACGAAGCTTGAGGGCGATCTGCTTCGGCAGAGGGAGGATTCGGTCAAGCAGCAGGCGGAAGCTGTGGGAGCTGCAAAGGTTGCGATGGCAAAGGAAGCCGAAGCTGCGACCATGGAGAAGGCCCAAGGCTTCCTCACGGCGAACATGGCGAAGGCATATGCTCAAGCCATTAAGGAAGTGTCGGAGCGGTACCCCGAGGTGGACTGCTCCGGATGGCGGCTCTTCCCTGACCACGTCGACGACTTCGACGCCGAGTCCGAGGTGGACATAAGGGACGCTGAATAGGACGTCGAGATCAAAGTCGTTGGCGAACACCAGGGGTCCGTGGTGACTCCGCTAGTAATGGTCGCACCTTCAGGGGAATCCGACCACGTCCAATCCCATCGCCCTGGGAAAGAGGTCGCCCCCTGACTTCTTCTGCTTTCTCTTCCTTTTTTTGTGTCTTTTGCACTTTTGGATGTATCGACTAATTGCGGACTGGCCACCGCACTTTTTTGTGATGAATGAAAATCCATCTTTTTGAGTTCGACTATATGTGTGTGAATCTTTGGAAATGAGTTTGCAAAAATTCTCTTGAAATTTGGCTAAGTGTTCACGTCGCCTTGCCCAATGCTTCGGCTTTGTGTTTACAATTTTTTTTTTTTAAATTCTACTGTTTACATGTCGCCTTGTTCAGGAGTCGGCTTTGTGTTAACCGAATTTGCCAATTTTTGCTAACCGTTTTCATCGTTTGCCTTGGAATTTCCAGCTCAAGGAGATGATTCAACTTGTCAAACCAACTCATGCGGCGAGGGAGCTATGTTCCGAGGTCGGCGTAGGGGCGACGAAGCTGTGTCTAACCAGGTGCCGAGAGCGCCTTTATGAAGTCGAGTTGGGGCTGCGCAGAGCTGAAAGTGAACGAAATCATCTGCAACTGATTGTCGGCTAGCGAGACATCGAGATTCGAAGATTAGAAGTGAGGCTTGCTGAGATGACTCCCGAAGTCGATGATGATGGCTCGTCAACAGCCTTTACACTTTTCCTGAGGCTTAAGTGTCTCCGTCACTCCTTGTCGAAGATGACGACGGAGAGGGACGAACTATTAGCCGAAATCCACCACTTGCAGATAGTAGAAGAAGAGCTTTTGGTGGAGGAAGAAGAATTAACAGCGACGGTGGGCAAGTTGATGGACGAGCGCGACGAGTTGACGACAGAGGTCGACGAGTTGAAGAAGGTTACGGTCGACAAGAGTATCGAAGTTACTCAGCTTCGTCGAATTATTGCCGACGGCTTTGGTGCCGCTAGCACCGCTGTGCCCCCTCGCTTCATAGTAGCCGTGAAGGACGACTCTCTGAAGCAACGAATAGTCGAGCTAGAGGCGGAGGTTGCTCACCTCCAGCTCATTCAGGACCGATCAATGTTAGAAGCACTTCGTGTACCCATGAAGAGAGCGAGCAAGGCATTTCGTTTTACGAGCTTGCGACTCGTTCGCCTGTTGCTCAGCAAAGTCCAGGTGATGCCCAAAGTGGGGTGGCTGTCTTGTCGAGCGGAGCATCCGTTGGTGCGACTGTCAGAAGTAGCGCGGAAGATACATCTCGGTTCGCCGGTCTAGGGACGAGCTCCGAGGTTAGGCACTGCCGTCCCCGAGTCTCTTTAAAGCGGAACATCCCTGCGCCTAGGAGGCATTGAAGTAGTCTTTTATTTTTCGAGTTTTGAAGTAGGAGGCATCTTGTCTAAGTAGGAGGCATCTTGTCTAAGTATAACGAGTCGGTCTTGTAATTTTGGCTTTTCAACTCTTGTAACTTCGTCGCAAAGAGAAGTACAGTAATTTTAGCTTTTTAACTCCTGTAACTTCGTTGTAAAGCAAAGTACCATCTTGTAACTTTGATTTGTTCCCAAACTTTATAGGAGCGAAGCTTGTTCCCTCTTTTGGACTTGTGTGTTTTGTTAGTCATCCGTGGTTGTAGGAGCACTTGGTGGGCCACTTCTTACTCGCTTATGAGAGCACTCGGCAAGGTGTGCCAAAGTCCAGCATCGGTGCCAAGAGTGCTCGGCAAGGCGTACCTGAAGTCCAATGCGAGAGTTTTTTTTCACGTTTGGGCGTCGGTGCCAAGAGCGCTCGGCAAGGTGTGTCGAAGTCCAAAGCGAGAGTTTTTTCTCACGTTTGGGCGTCGGTGCCAAGAGCGCTTGACAAAATGTGCCAAAGTCCAAAGTGAGATTTTTTTCTCATGTTTGGACGTCGGTGCCAAGAGCGCTCGGCAAGGTGTGCCGAAGTCCAAAGTGAGAGTTTTTTCTCACGTTTGGGCGTAGGTGCCAAGAACGCTCGGTAAAATGTACCGAAGTCCAAAGCGAGAGTTTTTTCTCACGTTTGGACGTCGGTGCCAAGAGCGCTCGGCAAAATGTGCCGAAGTCCAAAGCGAGAGTTTTTCTCACGTTTGGCCATCGGTGCCAAGAGCGCTCGGCAAGGCGTACCGAAGTCCAACACGAGAATTTTTTTTTCACGTTTGGGCGTCGGTGCCAAGAGCGCTCGGCAAAATGTGCCGAAATTCCAAAGTGAGAATTACAACTTCAACTTTTGACAACTACTCAAAATCAAAAGTAAATCTTCCTTCTTAAAGGCAGGGAATGCCAACCTTATGAGCTTGAGGTAAGCGGTGCTATGGTTTTTGCAGCCTCCCCCATTTGAGAGCTACTGCGAATTGTAAGAGAAGCCAGTTTCTTGCAGTGGAGAGCAGTCTCTTGAAGAATTACTTCAACTTTAAACAAACCATAAGGTTAGCTCTTCTAAGCACTGTTCTCCCATGTCTTGTATCGTGGTAGAAACTCAGTTGTCCAGCCAAGTAATTTGGATTCCGAACACGTCATTGGAGTAAGTTTCAACGGTTGTGGGAGCAGTTCTGAATGGCGAACCACTTCTAACTCGCTTAAGAGCGAGCTTGCGAAGCAGAGTCGAGCCAAGTTTTAGACTCCGAACACGTTGTTCGAGTAAGTTTCAACGGTTGTAAGAGCAGTTCCGAATGGCGAACCACTTCTAACTCGCTTAAGAGCGAGCTTGCAAAGCGGAGTCGAGCCAAGTTTTGGACTCCGAACACGTCGTTCGAGTAAGTTTCAACTGTTTTAGGAGCAGTTCCGAATGGCGAACCACTTCTAACTCACTTAAGAGCGAGCTTGCGAAGCGGAGTCAAGCCAAGTTTTGGACTCCGAACACGTCGTCCGAGTAAGTTTCAACGGTTATAGGAGTAGTTCCGTATGGCGAACCACTTCTAACTCGCTTAAAAGCGAGCTTGCAAAGCGGAATCAAGCCAAGTTTTGGACTTCGAACACGTCGTCCGAGTAAGTTTTGACGGTTGTGGGTGCAGTTCCAAATGGCGAACCACTTCTAACTCGCTTAAAAGTGATCTTGTGAAGCAGGAGTTGAGCCAAGTTTTGGACTCCGAACATGTCGTCCGAGTAAGTTTCAACGGTTGTGGGAGCAGTTCCGAATGGTGAACCACTTCTAACTCGCTTAAGAGCGAGCTTGCGAAGCGGAGTCGAGCCAAGTTTTGGACTTCGAGCTCGTCGTTCGAGTAAGTTTCGACGGTTGTGGGAGTAGTTCCGAATGGCGAACTACTTCTAATTCGCTTAAGAGCCAGCTTGCGAAGCGAAGTCGAGCCAAGTTTTGGACTTCGAACACGTCATTCGAGTAAGTTTCAATTAAAGGTCTTAAATAGAGAGATAAAATAATCACAAGAGAATCATCAGGGGAAAGAAGTTTTTTATTGATAACTGCTAATCGACTGCTTCTATGTTGCATGCCGATATTACAATGAGAAAATAAAGAAGCAAGTACAAATAAAAAGAAAGGAAGTGCTCGACACTTGAATGTACTCGGAGAGGCGTTCAAACACCCTCCTAGTACTTCAGTAAGTGGTCGGCGTTCCAAGTTCTTAGTATCTCTCTGCCTTCAAGGTCTTCAAGACGATTTTCTCCTGGCTGGACTACCTTGGAAACCTTGTATGGTCCTTCCCAATTCGGAGCTAGCTTACTCTTCTGGCTGGGGAACGAGATAGCTAGCTTTCTGAGGACTAGGTCCCCTTCCTTGAGATCTGTGGGACAGACTTTTTTGTTGTAGGCATGCTCGATTCTCCTCCAATAATTTTGCTGGCGAATTGAAGCTCTTTCACAGAGCTCATCAATAAGGTCCAAATTCACCAGGAGCTCTCTGGCTTCTGCTCTTCATCATAGGAAATAAGGCGAGGGGATGGCAAGCCAACTTCCAAGGGGATTACTGTTGGATCCTGTAGGCAAGACAACGAACACTAGAGGGGGGGTGAATAGTGTTTAATAAAAACTGCGGAAATTTTCTCGGTGCAGTCGACTGAGTTATGAACCAGTCGACTGATTTGTCCAAAATAATTGAAAACAATAACTCTGTGCAGTCGACTGCTGAATGAGACAGACGACTGAAGGCACACTGAAATTACAACTACAAACGGCACTGACCAGTCGACTGCTGGTGCAATGAGTCGACTGTCCAGAATCTTTTTGCAGAATTAAAATAAACCAGAGTAAATGCAAACACAAGATAATCAATCACAGAGTACACAAGATATATCCTGGTTCGGTCCTCCCGACCTACATCCAGTCCCCAAGCAACCCACTTGAGATTTCCACTATTCTTGAAAAATTACAAGAATACCCTACGGCGTTACGACAACAACCTTGTCTAACCTGTAGTCCTTTCTCTCAACCAGAGAAAGCAGACCCACTTTACTACCAAGAGTGAAAACAACACCGACTCTACAACCAAGAGTCAAAAACACTCTCCAACCTAGAGCAAGAGAACAAGAATACTTTACAGTCAACCTATAGCCTTGTTGTTGTATGTGTTGATGCACGTGGCTAACAAAATAGGTCGACTTCTATACTCAGTCCAGAGCGAATTCAATGCTATACTGGACTGAATGTAGAGAACCAAAGTGTATGAACTTGAAAGCTTTGTTTCTCACAAAAATATCACTTAGAATGTTTTTCAAGAGTGCTCGGATTTCAAAGTAAAATTCTGTAGATCTTTTCAGTGAGATCTGAACTCTACTTAAAGAGTTTGATCTCCTAAACGTTGGGAGACAGTTACTCAACTGTCAACCAACGGATCTGAGCTTTTGAGTTTGAAAAAATTCGATTTTGAAAAACAGAAAACGGTCAAAAGCTCTCGAACAGTCGACTGGGTTGCCATATGAGTCGACTGATCAGAGTTTGAATAATTTTAAACAGTTTTGCACTATCAGTCGACTGGCAGATGCTTAAGTCGACTGGTACTCAAGAGTTGAAATTCTTCAAACTGTTTTGACTCTTTTTGGGGGTTTTAAAGAGATACACAATATGAAATTTTGAGTGTGTGTGTGTGTGTGACAAGGATTTACAATCAGACTAAGACTCAACAAAAGTAAAAATACAATGTTTACAAGACACAATAATTTAACACATTTGAGCTTGAAGTCTTGAGTCTTGAGTCTTGAGTCTTGAAATGAGTCTTGATCCTTGTCTTGAAATCTTCATCTGTATCCTTTTGAGCTTGTTTATTTGTTCAGCTAGAATTGTCTTTGGTATGTACACTGCAATGTTAGCTGTATAACATAGACACATGTTGCACTGTGTTGTGATCATCAAAATCAAGAATCAACATTCTCCCCCTTTTTGATGATGACAACACAATAGCTGATAACAATTTATATAAAGACGTACAAGCATAGGTTTTAAAAACTCCCCCTATTAAAAACAAAATATGCATACATAAAATAGATGTTATCATGTATCAGTCGACTGAACAATAGATCAGGCAACTGATCAGAATATGAAAATATAACAAATGCAGTTAACATAAGTATCACAGTCGACTGTATCCCTTGGGGAAGTCGACTGACCAGAGATATTTCAATACCCAGAACAGTGTAATAATGTTAATAAATCAAAACATAAGCAACACATAACACAGATAGATAAAATATAACTCAGATATTTCTCTCCCCCTTTGGAATCATCAAAAAGCACAAAGTAACAAGCTTTTGCATTAAAGAAGAAACTTAAGTCTGATACAAAAAGAAATGCATTAAGAAAGAAAAATTACATAATAGAGAAGAAAAAAAATCTTCAATCTTCTTCATCGGAGTCTTCATCGACATCTTGAGAAGGAGGATGAAATTGAGAGGTGAAGAGATGAGTGAGGTGGTCTAGTTTAGAGTCTAGGGTATGGAGTTGGGTATCTACAGAGACTGAGTGATTCATTAGATAGGAAACACAGTCATAGAGAGTACGTGGGTCATCAAAATTGGCTTGAAGAATAGGTGGATCATCAGATGTAGAAGGTTGAGAGGGTCTGGGTCTAGAAGTAGAACCTAACGGAGCTTGATAAAGAGGAGGAGATCTAGGGGGTGATCTAGTAGGAGCATCAAGAAGTTTCATTCGTGCCAAACTAGCACGATCGAAACACTCATAACGAGTAACAACATTTGTCTCCGAATCGAGATCAACACCAAAAGTTATAAAGACTCTAGTAAGAAGACCTCCAAAAGGTAGAGAGTGAGTGTGGTCTTGATTAAGTTTAGAAAAAATAACTTGACCCCAGTTAACAGCAATTCTACCAAAAATTGCATATATAGCTTTTTGTAATTCAATAGAATATTGGTCATAACTACCCTTTTTAGGGAGGATGTTATAGGCTAATATTCTACCTACAAGCTTAGCAATTGGTTTGATATTTTTACTTGTCATTGGAGGGCCATGATTAGGTAGGAAAATTCTAGATAAAATAGAAGCATCATCTAAAAGAATGTCATCAAGAAATAATCCCACATCATCAATACCCAACATCTCATTAATCCTAGTCGGTGTAAGTGTCATTTTAACATTCTTCACAGACGAACGGATTAAGACATCCCCATTTGGTTTTTGAACTATTCTCATATTTGTATAAAACAAATAGATGAGTTGGGGATAGTAATTAGGTTGGTTTGATAAAGATAAAAAATCATAAAGACTGCAGTTTTGGAATAAAGGGATGAGATTGAAACGGTCTAGGTCATTAAAATTTACAAATCTTCCAGGGAAGATTGTAATGGTACAGAAGACATACCATCGATCAATAAGATCGGGACTCAAGAGATATTGAGTGTAGTCTTGGGAAGAAGAACTACCCTCATGAGATCGTTAAGATCGTTTGGGTGCCATGAAAAGAAAGTGGAAAGGATTATACCTAAGAAAGAGAGAGATTTGATCAGGGGCAAGCACGAGCAGCACTGAGAGAGTATATCACCTTCTTCTCCAAAAGCTAGGGTTTTGAAATTGGGGGTAAAAGCTTGAGAACGGTAAGGGGTAAAAACGGCTGGTAAAGAGGGTTTTAACAGCGAGTGAACGGCTGAGATCAAAGAGAGGTGAAATCGACGGTGGAGATTTGAGATCACAGGTGAAAAAGATAAGTGAATTCCATCTCAAAAGACGCGATGAATAGTTGCTGAAGACGATTTAGCTCGTGACAGTCGACTGGTAGGGAGATCAGTCGACTGGGTCGAGAAGAAAATAAAAATTTTATATCTACTAATCAGTCGACTGGTCTAGGAACCAGGCGACTGGTCAGATAAAAGATTGGTATGTTTTAAAAAGCCAGTATAGTCGACTTATTCAAGAATACAGTCGACTTAACAGTAACAATTTTCAGCAAATATCAATAAAATCACAGATTCCAAGTTCTCTTCTTAAATTAATGAAAGAATCTTCCTTAAGGGGCTTGGTAAATATATCTGCTACTTGTTTATCAGTAGAGATAAAGTCTAAAGATATATCTCCTTTTAAAACATGATCACGTAGAAAATAATGTCGAATATCAATATATTTCGTACGTGAATGTTGAATCGGTTTTTTAGATAGATTAATTGCACTGGTATTATCACACATAATTGAGGGTTTCTCAAATGAAATACCATAATCTAATAAGGTTTGTTTCATCCATAAAATTTGTGCACATGCCAAACTTGCAGCGATATACTCAGCTTCTGTAGTTGATAGGGATACGGAGTTTTGCTTTTTACTGCACCAAGATACTAGGGAATGTCCCAAAAAGTGACATGTACCACTAGTACTCTTGCGATCAGTTTTGCTTCCAGCAAAATCGGCATCGCTATATGACAAAAGTTGAAAATTATCGGTGCGTGGATAAAATAAACCATATTCAGATGTGCTTTTAATATATCTTAAAATTCGTTTCACTGCTTTTAAATGAGACTCTTTAGGACTAGATTGATATCTAGCACATAAACATACGCTGAACATAATGTCTGGTCTACTTGCAGTAATATATAAGAGTGAACCAATCATACCTCGATAGAGTTTTTGATCAACACTCTTACCTAATAAGTCTTTGTCAAGAGTAGTAGTAGTAGCCATAGGTGTGGATTTACTACTAGTACTATCCATGTTAAAACGTTTGAGTAATTCCTTTGCATATTTGCCTTGATTGATAAATATGCCATTTAAGGACTGTTTAATTTGAAGTCCAAGGAAATAATTGAGTTCACCCATGTGACTCATCTCAAATTCAATTTTCATGGTATTATGAAATTCTTGACATAGATTATTATTAGTAGAACCAAAAATTATATCATCAACATATATTTGTATGATTAAGATATCATTCTTAACTCTTTTGATAAACAAAGTAGTGTCTACTTTACCTATTTCAAATCCTGTTTCTAAAAGAAAAGTTTTTAAACGATCATACCAAGCACGAGGTGCTTGTTTAAGACCGTATAAAGCCTTTTTCAATTTATAAACATGATCTGGAAATTGTTTATGTTCAAAACCTAATGGTTGTTTAACATAAATATTTTCCTTAATAAACCCATTTAGAAAGGCACTTTTCACATCCATTTGATAGAGTATAAAAGTCATAAAACAAGCAAAATATAATAAAATACGAATAGATTCTAGTCTAGCAATAGGAGCATATGTTTCATCAAAATCTATACCTTCTTCTTGATTATATCCTTGAGCAACTAATCTAGCCTTGTTCCTTACAACTTGTCCTGATTCATCTAACTTATTTTTGAATACCCATTTGGTACCAATAATAGTCTGATCAGGAGGTCTAGGAACTAAATCTCATACATCATTCCTTATAAATTGGTTTAGTTCATCTTGCATGGCATTCATCCAATATTCATTCTCACAAACTTCTTGTATATTTTTTGGTTCAAAATCCGACAAGAATGCTGTATGAGAGATCATATTAACATGTGAACGTGTCTGAATACCATGGGAGATGTCACCAATTATTAAGTCATGAGGATGATCTTTAACTTCAACAAATGACTTTCGTAAAGTTGAAGATATCTCAATCGGATCAGTCGACTTGACTTGTTCTTCAGTCGACTGCTTTACGTCAGTCGACTGAGAGAACTTATCAGTCGACTTATCAGACAGATTAGTTTGCTCTAAGGATTTAATCACATTATCTAAAGGTGATAAGTCAGTTTCATCATCTTTATTTAAGGTTGATGAAGGTAAAGATTCATCGAATGTAACATGCATTGATTCTTCAATAGTCATTGTAGACTTATTGAAAATTCTATATGCTTTACTCCTATTTGAGTATCCCAAAAAGATACCCTCATTAGATCTAGGATCAAATTTGTCTAAATTATCTTTTGTGTTTAGAATAAAACACTTACAACTAAATGTCTTAAAGTAAGAGACTTTAGGAATTTTATAAAAAAATAACTCGTAACAAGTCTTCTTTAGTTTAGGTCTTAGAAGAATTCTATTTAAAACATAACAGGCTGTAGCAACAGCTTCAGCCCAAAAATGCTTTGGTAGATTGCTTTCAACAAGCATAGTACATGCGCATTCTTGCAAAGTCCTATTTTTCCTTTCAACCACTCCATTTTGTGGTGAAGCTCTAGGAAATGCAAATGAATGTGTTATACCATTCTTGTTGCAATATTCTGTAAATGTTTCATTTTCAAATTCTCCACCATGATCACTTCTAATAGTGACTATGGTTAGAGATCTTTGATTTTGGACACGTTTGCATAAATGTGCAAATTCATCAAAAGCATCATTTTTATGTTTTAAAAAGAATGTCCAAGTGAATCTTGAAAAATCATCTACTAAAACAAACACTTATCTACTTTTATTTAAAGAAGCAAATCTAGTAGGGCCAAATAAATCCATATGAATTAATTCGAGCGGCCTACTAGTAGAAATTACTTCTTTTGTTTTAAAAGTGGATTTGATTTGTTTTCCTAGTTGACATGCATCACATAACTTATCCTTTTTAAAGGATAGTTTTGGCAGTCCTTTAACTAGGTTATATTTAGATAATTTTGAGAGATTTTTCATGTTCACATGTCCAAATCTTCTATGCCATAACCAAGATTCATTGTTAGAGGCTATTAAACAAAAGTCATTGGAAAAATCAATTGCATTCAAACACAATTCATAAATATTATTTTTACGAAAACCTTGAAAAACAATATTTTGCATAGTAGAGTCATAAATCAAACATGCATCCTTTTCAAAAACTATTTTATATCTTTTATCACACAATTGACTAATGCTTAAAAGATTATGCTTTAAACCATTAACTAATAGCACATTTTCTATAATTGGATTAGATATTTTACCGACCATGCCAATACCGATGACTTTGCCTTTGTTGTTATCTCCAAAGGTGACGGTTCCTCCATCTATACTTTGAATGGTGGATAGTAGGTTGGCATGCCCTGTCATGTGTTTTGAACATCCACTGTCTAATATCCAGCGTTCTTTCTTGGGTACCTATAAAAAGTTTAAGGTAAATATGGTAGCCTTTTTATTGGGTCCAAAACACATTAGTTTGGGGGAAACCAAACCCATGAAGAGTTTGACCTTCCTCCATAAGCAGGAATATAATAAGTAGAATTACACACATTTAACATATATGAGTTAATATAAGCAATTCTATCATTCTGATTTAGACTGACTGGAACCCATACTAACTTGTTCTGTCCAGTCGACTTACCAGTGTTGTTCAGACGACTGTTGGTGTACATCAGTCGACTGGTTGATACACTAGGTCGACTTATAAGAGGTTTTGATCTCGTTGAATAAGATCCAATTTCTCTGGACAGACGACTGGTTGTATGGTTCAGTCGACTTAACCGAACGTTAGTTTTGCTTTAATCACTAAAATTAACAACCTTAGGCTTTGCAAAGAAATCATACAATTTGTGTGTAACACTAGAAATAGATGCTGATTTAGTCTTACTAGTGTTTACAACAGGAGATTCTTTTACAGAGGATTTTTAAAGCCAAGTCCATATTTTTGACTAGATGTAACTTGATGATGAAACATATCATTTAAATTCTCTTTGCCTTTGTTAAACTTAGATATGTTCTTTGAAATCTCTTCATAATTCTTTTTGAGAGTTTCAAGATCAGTATCTAAACTTGCAATGCGAGAATTTAAGGATTTTACTTCCTTATCAAGGTTAAGATTTTCTTGATTAAGTGTTTGATTCACTTTCTCAAGATTCTTAACTCTAATTTTTTCTTTCTTTAACTCAAGAAATATTTCATTAAAAGCATCAAGAAGATCTTCGGAATCATAATCATTACTTACATGCTCTTGTGCAGCCATGAAACAAATATTTGCCACTTCGTTATTTTCATCCGTTTCTTCTTCGGAAGATGAATCACTATCATCCCATGTAGCTTGATAAGCCTTCTTGTTCTTGGCAAATTTGTTCTTTGGATATTTGTCCTTCTTGAAGTTGGATGATTTTCCCTTGTTCTTTGCATTTTCTAAGGGACAATCCTTCTTCATGTAACCTATTTTATTGCACCTGAAACATGTAGGAGGGTCATTAGAATCTTTAACTTTAGAATGAAACTTACCCTTCTTTAAGAACTTCTTGATTCTCCGAGTGAACATTGCTATTTCTTCTTCATCTTCTTCCTCATCTTCTGAGTCTGTCATGGCTTTAAAAGCCAATGATTTCTTCTTTGCTTGGTGTGATTCTGTATCTTTCTTTCGATCTTCAAGTTGGACCTCATATGCCATGAGATTGCCAACAAGATTCTCGAGAGAAAGTGTTGACAAGTCATTCGCTTCCTCTATTGCTGTGGTTTTCTTCTCCCATTCTGGAGTGAGTGCACGTAGGACTTTTCTAACCATCTCTGCTTGAGTGTAAGTCTTTCCAAGTGCCACAAGAGAGTTTGTGATGTCTGTGAATCTGGTAATCATCTCGGACACAGTCTCATTGTCCTTCATTCTGAACATCTCAAACCTGTGGACAAGAACAGAAATTTTAGACTCTTTTACTTTATTCGTTCCTTCATGTGTTACCTCGAGTGTATGCCAAATTTGATGTGCGGTTGTAGCATTGGATACACGGTTGATATCTTCTTTTGTAAGTGCACAAAATAAAGCATTCATTGCTTTGGCATTGTTCATAGTCTGATTCTTTTGATCATCATTCCATTGTGCATATGGAATGGTAGGGGCAGTGTATTCCGTCTCTGTCATTTGCCATATCTCGTAGTTGATTGATTGGAGATAGATTCGCATTCGGCACTTCCAATAATTGTAGTTCGTTCCATTAAATAGTGGTGGCTATTGTGTAGATTGGCCTTCATGGTACTGATTTGTATTTGAAGTATTTGCCATAGCCTGTAACCTTGCTCTGATACCAAGTGTTGGATCCTGTAGGCAAGACAACGAACACTAGAGGGGGGGTGAATAGTGTTTAATAAAAACTGCGGAAATTTTCTCGGTGCAATCGACTAAGTTATGAACCAGTCGACTGATTTGTCCAAAATAATTGAAAACAATAACTCTGTGCAGTCGACTGCTGAAAGAGACAGACGACTGAAGGCACACTGAAATTACAACTACAAACGGCACTGACCAGTCGACTGCTGGTGCAATGAGTCGACTGTCCAGAATCTTTTTGCAGAATTAAAATAAACCAGAGTAAATGCAAACACAAGATAATCAATCACAGAGTACACAAGATATATCCTGGTTCGGTCCTCCCGACCTACATCCAGTCCCCAAGCAACCCACTTGAGATTTCCACTATTCTTGAAAAATTACAAGAATACCCTACGGCGTTACGACAACAACCTTGTCTAACCCGTAGTCCTTTCTCTCAACTAGAGAAAGCAGACCCACTCTACTACCAAGAGTGAAAACAACACCGACTCTACAACCAAGAGTCAAAAACACTCTCCAACCGAGAGCAAGAGAACAAGAACACTTTACAGTCAACCTATAGCCTTGTTGTTGTATGTGTTGATGCACGTGGCTAACAAAATAGGTCGACTTCTATACTCAGTCCAGAGCGAATTCAATGCTATACTGGACTGAATGTAGAGAACCAAAGTGTATGAACTTGAAAGCTTTGTTTCTCACAAAAATATCACTTAGAATGTTTTTCAAGAGTGCTCGGATTTCAAAGTAAAATTCTGTAGATCTTTTCAGTGGGATCTGAACTCTACTTAAAGAGTTTGATCTCCTGAACGTTGGGAGACAACTACTCAACTGTCAACCAACGGATCTGAGCTTTTGAGTTTGAAAAAATTCAATTTTGAAAAACAGAAAACGGTCAAAAGCTCTCGAACAGTCGACTGGGTTGCCATATGAGTCGACTGATCAGAGTTTGAATAATTTTGAACAGTTTTGTACTATCAGTCGACTGGCAGAAGCTTAAGTCGACTGGTACTCAAGAGTTAAAATTCTTCAAACTATTTTGACTCTTTTTGGGGGTTTTAAAGAGATACACAATATGAAATTTTGAGTGTGTGTGTGTGTGACAAGGCTTTACAATCAGACTAAGACTCAACAAAAGTAAAAATACAATGTTTACAAGACACAATAATTTAACACATTTGAGCTTGAAGTCTTGAGTCTTGAGTCTTGAGTCTTGAGTCTTGAAATGAGTCTTGATTCTTGTCTTGAAATCTTCATCTATATCCTTTTGAGCTTGTTCATTTGTTCAGCTAGAATTGTCTTTGGTATGTACACTGCAATGTTAGCTGTATAACATAGACACATGTTGCACTGTGTTGTGATCATCAAAATCAAGAATCAACAATTACGGCCTCGGACCCATAAGTGAGGTTGAAGGGCGACTCTCCTATGGTGGTCCGTTTCATAGTGCGGTAGTTCTACAGTACGTTAGGAAGTTGTTCCGCCCATAAGCCTTTGGACGACTTATCTAGTCTCTTCTTGATGCTGAAAGGATTTGCCTGTTAGCATTCTCCGCTTGGCCATTGGACTGAGTATGGGAGACGGAGGAGAAGTGTTGATGAATGCCGAGGTCTTCACATAAAGATCAGAACGCTGCCCCTGTAAACTGTGTTCCATTATCTGTTATTAGGACCCAAGGTACGTCGAACCTCCAGATTACATTTCTCCAGAAGAACTGCAGCACTCTGCTCTTGGTAATAGTGGCCAGTGGCTCAGCCTCGATCCACTTAGAGAAGTATTCGATTGCCACGACAAGAAACTTGAGCTGACCCGGAGCTGGTGGGAATGGACCTAGCAATTCCATCCCCCACATTGCGAAGGGAATTGGACTCGAGAGAGATGTAAGTTGTGCTTGGGGTAATCGGCGGATGTTGGAGAACTGCTGACAAGGGCTGCATTGCCGGACATGTTGCTCGGCATCCCGAAGTAGGGTAGGCCAGAAGTACCCGTAGTTCAAAACTTTCCTGGCGAGGGACCTTGACCATGAATGGGCTCCGCCTATACCTTCGTGGAGATCTTGCAGGGCATACGAGGCTTCTTCCGAGGAGAGGCATCTCAACTAGGATCTACCATCTACTTGGGTATATGAGCGTTTGTACAAGACTCCTTCAACAAGGGTGTACCACTCCGCTCTCGTTCGGATTCGACGGGCTTCTTTTGGATCTTAGGAAAGGGTCCCATCCCTGAGGAACTCTAGGAACATACTCTTCCATGTTTTGGCCGATTTGATTCTGGAAGACCTTATTGACGAGGCGCTGGTAAGTGGCACCGGCATTCTTGAGCCCGAAGGGCATCACTCGGTAGCAATAGAGATCTTGATCAGTGACGAAGGAGGTCTTCAGGATGTCTGGAGGGAACATTCTGATCTGGTTATACCCGGAGAAGGCATCTATGAAGCTCAGCATCTCATGACCCGAAGTAGCGTCGATTAAGGTGTCTATGCTGGGGAGAGGGAAAGGATCCTTAGGGCACGCTTTGTTCAAATCCATGAAGTCAATGCAAATTCTCCAACTTTCGTTGGCCTTCTTGACCATAACAACATTAGAGAGCCATTCGGGATAGTTGACTTCTTGTATGAATTAGGCTTTGAGGAGCTTATCTACTTCTTCCTTTATAGCTTACTGGCGCTCAGGGGCAAATTTGCACCTCTTCTGTTGGACCGGTTTGGACCCCGGTGCAACACTTAGGTGGTGGACGAGGAGGTCCTCGGAAATTCCTGGCATGTCTGCAGCGGTCCAGGTGAAGAGGTCTTGGTTCTTCTTGATGCAAAGGATTATGTCAGAACAGAGGGCAGAAGGGAGGGTCTTGCTGACGAAGAATTTGCTGTTTAGATCTTGCTCTGAGAAGAGCACTTCCTCCAGCTCGTCTACCGGTTCTGACATTTGTTGGGTGTTCCCTTGTGGAATTTCGAGGGTCTCGAGAGAAAGAACGGGTCCTCCGGTCGAGGTCATGTAGCATTTGCGGGCCATCTCCTGACTCCCCCTTACTTCCCCTACACCTGCCTTCGTTAGGAACTTCATTTTGAGATGATAAGCCGACGGGATGGCTTCTAAAGCAGCTAGGCCAGGTCAGCCTAGGATCACATTGTAAGCAGCTGGAATGCCGACGACCATGAAATCCATTGGCTCCGTCCGGGTAGTATGAGTTTTTCCAGCAGTTACGTCGAGGGTTATCACCCCTTCGATAGTCACTGGCACTCCCATGAACCCATGGAGCGTATAACCAGCAGGCTTGAGCCTGTCCCGCAATAACTTGAGTCCTCGGAAGGCCGCCAGGAAGCGGATGTTGACAGAACTTTCATTGTCCACTAGAATCCTCTCAACTTTGAAGTTAGCCATGTGGAGGTTAATCACTAGTGCGTCACAATGGGGGGTTCGGACACCCTTCAGGTCTTCATCCGAGAAAGTAACCGGAACTCCGAGGCCTTTGGGAGGGGGTATGCTGTGCACCGAGTTGACCTCCCTGATAAAAGCCTTTCGAGAAGAGTTGGAGGTTCCTCCCATTGGACCCCGATGTATGAGGTGCAGGATGCACTCTTCTTCGAATTCAGGGTTCTCGTTGCACCTCTCGAACTGCTTATTAGCCCCCCTGGGGGGAGGAGGAAGGCTAATCCGGTCCTTTCTTACAAACTTGGACAGTTGCCCTCTCTGAATAAGGGCTTCAATTTTATTTTTCAGAGCCCGACAGTCATTGGTGTCGTGGCCGCGGTCTCTATGATACCGGCAACACTTCTCCTTGTCCCTCTTCTTTCCGGGGGTATTCATCTTCGGGGCAGGAGGCAGAACTCCTTCTTTCTCGACTTCCATGAGGATAGTTGAAACATTGGTGTTGAGGGGGGTAAACTTCTCAAATCTGGGAGGCGGGCAGCGCTGGCCCCCGTTGTCCTTCTGGAGCTTCTTAGCTCCTTCATCTTCGGCTGCCTTTCTCTTGGTTCCGGAGGAAGACCCCTCGAAAATGGGGCGATGTTTAGCTTCCTCTGCCCGGATATACTTCTCGCTTCTGAGAAGAAGGTCAGAGAAATCTCGTGTGGGCTTTTCGGCTAGGGAGGACCGGAGGCTTGAGTTGAGGACATTGGATTGGAAGGCGGCTGCTTGACATAATCTCTTAGTTTCTCACCCTTCTTCTGATTGAGGAAGAGTAGTGAAATACTAGTCTTCTCGGTTCGGCGGCTGCTTACGAAGTGGGTGACAAAGAGGGTCTCAAATTATTCAAAAGAGAAGATAGAGGATGGGGCGAGGCGGGAGTACCATTCCCGAGTCGGACCTTTGAGAGTAGCTGGGATGGTTTTGCACAGTAGTGCATCGGAAGCCTGGTGGATCATCATGAGAGTTTAGAAACTCTCGATGTGATCTATGAGGTCTGACTCCCCCGTATATGTCTCGAACTGTGGTGGCTTGAAGTTTGCTGGAACGGGAGCATCCATGATGGTTCGTGAGAACGGAGGTCTGCTTGGACGGAGGGTCCTCCCTCTTAGCTCCTCTTCCTGTCAAGTTAGCCGAGGCATCTCTCCATCTCGTGGAGACGATGGTAGACAGCATCATCACTTCGACGGTACCCTAGCGAGCCTCTGGACTCATCTTCGTACGAAGGGGAGCGTGGAGTTCGGCAATGGTAGCTAGGAGAATGGTGAGGACTGGCGATGTGATGGCGGTGGCTTGGATTTTGAAGAGGAGTTAGGGACCGATGCGAGGACTCTGGACTGGAGGAGGAGTGGGGGACCCTCTGAACATTGTTATTGTTTGGTCGGAGATTGAGGGCCTGCAAGATTGTAGCCTGGAACTCTTGGAATTCGGCTCGGGTGATAGGTCCATTCTCGTCCCTCTGGGGCTACCGACCAGCGGGAGAATGATGTCTTCTTCGACGGTATTCAGGGGACTCCCTTCGCCTGCTATGAAGAAGGGAACTCCTATGGTCGCGGCGATGAGGAGATTGCTTATTTGGACGTTCTGAGTGGGTGGCTCCCTCACGAGCCCACCTTTCATCCAAATGGCAGCGAAGGTCCTCTTCTTTCTGCCGGTTGATGAGGATGTTGCGGAGGTCTTCGGAAGGCCGAGGGTTATGAGATGCCATTGAGTCGGTTGAAGGGTTATGTATGGAGACGTGTCACGGTGAAGGGGTTGCTTCTGAGGAGGAGGACGAGAGGTTCCAATACCAGTGTTCTAGAGCCCGGCTGGAGCCCGCTAGTGCTGAAGATTCTGAAGAGCAGGCTATTCCTGCTGCAAAGGCTGACCAGGCTGAGGAGAGAGTTGTCCCTGTTGATGGACGGTTTGGAGGGGAGCCTCCGGTTGTGGTTGAAGAGGAGTGGGCTCACGGTTGGACCCTCTGGATCTTAGTTTCCTTGGAGGCATGGTCGGAGGTGATCTTAACCAATGGAAGAGGATGGATTGCTATTTGTGGTTCCTACAGATGGCGTTGCCGCTGAAATCGATGCGAGGACAAACAGATAGATTTGTGGATTCTTTGGTATGTTGAATAGTCAAAACTGAAACACCTCTCCACCGAAGTTTGACCGTGATCTCCTGCCGTTAACCTGTAAAAAGTGCGAAACACCGGCGTTGATCCTGGCGACGCACCCTCCGATGCTCAAGTCAGCAATTAGAAAGATTATGAATGAGCTTTGATTGGCAAAATATTGATTACCTATTAACAGTGGGGGATGGGAGGTATTTATAGCTGCCTTAGGGACCAATTTCGGGATAAATCCCTACTTCCCAGTAAATGGATAGAAGGAATCAGGGCCGTTGATTTAAGTATAATAACAAACCCTAATTCTATCCAGCTGGACTGGGTTTCTTACGGGTTAGAACCCGCACCCAGTTGAGATGGATCTGTTCAATGGTTATTGGTCCTTTGGAAAAAGGACCCAGTACCCATTTCAGACCCGTTTGTAGGTGAGATTATCATTTTACCCCTGATCTTTAAGATTCATGCCTAATTTGAACGGTTCCGATTTAACCTCATTTTTAGCCATATCACATATCAATTCACATCTCGTAGTACAACTAACTTTAACTTTCATTCTTATTTCATTATAAAACTTTGTCTTTCATTCACATCTCATATTACAATTATCATATCAACAATCCACCGATCCACCTTGAAGATGTGCCTACGCAGGTAGTTCCCCCCATTTCCACCGAAATAGCAGACGAGTAGTTCCTTGACACAATTTTCAAGTCGTACCAAACTCATATTACATCACCTTTTTACTTTAATATCTATTCTCATCAAATAATATCACTTAAATTTTTCATCACATATTACACCTAATTTTACTTTTAATTCTCTTAGTACATCTTACTTTACCTTTTTATTCTTATAATACAATTTCTTTACATTTCATGTTCATTCTCAAAACACAATTTCCTTACTTCTCATATTCATTCACATACTTATAACACATTTTCTTAACTTATCATATTCATTCCCACAACACAATTTCTTTACCTTTTATTCTCATTTCATAACACATTTACTTTACTTATCATAATCAATCACCTAACCCATTTTCTTTACTTTTTCATTCTCATCTCTTATCATACACTTTCTTTTCTTTATCATTTCTCATTTTATATCATACGCTTTCTTTACTTTCTAATTCTCATTTCATATCATACATTTTCTTTACTTTCTCATTCTCATTTCATATTTACCAATTGTATTAATTTGTCGACCAGTGCCCCACATCATCCCAAATACTGAAGCCGCTAGCCCAGTAAACACGTGAACCACTACCCACCAAGGGTCTTACGCGTCCGATGATACGTCTAACTCACAGCCTATGCCAGTGAGGGAATACACCGCACCCCAAGTAGAACTTGGGTAATAAACACTGCACCCCAAACATAGTTTGGGTAATAATCACCGCACCCCAAAGCCGATGCTTGGGTAACATAACACCGCACCCCTGATAATCTGGGTAATATACCGGACCTCAAGCTGATAGCTTGGGCAATAAAACACCGCACCCCAAACATTGTTTGGGTAATAAACACTGCACCCCAAGCCGGTTCTTGGGTATTAGGAGGTTTAGCCCAAACCTCTAGGATTTCTGTAGGCACTGGTAAACAAAATCTAACTTTTATAATCATTTTCATCTCATCATACGTCTTACTTATTTTTCATTCTCATAGTACACTTTCTTTTCTTTACTTTTTCATTCACAGGATATATCTTACTTTACTTTTTATACTCATCCTTATAATACAACTTACTTTAATATTCATTCTCCTTTCTTCTTACAACTTACTTTAATATTCACCCCAGGCCGATAACTTGGGTAATATACAATTTACTTTACTTTTTATTTATTTTCTTTTCTTCATACTTAACTCATCTCGCCGATATAATTTTATAAGTATAGCCATATAACTCCAACAACATAAATGTAAATCACTCCATTAATTTCATATAAATATACACGTCATTTATATCAAATGAAGGCACAACTCCATCCATATACAGTAATTAGATAACTCCAACCATATGATTATATAACTATATTTATACCTCATTTTTATAAGCATAACTTTAACCATATATATATATATATATATATCTCACGTAATACATTCATATCTTCCTTTATCAAGTAAAATACACAACTCCATATTTATAAATTTAGCTTTGTCAATATATATCTATATAATAAAATACAAAGAAAGCTATCAAGTGACTCTCCTTCAATCTCCCTAAAACCAAAGGCCCAGATCTAATCTTACAAAACACATTTTTCCCCAAAATTTTAAACCCCCCTCTCTCTCTTCCCGAAATCCCCCCCCCCTCTTTCTCTCTCTCTTTCTCTCTGTCTCTCTCTCATCCCGCTCTCTCTGGCTCTCTCTCTCTCACTCATCGATCCCGACCGCCCTCTCTCTCTTCCCGGTTCCCTCTCGAGGCCGCGCCTCCTGCAGCCAGCCCCGTTGCCCCGCCTACTGAAGCCACCACCTCGACGGCAGGCCTCCTGAAGCAAGCTCCGACGCCCCACCTCCTGGGCACTGCCCTCCTCATGCTCATTCACATGGGTTAGTTAAAATTTCAATGTTCTTCTGTGTTAGTTAAATTTCAATTTTGATGCTGATTCTCATGTAAAGATTGGATGTGTAGGTGAATTGTAGCTTATAGGCTTTGTTTGGGAAAGACCCATCACTGGTAGTTAGAATTGTAGTTTAGGTGAATTGTAGTTAAAATTTTCCACCGGCAAACCTAGGTAATTTAGGTGAATTGTAGTTAAATTTTTTCATGTAGGTAATTTGGGTGAAATTTTGGGGGTTTTTTTTAGTCGTTGGGTTTTGAGCTTTTGTGCATGCTAATGTGGAACTTAGTTGAAATGGGAGGATCAGATGTTAGGATGATGAAGATGGGTTTTTTTTTAGGATGATGAAGATGGGTTTTTTTTTTTCCTCCAATTTGATGGAGGAATAAAGCTTTATGTTGTTGGTTAGTTGATAAGGAAGTAATTGGAAATGAAAGAAGGGAACGTCGATGGGAAAGTGATACAGATTCTTCCTTCCATTTTCATGAATAAGGATTGAAGTATCCCACAATTCTAAACCTAGCTCACATACCATGGGAATAAAAGCTTTATGTTTTAGTTGATAGTGAAGTAATTGGAAATGAATGAAGTGAACTTTGATGGGAAAGTGATATAGATTCTTCCTTCAATTTTCATGAATATGGATTGAACTATCTCACAATTCTAAACCTAGCTCACGTACCATTTGGAAAACACTAGATCCCTACAGAAAATTTCTTTCCAGTGAAGCGTGACATTCTCAGATTTGGCATGATTAAATTCTAATATCTAAAGGATACCCATTTTTCCTTCCAGTTTTTTTAAATTTTAGTTAAAAAGTAGCCATTGTTAGCCACTGCTAATAATGCAAAATAGCAACTTGATTAGTAAGAGTAAGTATAATGATTTGATTGTAGTTTCCATTTTCAGAAAGTATAATTATTGTCTTACTATGCAAAACTGCAAATTAATTAGAATATATATTTGGTTTTGATTAACTGAAACGGCAAAATATCTACATCTTGCCAAACTGAATACAAAGATTTTTGTAGCTGCTGTAAGTTATTAATTTATGTTGTGCCTAACTAAAAAGCGATGGCTGGTTATCTTGATAAATGGGTAGCTTCCTCAGTGCCTCCCAGTATTTTGGATGTGGATATTCTAGCAGCTACCATTTTATTGGGGGTAGCCATCAATTTTCAGTTAGCATGGATAAGAAGAGATATTTTTCCCTGGTAAAGAACCTCTCTTTCACTTTAACCTGCCCTTCTAGAAACTAGAGCCACTGGATACAACTATTTCATATCCTCTTCCTTCCCATGATACCAAATATTGGAGTTTAACTATGTCGAGAGGAGTATACCAATAGCTTTGAAAATCAACTATCCATATGAGAAAGTATTATTATTATCTGATAGTATATTAATATCAGAAAGTCTATTAATATCTGATAGTAGAATACACTGAGAACGTCAAAGTTAATCATCAAATATTTCCCCTCCTTTATATACAGAGCATGTTCTTCATCACAATTAAACAACATCATCTATTTGGCTTCTCGCTGCTTCCTTCAGTGGATAACATCTAAGTTTCTCTTATTTGTATGACAACTACAACTCTTTCATATTAGATAAGAAAATTCTTTCTTTTATGTTCTTGACATTATAATGTTACTTTCAAATCTTACAGGTTTAATGTTGACGTGGAAAAAACAGTAAGTGAAGCTTTTCATTGTGCTTTTGTCAAATTAATTGTCCACTTACTTTCAAATTTGTTTTTTTTCCATTATAGGTACAATTTCTTCGACAAAAAAATGTAGGGGTTACCATTCGAGATGAACGCGAACTTAATCTGATATCCCTTTGCAAGGTAAGCTTAACCCCTTATGTGTATTAGATGTGTATTAGATGCTCATTATTTATATTTTTTCAAAGGTTTTTCAAAGGTTTTGCTAAAAAATCATTACATTTTCTAACGAAATCTTGATTTTTATTTTGTATCTTGCATCATATGAAGATATTTGCCCCCAGAGCCTTATATATATGATGCCTTATAATTTGTCCACAGTCTTCCCAATAAAATGTATCAGGAGCATAACTATGCAGATAGTTTGTAAATGATGCATTGCACGATAATCTGCTTGTAACTACCGTTCTGGCTATTTTTCATTTTTCCCCTTTTGTAGTATTCTATTTGAAATTGAATGAAATACTCTGTTTTTGGCTCTTGATTATTTTAATTAGATCTTGTTCATGAAATTCTTCGTTCTTGTCGTTTGAGCTATTCATGCTGTTCCTATTATCTTCTATTTAATTGTGAAAATTTTTATTTGAACCCTATTGATTTTGATCTATCTCTTAATTGAACCCAATAATCCAATTTCATTTGTTCTTAACCCAAATCCGCTATTATTGGACCCTAATTCACCAACCCAGTATCCTAATTGTACCCTATAAATACAACTCTAATGCAAACCCTAAAAATTACACAATTATGAAATCCTAGCAGCTTATTCTCTCTCCTCTCTCCTCGCCGTTCTCTCTCTCCCGACTGAGTTGAGTTCCCGTCCAAAACACCCCCATCTCCTTCCTGTCGCCTTCTCCAACCAATCCCCACCCTCCGGCGACCTCCTCCTCATCGCCAAATCCCAGTGCCACCCTCCTAGCGTCGCCAGCCAAGCAACCAGGATCCCCCCTGTCCTCCTTCTCCTCTGCTTCGCTCGTCAATGCCAGAACCCAAAAAGCTTGACGTTGCTTCTCTGTTTCGATTGCTCGCCGACAGCGCCAGCGCCAACCCTGAGCGTCGTCGCCGACTTTGCGCCGCTCGCAGACGACCCAGTGCCAGCGCCGCCCTCGGCCGTGGTCAACCCCGCTGTTGTTGCGGCATTCTCTTTATTTGCTTTGTTGTTTGTTTCTTTGGGTTATTGCACGTATATTGCACGTGCTATTGGTGGATTGTGCTAATTCGTGAGTTCGTTGCTTCGGGATTCTTATCCTGTTATTCTTGGTATTCGTTTTCACCATTTATAAGGCAAGTCACCGTCCACTTGAATTGTTAGTTGTATCAAATTCAAGTTTTGTTAAAACTCTTGCAAGTAGATCTCTTTGTTATTGTATTATCCATTGTTCATCTCTTCGTTGGGTCTATTTAGGGTTTACACGAGCTAACCCCAATATTCTTGACATCGTGCCACTTTTGACTCTAAAGTTTCGATCTTTCATGAGTGCATATAGAATTGATAATAGGGTTGTTCATATAATCGTCACACAAATAAATTATTGTAGAGACAATTGATAGGTTGTATGTAGTTTGATCGATTGATGATAGATTGATGATAAATTGATCTATGAGCGTTGTCTAATTTTATTTATCATTTTTTGACACCCATCATGTTAATTACACAATTTATTGACTAAATAATTTATGACCATCATGCTAATTTATTTATTTTCAAGAAAAACACCCTAAAAACTGTATATTGGTTGCTGACCTGTATATTGACTGCTGTTTTTGAACCAGTAAATGATCTTAAAATGAATTACTCTTTGAATATGAATTGTAGCCTTATCTTTCTAATTTCCAGAACATATTGAATTTTTGAATTCCGAGTTGCTTAGCAAAAGTTATGCATGTTTTACTACAGCTGTGTTTTTACTTTCAGATTTTCAAATTATTGTATCTTTCATGTTTAAACAGTAAAAAGGCTGATCAAATGTTAAAATTTTGCTCTGATAATTTTCAGATTTTCAGTAATCATGGTTAGGAGTCTAGAAAATATTTTTAATGAATTTAATGTTGAGTTTTTGCTGATTTTAAAAATAAAATACCATGATGTCGAAAGTGCCTGAACATGAAATCTGTAAAAAACATTGTGATTGACCTAGCTACTGTTATCGGATTTTGAACTTTAAATATGAGTTAGAACCGTGTGGAAGCCTAGTTTCTAGAATTTCTAACGGATTCACTTTTCAAGTTCTGAAACAGCAGGAAACTGCATTTTTGTACAAACTGCTCTTGCTGTCCAGAATTTCATAATTCAGATTTTAATAGATTAATTATTCATATATTGTTCTATTCCATGAATTAATGTATATATGTTGTATTGAATGATCCCAATGAGTTATTGTCACCATTCTAATTATCCAACTTTATGTTACCAACCTATTGTTCCCTTATTGATACTATTGTTCACCGAAATGTCCGTTAATTTCATTTTGTATTGTTGCATTGATAAATAATTAATTAGCCGGGGTTTAAGGGATTGACTAGAATAGTTGATGATATAGGAACTTACTCGGATGATGGCCTGTGATTATTACCGATATCATTATCGTGTAAGAAATTACACATGGCCCATGTTATTACCATTATCGTCATCGTACCCAGTACATGAACTATATAACCTACCACTTAAGTCTAAACAAAATTGATTGTATGCATAAACCCTGTAGAATGGGATGCAGTAGTACATGCATTAGTTAGGATTTAAAATGATTAATAGACATAAGGATTGACACATCATCGACATTGCATATTGTTCATCATTGTTTCTATTAATACCGAATATTGGCTAAGTGTTACCGTTATTGATCATTGATCACCGTTACCGAATATTGCATCATTGTTTATAGCCATTGTACAGATTATCATGGTATCGATTATTGTTATTGTCACGTGTTATTGATTCCAATTGCTCCAATAATTCATTGTTATACCGTTATCTCATTGTTCTCTGTTTTCTCTACTTATTGTCTATGACTTGGTCTAAGGACAAATTTTCTTCTCTTTTATATGAAGTGTACACAGGTTATGAAGGATAATTGCCTGCTAGAATTGGAGAACAAACTTTTTGAAGTACTATTGCTTTAATAATAAAATGTTATTTCATTGAACTATTGTATTGAGACTTATTACTTTTGTGTTTGAGATTTATTATTGTATTGGGCTTATGTCCTGGATTTTATTTTGTTCCAGACGTTCGATTATTATTGTATTTGGATATTTTTATTACTTTATTCCAAGTATTATTGTTCATGAGATTATTTTTATTGACTGCACAAATGTTCTGTATTGATTATATTATTGAGTTAATCGGATAAACAACTTATGGGAGACGTTAGTCATTTGTTGGGCTATTGTCATGTACTCGTATTCCGTTTTTTTGGGAAGCGGGGCATGACAAGGTTTTTAGCGGTATCAGAGCCCGGGTTTGGATAATATATCAATCAAACTTGGCTAAGGAAAGGAAGTTTAGCTTTGATTGATATATTAATCAGATTTGGGTTTTATCGGCTTGACTCAAAAGTATGAGTAATACAGTGATCGCATGAACAGTTGATATTCAACGTATGATCTGAACTCTAACCGTTTGATTCTTATTGCAGACCATGGCTAGGAAAGGTGCTTCTTTTTCCAGTGCTGTTGATGATTAGCCTGATGTGCCCACTGGTGCGCAGTTGATGCAAATGCAACGTGAGCACAATGAATTGGTGATGTAGATGCAACGGGAACATAATGAACAGTTGAGAATGGCTTATGAAGCTACTAACAGAGAACCCGTTGCGCCTGGCCCCATTGTGCTGCCACCGAGACCTAGAAATGTGTCAAATTTCATGAGGCTCCATCCGAACAAGTTCTCGGGCACTGAAGGTCCACTTGAAGCCGAGCAATGGCTTATCAGGACCGAACAGTTGTTGACTGCAGCACGTATTGTGGATGTGGATCGTGTGGATGTAGTGAGCATCCAACTTGTTGACCTTGCCTACATCTGGTGGCAGAATGAGGCTGAACGATTGAGCCGACCCATTCCCTGGGCCACTTTCTCTGAGAGCTTCCTCACGAAGTTCTTCCCTAATGTCACCAAGAATGAGATTGAACGACAGTTTGTTTCTTTAACTCAGCTTCGTCAGATAGTGTTCATTTATGCTTTTAGTTGTTATTTCATAAAGTATCTACATTTTGAATCAGGAGAATTGTACCGTGGATGAGTACGCTGCAGAATTCGCCAGACTAAGTCGTTTTGCTACTGCTATGGTATAAAATAACGAAGATAAAGGCCGTCGATTCCTGTTGGGCTTGGACATTGAGATTCAGGACTGTATTGCTGCCTTCCGACTTCACTCTTATGCTGATATCCTGAATGCTACAAGAATTCAAGAACATACCAGTTCAAGGAAGCGTCCTATTCAGCATTCTGTTTCTGCTAGGCCTTCTGTAGGGCCTATTAGGAGGCCAGCTCCGCCCCTTCCTGCTAGGGCATTGCCTTACCCACCTGCTATCCAAAGGTCGAGCCTAGTCTATACGTATTGTCACAAGACTGGGCATTTGCGCCAAGATTGCAGGATTGCAAACCACCAGTGCCTTGCATGTGGAGGTGTGAACCACATGGTTTGTGATTGCCCTAGGGCCAGACCTCTTGCACCAATTGGAGGTTCTGCTCCTCAGTGGGTGCTTGTTCGCGGTCAGGGTGGACCACCTTTTCCTCCGTAGAGGCAGGTCTATGATAAGAGGAGAGCTGCTCCTATGGGTAATCTTCCTGCAAATCGTGGTCAGGCTTACAACTTGACTACGCAGGATGCTGAGACTACTTTAGGCATTGTTGCAGGTATACCTTTAGTTGTTTTTCACTTTGTACTTTATTTTGGATTTCCTTCCTATTTATTTCTTCTATCCTGTTGTTATTCATGTTAGCCTTCCATCCATGTCAGTTTCCTACATCTTGTTTCTGCCTTTTGTGTTCTTGTCATGCCCCGCTTCCCAAAAAAGGGAAACGAGATACGGATACGTGACTAAGTCCAGCGAATGATTTTCATCATCAATAAGCTGTCAGGATCTTTACAACATTTCACAGGAATATAAGAGTAAGAAGCAAGAGAAGTCAACCACGCATGCATAAATGAATTAATGTACCAACAGAATTTACTTGAAACAAAATGTAATAATCTCAAATAAACCAGATCTGGAAACAAGTCAATAATTCTGGGTCACATTGCCCAATACAAAATAATCCAGGTGGTAGATACATTTATTCAAAATAAGCAACAGGAAAAAATAATAATAGTAGCAAGAACTCCATGAACTAAAATCTCAGATCACTTACTCCATTAGGCAACTGGTTACCAAAATCTGCAATTTAATAAATTGCAGGAAGATGAAAAGAAAACAAAACTCCCGTCAATGCGTGTTACGGGCCGCTTGTAGTGCAGTCACAAGTACAGGAATAAAATAAACAGATATAGAGTAACAGTGGAAACAACATAGCATGGAATAGGCATGTAAACAATGCAGGATAATTATCATGAATTAGAAAACAAAATCAAGTAACATGATATACTAATAGGTACAGGTAACATGTATCAAGTGTCATGTAAATAGGTAAACAGGTAATCAGGTTTACAGGTAAACAGGTATATAGATAGCATGTGCAGGTGTCATGTAACAGGTTTTATATTATGTCAAGTTTTGTATTTAATTCTAACTAGGTAGCACTTCATGCATCCCAAACTTTTACCACATGGTTGCTACATTCAAATAAGTTACGTTTAGATTTCGTAGTGGAGTCCATAGGGCCGTGTACTCAGGGATCAGGTAAACAAGAACAGGGATAGGTACAGGTACAGGTACAGGTATAGGTACAGGTAGAACCTAATGGTCCTTTTCTGAGTACATCATCTTATAGGGAAGTGTGTGTTGGATCCTGTAGGCTAAGCAACAAACACTAGAGGGGGGGTGAATAGTGTTTATCAAAAATAAATTGCGGAATAAATAATCTCTCTCTCGGCACAGTCGACTTAGTGGTGAACCAGTCGACTGGTATAGCAAAAATAAAATAAATTTAAACTCTCGATCCAGTCGACTTATAGATAAGGCAGGCGACTGATGAAGTAAAGAGAACAACTAATACAAGACTGAGCAGTCGACTGATACGAATCTGAGTCGACTGGCCAGACAAGTTTTGCAGAGTTTAAATAAGTAAAAGTAAATGCAGACACAAGATAATCAAACACAGAGTACACAAGATATATCCTGGTTCGGTCCTCCCGACCTACATCCAGTCCCCAAGCAACCCACTTGAAATTTCCACTATTCTTGAAAAATTACAAGAATACCCTACGGCATTACGACAACAACCTTGTCTAACCCGTAGTCCTTTCTCTCAACCAGAGAAAGCAACCCACTCTACTACCAAGAGTGAAAAGACACCGACTCTACAACCAAGAGTCAACAACCACTCTCCAACCGAGAGCAAAAGTACAAGAAGAATTTTTACAATCAACCTATAGCCTTGTTGGTGTATGTATTGATGCACGAGGCTAAATCACAAGGTTGACTTCTATACTCAGTCCAGAGCGAATTCAATGCTATACTGGACTGAATGTAGAGAACCAAAGTGTATGAACTTTGAAAGCTTTGTTTCTCACAGAAAAATTTCTTAAAAAGTTTTTCACAGGAATGCTCGGGTGTATTAAAAATCAAGTTATTCTTTTCTGTGAGATATGAAACTCTATATAAGGAGTTTTGATCCCCTGAACGTTGGAAAACAGTTACATAACTGTCAACCAACGGATCAGAACTTTTGATTTTGAAAAAATTTGATTTTGAAAATCAGAAAACGGTCAAAAGCTCTCGAACAGCCGACTGGGTTGCCATATGAGTCGACTGATCAGAGTTTGAATAATTTTAAACAGTTTTGTACTTATCAGTCGACTGGCAAAAGCTTAAGTCGACTGGTACTTAAAAGTTAAAATTCTTCAAACTGTTTTGACTTATTTTTGAGGGTTTTTAAGAGACACACATTATGAAATTTTGAGTAGTGTGTGTGTGTGTGTGTTGACAAGGCTTTACATCAGACTAAGACTCAACAAGAAATAAAATACAATGTTTACAAGACAAAATAATATAACACATTTGAGCTTGAAGTCTTGAGTCTTGAGTCTTGAATTGAAACTTGATCCTTGTCTTCTTCATCTGTATCTGTTTGAGCTTGTTTGTTTGTTCAGCTATAATTGTCTTTAGTCTCTGCACTGCAATGTCAGCTGTATAACATAGACACATGTTGCACTGTGTTGTGATCATCAAAATCAAGAATCAACATTCTCCCCCTTTTTGATGATGACAACACAATAGCTGATAACAGTTTATAAATAGACATACAAGCATAGACTTTGAAAGCTCCCCCTATTAAAAACACAATATGCATACATAAAATAAAATCTTGATATACAGAATGTATCAGACGACTGCACAGTGAAAGACTGGAAAATAGAGCAGGCGACTGCACAGTGAAAGCAGTTTAACAAATATCACAGTTTCATAGCTGCAGCAGCAGTCGACTGGATCCTTTTGTTAAGTCGACTGACCAGAGAGATTTAGCACAGATAGAACATAACACACAGACAAAAATGTAACACATAGATAAAAAATAACTGAGAACTGAGAGCATTCTTTCTCTCCCCCTTTGGAATCATCAAAAAGCATAAAGTAACCAGATTTTGCATTAAAAAGAATGTCTAATACATAGAAACAAAATGCATTAAAAGTAAAATTACATAGATAATAATAAAAAAAAGTAATCTTCAATCATCTTCTTCGGAGTCCTCGTCATCGTCTTGAGAAGGAGGACAAAACTGAGAAGTGAAGAGATGAGAGAGATGGGCTACCTCAGAACCAATATGGTCTAGTTTGGAACCAAGGGAAGAAAGATGTCTATCGACTGTGACTGAATGGTTCATTAGGTAAGACACACAGTCGTACATGGTTCGAGGGTCATCATAATTGGCTTGAGGGAGAGGTGGATCATCAGATGTAGAAGGTTGAGAGGCTCTAGGTTTAGAAGATGAACCTAAGGGAGCTTGGGACATTGGAGGAGACCTAGGGGGTGAGCGAGTAGGAGCATCAAGCAGTTTCATGCGTGCCAAACTAGCACGATCGAAACACTCATATCTAGACACAACATTTGTCTCCGACTCAAGATCAACTTTAAAAGCTGTAAAGACTCTAGTAAGGAAACCTCCAAAGGGTAGAAAATGAGTGTGGTCTTGATAAAGTTTGGAAAAAATAACTTGACCCCAATCAACAGCTATCCTACCAAAAATTGCATATATAGCTTTTTGTAACTCAATAGAATATTGGTCATAACTCCCTTTTTTAGGAAGAATGTTATAAGCTAATATTCTACCGACAAGCTTAGCAATTGGTCTTAGATTTCTGCTTGTCATTGGAAGTCGAGAATTAGGTAAGAGAATTTTAGACAATATAGAAGCATCATCTAAAATAACTTCATCAAGATGAATTCTAAAACAATGTATCTGCTACTTGTTTATCAGTAGAGATAAAGTCTAAAGATATATCTCCTTTTAAAACATGATCACGTAGAAAATGATGTCGAATATCAATATGTTTCGTACGTGAATGTTGAATCGGATTTTTAGATAGATTAATTGCACTGGTATTATCACACATAATTGAGGGTTTCTCAAATGAAATACCATAATCTAACAAGGTTTGTTTCATCCATAAAATTTGTGCACATGCCAAACTTGCAGCGATATATTCAGCTTCTGTGGTTGATAGGGATACGGAGTTTTGCTTTTCACTGCACCAAGATACTAGGGAATGTCCCAAAAAGTGACATGTACCACTAGTACTCTTGCGATCAGTTTTGCTTCCAGCAAAATCGGCATCGCTATAAGACAAAAGTTGAAAATTATCGGTGCGTGGATAAAATAAACCATATTCAGATGTGCCTTTAATATATCTTAAAATTCGTTTCACTGCTTTTAAATGAGACTCTTTAGGACTAGATTGATATCTAGCACATAAACATACGCTGAACATAATATCTGGTCTACTTGCTGTAATATATAAGAGGGAACCAATCATACCTCGATAGAGTTTTTGATCAACACTCTTACCTAATAAGTCTTTGTCAAGAGTAGTAGTAGTAGCCATAGGTGTGGATTTACTACTAGTACTATCCATGTGAAAACGTTTGAGTAATTCCTTTGCATATTTCCCTTGATTGATAAATATGCCATTTGAGGACTGTTTAATTTGCAATCCAAGGAAATAATTGAGTTCACCCATGTGAGTCATCTCAAATTCATTTTTCATGGTATTAGCAAATTCTTGACATAGATTATTATTTGTAGAACCAAAAATTATATCATCAACATATATTTGTATGATTAAGATATCATTCTCAACTCTTTTGATAAACAAAGTAGTGTCTACTTTACCTATTTCAAATCCTGTTTCTAAAAGAAAAGTTTTTAAACGATCATACCAAGCACGAGGTGCTTGTTTAAGACCGTATAAAGCCTTTTTCAATTTATAAACATGATCTGGAAATTGTTCATGTTCAAAACCTGGTGGTTGTTTAACATAAACATTTTCCTTAATAAACCCATTAAGAAAGGCACTTTTCACATCCATTTGAAAAAGTATAAAATTCATAAAACAAGCAAAAGATAATAAAATACGAATAGATTCTAGTCTAGCAACAGGAGCATATGTTTCATCAAAATCTATACCATCTTCTTGATTATATCCTTGGGCAACTAATCTAGCCTTGTTCCTTACAACTTGTCCTGATTCATCTAACTTATTCTTGAATACCCATTTGGTACCAATGATAGTCTGATCAGGAGGTCTAGGAACTAAATCCCATACATCATTCCTTATAAATTGGTTTAGTTCATCTTGCATGGCATTCATCCAATATTCATTCTCACAAGTTTCTTGTATATTTTTCGGTTCAAAATCCGACAAGAATGTTGTATGAGAGATCATATTAACATGTGAACGTGTCTGAATACCATGGGAGATGTCACCAATTATTAAGTCATGAGGATGATCTTTAACTTCAACAAATGACTTTGGTAAAGTTGAAGATATCTCAATCGGATCAGTCGACTTGACTGCTTCTTCAGTCGACTGCTTTACGTCAGTCGACTGGGAGACCTTATCAGTCGACTTATCAGATAGATTAGTTTGCTCTAAGGATTTAATCACATTATCTAACGGTGATAAATCAGTTTCATCATCTTTATTTAATGTTGATGAAGGTAAGGATTCATCGAATGTAACATGCATTGATTCTTCAATAGTCATTGTAGACTTATTGAAAATTCTATATGCTTTACTCCTATTTGAGTATCCCAAAAAGATACCCTCATTAGATCTAGGATCAAATTTGTCTAAATTATCTTTTGTGTTTAGAATAAAACACTTGCAACCAAATGTCTTAAAGTAAGAGACTTTAGGAATTTTATTAAAAAATAACTCGTAACAAGTCTTCTTTAGTTTAAGTCTTAGAAGAATTCTATTCAAAACATAACAAGCTGTAGCAACAGCTTCAGCCCAAAAATGCTTTGGTAGATTGCTTTCAACAAGCATAGTACGTGCGCATTCTTGCAAAGTCCTATTTTTCCTTTCAACCACACCATTTTGTGGTGAAGCTCTAGGAAATGCAAATGAATGTGTTATACCATTCTTGTTGCAATATTCTGTAAATGTTTCATTTTCAAATTCTCCACCATGATCACTTCTAATAGTGACTATGGTTAGAGATCTTTGATTTTGAACACGTTTACAAAAATGTGCAAACTCTTCAAAAGCATCATTTTTATGTTTTAAAAAGAATGTCCAAGTGATTCTTGAAAAATCATCTACTAAAACAAACACATATCTACTTTTATTTAAAGAAGCAACTCTAGTAGGGCCAAATAAATCCATATGAATTAATTCAAGTGGCCTACTAGTAGAGATTACGTCTTTTGTTTTAAAAGTGGATTTGATTTGTTTTCCTAGTTGACATGCATCACATAACTTATCCTTTTTAAAGGATAGTTTTGGCAGTCCTTTAACTAGGTTATATTTAGATAATTTTGAGAGATTTTTCATGTTCACATGTCCAAATCTTCTATGCCATAACCAAGATTCATTGTTAGAGGCTATCAAACAAAAATCATTTGAAAAATCAATTGCATTCAAACATAATTCATAAATATTATTTTTACGAAAGCCTTGAAAAACAACATTTTGCATAGTAGAATCATAAATTAAGCATGCATCTTTTTCAAAAACTATTTTATAACCTTTATCACACAATTGACTAATGCTTAAGAGATTATGCTTTAAGCCATTAACCAAAAGCACATTTTCTATAATAGGGTTAGATATTTTACCGACCATGCCAATACCGATGACTTTGCCAATACACATATAATAGGTAGAATTACACATATTCAGCATATAAGAATTGATATAAGCAATTCTATCATTCTGATTAAGACTGACTGGAACCCATACTAGTTTGTTCTGTCCAGTCGACTTACCAGTGTTGCTCAGTCGACTGTTGGTGTACATCAGTCGACTGGTAGATGCACTAGGTCGACTTATAGGAGGTTTTGATCTTATGGAATAAGATCCACTTTCTCTGGACAGACGACTGGTAGTATGGTTCAGTCGACTTACCCGAATGTTAGTTTTGCTTTTATCACTGAAATTAACAACCTTTGGTTTTGCAAAGAAATCATACAACTTGTGTGTAACACTAGAAATAGATGCTGATTTATTCTTACTAGTGTTTAAAACAGGAGATTCTTTTACAGAAGGTTTTTTAAAACCAAGTCCAAATTTTTGACTAGATGTAACTTGATGATGAAGCATATCATTTAAATTCTCTTTGCCTTTGTTAAACTTAGACACGTTCTTTGAAATCTCTTCATAATTCTTTTTGAGAGTTTCAAGATCAGTATCTAAACTTGCAATGCGAGAATTTAAGGATTTTACTTCCTTATCAAGGTTAAGATTTTCTTGATTAAGTGTTTGATTCACTTTCTCAAGATTCTTAACTCTAATCTTCTCTTTCTTTAACTCTTGGAATATTTCATTAAAAGCATCAAGAAGATCTTCGGAATCATAATCATTACTTACATGTTCTTGTGCAGCCATAAAACACACATTTGCCACTTCGTTATTTTCATCCGTTTCTTCTTCGGAAAATGAATCACTATCATCCCATGTAGCTTGATAGGCCTTTTTGTTCTTGGCAAATTTGTTCTTTGGATATTTGTCCTTCTTGAAGTTGGATGATTTTCCCTTGTTCTTTGCATTTTCTAAGGGACAATCCTTCTTCATGTGACCTATTTTATTGCACCTGAAACATGTAGGAGGGTCATTAGAATCTTTACTTTTAGAATGAAACTTACCCTTCTTTAAGAACTTCTTGAATTTCCGAGTGAACATTGCTATTTCTTCTTCATCTTCTTCCTCATCTTCTGAGTCAGTCATGGCTTTAAAAGCCAATGATTTCTTCTTTGCTTGGTGTGATTCAGTATCTTTCTTTCGATCTTCAAGTTGAACCTCATATGCCATGAGATTACCAACAAGATTCTCGAGAGTAAGTGTTGACAAATCATTCGCCTCCTCTATGGCTGTGGTTTTCTTCTCCCATTATGGAGTGAGTGCACGTAGGACTTTTCTGACCATCTCTGCTTGGGTATAGATCTTTCCAAGCGCCACAAGAGAGTTTGTGATGTCTGTGAATCTTGTAATCATCTCGGACACAGTCTCATTGTCCTTCATTCTGAACATCTCAAACCTGTGGACAAGAACAGAAATATTAGACTCTTTTACTTTATTTGTTCCTTCATGTGTTACCTCGAGTGTATACCAAATTTGATGTACGGTTGTAGCATTGGATACACGATTGAATTCTTCCTTCGTCAGTGCACAGAATAAAGCATTCATTGCTTTGGCATTGTTCATAGTCTGACTCTTTTGATCATCATTCCATTGTGCATATGGAATGGTAGGGGCAGTGTATTCCGTCTCTGTCATTTGCCATATCTCGTAGTTGATTGATTGGAGATAGATTCGCATTCGGCACTTCCAATAATTGTAGTTCGTTCCATCAAATAGTGGTGGCCGTTGTGTAGATTGGCCTTCATGGTACTGATTTGTATTTGAAGTAGTTGCCATAGCCTGTAACCTTGCTCTGATACCAAGTGTTGGATCCTGTAGGCTAAGCAACAAACACTAGAGGGGGGGGGTGAATAGTGTTTATCAAAAATAAATTGCGGAATAAATAATCTCTCTCTCGGCACAGTCGACTTAGTGGTGAACCAGTCGACTGGTATAGCAAAAATAAAATAAATTTAAACTCTCGATCCAGTCGACTTATAGATAAGGCAGGCGACTGATGAAGTAAAGAGAACAACTAATACAAGACTGAGCAGTCGACTGATACGAATCTGAGTCGACTGGCCAGACAAGTTTTGCAGAGTTTAAATAAGTAAAAGTAAATGCAGACACAAGATAATCAAATACAGAGTACACAAGATATATCCTGGTTCGGTCCTCCCGACCTACATCCAGTCCCCAAGCAACCCACTTGAGATTTCCACTATTCTTGAAAAATTACAAGAATACCCTACGGCGTTACGACAACAACCTTGTCTAACCCGTAGTCCTTTCTCTCAACCAGAGAAAGCAACCCACTCTACTACCAAGAGTGAAAAGACACCGACTCTACAACCAAGAGTCAACAACCACTCTCCAACCGAGAGCAAAAGTACAAGAAGAATTTTTACAATCAACCTATAGCCTTGTTGGTGTATGTGTTGATGCACGAGGCTAAATCACAAGGTTGACTTCTATACTCAGTCCAGAGCGAATTCAATGCTATACTGGACTGAATGTAGAGAACCAAAGTGTATGAACTTTGAAAGCTTTGTTTCTCACAGAAAAATTTCTTAAAAAGTTTTTCACAGGAATGCTCGGGTGTATTGAAAATCAAGTTATTCTTTTCTGTGAGATATGAAACTCTTTATAAGGAGTTTTGATCCCCTGAACGTTGGAAAACAGTTACATAACTGTCAACCAACGGATCAGAACTTTTGATTTTGAAAAAATTTGATTTTGAAAATCAGAAAACGGTCAAAAGCTCTCGAACAGTCGACTGGGTTGCCATATGAGTCGACTGATCAGAGTTTGAATAATTTTAAACAGTTTTGTACTTATCAGTCGACTGGCAAAAGCTTAAGTCGACTGGTACTTAAAAGTTAAAATTCTTCAAACTGTTTTGACTTATTTTTGGGGGTTTTTAAGAGACACACATTATGAAATTTTGAGTAGTGTGTGTGTGTGTGTGTTGACAAGGCTTTACATCAGACTAAGACTCAACAAGAAATAAAATACAATGTTTACAAGACAAAATAATATAACACATTTGAGCTTGAAGTGTTGAGTCTTGAGTCTTGAACTGAAACTTGATCCTTGTCTTCTTCATCTGTATCTGTTTGAGCTTGTTTGTTTGTTCAGCTATAATTGTCTTTAGTCTCTGCACTGCAATGTCAGCTGTATAACATAGACACATGTTGCACTGTGTTGTGATCATCAAAATCAAGAATCAACAGTGTGCAGTCAGGTAATCAGGTAAATAGGTACAGGTAGAACTTACTGGTTCTCTTCCGAGTACACCTTCCCATAGGAAAGCATGTAGTCGGCTAATCAGGTAAACAAGATCGTGTATCATGTAGTCATAAACACGTAACAGGTGGGAATCATGGGCCCCCTTCTAACTACACATTTCTATATTTTTCACTACTAGATCTTTCCCTTAACCCTGGCTTGGTTATTTGTTATTATTATCAAACAGGAATGTATGTGTCACAAACAGGGCAACAATAACATGGCATGAACAAGTAACAGGTTCAGGTTTAAAGATAAATATGTACAGGTGATAGATAAAACATAAAAGGATAGAACAACAAAAATTATAGTTCATGACAGCATGACAATACTGCACTAAATCTGGAATTCCCGTTGCTACAAATATGCAAATCTGGATCCATTAAAAACTCTAGAAAATAGACTCTCGGTCGAATTCAAAAAACATACATAAGTCATATGGTATTTCACAAAAACAAGTCTCAAAACAGGTTTGTATCCAGAAAACATGTTCATCCAGAAAATCAGAAGTTTGCATTCATAAACAGGAAAACACCATAAAAACTTACTGATTAAATCCAAAAAAATCTGGGGTATTCCTTAGTATGTTTAGTATCAGAATAGAAAGTTTTATAATTTTCCAACATAGATAGTATACTCAATTAAAATCAGAAAGCAGCAAGATACAGCAATTTCGTAAATCTGAAATCATAAACACAGTAGTACTAAAACAGCAATGAGTAGTACTAAAACAGCAATAGATTACAAAATATAAATCAAAATCCAGATCCGTTAAATGGTGATAAAATAGATACAGTAGGATACAATTCATATTCACAAAGTTTTTCTAAACAGTAAATAGAATCAAGTCGAAATTATGTTTCTGTACTGAACAATATGAAAATTCTGTATGTATAGTAGTTGTTTACAAGAATGGAATAGTTTATAAAAGTCATCAATTAAATCCACAATAATTAGGGGTTGATCCCAATCAAGTCTAGTTGTATTTAGCAAAATAATGGATCAAAATATTATCTTTAACATCAGTATAAAAATAATTTACTCTCTAGAATTTATCTAAAACCGAATATGTAGTTTTCTACACATCTGTAGTAAAATAGCCATAACTTGCAACTCATAAATCGAAACCAAGATCTGTCAATATACAAAATTTTCTATAATTCATGTTCACAAATAATTTTCATATACTGAACTTAATAGGGTCTAAAATACTGATCCAGAACGGGGTAACAGAAAAGACAGAAATAAACTTCATGTATAAAATCAACTAGGTCATATGTAACACATCTAAATCATAACAAAGGGTGAAGTATGGTGTACTAGATGTTCAAGCAACATAGTATAGGGTGTTTGGGAAGTCCACAATGAGTTATACTACAATGAGCCCATCAAACGTACAAGATCATACAACACCTCATAATTCACGAACACATGCATGTATACAAGAATTGATCATCTCTAAGTTTAAATTCATGTCGTGTGTGTAATGAGACAACTACAGACGAATTAACACATAGAGACAAGATATAACAGAAGTTTTGCACAAGAATTGTCTCTAGAACACACCTACAGTACAGGCAGTATTTAGTACTTATATTACACAACAAAAAAAATACAAGTTACTTGCCTTGAAATTGACGACGGATCATATGCAAAGAAGGAGAATAACAGGAACGGATTTCTGGGTAACGAACACAATACCAATGAACGGCTCTCAAACAAGATGATCACAAACACAAGGCACGGATCTCGATGATCAAGAGGATGATCAAGATGTTGAGGATGATCACGAAGTAGATCCGACAGTCGAGATCAAAGACCAAGATCAGATCAGATCAGATCGGATGGTCGAGATCTAGGTGATCTAGATCAGATGATGGTGATGATCAAGTTCAGATCAACATGATGATCAAGATCTTGAAGATGATCACGATCTCGATGATGATCGAATGGTCCAGAATCAAAGTAACTAACTCCTGCCCTGATCAACAGCAACGGCACTAGACAGCGAGACGAGGCATCGAATGCTAACGTTCTGGGGTCCACGGCGACTGGACAGGGCTGTCGGCATCGGGAGGAGCACACAGTACGGGGCGGTGCTACAGGAGGCAGGGCATCGCTGAGGCATCGCGATGCTGCTGTCGTTGTCGTGGTCGCAAACAGGGAGGAGGTAGGGACGCCGTCGTGATTGTTAGCATCGCGGTAGGGAGGGGACCAAGGCGCACAAGGGCATAGGGCGGAGCACTCTGTTTTGGAAGAAAAATAGGGGAGGGAGATGCGAGGGTGCTCGGGAGGCTGTCGACGGTGCAGGGAGGCACGTCGAGGGTAGCTCGATGGCAGAATGGAGAGGCACAATTGACGACGCACAGGCAGGATGACGAGGATGATTAATGAGGCGACGAGGGGCAAGGTGGTTGGGTTCGATGAAGATGATGGGTTTGACGAAGTTGTGAAGGCGATGGCGGGGATGAAGACGAGGAGGGTGCTCGGGTTGAGAAGATGATGGGATGGTGGTGGAGTGACAGGCTCAGAGGGGATGAGGTGAACGGGGAAGGAGGCAAAGGTAGGGGATGGATGAACAGTGGATTAGGAGGGTTGGCAAATGGATTAGAGGTGATTAGGTTAACAAGGGTTTAAATAGGGGATTAGGATTAGGGTTAAGGGGGGTATACTGGTATTGGTTTTTTTAGGTATTAAAAGAGCCAATAAAGAACAGATAGGGTATACGGTTTTTGGGTATAAAATCCAATAGGGAAAACAATTAGGATCTAGGTTAATTAAATAATTAAATCAATTATAATAATTAGTAATACAATAGTACAATGAATCAAATAGTATACATTGAGTTAATACTCAAATACTAACAAATATAATAGGATTTGATAGTAATAATAATAAGAAGAATAATAATAATAAGAACAGTAACAATAACAAGGTCATATGTAAAAAATGGGATTATATGAAAATCGTTTGAAAATAACAATAAATACAATTAATGAAATGAAATGGATTTTAACAGGAGATACAAAATAAATTTGAAATAAAATGAATTTAAAAAAACGAAAAATTTTGTAGAGAACCCAAACTCAGATAATACACACAAAATACTTATTTGCGAAAAAAGGGGTTATAGTTCTCACTTTGACTTCTTGCTAGGCATTATCCTTGTCCATTCCTTTCCTGCTCATGCTCTTTTTGACTCTGGTGCTACTCATTCATTTGTTTCCTCCCGCTTCGTCGATCTGCATCTCTTGGCTAGCAGCGGTATGCCCGTAGCTTAGAACATTTCTACAGGTGGAGGTGTTGTCGTATGTTCTCAAATTTGTGAGCAGTGCCCCTTGGTTATTGGTGACGTGGATTTTGTTGCCGATACTTATACTGAGGGAGTATTGTAGAACGAAATTGTCGGGGCCGGTCAAGATAAACCCAGCCCCACTTCCGTCGGCGCACGAGGACCGTCAACATACACGGTCCAGACCAAGGGTTCCTCAACCGACTAACAGGGGTCAGGAATGGTGCTCTCCACAATGAACTCTGCTAGGACTTGTTCCATGATAGCGGTTCGGGGTTGGTAGCTGATGTCGTGCTGGCTCAGCTCTTTAGACCATTTCATGAGAAGACCTGTCACGTCCCGTTCCCAAAATACGGGAATACGAGCAAGTGACATGGCCCAACGAATGATTTTAACATCATTCATAAGCTGTACCAGTCTTAACTCAATAATATGAAAAGAAATAATCACGACCACGCAGAAAATATAATCACATAAACGAGAAAAAAATCCAATAACCAAATCTGGAATACAAGAACATACCAAATAGCTCGAGAATATGCAATGTCGTAACAGTTCGGCGAGGTCCTTTCGGTTACCCATCACTGTACCTATATAACATAACTCAAAAGAAAGAGGAAGAGAACTCGTTAGAGCAAGCTTTGGGCAACAAGTAGTAGGAAGCAGTAAAATAGGAAATAAAGAACTATATAACAAGAACGAAAATTGGACTAATATTGGAGTCAATAAATGATAAACGGTAACAAAAACAAAAGTTGATAATCAATAATTTAGAATTAGGAATCAATGTTTAATAACCAGTATTCAGTACTAGTGTCAATGTTCAGTATTCATTTATGTCTATAAGTCTTTTATCAATCCTAACTAATGTACGTACTATTGCATCCCATACTACAGGTTCCATGCATACAATCAATTTCGTTTAGACTAAGGTGGTAGATTCTATACGTCATGTACTCGGCACAATATAACATTTCAATAATAATCACTGGCTATTTACCAATTTCTTGCACAATAACGATAACACTGGCCATTTGCAATTTCTTGCAAAATGACGATAACACTGGCCATTTGCAATTTCATGCACAATGACGAAAACACTGGCAATTTGGAATTTCTTGCAAAATGACGATAACGATATTTGGGAAACACGGGCCCCACACTCCCGAGTACAGTCACTATATGATCAACAACACTAATCAACCCTTAACCCCGGCTTGTTATCATTTTATTAACAATCATTTATGAACATGCATGTGATCAATGTGGACGATGGTATCAATACTCATGCAGAAGGTACAATTGATGAGACCGGTAGCACCCGTACAATTTCAAGATGATATCAAGAATATACAATACATGAAATATACAGGGTTCAATTCATTAAATATGGAAAATACGGTTTATTTGCAAAACATAACAATACATGGACACAGTTTACTATAATTTCTATGTGCAAGATTTTAAGTTTCTGTGTCGGGAACCGGGTCGAAACCTCAGTACAAACTTGGGCAAATGACAAGGCAGTATATGTGAATGTTCAATAGTATAATAAATTTACAGTTTGGGATTGAAGTCAACAATAATAGCACGATGAAAAGACTATGAATGAACAACATGGTACAATAAATAAACAATGGAGTTCAATTAGATATGATATTCAATTTGATTACTACTTGCCGGATTTTAAGGAGTATTTTTTCTTGAACTAGAAACAATAAAAATAAGTTCAAGTGACGCTTGTCTGTTAAGAGACGATTCTGAATATAAAAGAATAACGGGATAAGAATCCCTACGGCGACACGTGCACTCCCACGTGCACAACGAACAGCAAGAAATCCAACACTCAACAACAGCGGATCCAAGGAAAAACACCAAACGGCAAGTATTAGATCCCACTCCACACAACAACAATACACCAAGAGTAGCCACTCCCCTACTAGGAAAAATAGCAAATAGCATGGTAGATCCCCTTTAGGCAGAATAACAAACAGCAATGTGCCTCTTCCTCAACTTCGATAGAGAGAGAAAGAGCGGGAGTCAGCGGTGACCACGGCGGCTAGCGAAGCTAGCGCAACGTAGACAGAGGGTGGCACTAACACTGGTCGATGGGATGGAGGAGCAAGGCATCGATCGGCAATGGTTATGGGTTCAGCACAGAGAAGATGAAGGAGAAGAACGACGAGGTGAGGGCGGTTGCGGTGGTCGCGGTCGAGAAGCGATGGAGACTGAGTCGAGGATTAGGGGATGAGGGTCGAAGGATGCAGGCAGCGACCGGGGAAGCAAGCGGTGGTTCGGCCACGGGAGAACTCTATTTCGTTTTGAAATAGAGGAAGGAAGTGGGACGAAGACGATGTGGGTGAAGACGATGGGGGCTTGAGCTCGAGGGTGGTTCTAGCGGGAGAAGACGAACAGGCAAGATGGGTTCTTCGGTGGTTGTGATCAGAGGTTGAGGTCGTAGGGCTACGACGTGGTGATGGGAGGTCGCGAGGGGGAGCTTCGGTGGCGGATGTGGCGAGCTCGACGAAGATGGAGAATGAAGACGATGGGGATGGGGGCTTGAAGGCGACGAGCAAGGTTGAGCAACAGCAGACCTCGGCAAGTCAATGGGTTCGGCGAGAACTCAGTGGAAGAAGAAGATGACGGAGGTGCTTGACGGAGATGAAGACGTAGGGGAGGATGAGCTTCGTTTTGGTTTCAAAAGTAGGGCAGAGGGAGAGAGGGAGAAAGTAACGGGGAGAGAGAGAGAGAGAGAGAGAACATGGGGGAGGGGTTTTATTTAAAATATAACGATAATATAAATATAATAAATATAATGGGGAGAGATTATGGCGCTGATTACTAGGGATTCAATTTTCGGGCGGTTAAAGGATGTGGTGATGATTAGGAGAGATTGTGGAGATTGTGGGGGAGAAGATCCGGGATTGACTGGTCAATAACAGATTAGAGGGAGAAGATCTGGGTCTGGTTGTTAGGGAGAATTTGGGTTGTGGGTTTGGGCTTGGTGTATGGGTTCAAAACAATTTAATAATTTAGTCATAGGATTAGGCTTATGATAAATAATTAAACAATTGGGCTCGGTCTCAGGTTATTAATAAATAATCCAAATAAATATATAATTTGGGCTTTTAATGATGGGCTTCATACTACTAAATAATAATACAAAATTATGTTAAAATTAATGGTCTTTAACAAAAGTAGTAATAATAATACTAATAACAATACATATTAATAATAAAATTAATAATAACAATAATAATAATAACAACGATAACAAAATCACACTGGTAATAATAATAATAATAAACATAATAACAATACTGATAAGAACAATTATACAAGACAGAATATAATTTCTGTTCAACAATTTCGTGAAAGTAATTCAATAATAACAATAATAATAAAATAATGAAAACAATAATAGTAATAGTAGTAGTAGTAACAATAACAATAATAATAATAATAATAATAAAATAATGAAAACAATAGCATTAATAGTAGTAATAACAGTAATAATAACATTATGCAACAAAATAAGAATTTGACTTATCAACTTTATATTAAAATAATCCAAACAAGAATATATATAGTCGATCAAAAAAATGAAAAGTGAAGTTAAAATACACTATTATTTGAAATAACATAATTTTCGTTTAGAAAAAACTTTTTTAACTGAAGATTCAAAACAATTTTAACAAGTAATAATCGAAATACAGAAAATATTCGAGAAATACGTATTGACTGGAACAAGGGTTACAATCCTACCCACCTTACATCAAAACTTCTTCCTAAAAAATTGCATAGGCCGTATATAGGACAAGGCAAAGCAAACTTATGCGGGTAACAAAACAAGGGGTTCAAGGGAAAGGACAAAATGGTGTCAACACCAGAATAAGAAGGGAAATGGATAACAATGATGTCAAATTGAATGCATGAAAGAAAATAAACAGTAACAAAAGGAATGAAACAACACAAGATAACAAAGCAAGATACGGAATAGGTAGAATTGGAATCAGAGAGAGAAAGGACAGAGAAGAATCAAATCAAATAATGAGTCAACGGATGAGAATAAATGCAAGGGATTGAGGGAAGCAAACAATACAAGGAAGGAGAAACAGCAAGAGGATCCTGGGACTTGCAGGTTATGGGCCTACCATGCTTCCGCTGTGCCACTCTGATGGCGACGTTCCAAGTTGCAGACATATCGTTGTAGACCACATGGCACCAATCGACGAACCAGGCAAGAAGAAAAGAATGAGACACCGGAATCAAAGAAATATGGGTACAAAAAGAAAATACCCAATAAGGAATCAATCAATGCGAATGAATGGAAGGGACGAAACAACTAAGAAATGAATGAACTGAATATGAAGGGATCAAAACGTGGATCAAAAAGACTAGAATCTAGATATATGTTGGTTATCAATTATCCATGTGATTCACGGGTTGTACATATGGTTGAGTCTAACTGGTTAAACCAAACTAATCAGGGTCCAACCCGAAACTAGTAAGAGTCTAACTTGGCTAGATCCAAACTTGACTAACGTATTAGCCAACTATGACAAACACATTAGCCAAATCTGGCTCTGATACCACTAAAAACCCTGTCACGCCCCGCTTCCCAAAATACGGGAATACGAGCACGTGACATGGCACAACGAATGATTTTAACATCATTCGTAAGTTGTACCAGTCTTAACTCAATTACATGAAAAGAAATAATCATGACCACGAAGAAAACATAATCATATAAACGAGAATAAAATTCAATAACCAAATTTAGAATACAAGAACTTACCAAATAGCTCAAGAATATGCAATGCGGTAACAGTTCGACGAGTTCCTTTCGGTTACCCATCATTGTACCTGTATAACATAACTCAAAAGAAAGATGAAGAGAACCTGTTAGAGAAAGCTTCGGGCGACATGTAGTAGGAAGAAGTAAAATAGGAAATAAAGGACTATATAACAAGAACATAAATTGGAACAATATTGGAGTCAATAAATGATAAACGATAACAAAATCAAAAGTTGATAATCAATAATTTAGAATCAGGAATCAATGTTTAATAACTAGTATTCAGTACTAGTGTCAATGTTCAGTATTCATTTATGTCTATAAGTCTTTTATCAACCCTAACTAATGCACGTACTACTGCATCCCATACTACAGGTTCCATGCATACAATCAATTTCGTTTAGACTAAGGTGGTAGATTCTATAGTTCATGTACTCGGCACAATATAACATTTCAATAATAATCACGGACTATTGAATAATTTCTTGCACAATAACGGTAACACTGGCCATTTGCAATTTCTTGCAAAATGACGATAACACTGGTCATTTGCAATTTCTTGCACAATGATGATAACACTGGCCATTTGCAATTTCATGAAAAATGACGATAACGATATTTGGGAAACACGGGCCCCACACTCCAGAGTACAGTCACAATATTATCAACTACGCTAGTCAACCCTTAACCCCGGCTTGTTATCATTTTATTAACAATCATTTATGAACATGCATATGATCAATGTGGACAATTGTATCAATACTCATGCAATAGGTACAATTGATGATACCGGTAGCACTAGTACAGTTTCAAGATGATATCAAGACTATACAATACATGAAATATACAGAGTTCAATTCATTAAATATGGAAATACGGTTTATTTACAAAAAATAACAATATATGGACACAGTGTACTATAATTTCTATGTGCAAGATTTTAAGTTTTTGTGTCGGAAACCGGGTTGAAACCTCAGTACAAACTTGGGCAAATGACAAGGCAGTATATGTGAATGTTCAATAGTATAATAAATTTACAGTTTGGGATTGAAGTCAACAATAATAGCACGGCGAAAAGACTATGAATGAATAACATGGTACAATAAATAAACAATGGAGTTCAATTAGATATGATATTCAATTTGATTACTACTTGCCGGATTTCAAGGAGTGTTTTTGTAACACCCAAAATTTATTTCTTTTTCTCCAAATTCAATTCTTTCAATTTCTATATCACTTTAAACATAAACTATGAAAGTTATATTTCAGGAAAAATTTTGGCAGAGTTTCTCCTGTAAATTTTGTCCCGAAACACAGATAGCTTACGAAATTCTGCTCAAAATTCCGTAGCTCACAATATATACAATAATTTCACGGGCTCCCCAGGCCAAAATGAGCAGAAACACAAAGGCAATAAAATATAATGCTCTGGGGGCCAAACTCATAACGGATTATCAAATATCAAATAAAAACTATAAATTTCTTTGAAAAACGAGGTAAAAATTTAGAAAAATCCTTATAAAACCTACCACAGAGCCCGGTACTCCACAACGAGATGGGTACGGGTCACAAACATCCCATGCCACCCCACACTATACTCATCATCATCATATACATGCTTATACATCCATAATACAATTTAGATCATAATTTTACTATTCACATAACTAATTAGTACAAAATTTTAAAATAAAACTTCACCCTACCAATCCATGCCTCACCTCTGCACTGATGAGAACCTGTAACAGTAGGGGATCTAGGGTAGTCCTCAGACTTCCCTAACCCTCCAAACACTAAGGGGTTAGCCATTTCTGGTGTGAGTATAGTTATTAATCTAATAAAAAATTAAAATAGTATAAAAAAAAAATTAATTTAAACTTACAAATACCAAGTTAAGATAATGCTACCTGAATCCTGAACACAACAACATCATCAATACGACGATATATCAAATACTTTGCCAATCCTGCATTCAACTATTTAATTATCCATAACTTCCCACATTTCCTAATACACTTCACCTCAACCTCGTATATATATATATATATATATATATATATATATATATATATATATATTCTTATTTTACATCCGCATAGAACGAGTACACATACAATCCATTACTTTTCAATATAAATTCTCTAACCCAAATATTCATTCTTCCACAAGTATTGTCATAATAGCATTATATGAATATAACTACATGATGTTATTACTCCTTTCATTAATAACCATTTATGTGAATAAAACGCATAATACAACATACTCTCTTAATAACCATTTTCATAACCAATCTCATAATACAGGTATTTATTTTATTATGCCCTATCAAGTATCACTTCTTACAAATACTTCTATTCTCATAATACCACATTCATTTAAGTCTTATAACGCAAATATAACATCTTATTGCTTATTGCAATGCTCTCACATTCCATCGCATCATTAACACATCATTAATAGAATGCTTATACTCAGTACATCAAAAACATGCTTTATGGCTCATTCCCATCTCATTATACCACTTTAGTAATTTCTTTTTCTTATAAACAATAAATCTTATTATCATTTTCACTTAATCCCCAAACACAATCTGGGGCCACCACATATCACACCCCATAGCCGATAGCTTGGGTAATAATCACCACACCCCAAACACACAGTTTGGGTAATATCACATCACATCTCAAGCCGATAGCTTGGTTATTAATTCACTACAATCACTTATCATCTTCACTTTATTTAATTCTTCATTTCCATTAATCATTACCACTATCATACCAACTCACCTTGCGAATTATGCCAAGGCAGGTAGTTCCCACCATTTCTACAGAAATAGCGGGCAGGTAGTTCCTTGACATAATTCTAAGGTACAACTCATATCAATCTGTATTTTACTTTAATGATCACATATATAATACAATTACTTCGTACCATTCATAAGAACACATGTCTCTTTTATTATTCCATTCTAAATTAACCACGTACTGCATTTATCACTTCTTTTCATACACTCACTCATGACTCGTTTTCCTTCACATTTACTTCATTCACAACCACTTTCTTTCTCATCCACAAAGCCGACAGCCCAGTAAAACACGCGGACCGATGCTCACACAGAGTCTTACTCGTCCGAGGCTACGTCTTCCTCCTAGCCGAACTAGCGAGGGAACACCGCACCACAGATAAACTGGGTACTTCCTCGCGACGTCTGTCATCGAGGAAAAAACACCGCACCCCAGGTAAACTAGGTACTTCCTCACGACAGTTGTCATCGACAGAAACCGATCCTCAAGCCGATAGCTTGAGCGATAAAACACCGCACCCCAGATAAACTGGGAACTTCCTCCCAGCCGAAGCCAGGAGGGAAAAACACCGCACCCCAAGCCGGTCCTTGCGTATTAGGAGGTCTAGCCCAAACCCCCAGGATTGCTGTAGGTACTGGTCAACAAAACCATCTGTTATTAGCATTATTCATTTCATCTTTCCATCTTACTATGTTCCACAACATTACACTTTTGAATTCAAGAATAGCTACCACCATGATTTTAGTCACGTGTAGTAATAACACATTTAATTAGCACTTACCATCTTATCTTTTATCTTGCATTTGATGCACATCTGATGTCCACGATATAATTATCATCTCAGTATATCACATATATACATACACCTAGTCATTTAACATATAAACCAACATGTCATATTATTGCATATCACGAATGTACCATGTTATTTATTTTTTCCATAACATTACCCATTATGAATACTATGCTATTTACTACTTCACTAAATCACATATAGGCATACACCAAGTCATATCATAAATAAAAGAGTTATAAGGTGTTAGTCTGTATCGTAAACGTATCAAAATATATATTTCATCACAGAATAATATCATATGATTGTCCATTAATTCACTTCGAACATAATTACAATATAAACATGTACCCGAGTATTAATTTCATCAACTATTGCATCACACGTCATAATCATCTATATATATATCACAAATACACACCACACATGCGGGTTTCCAGAAAAAGGGGCCAAAATCACTTATTTCCTCTAATTAAATCTTATAATATCTAATTATAGTATACTAGCTCAAACACCATGCTCTATGTAATCATAATTACCTATAAGGGCCTATATGCCCCAAAACATGCACAAAATATGCACTGGATAAAAATATGCATAAACAATCTAATATAATTAGTTTTTATACTTCAGCACATCACAATAGCCCGTACTATAGATTTTATATACTTAAAATAGCCACTTTCACCACATATCTAAAAAACCCATTTTGGATCCTTAAAAATCCGTATTTTCAATAAAAACCCACTTTTGACATAACTCCCACAAAATATATCAAAAGGCCACGAAATTCGGCCACAATATAAAATATTTATAATTACACATACTCACCTGACAGATCGAGCAAACGACGTCCCTCGTCCGTCCTGTAGCCAGTCGAAATTCGACTTTTTCCACCTAAATAGGAAATTATAGGATCGATTAGTTTAAAGCTCAAAACTTGACCTACGGATCTCCAAATTTGAATCCGTCTTCACCCACGCGTCACAAATAACATATGTAGGTGAGCTACATCGACGGATTTCAAATTCGAACCCCGATACAAGAACTCACCCATTGATCGGAGGCTTTTTAATAGGAAAATTTTCTATTTCCTAATTTCTTCTATCCCTTTGTCCTAATATCTCAAATTAGGGTTAACAACAATAATGAGACTCATCTACACCTCCGAATTCATCAAATTCTCACCTCTATATCGTGCGGGCATTTCACCGAACACCCGACGTGCACAAAATTTATACTTTCATTCTCCATCTTTTCCATTAAGTTCTAAGTCTACAAAATCCCTTCTAAATTCATATTGATACTCTCACACTACTCCACAACCTCCCATACATTTTCTAAACTCGCTACAAGCAAGTTTCTTACTCCACTTCACATATTCTAAAATTTGGCTTTATGCCAAAATTAGAACTTCATGATTTCACCATGATATGCACCAATCTTAACTTCTAACATGTTCTATATACTCACTTTTACAAACCCAAAATCCTAATTTGTTAACAACTTGCAATTTCTCTAACAATCCACTAATTCCTCAAATTTACCACTTCCAACATCTTTAAATCTCTCTACCATAATAATCCTACTCCATAGAAATTAATCCAACTCAATTTCATACAATAAAATGGGTTAGGGTTTACCTTTTCGGAATCGTTTCGAAAATCCGACACTTCCATGATGTAGAGAACCCTTCAATTAGCCTAGTTCCCAATTTAATTTGGATTTCATGAAATAAATAGATGGATTGGATGGGGGAGAGGAGGACCGAAATGGGTTTCGGTCCCCCAGGTTTCGATCGGGAATAGATGGGGAAAAAGAAAGGAGGAAGAGAAAAGGGGAGGGGGAGGGGTTTTCTAAAAAAAATATTAATAATAATATTTAAGTAAAGGCTATTAGCAAATAAACCCCCAAAAATATTTCAAATTAAGACCAACTTTATACTTTAATAATACTAATAATAAAAAATACATTAAATCATCTCATAACGATCCTCCAAAATTATAAAATAACGTAAATAATATTTCTTCACATAAAATCTCAACTCATGGCTTCACCATATCATCTACGCCAAGCCCATTAAAATATCCATACCAGTATCAATAAGACATCACTTAAAATAATTCTCACCCCTACAAAATATAAAAACAAATATTTTCGGTATTTTAAAATCCGAGGTGTTACAGTTTTTTCTTGAACTGGAAACAATAAAAATAAGTTCAAGAGACGCTTGTCTGTTAGGAGACGATTCTGAATATAAAAGATTAACGGGATAAGAATCCCGACGGCGACATGTGCACTCACACGTGCAGAACGAATAGCAAGAACTCCAACACTTAACAGCAGTGGATCCAAGGAAAAACACCAAATGGCAACTATTGGATCCTACTCCACACAACAGCAATACACCAAGAGCAGCCACTCCCCTACTAGGCAAAATAGCAAACAACAAGGTAGATCCCCTCTAGGAAGAATAACAAACAGCACTGTGCCTCTTCCTCGACTTCGACAGAGAGAGAAAGAGCGGGAGTCAGCGGCGACCACGGTGGCAGGCGAAGCTAGCGCAACATGGATAGAGGATGGCGCTAATGCTGGTCGACGGGGTGGAGGAGCAAGGCATCGATCGGCAATGGTGATGGATTCGGCACAGAGAAGAAGAAGGAGAAGAACGACGAGGTGAGGGCAGTTGCGGTGGTTGTGGTCGGAAAGCGACGACGACGGAGTCGAGGAGTAGGAGATGGGGGTCGAAGGATGCAGGCGGCGACCGCGAAAGCAAGCGGTGGTTCGTCCACGGCGGAACTCTATTTCGTTTTGAAACAGAGGAATGAAGCAGGACGAAGACGACATGGGTGAAGACGATAGGGGCTCGAGCTACATATCAGGTAAACCAATTTCATTATAGTCATGCAAGGTAAGCCTGTGACTAACCAGCCACGCAGGGTTAGCCTGCGACTGGAATCCCGGGCATAGTGGATAAAACTAAGCGGATTGGACACACCACTATTGACAGCAGTGACTGGAGTCACACTAGGGGCCTGCAGCCTCACCATCACTGGAATTAAAAACAGGAGAGAGCACAATGTTATGATGTATAGCGAGGGATCGAGCCCCATTAAATTGAAGAACGTCGTTTGGTTAGGGGGTGTGTAGTACGGGATGCATATCTTTCAACCAAGCGTGCATTAGCTTTAGGGTCATGTGTGCATAGTGCATTAGTTTAGGCCATGGCATACACCGACACTTGTTTGACATCACTTTTTCTTTGCATCAAATATTATTTGTGGTTGTTGAGGTTGGAATAGCTATATTGTGGCGTAGAGAGGATAGCCAAATATAGTATTTCGTCAGTTGTAATCAACTGACGTACCCACAGTTATCAGTGCAGGACTACCGAGTTGGGATCGCTAGAAAGCTTTAGCAGGGAAAAGTATCTAAGTAAAAGTTACTGTCCAAATTTATTGTACATTCATGTTGTAACATTTAATTGTAATTGTTGAAATCATTGGACATTATAATAACAATTTGTTGTAATAAAAGTTTTTAATTTCCTGTGAATTTTGTTGTGTTGTGACTCATTTGAAGGAAGATCCTGGAGTGTGTCACGAGTTCCTATGTTAGGAATTCGGGGCGCTACAGATTTGGTATCAGAGCTTACTTCAAATTGTAGTCTAACACCACAGGAGATTAGACTTGGGTGCGTCAGTAGGGTTAGCTTGGTATAGATATTTGGTGGTCGTAAATCATATTGTTGCACTTTTGCAACTTATGTTTACGAATTTTTCCTATGTCTGACCTAACCCTACTGCGATTATTCTTTTACTAACTTTTATGATTCAGCTGGATGTCGAGGAGGCAAATCTGCCGCCTGATGTTCAGAAGGCAAGCATGCAGCCGGACGTCGATAAAGGAGAGCCTACGATGCAAGAGCCGAGGAAGAAAGCGGAGGAGCCAACGGCGGTGACCTCAATGTCGAGGTGAGAATTCAACAGGATGTCCAAGTACAAGGAAATTATCGAATGCAAAAGGAAGAAGGTGACCTTAGCCAAACCCAAGAGATCGGAAATTGTGTTTCAAGGGAAGAAGAAAAATGGAAGTATGTTGGCGGCTACAACTGGGAGTAAGGTGCCAAAGGAAGTCAAGGGGATACCAATTGTACGAGACTGTCCACTTGTATTTTTAGAACAGTTACCAGGGTTACCCCCACCAAGGGATGTGGAGTTCAGTATCATGACCCATCCAGGCAGTGCACCTATATCGAAGACATCGTATCGTATGGCACCGGTGCAACAAAATGAAGTCAAGAAGCAAATAGAGGAATTGCTGCAAAAGGGACTCATCAGGCCTGGTGCCTCTCCTTGGGGAGCGTCGGTACTACTAGTCAAGATGAAGGACGGGTCGATAAGGGAAAGAAACCCTTTTGCCAAGGATTAATCTCACATTGACTGAAGGGATGCAGGGAACTGCAAAGCTATCACAAGCATAGAGGATCCATAGTGGATCTTTTTTTTTTGCCTTTTGATTAAGTAACAGAATGTTGTAATCTCCCTAATGTACCTGGATTTTAGGAATGCTATGTTAATTATGATTTGTGCCTTGAAAATGGTGTGTTGTGCTATTCCTAGGGGGGGTAAATTCTTTACTAGCAAGGTGTCGGGGAAGCAACCTTGCAACCGAAGTTGTGGTGGATTGCAGTGAAGCGACCCTCATACGAGAGAACTGGAGCTGCATATCTCGGTCTTATCCTTATTCTAAAGAGGGAGTGGTCACTGACCCTCAAATAGTGCGACCGAGAACTAGAAGGCTTGCTGAGAACTTGACTCGGGCACTAGAAGGGAGATATGATGAAGCAAGAACGATCATGAGTAGGGAGGCTCCAGAATGATTCCAGGAGTGAGATATTCCCCAGCATTCCAGACAAGGGATGAAATAGGCCTTAGAATGATCAGTGGAGTGGGATTGGTCTCTATTATTTCCAGACGAGAGCGATACTCACGGGGACTTCGTATTATGAGGTCTGCTCCAGAATGATCCATGGAGTGACACATTCGTCAGTATTCCAGACGAGGGATGAAATAGGCCCCAGAATGATCTGTGGAGTAGGAATTGGTCTCCAGTATTTCAGAGATGAGAGCGACGCTCATGGGGAAGATTGTGTGACGTTGGCTCAAAAATGATCCATGAAGTAAGATTTTCCCCAGTATTCCGAAACATGGGATGAAATAGGCCCCAGAATGTTCTGTGGAGTGGGATTGATCTCCAGTATTCTAGGGACGAGAGCAACATTCACAAGCTGGTTAGTGGGACATTTACTCTAGAATGATTCAAGGAGTGAGATATTCTCCAGTATTCCAGACGTGGGATGAAATAGGCCCCAGAATGGTCTGTGGAGTGGGACTGATCTCCAGTATTCCAAGGACAAGAGCAATACCTACGAAGAAACTTCGAGGATGAGAGAGGGCTCTAGAATGATCCACGAAATGAGATATTCTCCAGTATTCCAGAATGTAGGATGGAGTAGGCCCCAGAATGATATGTGGAGTGGGATTGGCCTCCGGTATTTCGAGACGAGAGCGACCCACACGAGGAGTTTGTGTGATGAGGCCCTAGAATGGTCTGTGGTGTGGGATTTGATCTATAGTATTTCGAGACGAGAGTGACATCTATAAATGGAGGTTGATCGCCATGGTCTTTGGGACGAGGGATGAAATCGGCCCCAGGATGATCCACAAAATGAGGATGACTTTCGATAAACTTGGGAGCCAGAGAGTCGAATGCAGGAGACTGACCCGGAGTTGTTTGTGTAATTTTTCATTTCTGTTTTCTCCTACTAAGCGTAGTTCTGAGGAAAGAACTATTCTAAGGAGGGAGTGATGTAACAACCCCAATTTTTGATGAATGCGTCATGTAAACGAATTAGATTCTACTAGCTATAAAGTTATATATTTTTTTTGGTTAAAGAAATTATTTTCTTACTAATAACCTACAACTATTGATGTGTCTAATTTATATACAAATATTTGTACTCATTTACCAATTAAAAGTGCTTGTTTTCGTTGATATTGTCTATAATTCATCTTATTTCTATAAGATTTCAATTAATTAATTATTTTTGAAGAAATAATATTTTTGATGCAAAAAGTAAAGATTTGTGGAAAAAATCAACAAACAAAGTAAAACTATGGATTTATTAATTTTTATTGTTTTGTTGAGTTAAAAATGCGATAAATAATTTTAAAACGATTTTAATGAGCTAATATGATTTTTAGTTAGTTTAATTAATTTTTAACTAATTAATTTTATTTTATTTAAATCCTAAATTCTGGTCTTAATTTGTGTATGCAGTAGCACGTGCTTACAAGAAAAGGAAAAAGAAGAAGAAAGCAGAAAGAAATAAATATCTGGGTTAAAAAGGAAGGAAATAAATGAAAAGAGTGGAGTTTTCTGCAAAAGCGCAAACCCTAATTCTCTCTCCCGTTCCCTATAAATATATGCCAAAGTTGGAGCACAATTCTCAAGAGGTGACGGCTGCAATCAATTAAACAAAAAAAAGAAAGAAAAAAAAAGGCGACAGCTCTCTCTGACTTTGACTGCGGCTCAGAGATTAGAGGAGGAAGAAGCAACAGGTGCTTCTCTCTGTTTAACGACTTCAGGAGACACACGCACGCACGGGGCGACGAGACAGCAAGCAGGACCCACGAGACGACAGCACAAGCGTGACAGGCTTGGGACGCTAACGTGGCGATCTAACGGGCGACAGGGACGACGTGCAGCTGACGTGACGTGTGTGATTCGACAGCGCGTGTGATGTGGCGATGTTTTTGGGTTCAGTTTTTGACAGAAGAGAGTGAAAAGAACTGGTTTGCATTAAATTTTTGTATTCTTTTTCTTTGTATCTCTTCTTCTCTATATTTTTTAGGTGCAATCCCAAACATTTTTTATTAGTTGCAAATTTGATATGAACTAAATTTATTGTTCTAGTGGATAAAATGTAGCCTAGTTTTGTAGAACACAATTTTAATTCCTTATTGTTATTCTATTTTTCTTGGTTGTGTTTTGATTTTTATTATTTATGCGTACAATGGTGGATAGACATTTGTATGATCTTTTAAATCATGAAGAGACCAAACTGGTGATTTGTGGTTAATAAAAATTAAACACCGTTATTGGAGGACGTGACCGTTAAGAAATCCAAATTTTCAATTAATAATTTGATGGATAGGCAAATAATTAGTTGAGAATAATTTTCAGACTACGTGGATAGAGTGGTTAATATTTTTAGAATTTTGGTCTACAACTTGGAAAGATAATATTTTTATTCATAAGGAGTTATAATTTGTGTGTGTGATAAACGAGGTGAAATCAAAAGCCCTAGAACTAATTTTACCATTAACAAATCACAAAAGCTTCACAGTTTCACAGCCCTCTCCCTCTTCACAAATTTAGTTAGTTTTAATTAGATTAATGTAATTTAGTTATTTTATCATTTATAAATTTCGATCTTCCAAATAGTGATTCATCTATTAATATCGGTACTCAATAAAATCCCTAGTCCCTGTGGGTTCGACACTCTATTCACTTAAACTTTGTTGCGATTTTGTACACTTGCAAATATTCACATCAAGTTTTTGGCACCGTTGCCGGAGACTAGTTATTCTTTTATTGATATTGAAAATTGCTAGATTATTACTAGTTAGGAATTTTTTTTGTAATTATTTTTATTTTATTATGATTTTACATCTTTATTTTTTTTTGACTAACTTTTATTTTTATTTTTATTTTTACTTTTTTTTTATTATTTTAGTTTTTTTTTTAGTTTTTCTATTTTTTTTTTCTTTTTCGATACTTATATTGCAGGACATATATGTACATTATCATGGCAAACGATGAAAACCGGCCTTTGAGAGACTATGCTATGCCCTCAATTTATGAAGCAAGCATAAAGAGACTAGTTATTGAAGCTAACGATTTTGAGATTGAACCGGAGATTATTCTATTGATTCGTAAGACTGTTCAATTTTGGGGACTACCGCACGAAAATCCTTATGTTCACATTGAAAACTTTTTAGAAATTTGTGACACTTTCAAGCACAATGGAGTATCAGATGATGCAATTAGATTGAGACTCTTTTCTTTTTCACTACGAGATAAGGCGAAGGCTTGGCTACGTTATCTACCACCCGGTAGTATTACTACTTGGGAGGGACTTGCAAAAAAAATTTTGGCTAAGTATTTTCCGCCAGCAAAGACAACAAAAATAAGGAATGATATTGTCACATTTATTCAATTTGAGACTGAGTCTTTGTATGATGCATGGGAAAGGTACAAAGAGTTATTATGAAAGTGTCCTAATCATGAACTACCGAAATGGCTGCAAATGCAAACATTTTATAATGGTTTGGAGGTTACACATCGATCTATGGTTGACGCAGCAGCTGGTGGTGCGCTAATGAGCAAAACTTACAAAGCAGTCTATGATCTTTTAGAGGAGATGGCATCAAATAATTACCAGTAGTCTTCAGAGAGAACAATGCGAAGAAAAGTGGCTGGAATTTTTGAACTTGATCATTTTTCCACTTTAAATGCAAAAAATGATATTTTATCTAAACAAGTAGAAAATATGAATTTTAATGCTATTCAATCTAATATGATTTGTGATCTTTGTGCAGGAAATCATTCAAGTTCAGATTGTCAAGTGGGGAACCCTTTTGCTCCATCAAATGCCGAACACGAAAATTTTGTGTCAAACTTTCAAATGCAAAACTATCATTATGCAAACACATACAATCAAGAATGGAGAAACACCCCCAATTATCCATGGAACAACAATCAAGGAGCAGTTATACCACCTCAAAATTTTTCACAGCAAGAAAAGAAGCCGACACTTGAAGACATGTTTATGCACTACATGCAAAGGGCAGAACAATACATACAAAAGACAGATTTGGCAATTCAAAATGTTGCAAATTCAACTTCGAATTTCATTCACAATCTTGAGGTACAAATTAGTCAAATTTCAAATATTCTAACTGAAAGAAATGCAGGAACATTACCAAGCAACACAGTTGTCAACCCCACGGAAGATGTCCAAGCAATAACACTAAGCAGCGGGAGGACAATTGAGCAACCACAAGAAGAAAATTGCGAACAGAATGTGGTTAAAAAGCAAAGTGAGATTGAACAAATTGTGGAGGAAAAATTCAGCATGAACAAGTAATGTATGATGTTTTTAATTCCATAAAGTTTCCTCCTGAAAAACATTCATCTATTCAAGTAAGTAAAGCTGATTTAACTGTGGGCGAAAAACATAAGGCTAAATTTGAAAAATCACCTAGAGAAGTATGTCCAACAAATTCAGCAACTTTTGAACCGGAAAAAGAAAATATCTTTGAACATGTTATGTACTTGGATGCTGCACCATCTTTTTATTCATTTTTTCAGCATAAATTCAAAGAGGTGGGAGAGTCAAAGACATCATCATCAAGAAGAAAACGCCTCAAATTAGAGCTTGAACCTGATCCACACAAGAAGAGAAAAATTAGAAAGGATGTTTTAATGTTGTTGGATCTTGGCGTTACATAATCATCTCACCCCCATGTCTGGATGAAGACTTAAAACTTAGCGCTTCTGGAGAGGCAACCCATGTTTTCTTATTTAGGTTTGATTTATCTTTTAGTTTATTTTATTTTAATTTTTGATTTTATCTTGTAGGATTGCATAAATTTTGAAAGTGGCTGGGCGGAGCTGTTTTGTACGCCTTCATTGATGGCTGTTTTTTAGCAGTATGGAGTCAGAATCTGGAAAACTGATTCAGAGAGCAATTGTAGCCTATCGTCTTAGCTTTCCAGCAAAAAAAAAATTTAGCCCATTTGGACATCTACAGCTCCAGATATCGCCAAAATACTGAACGCTGCGCATGCAGAAATTTAAGGACGAATCATGGGAGAAATTCTGAACTTCTTGTATTATTTTTGTTTTTCTTATCCTTTCCCATTGAGGACAATGTGATATTGAAGTTTGGGGGGAAGGTTTATAAATTTATTATTTATTTTTTTGAAAAGAAAAAACAAAAAAGGATTTCAATTAGGCTCACCATTACACTTTTGAGTTCTTTATTGTGATAAGCATTCTAATAATTTCTTTTGGGATAGACAATTGCTTACAAAATAAGAGTAAGCATACTTATTTATTTTAGGATTATTGAGTTTCACAATTCCTTACAAAATTGTATGAGTCATGCTATTATACATTAAAGACAAATGTGATGCTTTTTCTTGTGATTATCCCCTTTGATCTAGTCCTAAATAGGGTTTAAGTAAATAGAGTGATAATGAAAAAAATAAATAAACAAATAAAGTTAATCTACTCCAATGTTTTGAGTTGCTTAGTAACTAGGGGTATTCATCACCAATGTTTACTTTTACGTCATAGGGCAGCTTGAAATATGAGTATGCAAAGCACTCTAAGTTTGTGACTTGTTGAGTAACCGGGTGAATTCATCACAAATGTTTTGCATTCGCGTCAAAAGGCAAGTGACGACTTAGAGAAGAGACTAAAAAAAATAAAATAAAATAAAAAATACAATTAAAAAAACTCTAGTTTGCTACTCAGTTTGTAGTAGTGAGAAGGGATAATCACAGATTGAATTGTTACATACTATAATTACATTAATTGCATGACAAATATGATTGGGTTTGGAATTATGAATAAATAATTGCACTGGAGAAAGTGGGTATGCATGATTTTACTTTATTTGTTATTGTTTATATATTTAACTGCAATTTTGATGCTTGCATGATGAGTATTCATAGTGTGATGGGTTGAGCCTACTCTTGATTATTATTCCCTTATTCATGATTTTACTTTTTGCTCGAGGACAAGCAAAATCTTAAGTTTGGGGGTATTTGATGTGTCTAATTTATATACAAATATTTGTACTCATTTACCAATTAAAAGTGCTTGTTTTCGTTGATATTGTCTATAATTCATCATATTTCTATAAGATTTCAATTAATTAATTATTTTTGAAGAAATAATATTTTTGATGCAAAAAGTAAAGATTTGTGGAAAAAATCAACAAACAAAGTAAAACTATGGATTTATTAATTTTTATTGTTTTGTTGAGTTAAAAATGCGATAAATAATTTTAAAACGATTTTAATGAGCTAATATGATTTTTAGTTAGTTTAATTAATTTTTAACTAATTAATTTTATTTTATTTAAATCCTAAATTCTGGTATTAATTTGTGTATGCAATAACACGTGCTTACAAGAAAAGGAAAATGAAGAAGAAAGGAGAAAGAAATAAATATCTAGGTTAAAAAGGAAGGAAATAATTAAAAAGAGTGGAATTTTCTGCAAAAATGCAAACCCTAATTCTCTCTCCCGTTCCCTATAAATATATGCCAAAGTTGGAGCACAATTCTCAAGAGGTGACGGCTGCAATCAATTAAACAAAAAAAAGAAAAAAAAAAGAGGCGACAGCTCTCTCTGACTCTGACTGCGGCTCAGAGATTAAAGGAGGAAGAAGCAACAGGTGCTTCTCTCTGCTTGACGACTTCAGGAGACACACGCACGCACGGGGCGACGAGACAGCAAGCGGGACCCACGAGACGACAGCACAAGCGTGACAGGCTTGGGACGCTAACGTGGCGATCTAACGGGCGACAGGGACGACGTGCAGCTGAAGTGACGTGTGTGATTCGACAGCGCGTGTGACGTGGCGACGTTTTTGGGTTCAGTTTTTGACAGAAGAGAGAGAAAGGAACTGGTTTGCATTAAATTTTTGTGTTCTTTTTCTTTGTGTCTCTTCTTCTCTATAATTTTTAGATGCAATCCCAAACATTTTTTATTAGTTGCAAATTTGATATGAACTAAATTTATTGTTCTAGAGGCTAAGATGTAGCCTAGTTGTGTAGAACACAATTTTAATTCCTTATTATTATTCTATTTTTTCTGGTTGTGTTTTAATTTTTTATTATTTATGCGTACAATGGTGGATAGACATTTGTATGATCTTTTAAATCATGAAGAGACCGAACTGGTGATTTGTGGTTAATAAAAATTAAACAGCATTATTGGAGGACGTGACCGTTAAGAAATCCAAATTTTCAATTAATAATTTGATGGATAAGCAAATAATTAGTTGAGAATAATTTTTAGACTACGTGGATAGAGTGGTTAGTATTTGTAGGATTTTGGTTTACAAATTGGAAAGATAATATTTTTATTCATAAGGAGTTATAATTTGTGTGTGTGATAAACAAGGTTAAATCAAGAGCCCTAAAACTAATTTTGCCATTAACAAATCACAAAAGCTTCACAGTTTCACAGCCCTCTCCCTCTTCACAAATTTAGTTAGTTTTAATTAGATTAATGTAATTTAGTTGTTTTATCATTTATAAATTTCGATCTTCCAAATAGTGATTCATCTAGTAATATCGGTACTCAATAAAATACCTAGTCCCTATGGGTTCGACACTCTATTCACTTAAACTATACTACTTGTTGCAATTTTGTACACTTGCAAATATTCACATCAACTATGCATATGAATGTATGTACATATATGCATATATGGATGTCTTTTTGAGTTGGACTTGTGAAGCCCAAATGAAACAAATGAGCTAAGCTACACTTGAACAAATCAAAATGGGACAAGCCCATGGTATAGCCCGTCAAGATTGGAGGGAAAGAAGGAGGGAAATAAGAACTAGGGTTAGGGTTTCTTGATGTTTGAATAAAGCAATCATGATACCTTTGTCACATCACCTCCTAAATAACCTAATTTCTTGCATGATGGGATGTTATTCTCTTCCCCATGCCCATGAAATCTGGACAACACTCAATCCCCTCTCTTCTCTTGTGTTTTTAAAACCCCACCTCTTCTCCACTCCCTTTTACAACTCCTATACCTTTCTACACCTCCAAACTCCACTATTTACACACTTAGATACTGATTTGGAGCAAGAGAAACCAAGGAGAAGGAAAACAAGGAGCCAAGCAAAGAGAAGAAATAGGGAGCTCTAGAGGAGTCAAGAAGGAGGACCAACAAGCAAAGAGCTAGAAAGAGAACAAGCTACTAGCAAAGGTGGGTGTTTCCAATCTCTTGTTTTGTTTTTGGATAGTTGAATGGTGTTTGATGACTGGAAAAATGACATGCATGCCCTAGGAATGAACTTAAACAACCCGTTTTGTGTTAAGTAGTCCAAAATAGAAAATCCTGTTAAAACGACTGAATTTTTGTGAACAGTCCGTAGCTCATTGCATGAACACTATTTGGTATTTTGATCTGAAATTTTTAGAGGATGATCATATAGGTGTCGTACACCTTCAGTAATGTTTACGGACTTTGTGATTTTTCCTGCTATTAAAATAAATTACGAACTTGCATGCTGGTCAGAATAGAAAGAAGCAGTTTTTATTGTTACTATTGTGAAAAGAATGACTTGTATCTCACTGCATGTTTATGGGAATGATCTAAAATTTTAGTATGTCATTGTTGGATGTATTTAAGACCTATGTTTCAAGTTTCATGAGATTTGGACAACTGTAGCCATGTCAATAAAATCATGCAAACTGAACTAGAGATTTTAGTAAACAAAACTACTGTTGTTACTGCCCTGTTTTTGGGTGATACTCAAAGGGACATAAATGGAAATTCACTTGGTAGAATCACTTGATTTTTGGAAGTGTTGTCACGTCATGTGTTAGGAACTATATTCTAAAACATCATGATGATCTGACACTATATGATATTTTAAATAGATTTTATCCCATGTCTGTGTTGATCTGATTTGTTATTCTGGAAGTCTGTATACTTGTTAAAGATGGACCTGTAAGAGTGTCTAAACGACCTTATTTGAAGAGCCTCATAACTAGGAACTTTTAGTAGACACATATACCTTTATGGAATGACCAATAAATCCCTATTTGGATAAGTATTTAATTTTATATGATTTTTGCAAGTGATGATAGAAACAGAGTGAAACATAGAGCTCACTAGTTTGCACTATGTTCATAGAAATGGGTTTGAACTTGTACTTCACTAGCATAAAGTTGTTGTTTGAGGTCAAGAAACATGTCATGGTTGTGAGTATGAGTTAGGACTTAAGTGATCTAATGTTTCTTGCTAAGAGTAGCCCATAGTTGCTTCTAGACCCCAATATAGATAATGGTGTTCAATGTTTGAAGTGGAAAGTATTGGATGTTGGGGTATTATTGTAGACCACTTTGGGATGAGATTCATGCCCATTGTGTACTTGTACTTGCTGTCTACTTTGAGTAGAAACATGGAGAGCGACCGATCGCGATTCCTCAAGGGAACAGGACCGGGAATAACTCCATTTTGGCATGAACGCCAAGTGTGTACTTGCTGTTTGAAAACTTAAATTGTTGTTTTTAGGACTCTTAGAACCCCCTTTTGGGTATTCGTGGGTTAGGACTTACTCCTAAGTGTGGTGTACCTTGTTGGGGTATGTTAGTTGAGTTTTGAGACTTTAGAACTAAGTCTTGTTGACAAACCTAGACGGGTATATTAAGACCCTTGTCACATCGAACGCGTTGGAGGAGATGACTCGTGCGCCGACGTACTCACCGTGTATGGATGGATTCCATGATTTGTGTTTGGAGCTACCACTTGTTGAGGACCGTGGAGCGTTAAGTTTAGCGCTAGCTACTTGGTTGTCAGGCCGAGGTTGTGATCGATCTCCAAGCGTAGATGACGGTTGTGGCGAACGACAGAGTCGGTTTGTCGTTGGTTTGTGCCATGTGTGGGCAGAGGCGGGTCAACTCTTGGGCCGGACTAGAGGGCTAGTTGATTCCTAGTATGAAATGGGTTGAGACCTATTTTTGATAAAGGTGACTAACTAGGGAGAGTCTACTAATGGAATTGAACTAGTTGATCATGGAAAGAAAGTTGATTATCGAGTTAGGGATTTGAAAATGGTAGATAGATCGCCTAACTAAAAGAATTAGAGTCGGCTAGAGTGATGGTTCGAGTAGTTGGTCATTAATACAAATCTTGAATTCAATCTTAACATTTAATCATAGAGGGGGGTACTTGATACTTTGGTAGGACTAGATCGAGTCTTGTTTGAATGTAAGAACAGGAACTAGCGAGGGTGTTCGCTTATCAGGGGGACGCATGGCGTCATTGCCCCCGACCGAATCCTAGGTTCATTTAATGCAGACAGGGACCCCGAGTTGCCCTGGGAGCAGTGACACTCTGTTGGGGGCTCCGCTGTCTCGGCAGAAATGCCTTTATGATCCGTAACAACCTTTGAGGAGGTTTTGAGTGTTGACATCGTTTTGACTACAAGTTGTATTCTAGTGAAAGGATGAGTGTAGCGGATTTGGGAAAACCCTATATTCGTCAGCTCCTTTGTCGGTCAATGTAGACAGACAGACTACACGATGTCCCGGAGAGCTAGACTCTATTAGGAGTTACTCTAATCACTCTAATCACTCGGTAATGGAGTTACCCATATATCGGCTTCTGGTGAGGTCCGGGGAGACGTAGATACAGCAACATATCGGGTAAGCCAATTTGATTACAGTCACGCAGGGTAAGCCTGCGACTTACCAGTCGCGCACGGTAAGCTTGCGACTGGAATCCCGGGCATAGTGGATAAAACCAAGAGGATTGGACACCACTATTGACAGCAGTGACTGGATTCACACCAGGGGCCTGCAGCCTCACCATCACTGGAATTAAAAACAGGAGAAAGCACAATGTTAGGATGCATAGCGGGGGTTCAAGCACCATTACATTGAAGAACGTCATTTGGTTGGGGGGTGTGTAGTATGGGATGCATATCTTTCAATCCGTGCATTAGCTTTAGGGTCATGTGTGCATAGTGTGCATTAGTTTAGGCCATGGCATACACCGACACTTGTTTGGCATCACTTTTTCTTTGCATCGAATATTATTTGTGGTTGTTGAGGTTGGAATCACTATATTATGGAGTAGAGAGGATAGCCGAATATAGTATTTCGTCAGTTGTAATCAACTGACGTGTCCACAGTTATCATTGCAGGACTGCCGAGTTGGGATCGCTGGAAATCTCTAGCAGGGGAAAGCATCCAAGTGAAAGTTATTGTCCAAATTTGTTGTACATTCTTGTTGTAACATTTAACTGTAATTATTAAAATTATTGGACATTGTATTAACAATTTGTTGTAATAAAAGTTTTTAATTTCCTGTGAATTTTGTGGTGTTGTGACTCATTTGAAGGAAGATCCTAGAGTATATCACGAGTTCCAATATTAGAAATTTGGAGCCCTACAAAGACGACGGAGGTGCTCGACAGAGATGAGCGCAATGGCGGGAGACCAAGGCAGGGAGGATGACTGCGGCGGTAATGGAGCAGCTCTGATGACGATCGACGGTAGAGTTCGAGGTGGTAGACTTTGGCAATGGCGGAGGAGCTCAGGGTGGCTCGAGTGAGAGGCCCTCACAGGAGAGACGATGGGTGGAGGAGGGACGAGGCGACACTCTACAATGGTGGAAGGCCATGGCAAGGAGGCAACTCGACTGTCGAGCTGCGGTCGGGGCGAACACAGGGCGGAGTCGACTGGAGGGTGATGATCAGTCGATGATGCACAGGGGCGTCGAGGGGGAGCACCGGGGGTTGAATGGTCGATGCTATGGCGGGAGAGGGGATGGAAACCACGGTGATTGAGGTTGAAGACGAGGTGGTTGGGTTCGAGGGTTGGTTCGACGAAGACGAAGGGGAGGATGAGCTTCGTTTCGGTTTCGAAAGCAGGGGAGAGTAAGAGAGGGAGAAAGTAACGGGGAGAGAAAGAACATGGGGAAGGGGTTTTAATTAAATTATAATGATATAATAAATATAATAAATGTAATGGGGAAAGATTATGGGGCTGATTATTAGGGATTCAATTTTGCGGAGTTTACAGGATGTGGTGATGATTAGGAGAGATTGTAGGATTATGGGGGAGAAGATCTGGGATTGACTGCTTAATAATAGATTAGAAGGAGAAGATCTGGGACTGGTTGTTAAGGAGAATTGGGTTGTGGGTTTGGGCTTGGTGTATGGGTTCAAAACAATTTAATAATTTAGTCATAGGATTGGGCTTATGATAAATAATTAAACAATTGGGCTTGGGCTCAGGTTATTAATAAATAATGCAAATAAATATAACATTCGGGCTTTAGATGATGGGCTTCATACTGCTAAATAATAATGCAAGATTATATTAAAATCAATAGGCTTTAACAAAAGTAGTAATAAAAATACTAATAACAATACATATTAATAATAAAAATAATAATAACAATAATAATAATAACAATGATAACACAATCATACTGATGATAATAATAATAATAATAATAATAAACATAATAACAATACTGATAAGAATAATTATACAAGACAGAGTATAATTTATGTTCAACATTTTCGTGAAAGTAATTCAATAATAACATTAATAATAAAATAATGAAAACAATAACAGTAATAGTAATAGTACTAACAATAACAATAATAATAATAATAAAATAATGAAAACAATAGCATTAATAATAGTAATAACATTAATAATAACATTATACAACAAAATTAGTATTTTACTTGTCAACTTTATATTAAAATAATCCAAACAAGAATATATATAGTCGATCAAAAAAATGGAAAGTGAAGTTAAAATACACTATTATTTGAAATAACATAATTTTCCTTTAGAAAAGATTTTTTTAACTGAAGATTCAAAACAATTTTAACAAGTAATAATCGAAATACAGAAAATATTTGGGAAATGCGTATTTACGGGAACGGGGGTTACACGTCCCGATGTCTTGGGCTTATGGAGAACTTGCTTTAGTGGCTGGTCAGTAAGAACGACCACCGAGTGGGATTGAAAATTGGGGCAAAGTTTCTGTGCCGCCATAACCAATGCATAGGCCATCTTTTCTTTCTTTGGGTAGCGGAGCTCTGCGTCCCTTACGACCTTACATAGTAGATTGGTCATTGCATCTTATCCTCCTCTCTTACAAGGAAGACACTGAGGGTCTACTCCGAAGTTGCTAGGTATATGTAGAGGGCTTCACCAGGCTTCCGCTTGCTCAAGAGTGGGGGGTTTACCAGGTAGGCCTTTAGTTGATCGAAAGACTCTTGCTGTTGTTTCCCCCACTCAAAGCCTTTTGCACTTCTCAGGGCTTTGAAAAACAGGAGGCATTTCTCCCTGATTTGGAGAGGAAATGCCCTATAGCCGTGAGGTATCCCGTGAGCCTCTGCACTTCTTTAACATTAGAGGGGGAGCCATATTGAGTATGGCTTGTATCTTCTCAGGTTTGGCTCTATACCCCTCTGGCTAACCATGAACCATGAACCCTTTGGGGAGTAAGCTGAAGTTCATTACTGCATTCCATCCTCAAACAGATGGACAATCTGCGAGGACTATTCAGAGATTGGAGGATAAGTTGAGTTCTTGTGTGCTCCAGTTTGGAGGTTCTTGGGAAGATCATCTACACTTGGTGGATTTTTCATACAATAATAGCTACCAAACTAGTCTTAAGGTAGCTCCATATATGTAATACCTTGATTTTTCAATTAATGAAAAATTATTTATTTTGCACGTAGTGTGCACGTACAATATTTTGGTTGAATTAAATCTTATAATTATTTTTATTGTGATGAGTATAAATATTTAGATATGTGTTCTCAAATTATTTTATACAAAAGCCTTTTCTTTAAATAGATAGAAAGCCTTATTTTAAATCCTTTTTCTTAAAAAGCCCAAAATGTAATTTATTGATTTTATTTTAAAGTAACTAGTTTGGCCCATAAACTAAAGCCCATGGACTATATTTTTACACAACTTGTCATGTAGAATACAATTTAAAAGATTATTTTATTTTTATACAAAATTTAATGTACAATTTTGGTCCTAGTTGCATGCACGCGCACTACACGTACACGTGCAAAATGCATGCTCTTCATGGCCGGTTGTGCTTTCTTTTTGGAGGGAATTCAAAAAGTTTAATGGTGATCAGGGTGGTGGTTATTTAGATGTGGGTAGTTATTGTAACTCCTACTCTCATCCTAGCCTTCCCTCCTACAACCAACCAACTAATCCTAGCCCTCCATTCTAGTTGATTTTTAGTATAAATATCCCCTCCCATGGCTAGTTATTTTGTGCTTAATATTCCCTTCCAAATCTATAGTCTAATAGTATTATCTAGTAGTAGTTGTGAGTTAAAAAGATTGAGTTGTGAGGGAGATTGTGCTTGCATTTTTCCAAGGAGGAGAGGCCGGCTAGTCCAAGGAGAGGAGCTCGGGTTGGTGCTTGTGGAGCTTGTGCGCGCATCGTCTAGGAGGAGGTGCATCTCGTTGCAAGGATTTTATTGCAAATTGTGTTCGTTTCTCTCCATACAAGGTGGGTAAAATTCTCCATATTTCTAAAGTAGAAATGCTTGTTAGAATGAATGAATGATAGTGGGTTTAATTTTCCTTATTGTTAATTAGAAATGATGCTAAGAAATGATGCATGAAAAATATTAATAAGAATACATTTTTAATGGGAAAGTTAGTCTATAAATTGATTGGAATGTTAATGAATAACTTGTATGTGGTTTTACTATTAAAATTGAGTTGTGGGTAAAATTTTCCCGATTTCTAAAGTAGGATTGTATGCTAGTTTAATTAGAAAAATTGAAGCATGAAAATGATTAAGAAGAGCACACTTTAATTGGAAAAGAATGACTTCTTGAATGATTGGGATGTGAATATGCAATTGATATGTGGTTCTACAAATTGTGATGTATGTGAATTGATTGGAAGTATGGATTGATTAATGAAAACCACATTTATTACTACTAAGAACTATACACAAAGTTAGTAGTTTGAGTTTTACCATTTCATGTATTAAGTAGATCCTTTGTGGTGATATGACATGAATAAATTCAAATATGAATTGTATGTAGATAAATGACTAAAATCAGTGGATTAATGTGAAATGTAGTGACAAAAAGATTAGAATACTATGAGGCAAGGAAACATCAAAAAGGAGGAAAATTGTAGTGTTAGAATGTATAATTTGAATTAATGGTGTAAAAATGTGTTTTTATTATTACAAAAATTATTTTACTCACACTGATATATAAATTATCTGAAGAAGAATTAATCTGGAATTATACAGTATATTTTGATGAGAGCAAAATGAAACAAAAGCTAGTTGAACATCGAAATGTTCTAAACAATAGAGAGCATAAGTTAAAAGGAATTGAAATTATACTTATGACAACTAAGCGCGTAGCTCAAGTGGTCTTGCAGTGCGGTTGGATTCTCTGTGTTGATCGGTTCGATTCCCAGTAGCCACATATATTATCTCACATTTTGTGTAAACATATAAAATACCGACAGACAGTAACAAATACCTTTTTGCCCCTCTTCATACCGCTTAGCGCATACGGCCTAGCGGTTGGGGCTGTCGGCTGTGTTCTTAAGGTGCTGGGTTCGATTCTTGCTATCGGCAAGATTGAAAAAAATGTTTTTTTCGTTTTTTAAGTGTCCAAAAATTGTGAAAAAAATATGGTTATTCTCCTAAAAATATAGGGGACTTTATAAAAATAATTTGGGGATTGTTTGAATAAAATAAACCATGATTTGTGAATAAAAGGCATAAATAAAACTATGGTTCTAGGTTATATACTTTGTGAAAATTATAATTTACAAGAATAAATTGAAATGAAGTATTAGAAGATGATTTGGCAAAAAGAAACTTTATGGTGTGACATAATGCAATTTATTCTCACTTGAGAATAATGTGGGAAGAAAATATGAAGTGTGAATGTTTGTTAGTGATGTGAAATTTGATATGATGTGATAATTGATAAAGCATGTGAAATTCATGTATAGTCATGGACTATTGAACAAGTTAGAAATCATGATGGGAAAAGAGAAATGCTATTTTGAGTATGATAACTCAACATAATGAATTTATGAATGGAAATGCTCATTTTGGAAATTGTGAAAAGAAAATTGAAATAAAAGAGTAGCTAAGTCTCCCCCGGCATTTGGAAATGAAATGAAATAAAAGTTGAAAAGAAAGACCAAGGTCGGTCATGTTAAAATGAATGAATAAGTCCGGTTTAGTGGAGAGGCTAACTCTAGAGCTTCGATTTTTGTTCATGATTTTGATAAAAGAAACTAAGGATTAGTACATAGTGGAGACGTGATGAAAGTAGGAGAAAAACATGAGTGAGGGCCATCGGATTTGCGGCGGAGAGTATTTCACAGGTTCTTCACGATGAGTCGTGACATGACGTGGATACGGCTCCAGGGTACCGTGGCGGCAGAGAGTATTTCACAGGTTCTTCACGATGCATCGTGACATGACGTGGGTACTGCTCCAGGGTACCGTCCCGGTGGTGACACTTGTGGGATGTTTGGTGACTGCATGAGGATCGTGTGCCATGAAGGAGGCTTAATTGCCACAGGTTCTTCACGATGAGTCATGACATGACGTGGGATTCCCCTCTAGGTTTTCTGTACACGTGCTTGCACTCATAGATCATCTAGGATACCTACCGTAATTACAGTAGTAGATTAAGTCATGGCGAGGGATTGAACCCTACAAAGATGAAGAACGATTAAGAGGCTTGCCCTCGGACCTATGTAGTATGGGATGCATAGAATCCGAACAAGTGCGCATTAGTGTCATGTAATATAAACAATTGCATTAAGGACTAAGTGCACAATCACGACACGACATCAATAGGGTAGTCCCTTTAGTTTGTAATGTGACAAGTTTGTGTTTGCTAAATATGGAAAATTAAGTTATACTATTTCCGGCATAGAGAGGATGGCCGTGTATAATGATCGTCGGTTGAATAAACTGACGTACCCACAGTCTTATATGCAGGTAAATGACATGTTAAGGATTAACGAGGAATGGATGCTTAAAGATTACTTCATGATTGTTGTATATTTATTTCATCGTTGTAAATTTTACTTCCGCTGTGCAATGTAAAATGTAATATTGATGTAAACTCTGATGTAAAGAAAAAAGTTTAAATTTCCTTGTAAAATTGTACTAAAGAAAGTGAAAAGATCCTGTAGAACATCTCGAATTCAGTATATTTGGGATTCGAGGCGTTACAATATAAAGTCTTGTATGATCGGAAGTGTAGATCACCAGTGTGCTAGGATGACATTGGTGAGAGGAAGCTTTTGGGGCCAGAATTGATCACGAAGACTGTTGATGTAGTGGCCCAGATCATGAAGCATTTGCAAGCCGCACAGGACGAGCAGAAGAAATGGGCAGATATTCACAGGAGACCGTTGGAGTTTGAGGTTGGTGATCATGTGTTCCTTAAGATGTCTCCATGGAGAGGTGTTATTCGATTTGGTGGTGGTGGCAACTTGAGCCCTAGATTTATTGGTCTGTTCGCTGTGGTGGTGTAACCCCTATTTCCGCAAATACGTATTTTCATGAGTATTTTTCTATATCTCGGTATTTATAAATTGTTATTGTTAAATTTGTTTTGAGTTCTTAGTTAAAACATTTTCTTAAACAATAATTATAACTATTTCAAATAAACTTTGTTTCCATTTCTACTTGATCAACTATTTGCATTTTAACCCTCAAAGAATATTATTACTGATTGGAACTATTTCAACGAATTCCTATTTTTATATATTGATATTATTATGCTGATGATTACTATTATTATTGTTAGTATTTTTATTGTCATTGTTATTATTATTAATGTTATTATTAGTATTACTATTTTATTGTCATGGTTATTGTTTATATTCTTATGGGTATTATGATTAATTATTATTATTATTTCAATAATTGTGTTTTAATTGTTTCAAATAATTTATCTAATACAAATTGTATTTTATCAGATAACCCTATTTCTTGTATTCGGATTTGTATTGACCAATTATATTCATGTACAATGTATTTTATTTTATTGGATCTATACCCAAATACCCAATAGCCCATTATCCTACTTTTCCCCTATAGATACCGTAATCTTCTAATTAAACCCTAATCCAACCCTAATTAATCCCTAGCCGTCATTAACCTTAATCCCCCATTACTGTTCACTTCCCCCTACCCCGTTTCTCTTTTCCTCGCCCAGTCTCCCGCTCAACAAACCCATCTCCATTGCTCCGACCACCTTCGACCCATCCCCTCATCATCGTCCTCATCACCGTCCCCTCGTTGCCCCCACCCCATTGCACCTCCGATCATCCCTGTCCTCGTCTTCAACCGCTCGAACCCAACTCACCGAAACCCATTACCCCACTTCGCCTTAACATATCCACTCGCCGTCGCCCCACCGTGATCCCCTGCCATGCACCTTCTTCATCCTCCGAAGATCCCTGTCGTAGTCATCGCCGTCCAAGCCCCGTTGAAGTCCAGTTCCGTCTCCCCTGTTTTCGAGCGAAAACAGAGCGTCTTCGCACCGTGCCATCTCACTCTCGCTGTTGCGTCGCTTCCTGACCAGCCGCCACCGCCCACGCCTCGTCGTTGCCAGCTTCCAGTGTCGCCGGAGTTTTCCCCCATGCTCTTTTTCTCTCTCTGTCGAATGAAGAAGGTGATAGGTGATTGGTCACCTTGGCTGTTTGGTGTTCAGCAGAAGGTGACTGGTTGGTTCCCCTGTTTGCTGTTTTGTTGGAGTGGATCTGGGTTTGGTGTTTGCTGTTCCGCCTTGGATTTGGAGTGGAGTTTTCCCGAGTTGCTGTTGCTTTGCTGTTGGTCCTTCACACGGGTTTCGCACATGCTCTTTTGGGAATTTTGCCCGGGATTCTCATCTCGTTATTCTTATTATTTGAATCTGCAAATTAACAGGCAAGTCTCTTCTTGAACTAGCCTTTTATTCTGTTCAAGCTTATTTGATTTGATCTCTTGCAAGTAGATCCTGTCCATTTCGTTATCATACAGCTTTGACAATTCCATTAAGTTTATCGAGGGTTTACATGAGCTAACCCGATATACTCTTAACATCGTGTTGTCTCTTTGATCTACAACCTAGTCCCTATTGTTTCATGCATATGCACATTTAAACAACTAGATTCATACATAGGACTACTTGATAAATTGGACATGTTAAATTGAATGTGCTAGATTGAAGTTAATTGATGAGTTGATACCATGCCTGTGATAATTGTATCTTAAACCTCAGAAATTTGCATGTTAACACCTAGGATCACTTTGATTGCCAATTTGCATGAAATATATGATGTATGATTTAATTATTGCCTATTCATATTAAGACAATTTTCTGACTTGTTAGCTGTTTACTTTGAATCAAGTTTTCACCCATGACAATGTCATAATTTGAATTTTATTTACAAACATGAATTTTTAGCCTCTGATGTCTAGTTTAACATCCTTTTGACGGATCTAATTTTATTTACAAACATGAATTGCTAGATATCAATATTTTAGTACAGCTAGGTTAGAAATTCCAGACTCACAATTGCATGCGTATCCTGCTGTTCTATATTTTATTTGACCCTGTTAACAGTAAAAGAAAAATCTAAAATAAATTAGGCTGGACATAGACATGTATAGGTACTCCCCTGAATTTGTATAGATTTTATTAATGAGTTCTCTGACCTGAAATAATTAGTTGAACACAACTCAATGCAAGCTGCCTGAATATAAAACGTGAATAGAATAGAGTTTTCACCCTAGTTCCTGTATCTTTTACATACCTTAATTATATTCACTGGAACCGTGTGAAGTCTACATTCTAGACCTTCCGACGGATTCAAATTTTCTATTTTGTAGTGGTTGTAATCCATATTTTAGTACAGAAAGGTCATGCTGTCCTGATCATGTGATGTGTGTTGATTTGACTTGTTTGCTTCATGCTTTGTCTGTAGCGCATAGAATTAGACACACTTAGTATTATACAACATTGACACCATCTTGAATGCTCACATAGGATGAAAATTAACTAATAACAAGCTGGGTATTATGGATAGACTTGGTAGTGAACGATCGGAAAATGTACTTGGAAAAGGCCTTCTCGTTATCTCGTTTTCTCGTTATCTCGTTATCTCATTATCTCATCATCTTGTTATCATATTATCTCGTTATCTTTTTATCACGTTATCTAGTTACGCCGAGTATACGATCCGTGAATTCACCATCAGTCTAAAACGATCACTGTGTGTTTCCGCCGAACCTGTGGAATGGAACGCAGTAGAACGTGCACTAGATAGATTAATAAAATACTTAATAACCTGCATCTCATGCTTGATCTTGACTTGACATCACTCATTACATGCGAGATTATTGTACACCTTTGATATTATTGCCAGCTCTTTGCTTTGTTCTTTGACTTTGACCATGTTCCTTTTCTTTGATATTCATGCTTTCCTTTATCCTCTGTTTTCTCTACTTGCTGCCCACGACTTGCTCTAAAGGCACTCTTTTCATTCTTTTAAGATCAAGAGCTTACAGGTACCGAAGAAGGAACACCAGAAGAAATTGGTGAGCAAACTCTCTGAAGATCGGAGCTGGACTTTAGACTGCTTAGCTATCTTTTGTTATTTGCTTATTGTATTTCTTTTGTCATATTTTGTATTCTTGGGCTTTATGACCTGGAGTTTGTTTTATCCCAGATGTTGGATTATTATTTGGGGAATTTATTTTATGATTATCTTTGAGTTTATTCATTGTTTATGTTATTATATTCTTTGTCTGCGTGGTTGTTTCTCTTGTATATTGTTGAGTTAGACTGGTATAGCTTATGGATGATGTATAATCATTCGCTGGGCCTTCGTTATGTGCTCGTATTCCAGTATTTTGGGAAGCGGGGCATGACAGGTGGAGCGAGTAGGCAAGGTGGACTATAGACTCGCGTTGCCGCCAGCCCTTTCTAGAGTGCGTGACGTCTTCCATGTTTCTCAGCTCAAGAAGTATGTCAGGGATGATAGTCATGTTATTGACTATTTGGAATTGTCGGTTCGGCCAGATTTATCCTGTGAGATTCATCCTATTTCGATTGTGGACCGGTGGGAGAATATTTTGAAGAATAAGGTTATCAAATTGGTTTGTGTTGCTTGGAATCCTCACTCGCCTGGTGAGTCGACTTGGGAGCTTGAAGATGAGATTCGGAAGAAGTTTCCCCATTTTTTTGTGTAGTGTTTGTTCTTTCCTTTCTTCGGAGTTACCTTACTACCACTTGTTTAAAGTTTGAGGATGAAATTTTAATATAAGGTGGTTAGGATTGCAACTACCGTTTTTGTTCTTTTCATTTTTCCTCTTTTTGTAATATTTTAATTACAATTGAATAAAATCCTCTATTTTTCTTCCTTGATTATTTTTATTAAACTTGTTCATGAAATTCTTCGTTCTTCTTGATTGAACTATTCATGTTAATCCTATTTTATTTTATTTAATTGTGGGTATTTTTATTTGAACCCTATTATTTTAGATTCATCTCTTATTGAACCCTAAAACCCAATTTCAATTGTTCTTGACTCAAAACCGCTATTATTGAATGCTAAACCACTAACCTAACATCCTAATTACAATCTATAAATACAATCCTATTGCAAACCATAAAAATTACACAAATAAAATCCTAATAGCCGTATATTCTCTCTCCTATTCTCTCTCTTCCCGCTTCTCTCTCCCCAACCCAGTTTTCCCGCTCAAACCCACTGCCCCTTCTTCTTCGGCCAACTCCGACAACCCCCCATGCTCCATCTCCCTTCGATGACCCCCCATCGAGCCCCCAACCTCCCCTTTCCTTGTTCCCCGTCGACCAGCAGACCCAATCCCGAAACCCCCTGACCTCTGCTCCTCTTCCCGATCATCAGCACAACACCACCATGTGCTTTGCTGCCCGTCACCGTCAAACCCAGACTCCGATCCTCTCAATCTTTTACTGTTTGCTGTTGTTGTCGTTCAGTTGCTGTTGTTGCTTGATTCTCTTTTTGCACGTATTTTGCACGTGCTAATTTGTGTTAGTTCGTGGGTTCGTTGCTTCAGGATTCTCATCCCGTTATTCTTGGTATTCGATTTCGTCGTCTATAAGGCAAGTCACTTTCCCCTTGAATTAAACATCGTATCAAATTCAGGTTTTATTAAAAAATTTGAAAGTAGAACCTATTCGTTATCATATCGTTGTCTTGATTATTTTTCGTTGGGTCTATTGAGGGTTTATACGAACTAACCCCAATATTTTTAACATCGTGCCACTTTTGACTCTAAAGATTGAATCATTCATGCATTTATGTAGAATTGATCATAGGGTTAACCATATAATCATAACACAATCAATTACTGTAGCGATAATTGCTAAGTTATATGTTTATTTGATCGATTGATGTTGGATGTTGTTAGAATTGTGTATGTGTGTGTTTTAATTGTATTTATCATTCTATTACACCCTTCATGTTGATTACATAATTTATTGACTATAGAATTGATACCCATCGTGTTTAATTAATTTATTTCATAAAAATTTCCCAAAAACATGTACGTTGCTTGCTGGTTGTATGTTATCTGCTATTTTTTACCTAGTAAATGATCTTAAAATGAATAACTTTTTGAATAATAATTGTATTATTATCTTTCTAGTTTCCAGAATATCTTGAATTTTTTGAATTATGAGTTCTGTAGAAAAAGTTATGCTGGTTTTACTACAGTTGTGTTTTTATTTCCAGATTTTAAGATTCTTGTATATTTGATATTTAAACTGTTAAAAGGTTGATCAAATTTTAAAATTTAACTCTGATAATTTCCAGAACATTAGTTAACATGTTTAGGAGTCTAATAAATATTTTTAATAAATTTTATTTCGAGTTTTTGCTGATTCTAAAAATAAAACAACATGATGTCGATTTTCTGCCTGAACATGAAATCTGTAAGGAATATTGTGTTTGACCTAGCTACTGTTATCGGGTTTTGAACTTTAAATATTCATTGGAACCATGTGGAAGTCTAGTTTTTAGAATTTCTAACGGTTTTAGTTTTCGAGTTTGAAACAGCAGAAAATTGAATTTTTATACAGACTATTCTTGCTGTCCAGAATTTTATATTCCATATTTTAATAGATTAATTATTCCTATATCGTAGTATTGCGTGAATTAATGTATGTATGTATGTTGCATTGCATGATCCTAATGTCTTATTGTCATCATTCTAATTTTCCTATTTCATGTTATCATCCTATCGCTCTTCTATTGATACTACTGTTCATCTCATGTCCCAAATTGCATATTGTATTATTGCATTGATAAATAATTAACAAGCCGGAGTTTAAGGGATTGACTAGAGTAGTTGATGATATAAGGACTGTACTCGAATGATGGCCCATGTTATTATCGTTATCGTCATTATGCAAGAAATTGTCTCAATGGCCCATGTTGTATTGTTATCGTCTTCATACCAGTACATTATCTATAAAATCTACCACTAGTCTAAACGAAACTGATTGTATGCATCGAACCTGTGGTATGGAACATATGGGACGCAGTAGTACGTGCATTAGTTAGGATTAAAATGATTAATAGACGTAAGGATCACACACCGACATTGCATATTGTTCACCATTGTTTCTATTGATATCGAATATTGGCTAAGTGTTATTGATATTGATCATTGATTATTTATTACCGAATATTGAATCATTGTTACACCACTGCAACGATTATCATGATATTGATTACTGTTATTGTCCTATGTAATTGATTCCTATAGATCCGTTGATTCATTGTTATATCGTTATTCCGTTGTTCCTTGCTTTCTCTACTTGCTGTCCATGACTAGCTCTAAGGACAATTTCTCTCCTCCTTTTAGATAAAATGTACACAGGTAATAAAGGAGAATTGCCTGCTGGGATTGGAGAACAAACTTTCTAAAGAAGTATTGCTTTATAATTGAATGTTATTTCATTGAACTATTGTATTGAGACTTATTAATATTTTGTTTGGGATTTATTATTGTATTGGGCTTATGACCCGGATTCTATTATTATTTCCAGACATTGGTTTATTGTATTTGGATATTTCATATTGCTTCATTTCAAGTATTATTGTTCATGAAATTATTATTATTGGCTGCACAATTGTCCTGGATTGATTATATTGTTGAGTTGATCGGATAAATAGGTTATGAGTGACGTTAGTCATTCGCTGGGCCAATGCTACGTGCTCGTATTCCATAGTTTTGGGAAGCGGGGCATGACACTGAGAGTTTATGTTCATGCTAATGAAGATCATTAAGAAATTATGCTAATTTAAATACATTACTAGAGTTACAATATGTTGAATACAATTAAACTCCAATGTTTTGTTCTTGAATAAACGTGCTAATGTAAGTAATAGATTGATTTAAATTAAAATTGGGTCATCTATTGGCTATTCAAATTATGTGTAAATTTTTAGCTAATGTAAGTAATTGATTGGTGTGTTAAAGTAATTAGAACGTCAAAGTTAATCATCATATATTTCCCCTCCTTTATATACAGATCAAGTCCTTCTTCAGAATTAAACAACAGCAATGGATAATATCATTATATATGGTCATGTAAGTTTCTCTTTTTTATGACATCTACAACTCTTTCATATTAGATCAAAAAATTCTTTCTTTAATTTTCTTCACATTATAATGTTTACTTTCATACCTTACAAGTTGAGGTTGACTTGGAAAAATAGTAAGTGAAGCTTTTTATTTTGTTTTTATCAAATTAATTAATTGTCCACTTATATTCAAATTTGTTTTTTCCCATTACAGGTGCAATTCTTTTAAGTTCTTTTTTTGGGTAGTTTTACTTTCTTCGGTAATAGGGTTGGTGGATGAGTTATTATTTGTATATTTTGTTAACTTAAATTATGTAGAATGAGGGTAGCGAGAAAATATGTGTAATATTTATGTAAGTAAAATATGTAAGTAAATAATGATATATAGTGATGGGATATAGTATGTTAAAACCCGTACCTACAAAGTTGTGGAATATTGGGTTCTGTGTGTGGTTTTTCAAAGGTTTTTCTAAACATCCATTACGTTTTCAAACAAAATCTTGATTTTTATTTTGTACCTTGCATCATATGAAGATTTTTACCCCCAGTGCCCTATATATATGATGCCTGTGTAATGTTGCTTGGATTGGCCTGAGGATGATTGATATTAACTGCATGTGATGTGATATTTTTAATTGTTACCAGAATTCCGTAAGAAATTGCTGTAAAAGGGCTTATATTTTAGGGGAGACTCTGCCGAATATTTTACTAAAATCCTATTAGTATTCTAGAATAGAAATGAGGATTTATTTGAGTAGGTGTAGAAAAAATAAAAAAACAATCATACATGGTAATAAAGAGCATTTTTATGCAGATATGTTAAAGTGATGAAGATCATTTTTTGTTCAAACTGTTTAGTTTGAAGTAATTTTTTTTTTGTACATCAGTCATTTTGAAAGGTATTGGTTTGAAAATAAAATTTCCTATAAACTATTAGTGTTGGTTTTTTAAATTCTCATTGGTTTTGACTTTATTGATTCCTTTTTCATTAAAATGATTTTTTTTCATTCTTGATCGTGATTTTTCAGGTCTCTTCATTATGGTGGGTTCAGTCGTCTATCCATCTGCAATCTTCATGTTCTTAGAATGTTTGTTATGCTTTCTTTTTCTCTTTATGTTACTGTCTATTTTACTGGTGAAATCCCTGATAGTTGGGCTTATGTATTTTGTGTTAATCACTATGTAATTATTTTGCCAAGTTGGGGCTACTGTTGTCGTCTCTGTTATTAGTTTTACCAGCATGTACATCTCTTTTTTAATATATCAGAAAAAATCGTCTCTGTTAATCACTCTGTCAAGAATTAAAAATATCTCATACGCTAAAATATATCAAAAAATGGGGCCAAGCCTGTTTCAAATCAAATTTGCACTATATTCTCCAATATATGGATATAGATATATATAAATTACGAGATGTAATTGTGCTTGATCACATTTAACAAAAGGTCTTTACATGTACATCACAACAAACTCTCTCTCTATCTCTCTCTCTCCCTCTTTTACCTCTTTTAAAATCATACATGGTTAACTACATGAAAATATGACAATCGGGAATTAACTCATGCAGTTTGAGGCAATAACTAGATTAGCAAATGAAATTCTACTTATGGTAGGCTCCAAATCCCGAGCTGATGTAATTTCGATCCACTATTATTGTAGATTCACAATACTCTTTTTCAATTCCGAGCTGCTGACAAATGATCATGCAATATATATAAACCAATAAACAATTTAATCATACTTCAGAGTACATCAATGTCTACTGCCAAATACACATCTATATAAATTATCCTTCACAACGTGCATATATTTTACTGTTTACAGGGCTTTTTCAGAAAACGTGCAGTTTGAGGTGTTCATTGCATTAGAAATTGAATTGCTACTCCAAATCAAAAAAAAATTCTCTTATTGAGCAAGCCACACATGGCAAGGAATTTTCGGTACACTAATGTTGTAGATTCATAATACTATTTTTGAATCCCGAGCCACTGAAAAATGATCGTGCAATATACAAACCAATAAACATCAAACTCACTCCATAATCTTACTTTAGACTACATTAATACATCAACGTCTACTAGAAAAAAAAAACATCTATATAATTCATCCCTTACTGTTTACATGATTTTTCAAATGTTGCATCGTTCTGAAGACGTGTCGTAGGCACGTACCCACAGGCATACCTAGTATGTATGTATATATATATATATATATATATGTATGTATGTATGTATATGTATATCTACCATAATATATTCATATCTCCTATAGTATAAATAGCCTCTGTAGTGTATCATAACATCATTATCTTCACATATACATATATACACATTTATATTTTCTCCTTTCAGTGCCCATGGAAATGACCTCCTCGTACAACACATGGATCTATGTGCCCCCCCCCCCCCCCCCCAAGCATTTCAATCCCGCTAACCATTTTACCCAGAACCCAGATCTAGGTGTCCTACGAATCTATCATCAGTGGGCTAGATTGAAAGTACGGTTGCGCGCATGTCCAATCAAGACTAAAGCCAGAAGGCTAGTCAAAAACAAATCCCAAGTCCATCTTGGGTAAACACGCGGATTGTTGCCACATAGGTCTTACGCATCTGAGGCTACATCTTCCTCCTGGCCCTATACCAGCGAGGGAAAACGCCTCCCAAGTCCATCCTAGGGTATCTGCTCCCAAATGTAATTTGGGGTATCTATAATTCCTGTTCCCCCGGTATATCCCCCGAGCCTGTGGGATCTAGCTCAAACCCTTGGGAGATTGTGCGGCACTGCAATATTAAAATATCTCCATATAGTCTTATACATATATTATTTCTTTTATCATATTATCACATCAGAACATCACATATCATACATATACCACCTCATTATCTCATCATATCATCATGTAAACATAATCATCATTGCCCGCATATCTTACATACACCAAGCTATGAAACACATCATACTACCATATATAAATACAATTATCACCCACCTATCATACAGACACCATATCATTTATTACATCATATTATCATATATTATTCCAGTTTATCTCCTGTATATCACACCTATACCAGGCCATTTGTAACATCTCGAATTCCAAAAAAAACTGAATACGAAGTTCCATAGGATCTTTTCACTTCTCTTCGTACAATTTTACAAGGAAATTTAAAACTTTATTTTACATCAGAGTTACATCTTTAAATTACATTTAAATAGTGGAAGCAATTTACAAAAATTACATGAATAAAATGCACAACACTTGAAACATTCTTTAAGCAGCATGCATACGTTAATCTTGTCAATCTCTTTATCCTTCATAGAAACTGTGGGCTCCTCAGTTCATTCAACTGACGCAAGAATATAAAACATCAATTTTCTCCGACTTAGAAATCACACACTTGTCACAAACCAAACTACGGGGACTATCCTATAGATGGCGTGTTGTGCTATGCACTTAGTCCTTAATGCAGTTGTTTATATTATATGACACTAATACTCACTTGTTCGAATTCTATGCATCACTTACTACATAGGTCCGAGGGCAAGCCCTTAATCGTTCTTCATCTTGTAGGGTTCAATCTCTCGTCATGACTTAAAATACTACGGTAACTACGATAAGTATCCTACATGTTCTATGAGTTACGAGCCCATGTCCAGACAGTCTGGAGGGGAATCCCACGCACTGACATGATGCATCATGTAGGCAGACTATGGACAATTCAACCTCCATCATGGAACCATGGCACCACCCGTAGTCACCAAACACCCCACAAGCGTCTCCACCGGGATGATAATTCCGGAGTAGTGCTCACGCCATGTCATGACGCACAAGCAGGCAGTCCGTGAATCACACTCACACCGCCAATCCGATGGCCATCATACTCGTATTTTTTTCTTACTTTCGTCACATCACCACTATGTATCTAATCCTTAGTTTATTCGAATCATGAATAAAATCAACCCCTAGAGTTAGCTCTTTCCTCTATACCGGTCATAATCAACAACATGACCAACTTGGTCTTTCATCTCAATAAATCAACTTAACAATTTTAATTCATTCAATTGCCGGTAATAGGACTTTAGCTACCCTCTAGTTCAAAATCTCATTTCATGTCCATAGCATTTGTGTATTCATATTCATAAGACTTTTCATAATACATCAGGATATTTGACTTCACTTTCATGTATAATTTTATGCATAAGACAAATAAATTCATTTTCTAATTTGTCACATTCATAATTTATTTTTTCCACATCATTCTCTTATTCTCTTTGCCAATACTAACTCAAACATTCATACTTTCGATTTTCCTTTTATCAAAATCTCTTTCCAAACTCTTTTTGTTTTTTTTAGCAATACATTTTTCTTAATCCAGAGATACTTTAAAATAATAATTTATAATAAGTTCTTTCTGGCAAAATAGTATCAATTTCTCCATTACACTAAGCCAAGGTTTATAGAAAATTATTTTATGAAATCTGGATATCAATTAAAACGTCAGGACAGTCAACTGTTAAAGCATAGTCGGTCGACTGTTCTGCGATGATTAAAAACTAGAAAATTAAAATAGTCAGAACAGTCGACTACATAGTCGGTCGAATGTTCTGCGATGATTAAAACTCAGAAATAAATAGTCAGGATAGTCGACTGTTAGGACATAGTCGGTCGAATTCTGTGATGATTTAAAATTCGGAAATAAACAGTCAGGACAGTCGACTGTTAAGACATACTCGGTCGACTGTTCTGCAATGATTTAAAATTCGGAAATAAACAGTCAAGATAGTCGACTGTTAAAGCATAAATGGTCGACTATTCAGCAACAAAAATCCGAAATTTGGAATTTATACAGTAACTCAAGATTTTCAAAAAAAAAACATTTAACTCTCATTTTTATATAAAAGTCTATTTTTTTGTTTGTACGAAAACGGAATCAATCTTACTAACAACAGGCATGCATGATTTGTTAATCAATCTACTTTCATAACAATGAGATTTTCTCATAGTTCACATCATACAACCACACATTTATTCACATCGCATTTTTCCACATTCATGAATAACTCAAACATAAAGGTTCATAATTTCTTAATTAGCAAACGAGCATATTTTCAAATCATCACCACAATATTTCTATTCATATCATTCAAACAATTTTACTACTTATTTCATGCAATTTCACACATGTTGATTCTCTCCATAAACATGGTACTAACATAAAGTAATATTTTCTTTTTCTTGTTTATTTTAGCATGATCAAAACACAACTTAGCATAGTATCTATTTTGAAGTTGGAGAAAAGTGCCCACCTTATTTGGAGAGAAATTTCACAAAAGTCCTAGGGTAAACTCCTAGAATGAACAAAAGGGCCGTCTTCTCCTAGTGTTTGATGAGTCCAAGCTTCCTCCTTGCTCCTTGGTGTTTGCCGCAAGCCTCCATGCTCCTTGGGTGAGTGGTCGGCCTCCTCTTGATGGAACACACACAAAGCACACTCAATCTTTTAGAACTCACTTAACTCTCAATCTTTTGCTCACTAATGTATTTCTTTCTCTTATGATATAGAATAGGTGCAAGGATAACTAATGAAATTGGGGGGGGGGGGGGGGTATTTATACAGAATTTTAAAGAAAATAGAGGGCTAGGATTAGATCAAATGGTTAAGGATCAAGGGCTTAGATGAAATAGGGAGTTGCTATAACTTCCCTTGATGCAAATAACCACCTCTCCACCTCATCCTCTTTCCCTCTCTCTTGATCCCATCCGTTCACACCCAAAGGGTGTGCTTTGCACACTCTAGTGCAAGCACGTGCCCTCTAGTGCCCCCCTTATTTACATGTTGTTCATGTTAATTAATTTTTTTTTTCATGGAATTAGTCAACACTACAAGTTAGGTTATTAAAAGAGATTTTAAAAATAAATGGGCTCACTAATGGGCTAACTAACCATGGGCTTCAATAATATAATTAATTAATTAATTAAGGTGGGCTACAGAGAGACAATTAGGCCAAAAATTTAATTAGGTTCTTTTAAATAAAAGAGAAGGAAATAAGACTACTAGTTTATGAAATATTTTTAGAGAGATACATGCATAAAATTGCACGTGTTCAACACGTGGAAAATAAAATACATTCTAATTAATACGATTTAAAAAATCCAGGATGTTACAGCACTCCCTCCTTAGAATACTTTTGTCCCCAGAACTACAATTAAAGAGTGAGAAAATAGAAATACAATAAGAAGAAAAGAAAAGGAAAGAAGATTCAAATCAAACAAAGAGCTCAGGATGATCCTTCATCATCCTCTCCTCAGATTTCCAAGTAGAATATTCAACCAACTGGTTTCTCCAGACTACTTTGACCATCGGTATCGTCTTGTTCCTCAAGACTTTCTCCTGACGATCGACAATCTCAACCGGAAGCTCAATGTAACTCAGATCCAACTGCAAACTCTCCGGCACTTCGGACAAATGATGACTCGGATCTGGAATGTACCCTCTCTGCATAGACACGTCGAAGATATTGTGCACCTGAGGCAACTCTTCCAGTAACTCAAGCCGGTAAGCAGTTTTTCCAATACACTTCAATATCTTATACGGGCCTATGAACCTCGGGGCTAACTTCCCACCCTTGCCAAATCGGATCACACCCTTTCTAGGTGAAACCTTCAGAAGGACAAAGTTACCAACCTCAAACTCAAGGTCCCTCCTTCGGTTGTCTGCATAGCTCTTCTACCTACCTTGAGCATCCACCAACCTCTTCCTGATCAGATCGATCTTTTCAGACATCTGCTGCACAATCTCATGCCAAAACATCTACCGCTCCCCAACTTCAAACCCCACAACCAGGTGTTCTGCACTTCTTGCCATACAAAGCTTCGTACGGTGCCATCCCAATACTAGTCTGAAAACTGTTGTTGTAAGCAAACTCTACCAGAGCTAAGTGCCTTTCCCAACTGCCTCCAAAGTCTAGTACACAACATCGAAGCATATCCTTAAGAATCCAGTTGAATCTGTCGGTCTGTCCATCCGTCTACGGATGAAAAGCAGTGCTGAAATCCGTCTTGGTACCCAAGGCTGTCTGAAGACTCTTCCAGAAATGTGAAGTAAACCGCGCATCTCGATCAGAAACAATGGTTAATGGAACACCATGAAGCCTAACGATCTCTCCAATGTACAGCTCAGCCAACTTGTTCATAAACGAAGTGAGTTTCATCACCAAGAAGTGAGCGGACTTGGTTAGTCGATCCACTATGACCCAAATCACATCATTGCCCATGGAACTCTTGGGCAAACCCGAGATGAAATCCATACTGATGTTATCCCACTTCCATTTCGGAATAGGTAACGGCCTCCGGGTTTCTGATTCTCGACTTTGACCTGCTGACAGATCTCACACCTCGCCACGAACTCGGCCACATCCTGCTTCAAACCTGACCACCAGAAATGTTACGTAATGTCCTTATACATCTTGGTACTCCCAAAATGTACAGACAAAAGAGTAGCATGTACCTTCTAAAGAATACTTTCCCATAATTCTGCTTGATCTGAAACACACAGCCTCTCTCCGAACCACAACACCTTATCCCTGATCTGGAACTCTGACAACTTGCCAGCAACAATCTGCTCCTTCATCTTCTGAATCTCAGCATCTTCCTTCTGACTTGCGGTAATACTTTCATTCACCGTGGGTTGAAGCCTCAACTGAGTTAAAGATGATCCCAAACATTGCAGAACAATTTCAATACCAGCTCTATCCAACTCCTCTGCAGGCTGCCTCTGAGTTGTAATCAAACTAGCCAAACTGCTCTTGCAGCTAAGTGCATCAACAACAACATTAGCCTTCCCAGGATGGTACTTAATCTCCGGACGAATGTCCTCAAGCACCTCCAGCCATCTCCTTTGCCTCAGATTCAGATCCTTCTATTGGTAGATGTACTTCAAGCTTTTGTGGTCTGTGTACATGTTCAGCTTCTCACCATACACATAATGTCTCCATTGCTTCAAGGCGAAGTTAACGTAGCCAAATCCAGATCATGAGTCAAATAATCCTTCTCATGCGGTTTTAGTTGCCTAGACCCATAAGCGATTACTTTTCCTTCTTGCATTAAGACACAACCAAGCCCACGATGTGAAGCATCGTTGTAGACATCATACTCAACACCTGCTCTAAGCAAGGCTAAAATAGGTGAAGTAGTCAGTCTCTCTTTCAACTCCTGAAAGCTCGCCTCGCACTGCTCCGTCCATTTAAAGTTCACATTCTTCTTCGTCAGACCAGTGAGTTGCATGGCTATCTGACCATAGCCCTGAATGAACCTCCTGTAGTATCCAGTCAATCCAAGAAAACTCATAATTTCCTTCACTGTAGTAGGTCTTGCCCAATCCTTCATCGCCTCTATCTTCTGCGGATTAGCTGCCACTCCGTCCTTAGAAAAGATGTGACCTAGGAATGCCACCTCAGATTTTTAGAAATCGCATTTCGATAACTTGGTATATAACTCATGCTCCTGAAACTTCCTCAAAACTGCTGCCAGATGCTCTGTGTGCTCCTCCTCCGACTTGGAGTACACAAGAATATCATCGATAAACACCTGGACGAAAGAATCAATAAACGGCCTTAGAACTCTGTTCATCATATCCATAAAAATTACAGGTGCATTCGTCACTCCAAACGGCATAACTAAGAATTCGTAATGCCCGTGTCGAGTTCTGAACACAGTTTTATGCACATCTTCAGCTTTCACTCGAACTTGATGATATCCTGATCGAAGATCTATTTTGGAGAAAATAGCTGCTCCTTGTAGACAATCGAACAAGTCATCAATTTGTAGAATCGGATATTTGTTCTGAACAGTGACCTTATTCAGCTCTCGGTAATCGATGCACATTCTCATCGAACCATCCTTCTTCTTTACCAATAACACCGGTGCTCCCCAAGGCGACGCACTCGGTTGAATAAAGCCTTTCTCCAATAATTCCTCAATCTGCCGTTTGATCTCATCCTGCTCCACAGGCACCATCCTATGCGATACCTTGAAAATAGGTGCACTCCCTGACTGAATAGTGATGCTAAACTCTACATCACGATGCGGGGGTAACCCAGGCAAATCTTTCAAGAATACCATCGGATAAATCCCGAACCACTGGAATTTGCTCCACCTCTACAGGAATCCCCTTCTTCTTGTTGATAGAAGCAACTAAGCCTGAACATCTCTTCTTCCCTTGGAAAGTGACTTCAGGTCCACCTGGAGCCTTCACTTTTACTTCATTATTCTTGCACTCGATGCTTGCACTGTACAACAACATCCAATCAATGCCAATGATAACATCGACTCCCAAGACATTCAGCTTGATCAGATCAATCTCAAAAATTCTATCTCTAATCACGATTTTGCAGTCTGCATAGTACCGATCAGTGGTTAAAGTCTCCCCTGATGGAGTAGCTAATGCTAAAACCTTGCCTGGAAAGATTTTCGGTTCGACTCCCAAAACTTTAGCAAACTTAGGTGACACAAAAGTATGAGAGGACCCAGTATCGAACAAAACAACAACTTTCTTTCCATTCAAATAAAGTTTTCCTATTACATAACACACACTCGTTACATAACAGTTTACTAAATAAGCGGGAAAAGAGAAACAACAGAAAACACTCCTAAAAATCCTCCCTCGTACCAGTGATGTCGTGATCTACCTCATCAGCATCAGCTTCAGTCAAGGCAAATACTCGCCCCTGCTGGTATGGCTTCTCCCCGGCCTGCTGAGTTGGTCCCCTTTGGACGACATCCTGCAACTTAAGGCACTAGGATCGGTAGTGACCTATCTCCCCACAATTATAACAAGTCACCATAGGAGGTCTCACCCACGCATTCCCGGGTCTTCCTGCCACACTGACCGCGTTCACCCCAGTCGGCTTGAACCTTTGGGCCGGTGGCTGTCCCCTGACATTTCCAGTAACTACGGGCCTCTTCCCCACATTCCAGTTGTTCCTCCTATTCTGAACAGCGTGGAACTGCTCCATGTCCGCCTCAGTGGCTGTAGCTCGTTTGACCAACTTGCCAAACCTCCTGATACCCAAGGGTATCGTCCGCTATCTTAGACTTGGCCTCAAACCATGCTCGAATTTTCGAGCCTTCTTTGCCTCGTCCATCACCAATTCAGGAGCATACCTCGAGAGCTAATTGAACCTCGTCTCATACTCCCTAACCGATATACTGCCCTGCTGCAGCGCCAGAAATTCCATGGCTTTCTTCTCCTGGACGTCTGATAAAAAATAATGAATGCAAAATTTCTCCAAGAATTCCTCCCAGCTAAGGACAATATCTCCCATCGTCCGCTTCATCGACTGCCACCAAACAGCCACATCCTTCTCGAACTGCAGGGCCGCCAACTTCACCTTGCTGCCCTACGGAGTCTCCAAGACATCGAAGATAGTCTCGATCTGTCGGATCCAATTGTCAGCCACGTCAGGGTCGGACTTCCCCTCAAACACAGGTGGTTTCATCCGTTTGAATGATTCCACAAGTTTGATTGCTTCGGGTACTAGATTCACAGGCACCCTCCCTTGGTTCTGATTCATGGTAACGGTATTGAGTGTCTGATAGACCCTCGCTAATTTCGTTTCCAAGTACAGACCTTCACCATTTCAAGCTCCTCTTCAAGTCATATTCTGATGCAAAAGATCCATTAAATTCGAAGTAGTAAATATGAATTTAAATCAACTTTTCATTTCATTGAATTTCATACTTTATATATTCGAATTTAGAACATTTCTAACATCAAAATAAAGCAGTAAGAAGATACAACAGTCTAGTTCCTACTGTAATACCCTAAAATTTTATTTTAATAAAAATATTATTCTTTCATGTGTTGTGCACGTGCAAACATCATGCGTATATTATCTATTTATTTAATATAAAATCTCATTTTGTATGAACAATTATTTTCCTTTATTTTTCTAAAAAGCCTATTTCCAAAAGCCTAAAATAATAATTAATTGTTTTAGCCCACTTTTATTAATTATTAATATGTTGTCTCAGCCCACAAGCCTCAGCCCACTATTTATGAAGCCCACCAATCTAATTAATTAATTAAATGGTCACACTTGTCAGGTAGAGATAATTGGTGAACATTTTGATTAATTAAATTGTACAACTTTTAAATAGGGGTACTAGGTGGCACGTGCGAAGCACGTAGTGTGCAATGCACACTTTATTTTGGGCCGGTTGTGCATTGGAAGGAATGGGAGAGTCGGTTGTGTGCATTGGTAGTTATTTGTGTGTGGGTGGTTGCTATAACTCCTACTCATATCCTAGCCCTTCATTCTATAACCATCCATCGAATCCTAGCCCTCCAATCTACCCTAAAATTATATAAATACCCTTCCTATTTGTTTGTATTTTACAATAGTAATCTATTGACAGAAGAAAACAATTACATAGGAGATTTATATTAGTGTGAGTTGAGTGTGAGTGTTCCCCCATTGGAGGTCGGCCATCCCTACAAGAAGAAGCTCTCGGTTTTTGGCAAGGAGCAAGGAGAAGGAGTTCGTTGCACTGCAATCTAGGAGGAGAAGGCACTCGCTCGCAATCCAGGAGGCTCTAGGGGATTTTCTTAATTGGTTTTCTTCAAAAGGTGGGTGTTTCTCATGACTTCTAAAGTAGAAATCATGTTAGGGAATGAAATTGAATTGTTATTATGAATTACTAGTTGAAATGAAATGCATGCTTGCCTAAATAGAAGGGAATTGAGGAATTAACAAATATGTGTTGATTGATTACTATATTTATAGATTATGAGTAAAGTGAATGTTCTCGTTATTTCTAATGTTAGTATGCAAAATATGTCCTAAATGTGAACTATGTGGTTTAACTAGTAAAAGACTAACATCATGTTTATGGGTTAAAGTGCTAAAGTAGAATGGTGTGTTAAAGATGAATTGATAGAATAAATTATTAAGAAATGATTGGTAATAGATGTCATGAAATTTCTCATTGCTATTTATGCCATTAGAAAAAAATAATGAAAAGGAATGTATTTTTTTTGCAAACAAATGATCGAATGCATCATGTGTAATTAATAAAATAGAAGTTCTTATAAAGCAAATGATCATTGTGAAATACGGGTTTACTGTAAATTTTTAAGTAGATTGTGATCTGGAAAGTTATGTTTCAAAAAGAGAAGAAAATATATTTTTAGACTTGAAAAACAACGCAGAGCAGCCGACTGATCACATTTAACAGTCAACTGGCCTGATCATTTATTTTTTTAATTTAAAAATCATAGCGGAACAGTTGACTGCCCATATAAGACAGTCGACTCCTTTGAGTATTTTATTCTCGAGCTTTAGAAACTCGCAGGACAGCTGACTTGTCATGGTTAACAGTCGACTGCCCTGGACATTTTTATTTTTGAGTTTAAAAACATCGTAGAACAGCCGACTGGTGATCTGTGACAGTCGACTTCCCCGAAGTTTTTAAGTAAATCTGTATTCTCTTTGTGAGATAATTTCTATGACCTATGTCTTAGTATAAATGAGATTTGAGACGGTTTTTACAACGAGGAACTCATTTTGATTATTAACTTTTTATATAAAGGAAATTGAAGGAATTATTTAAGAAATTTAAGATGACATTTTGGTAGTGAGAAATTTGAAAGGTATGAATTGTGAAACCTATTGAAAATGTGATCTTTGGAATTAGAATGGATTGAAATAGAATTATGTGAGTTTATAAGGTAATGAATGTGACATGTTTGAAGAATTTCAGTTTTTCAAGTATCTATGCATTGAATTATTGATTGTGATGAATTATGAAAGATGTGAAGACATAAATACTATGCTTTTGTAATATGAATGGTGATAAATCATGAAAAGGTCTTATAAGCATGACATTGTAATTATGAGTTGAAATTGGGAATTAGGGTATAGCCAAGCCTTATACCGGTAGAGAAATGAATTGAAATGGAATTTGAAATGAGAAGACCAAGGTTGGGTCATGTGAAATTGAATAAATAAGACCGGTATAGTGGGAGTGCTACATTTTAAGAGTTTGATTTTTATTCATGATTCAATTAAACTAAGGATTATATACATAGTGAAGATGTGATGAAAGTAAAAGAAAAACATTGAGTATGAGGGCCATTGGATTGGCGGCGTGAGAACATTCACAGGATGTCCAATGATGAGTCATGATATGGCATGGATACTGCTCCAGAGTACCATCCCGGTGGCGATGCTCGTCGGGTGTTTGACGACTGCGGGTGGTGTCATTTCTATGGTAGGAGCTGAATTACCACAGGATGCCTGCATGATGAGTCATGTGTCAGTGCGTTGGGATTCCCTCCAGGACGCCTAGACATGAGTTCGTAGGTCAGAAAATATCTAGGATACTTACCGTAGTTACAGTGGTAGATTAAGTCATGGCGAGGGATTGAACCCTACAAGATGAAGAACGGTTAAGGGCTTGCCCTCGGACCTATATAGTATGGGCTGCATAGACTCTGAACAAGTGCGCATTAGTGCCATATAATATAAGTAATTGCATTAAGGACTGAGTGCACATTCACGACACGACATCAATAGGATAGTCCCTTTAGCTTTATTTGTGACAAGTTTGTGTTTGTAAGAAATGAGAATTGTTATACTGTTTCCGGCATAGAAAGGATGGTCGTGTATAATATTTCGTCAGTTGAATGAACTGACGTGCCCACAGTTTTATATGCAGGGTGAAGATACTTGACTATTGAAGTATACATGCTGCGCAAGACTATTTTAAATGTTGTTTCTTGTAATTTATTGAAATATTGCTTCCGCTGTGGTAATGTACAAGTGTAAATGTAACTCTGATGAAAGAAAAGTTTCTATTTCCTTGTAAAATTGTACGAAAGAAGTGTAAAGATCCTGTGGAATCTCGAATTCAGTTGTATTTTGGAATTCGTGGTGTTACATAGTGGTATCAAAGCACGCTTCCAAATAGTACAAATTTATAAGGAACAACACCCTAGAAGTGGACATTAGAGTGTGTGTTGAGTCTAGAGATTTAGATGTAAGCCATTTACATTTGTGTTGCTCTATGTCTTATGCTTCTTCCACCCTTTTTCTAAGATGGCTGATCACTTCGACCCAGCTGGAGATGAAAATTGGCATATTATTGAGGAAAATTACTACCTCGGACAAGCTGATTCAGACGAGGGAGATGCTGAAGAAGTGGAAGAGGAATGGCCTGAGTTCTGAGAGATCACTCCACCTCCGGACTCATCTGATGACTCTTCTGATGAAGACGAAGAACCAGTTCCAAGTAGTCTTCTGATATCTCTTCAGAGGCAGGTAGAAACTCCGCGGGAGAGAGTCGGACTATTGGAGGCTCAGCTGGGAAAGCGCAAGGATGATTCTGCAGTCCTCAGTCATCGTGTATGGGAGCTCGAGAAGAGGAAAAACATGACCGATGTACTGAAGGAGGAAGTGGAGGAACTATAGAGAGAGCTTCGTGAAGCCAACAGGAACGATAGGAATTAGACCATTGTTTCATCTACTGCTTCCATTTTGATGTCAGAAATGTTTTAAATTCAAATGTATAAAGTTTGAAATGAAAATGTTGACTTAAAAGTTCATGTTTCATACTTCGAATTTAATGGATCTTTTGCATCAGAATATCGCTGGAAGACGAGCTCGAAATGGTGAAGGTCTTGACTTGGAAACGGAGCTAGCAAGGGTCTATCAGAAACTCAATACTGTTGCCATGAATCAGAATCAAGGAAGGGTTCCTGCGAATCCAGTACCCGAAGCAATCAAACTCGTGGAATCATTTAAACGGATGAAACCACTGGTGTTTGAGGGGAAGTCAGACCCTGACACGGTTGACAATTGGATCCATCAGGTAGAGACTATCTTCGAAGTCCTGGAGACCCCAGAAGGCAGCAAGGTGAAGTTGGCAACTCTGCAGTTTGAGAAGGATGCATCTGTGTGGTGGCAGTCGATAAAGCGGACGATGGGAGGTATTGTTCTTGGCTAGGAGGAATTTTTGGACGAATTCTGCAGTTATTACTTTCCTTCAGATGTCCAGGAGAAGAAGGCCATGGAGATTCTGTCACTGTAGCAGGGCGGCATGTCGGTTAGGGAGTATGAAACCAGATTCACTCAGCTCTCAAGGTATGCTCCCGAATTGGTGATGGATGAAAAAATGAAGGCTCGTAAGTTCGAGCATGGATTGAGGTTGAGCTTGAGGTCCAGGATGATACCCCTCGGTATCAGGAGGTTTGATAAGCTGGTCAAACGAGCGACAACCATAGAGGCGGACATGGAGCAGTTCCACGCTATTTAGAATAGGAGGAACAACTAGAATGCGGGAAAGAGGCCCGCAGTTGCTGGCAATGTCAGGGGATAGCCACCGACTCAAAGGTTCAAGCCTATGGGTGCGAACGCTGTTCAAGTGGCAGGAAGACCCGGGAATACTTGGGTGAGACCTCCAGTGACTTGTTTCAACTGTGGAGAGACAGGCCACTACAAGTCTCATTGCCCCAAACTGCAGGATGTCGTCCGTAATGGACCAACTCAGCAGACCAGGAAGAAGCCATACCAGCAGGGGCGAGTATTTGCCTTGACTGAAGCCGACGCTGATGAGGTGGATCACGTCATCACTGGTACGAGGGAGGATGTTTAGGAGTGTTTTCTGTTGTCTCTTTTTCCTGTTAATTAGTGAACTGTTATATGACGAGTGAGTGTTATGTAACAGGAGAACATATTTTGAATGGAAATAAAGTTGTTGTTTTGTTCGATACTGGGTCCTCTCACACTTTTGTATCACCTAAATTTGCTAAAGTTCTGGGAGTCGAACCGAAGATATTTCCAGGCAAGGTTTTAGCAGTAGCTACTCCGTCAGGGGAGACTAACCACTGATCGGTACTATGCTGACTGCGAGATTGTGATTGGAGATCGAATTTTCGGGATCGATCTGATCGAGCTGAATGTTTTGGGAGTCGATGTTATCATTGGCATTGATTGGATGTCGGTGTACAGTGCGAACATCAAGTGCAAGACCAAGAGAGTAACAGTGAAGGCTCCAGGTGGACCTGAAGTCACTTTCCAAGGGAAAAGAAGATGTTCAGATTTGGTTGCTGCTATCAGCCAGAAGAGAGGGATTCCTGCAGAGGTGCAGCAGATTCCTGTGGTTCGGGATTATCCGACCGTGTTCTTGGAAGATTTGCCTGGGTTACCCCCGCATCGTGATGTGGAGTTCAGCATCACTATTCAGCCAGGGAGTGCACCTATTTCCAAGGCACCGTATAGGATGGCGCCTGTGGAACAGGATGAGGTGAAACGACACATTGAGGAACTATTGGATAAAGGCTTTATTCAACCGAGTGCATCACCTTGGAGAGCACCAGTACTTTTGGTAAAGAAGAAGAATGGTTCGATGAGGATATGCATCGATTACCAAGAGCTGAATAAGGTTACTGTTCAGAATAAATATCCTATTCCACGAATTGATGACTTGTTCGATCGTCTACAAGGAGCTGCAGTTTTCTCCAAAATAGATCTTCGATCAGGATATCATCAAGTTCGAGTGAATGTTGAAGATGTGCATAAGACTGCGTTTAGAACTCGACACGGGCATTACGAATTTTTAGTTATGCCATTTGGAGTGACGAATGCGCCTGCAATCTTTATGGACATGATGAACAGAGTTTTGAGGTCGTTCATTGATTCTTTCGTCGTGGTATTTATCGACGATATTCTCGTGTACTCCAAGTCGGAGGAGGAGCACACAGAGCATTTGGCAGCAGTTTTGAGGAAGCTTCAGGAGTAGGAGTTGTATGCCAAGTTGTCCAAGTGTGATTTCTGGAAATATGAAGTGGCATTCCTAGGTCACATCCTTTCTAAAGAGGGAGTGGCAACTGATCCTCAGAAGATAAAGACAGTGAGAGATTGGGCAAGACCTACTACAGTGAAGGAAATCAGGAGTTTCCTTGGGCTAACTGGATATTACAGGAGATTTATCCAGGGCTATGCTCAGATAGCCGTGCTGCTCACTGGTCTGACCAAGAAGAATGTGAACTTCAAGTGGACCAAGCAGTACGAGGCAAGCTTTCAGGAGTTGAAAGAGAGACTGACTACTGCACCCATTTTGGCTTTTTCTAGAGTAGGTGTCGAATATGATGTCTACAGCGATGCTTCACATCGTGGGCTCGGTTGTGTCTTAATGCAAGAAGGAAAAGTAATCGCTTATGGGTCTAGGCAACTAAGACCGCATGAGAAGAATTATATGACTCGTGATCTAGAGCTGGCTGCGATTATCTTCGCCTTAAAGCAATGGAGTCATTATGTGTATGGCGAGAAGCTGAATATTTACACAGACCATAAAAGCTTGAAGTATATCTATCAGCAGATGGATCTGAACCTGGGGCAAAGGAGTTGGCTGGAGGTACTTGAGGACATTCGTCTGGAGATTAAGTATCATCCTGGGAAGGCTAATGTTGTTGTTGATGCACTTAGCCGCAAGAGCAATCTGGCGAGTTTGATTACAACTCAGAGGTAGCTGGCAGAGGAGTTGGATCGGGCTGGAATTGAAGTTGTTCTGCATGGCTTGGGATCATCTTTAGTTTAGTTGAGGCTTCAACCGACGCTGAATGGAAGGATTATTGCAAGTCAGAAGGAAGATGCAGAGTTTCAGAAGATGATGGAGCAGGTTGGTGCTGGCAAGTTGCCCGGATTTCAAATCAGGGATGAAGTGCTGTGGTTTGGTGAGAGGCTGTGTGTTTCGGATCAATCGGACTTGAAAGAATGTCTTCTTCAGGAGGCACATGCTACTCTTTTGTCAGTACATCCTGGAAGTACCAAGATGTATAGGAACATTAAACAGTATTTCTGGTGGTCAGGTTTGAAGCGGGATGTGGCTGAATTTGTGTCGAGGAGTGAGATTTGTCAACAAGTCAAAGCCGAGAATCAGAAACCTGGAGGTCTATTACAGCCGTTACCTATTCCGGAATGGAAGTGGGATAACATCAGTATGGATTTCATCACGGGTTTGCCTAAGAGTCCTAAAGGCAATGATGTGATTTGGGTCATAGTCGATCGACTAACCAAGTCCGCTCACTTCTTGGCGATGAAACTCACTGCTTCGATGGACAAGTTGGCTGAGATGTATGTTGGTGAGATTGTCAGGCTCCATGGTATTCCGTTGACCATTGTGTCTGATCGAAATGCGCGGTTTACTTCGCATTTCTGGTGGAGTCTTCAGGCAGCTTTGGGTACTAAGACGGATTTCAGCACTGCTTTTCATCCCCAGACCATGAGCAGACCGAGAGAGTCAACCGTATTCTTGAGGACATGCTTCGGTGTTGTGTACTAGACTCTGGAGGCAGTTGGGAAAGGCATTTACCTTTGGTAGAGTTTGCCTATCACAACAGTTTTCAGACTAGCATTGGGATGACGTCGTATGAAGCTTTGTATGGCAGCAAGTGCAGGACGCATGTCTGTTGGTTCGAAGTTGGAGAGCGACAGATGTTTGGGCTTGAGATTGTGCAACAGATCTCTAAAAAGATTGATCTGATCAGGAAGAGGTTGGTGGATGCTCAGAGTAGGCAGAAGAGCTATGCAGACAACCGGAGAAGGAACCTTGAGTTTGAGGTTGGTGACTTTATCTTTCTGAAGGTATCGCCCAGCAAAGGTGTGATTCGATTCGGCAAAGGTGGAAAGTTAGCCCCGAGGTTCATAGGCCCATATAAGATATTGAAAAGGATTGGGAAAGCTGCTTACCGGCTTGAGTTACCGAAAGAGTTGTCTCAGGTGCACAATGTCTTTCACGTGTCTATGGTGAGAGGTTACATTCCAGATCCTAGTCACCATTTTCCCGAAGTGCCAGAGGGTTTGCAATTGGATCTAAGTTACATTGAATTCCCAGTTGAGATTGTTGATCGTCGGGAGAAAGTCTTGAGGAATAAGATGATGCCGATGGTCAAAGTAGTCTGGAGAAACCAGTTGGTTGAAGAGGCTACTTGGAAATCTGAGGAGAGGATGATGAAGGATCATCCTGAGCGTGTTATTTGATTTTTTTTGTGTTTTGTTTTCTCACTCTTTAAATTGTAGTTCCGGGGACGGAACTATTCTAAGTAGGGAGTGTTGTAATACCATAAAATTTCATTTTAATAAAAAAATTATTTTTTCATGTGTTGTGCACGTGCAAACATCATGCGTATATTATCTATTTATTTTATATAAAATCTCATTTTGTATGAACAATTATTTTCCTTTATTTTTCTAAAAAGCCTATTTTCAAAAGCTTAAAACACTAATTAATTGTTTTAGCCCACTTTTATTAATTATTAATTTGTTGTCTTGGCCCACAAGCCTAAGCCCACCAATCTAATTAATTAATTAAATGGTCACACTTGTCATGTAGAGATAATTGGTGAATATTTTGATTAATTAAATTGTACAACTTTAAAATTGGGGTACTAGGTGGCACGTGCGAAGCACGTAGTGTGCAATGCACACTTTATTTTGGGCAGGTTGTGCATTGGAAGGAATGGGAGAGTGGGTTGTGTGCATGGGTAGTTATTTGTGTGTGGGTGGTTGCTATAAATCCTATTCATATCCTAGCCCTTCATTCTATAACCATCCATCGAATCCTAGCCCTTCAATCTACTCTAAAATTAGTATAAATACCCCTCCTATTTGTTTGTATTTTACACTAGTAATCTATTGAAAGAAGAAAACAATTACATAAGAGATTTATATTAGTGTGAGTTGAGTGTGAGTGTTCCCCATTGGAGGCCGGCCATCCCTACAAGAAGAAGCTCTCGGTTTTTGGCAAGGAGCAAGGAGAAGGAGTTTGTTGCACTGCAATCTAGGAGGAGAAGGCACTCGCTCGCAATGTAGGAGGCTCTAGGGGATTTTCTTAATTGGTTTTCTTCAAAAGGTCGGTGTTTCTCATGACTTCTAAAGTAGAAATCATGCTAGGGAATGAAATTGAATTGTTATTATGAATTACTAGTTGAAATGAAATGCATGCTTGCCTAAATAGAAGAGAATTGAGGAATTAGCAAATATGTGTTGATTGCTTACTATATTTATAAATTATGAGTAAAGTGAATGTTCTCGTTATTTCTAATGTTAGTAGGCAAAATATGTCCTAAATGTGAACTATGTGGTTTAACTAGTAAAAGACTAACATCATGTTTATGGATTAAAGTGCTAAAGTAGAATGGTGTGTTAAAGATGAATTGATAGAATAAATTATTAAGAAATGATTGGTAATAGATGTCATGAAATTTTCCACTGCTATTTATGCCATTAGAAGAAAAAAAATGAAAAGGAATGTATTTTTTTTGCAAACAAATGATCAAATGCATCATGTGTAATTAATAAAATAGAAGTTCTCATAAAGCAAATGATCATTGTGAAATACGAGTTTACTGTAAATTTTTAAGTAGATTGTGATTTGGAAAGTTATGTTACAAAAAGAGAAGAAAATATATTTTTAGACTTGAAAAACATCGCAGAGCAGCCGACTGATCACATTTAACAGTCGACTGGCCTGATCGTTTATTTTTTTAATTTAAAAATCATAGCGGAACAGCCGACAGTCCATATAAGACAGTCGACTCCTCTGAGTATTTTATTCTCGAGCTTTAGAAACTCACAGGACAGCCGACTGGTCATGGTTAACAGTCGACTGCCCTGGACATTTTTATTTTTGAGTTTAAAAACATCGTAGAACAGCCGACTGGTGATCTGTGACAGTCGACTTCCCTGAAGTTTTTAAGTAAATTTGTATTCTCTTTGTGAGATAATTTCTATGACCTATGTCTTAGTATAAATGAGATTTGAGACGGTTTTTACAACGAGGAACTCATTTTGATTATTAACTTTTTATATAAAGGAAATTGAAGGGATTATTTAAGGAATTTAAGATGAGATTTTGGTAGTGAGAAATTTGAAAGGTATGAATTGTGAAACCTATTGAAAATATGAACTGTGGAATTAGAATGGATTGAAATAGAATTATGTGAGTTTATAAAGTAATGAATGTGACATGTTTGAAGAATTTCAGTTTTTCAAGTATCTATGCATTGAATTATTGATTGTGATGAATTATGAAAGATGTGAATACATGAATACTATGCTTTTGAAACATGAATGGTGATAAATCATGAAAAGGTCTTATGAGCATGACATTGCAATTATGAGTTGAAATTGAGAATTAGGGTATATCCAAGCCTTATACCGGCAGAGAAATGAATTGAAATGGAATTTGAAATTAGAAGACCAAGGTTGGGTCATGTGAAATTGAATGAATAAGACCGGTATGGTGGGAGTGCTACATTCTAAGAAATTGATTTTTATTCATGATTCAATTAAACTAAGGATTAGATACATAGTGAAGATGTGATGAAAGTAAGAGAAAAACATTGAGTATGAGGGCCATTGGATTGGCGGCGTGAGAGTATTCACAGGATGTCCTATGATGAGTTATGATAGGGCGTGGATACTACTCCAGAGTACCGTCCCGGTGGCGACGCTCGTGGGGTGTTTGACGACTGCGGGTGGTGTCATGTCTATGGTAGGAGCTGAATTACCACAGGATGCCTGCATGATGATTTATGTATCAGTGCATTAGGATTCCCTCCAGGGCGCCTAGACATGAGTTCGTAGGTCAGAAAACATCTAGGATACTTACCGTAGTTACAGTAGTAGATTAAATCATGGCGAGGGATTGAACCCTACAAGATGAAGAACGGTTAAGGGCTTGCCCTCGGACCTATGCAGTATGGGCTGCATAGACTCTGAACAAGTATGCATTAGTGTCATATAATATAAGTAATTGCATTAAGGACTAAGTGCACATTCACGACACGACATCAATAGGATAGTCCCTTTAGCTTTGTTTGTGACAAGTTTGTGTTTGTAAGAAATGAGAATCGTTATACTATTTCCGGCATAGAGATGATGGCCGTGTATAATATTTCGTCAGTTGAATGAACTGACGCACCCACAGTTTTATATGCAGGGTGAAGATGCTTGACTATTGAAGTATATATGCTGCGCAAGACTATTTTAAATGTTGTTTCTTGTAATTTATTAAAATATTGCTTCCGCTGTGGTAATGTACAAGTGTAAATGTAACTCTGATGAAAGAAAAGTTTTTATTTCCTTGTAAAATCGTACGAAAGAAGTGTGAAGATCCTGTGGAATCTCGAATTCAGTTGTATTTTGGAATTTGGGGTGTTACACCTACGGTTCCTCTTGGCTTCACGAAGCTCTTTCCGTAGTTCCTCCACTTCCTCCTTCACTACATCGTACATATTTTTCCTCTTCTCAAGTTTCCAAACACGATAACTGAGCATGGCAATGCTCTCCTTGCACTTTGCACACTGTGCCTGCAACAGCTCTGCTCTTTGCCTCTGAGTCTCAACCTGCCTTCGAAGAGACACAATGAGACTACTCAGAACTGGTTCTTCCTCGTCGAAGGAATCATCAAATGAATCCAGAGGTGGAGTGATCTCCCTAGACTCGGGCCATTCCTCTTCGAATTCTTCCGGATCTTTTTCGTCTGAATCAGCTTGTCCGGGGTAGTAATCCTCCTCAACTATGTGCTAGTCATCATTTCCTGCTGGGTCGAAGTGGTCTGCCATCTTAGAAAAAGGAGGAGAAGAAACATAAATCTTAGAGCAATACAAATGTAAGTGACTTACATTTAAATCTCTAGACTCAACACACGCTCTAATGTTCACTTTAGGGTATCGTTCCTTATAAATTTGTGTTAGAGTTATATACTGAAAGCATCACTTTTGCATTAACTTTATTTCCTTATTTTTATTTTTTTTTTGAATGAGAATCATATGGGCATATGTTTGCATATTGTGTTTATTATAATATTAATGCAAGTGTCTGATATTCTATAAGGTTGATAATATGGTGTGAGGTGACACACAGAAGATCATATTATCAGTTCCCTATGGAATATATAAATAGTTCACAACCTAGATGGACTTGGACAATCCATTGGAAAGGTTGTAGTGTAAACTGGTATTAGTCTGTCTTGACTATTGGTTTACACTAGTACACTTTGTGTGTATTGAACAGGACCACTTGAGGTTGTTCTCTTTGTACTGACTAAGAAAGAGAACAAACACCTCTGTTATTATGGATGCTTATGCTCTTAATCCAGATATAATAACAGACATGTATATGCAGTGTGCATTACTTTGACTCATAAAAGAGTGAGATTCATTATGGATCAACAACCTCTATGAATTGGGTAATAGCATTGTATGTATGATGGGCTGTTGATTGTAAAAGGAATCCATGTCCCGATACGTCTGGTTGATGATGTCCCCTTAAGGAGCTCATAAGGATTGTCATGTAAACCCTGCAGGTGGATTACATCCGACATGACAAATAAAGTTGAGTGGTACTACTTAAGGATAAAAGATGTTGATCAATATAGTTATTAGTAACTTAATTTGATCGACGGACATTCGATATCTTAACATGGGGAGTTGAACGAGCATATAATAAAAGGAGCCCATAAATATAATTTGGGATTAGGGAGGTAGTGCAACAATAGCTCCTTAGTGGACCGAGCTATTGTTAATGGGCCTGGGTTGTGTGTTCGGGCTGAACACGGGATACCCAGATTCGTTAGGAGACCTAATCCTAATTTTTCCTCATGGTCCCTGCCGTAGCCTTATATATATCCTCTATTCTCTGTCCGTCATTCACAATCTGAAATATAAGATTTTTTCTCAAAACTCGTGATTCACGTAAGGAGAGAAAGAGAGGTCAGCCAAGGAGAAGAAAGGTTGGGAGATCGTCGCCCACACGACGTCCAACCCGAGGAAGGAATACATGCAGAAGATCTTGGGGTCGCTGTCGTCTTCTTCTCACCGTAGGTATAATTTGTGAACCCTAGATTCCGCTATATAGGGTTAGATCACATTTTTAATCTGTTTATATTTAACGATCAATAGGCACACCAATTCGTAGTCCTGGGAATCATCTCAGTTCCATCAATTGGTATCAGAGCCGGTATTGGATCTGCGTATTGATTGTTACATCCATGTTGTCCAATAAAACTTGTGTTGTATGATAGTCGGTAGATGTAGGTCTGTTCTAACTCAGTTTTGCAGGCATGTTAGATCCAACTATTATGGTCCAATGCATGTTTTGTTTGTGTTGTTGTTGTTTTGTGGATGTAATTATTGTGTTGTTGTTTTGTGGATGTAATTAATATCACGAGGGTTGATCGTGCTTATAATTTTAATTTTTCAATCTAGATTATGTTTGAACTCCTTCGGGAGGCATAGGATTGATGTAATTTTAATTTTTCAATCTAGATTATGTATGAACTCCTTCGGGAGGCATAGGATTGATGTAATTTTAATTTTTTTTGATCGATCGTGATGGCGGTGGTGGCTGTTTCTGACGCCGGAGGAGATGCTGTTTTTAGGCAGTCTGGAGATCGACTGATGGTTTTCGATGAAGAAATCGGGCAGCCAAACCTAAAAAAAAATTTGGGATTCGCACAGTCGGGGAAGAATCAGGAAAGATGGCCATAATAGTTGGATATTTATTTTCAAATTTATTGCCATTATTGCTTGTTCTGATTATGCATGTTTATTATTTTGTGATGTTTTTTTTGAAAAACTAGGATCACATTAATAATGGACGACATGGACATAAATTAACTAGTAGAAAAACCCTCATTGTTAAATAACTAAGTGGGAGAGGGAATTCATTTAACATGAATCCCACGGTCTCCATTACTGGTTTGTAGGTGATATAATTATACTTGCGTGTTGGCTTTAGTGCTTTCCTCCATATCGGATGAGTATAATTATGGATCACCAGTACAGACTTCCTTAGGGATAATTGTAGAAAGTTACCTAGTATGTGTTCACTTCTCCATCTGAAGGAACTCAATACAAGATAATGGACTTAGTATTAAGCAATGGTATACACTTAGATACAAATAATGGTATCCTCCCCATCGGAGTCACTGCTATTATTTGTAGGACCAGAGCAAGACCAACAGAATACTTTTATTTGTCATAAAGTTGGGTTGACATGATAGTAAAATTAATAGGAAAAACCTACTTGAACAAATATTGAATTTGTATACGTCCACACTATCGTGGCATGCTAAATTCATGGTGTTTAAGGTGTTGGTGAATTTTTTTATTATTGTTTTGAGGGAATCAATATTTAATTAATTCAAAAAGTTTTGCCCTACGTAATTTTTTTTTATGTGATTCCCATGATTTCAAAAATGGGTTCTTTCAGTCCACTTATGGTGATTCTTAAAGAAAACAAACTTACTGGCCCTAATTATATTGACTGGAAACGTAACTTGGATATTGTCTTAACTGCTGAAGAGTACAAATTTTTACTCAATGAAGTATGCCCACCTAAGCCTGATGCTAACTCTGATGAAGAGGTCAAAGAGGCTTATAAGAAGTGGAATAAGGCAGATGAGATGGCGCGGTGTTACATTTTGGCATCTATGTCAAATGTACTGCAACATCAGCATCAGGCCATGCCCACAGCTTATGATATGATGTACAACCTTAAGGAACTCTTCGGACATCAGAGTAGAGCAGCTAGGAAATTAGCTATGAAGAGTTTGATGAATGCATCTATGGCTGAGGGGACACCAGTAAGGGATCATGTTCTCAAGATGATGGGTCATCTAAATGAGATGGAGATCCTTGGTGCTGAAATCGATGGGGAAACCCAGGTCGATATCATTCTCGGAACTCTGCCTAAAAGTTTTGACTCGTTTTGCCTTAATTACAACATGAACAAAAGGTTGTATACTTTGTCAGAACTTGTAAAAGAACTACAGGATGCTGAAGCTCTCTTCAAGCAGAATGCCCATGTTTATGTGACTGAAAAGGTCTCTACTTCTAAGCCGAAAGGTGGTAAGAAGAAGAAAGTTCATAAACAAGTAAACTCAGCAAAGAAGGGCATGGGACCTCAAGGCGCTGTGAAAAAGCCGAAAGGCAAGTGTTTCAAGTGCAAAGGGTCAGGACATTGGAAAACTGACTGTCCACTTCTCAAACAAAAGAACAAAGAAGGTATATCTCATTTACTAGTTGTTGAAACATGTTTAGCGGTGCTATCTACCGGCACCTGGTGTGTAGATACAGGAGCCACTAATCATGTCTGCAATACATTGCAGGGGTTCCAGGAAACCAGACGGCTCAGTGATGGAGAGATATGCTTGTTTATGGGTGACGCTACAAGAGTAGCGATCGTTGCAATAGGAGATGTTATTTTATCTTTTGGTAGAAATAAGTCTTTGACATTGAGAGATTGTCTTTATGCACCTTCACTTAGAAGGAATTTAATTTCTGTTTCTATGCTAGTTAAGGATGGATATTCAGTTTATTTTAATGACAATATTGTTATTAGAAAAAATAAGCATTTCATCTGTTCTGGTGCATTGGTTGATAATATATATGTCATTAATCCTATTTCGCCCACAATGTAACTTATGGAAATGAATAATATGTCTTCTAACATAAATAAAAGAAAAGAACCTTCTTGTATGAACCAAACATATCTTTGGCACTTGCGATTGGGGCATGTTAACCTAAGAAGGATTCAAAGACTGGTTAAAGATGGACCTTTGAGTTCATTGGAAGTGGAGGCACTACCAGTCTGTGAATCCTGCTTGGAAGGTAAAATGACCAAAAGGCCTTTCAAGGCATAGGGGTATAGGGCCAAAGATGTGTTGGAATTGGTTCATTCTGATTTGTGTGGGCCCATGACTGTCCAGGCTAGAGGTGGCTTTGAATATTTTGTCACATTTACTGACGATTATTCAAGGTATGGATATATTTATTTGATGCGCCGTAAGTCTGAGTGCTTTGACAAATTCAAAGAGTACAAGGCAGAAACGGAGAAGCGTCATGGAAAATGTATCAAGTCATTACGTTCAGATCGTGGTGGCGAGTATCTCTTTGGGGAGTTTAGGGACTATTTGTCAGAGGCAGGGATTACATCCCAATTATCAGCACCTGGAACACCCCAACAGAATGGTGTAGCAGAAAGAAGGAATAGGACTCTTATGGAGATGGTTAGATCAATGATGAGTTATTCAGATTTACCAGATTCGTTTTGGGGATATGCCTTAGAAACTGCAGCTTATATTCTGAACTTGGTTCCTTCTAAGTCAGTACCAATTACTCCCACAGAACTGTGGACTGGGCATAAGCCTAGTCTGAAACATGTTCGGATTTGGGGTAGTCCAGCACATGTGCTGAATGGGAAAGCCGATAAGTTGGAATCTCGTACAGAAGTACGCTTGTTTGTAGGCTATCCAAGAGGAACGAAAGGAGGTTTATTTTATAGTCCTAAGGATCAGAAGGTCATTGTTAGCACCAATGCTCGATTCTTAGAGAAAGACTATGTGATGAACCATAAACCCATAAGTAGAGCTGTTCTAGAAGAACTGAGAGGTGAGACACCAAATACTTCAGTACCAATAGTACAACAGGATGTACCACCAGTAACTGCACAACGTGTCACAAATGTTGCACCACAACCGATAGTGCCTCGTCGTAGTGGGAGGGTTGTGATACAACCTGATAGATATATGTTCTTGGGAGAGTCGTCAGACTTTGTCCCTGAGGAACAAGATTATGATCCCTGTACCTACAATGAAGCACTCCAAGATAAAGATGCAGAGTCTTGGCAAAAAGCAATGATATCTGAAATAGAATCTATGGATTCTAATCAAGTCTGGGAGCTTGTAGAACCACCTATTGGTGTAAAAGCCATTAGATGCAAGTGGGTCTATAAGAGAAAAAGAGGATCAGACGGTAAGGTTGAAACCTTTAAAGCTCGGCTTGTTGCAAAAGGTTTTACTCAAAGAGAGGGTATTGATTATGAGGAAACCTTTTCGCCAGTAGCCATGCTTAAGTCTATCCGGATTCTTTTATCTATTGCAGCTCATCTTGATTATGAGATTTGTCAAATGGATGTCAAGACAGCTTTCCTTAATGGAAGTCTTAAGGAAGACATCTTTATGAAGCAACCAGACGAGTTCATTGAAAAGGGCCAAGAGCATCTTATTTGTAAGCTCAAAAAGTCCATTTATGGACTTAAGCAAGTTTCCAGATCTTGGAACATATGTTTTGATCAGGTTATAAAATCCTATGGATTTGATCAATGTCAAGATGAATCGTGTGTATACAAAAAGTGTGACGGAAATGTAGTGGTATTCCTAGTACTTTACGTGGATGACATCTTGCTCATTGGAAACAATGTGAAGGTATTATCTAACGTAAGGGTATGGTTATCCAAACAGTTTGATATGAAGGACTTGGGAGAAGTAGGTCACATCCTTGGGATCAAAGTTCTACGAGATCGCAAGAAAAGGATGTTGGGCTTGTCCCAAGCTTCCTATATCGATACTATACTAACTCGTTTTAGCATGCAAAATTCTAAGAAAGGTTTCTTACCTTTTAGGCATGGAATTGCTCTATCAAAGGAGCAGTGTCCGAGGACACCTAAAGAGATAGAGAACATGAAAGCAGTTCCTTATGCTTCAGCAGTAGGAAGCTTAATGTATGCAATGCTATGTACGAGACCAGATATCTGCTTTGTCGTTGGCATGGTTAGCAGATATCAGTCTAACCCAGGACAAGAGCACTGGACTGCCGTAAAGCATATTTTGAAGTACCTGAAAAGGACTAAAGATTACATGCTAGTTTACCAGGCAGATAGTTTAGTTGCCTTGGGGTATACAGACTCAGATTTCCAGTCAGATAGGGATTCCAGGAAATCAACCTCAGGTTATGTATTTACTTTGGGAGGTGGAGCCACTATATGGAGGAGTATCAAGCAAAAATGTATTGCTGATTCTACCATGGAAGCCGAGTATGTGCTGAGGCAGCCAAAGAAGCGGTTTGGCTCAGAAACTTCCTATTGGACTTGGATGTGGTACCTAATTTGCCTAAGGCTATTACACTTTATTGTGGTAATAGTGGTGCAGTTGCAAATTCGAAGGAACCACGAGCCTATAAGGCAAGTAAACACATTGAGCGCAAGTACCACCCGATACGAGATTTCGTAAAGAAAGGAAAAGTTGTTGTGATCAAGATAGCATCAGCAGACAACCTAGCTGATCCCTTCACTAAGAGCTTACCAGCTAAGGCTTTCGATAGTCATGTTGAGGGAATAGGAGTCAGATGCGTAGCAGCATGGCTTTAAGTATAAGTGGGAGATTCGTAACAGTATACTGAAAAGCAATGCTTTGAGTATAAGTGGGAGATTGTTAGAGTTATATACTGAAAGCATCACTTTTGTATTAACTTTATTTCCTTATTTTTTTTTTTTGAATGAGAATCATATGGGCATATGTTTGCATATTGTATTTATTATAATATTAATGCAAGTGTCTGATATTCTATAAGGTTGATAATATGGTGTGAGGTGACACACAGAAGATCATATTATCAGTTCCCTATGGAATATATAAATAGTTCACAACCTAGACGGACTTGGACAATCCATTGGAAAGGTTGTAGTGTAATCTGGTATTAGTCTGTCTTGACTATAGGTTTACACTAGTACACTTTGTGTGTATTGAACAGGACCACTTGAGGTTGTTCTCTTTGTACTGACTACAAAAGAGAACAAACACCTCTGTTATTATGGATGCTTATGCTCTTAATCCAGATATAATAACAGACATGTATATGCAGTGTGCATTACTTTGACTCATAAAAGAGTGAGATTCATTATGGATCAACAACCTCTATGAATTGGGTAATAGCATTGTATGTATGATGGGCTGTTGATTGTAAAAGGAATCCATGTCCCGATACGTCGGGTTGATGATGTCCCTTTAAGGAGCTCATAAGGATTGTCATGTAAACCCTGCAGGTGAATTACATCCGAAATGACAAATAAAGTTGAGTGGTACTACTTAAGGATAAAAGATGTTGATCAATATAGTTGTCAGTAACTTAATTTGATCGACGGACATTCGATATCTTAACATGGGGAGTTGAACGAGCATATAATAAAAGGAGCCCATAAATATAATTTGGGATTAGGAAGGTAGTGCAACAATAGCTCCTTAGTGGACCGAGCTATTGTTAATGGGCCTGGGTTGTGTGTTCGGGCTGAACACAGGATACCCAGATTCATTAGGAGACCTAACCCTAATTTCTCCTCATGGTCCCTGCCGTAGCCTTATATATACCCTCTATTCTCTGGCCGTCATTCATCATCTGAGATATAAGATTTTTTCTCTAAATTCGTATTTCACGTAAGGAGAGAAAGAGAGGTCAGCCAAGGAGAAGAAAGGTTGGGAGATCGTCGCCCACACGACGTCCAACCCGAGGAAGGAATACGTGCAGAAGATCTTGGGATCGCTGTCGTCTTCTTCTCACCGTAGGTATAATTTGTGAACCCTAGATTCCGCTATATAGGGTTAGATCACATTTTTAATCTGTTTATATTTAACGATCGATACGCACACCAATCCGTAGTCCTGGGAATCATCTTAGTTCCATCAATTTGTACTACTTGGAAGCGTGGCTCTGATACCACTCTGTAACACCCCGAATTCCAAAACAAACAGAATTCGAAGTTCCACATGATCTTTTCACTTCTCTTCGTACAATTTTATAAGGAAATTTAAAACTTTTTTTACATCAGAGTTACATCTTTAAATTACATTTAAACAGCGGAAGCAATTTACAATAATTACATGACTAAAATGTACAACACTTGAAACATTCGTTAAGCAGCATGCATACTATAATCTTGTCAATCTCTTTATCCTACATAAAAACTGTAGGCTCGTCAGTTCATTCAACTGACGCAAGGATATAAAACATCAATTTTCTCCTACTTAGAAAGCACACACTTGTCACAAACCAAACTACGGGGACTATCCTATAGATGTCGTATTGTGATGTGCACTTAGTCCTTAATGCAGTTGTTTATATTATATGACACTAATACGCACTTGTTCGGATTCCATGCATCGCATACTACATAGGTCCGAGGGCAAGCCCTTAATCGTTCTTCATTTTGTAGGGTTCAATCCCTCGTTATGACTTAAACTAGTACGGTAACTACGATAAATATCCTAGATGTTCTATGAGTTACGAGCCCATGTCCAGACAGTCTGGAGGGGAATCCCACGCACTGACATGATGCATCATGCAGGCAGACTATGGACAATAAAACCTCTATCATGGAACCATGGCACCACCCATAGTCACCAAACACCCCACAAGCGTCTCCACCGGGGTGATAATTCCGGAGTAGTGCTTACGCCATGTCATGACGCACAAGCAGGCAGTCTGTGAATCACTCTCACACCGCCAATCCGATGGCCCTCATACTCCTATTTTTCTCTTAATTTCGTCACATCACCACTATGTATCTAATCCTTAGTTTATTTGAATCATGAATAAAATCAACCTCTAGAGTTAGTTCTTTCCTCTATACCGGTCTTAATCAACAACATGACCAACTTGGTCTTTCATCTCAATAATTCAACTTAACAATTTTAATTCATTCAATTGCCGGTAATATGACTTTAGCTACCCTCTAGTTCAAAATCTCATTTCATGTCCATAGCATTTGTGTATTCATATTCATAAGACTTTTCATAATTCATCAGGATATTTGATTTCACTTTCATGTTCAATTTTATGCATAAGACAATAAATTCATTTTCTAATTTGTCACATTCATAATTTATTCTTTCCACATCATTCTCTTATTCTCTTTACCAATACTAAATCAAACATTCATACTTTCGATTTTCCTTTTATCAAAATCTCTTTTCAAACTATTTTTGTTTTTTTTAGCAATACATTTTTCTTAATCCAAAGACACTTTAAAATAACAATTTATAATAAGTTCTTTCTGGCAAAATAGTCTCAATTTCACCTTTACACTAAGCCAAGGGTTATAGAAAATTATTTCATGAAATATGGATATCAATTAAATCGTCAGGACAGTCGACTGTTAAAGCATAGTCGGTCGACTGTTCTGCGATGATTAAAAACACGAAAATTAAAATAGTCAGGATAGTTGACTATTAGGACATAGTCGGTCGACTGTTCTGCGATGATTAAAACTCGGAAATAAACAGTCAGGACAGTCGACTGTTAAGACATAGACGGTCGACTATTCTGCGATGATTTAAAATTAGGAAATAAACAGTCAGGACAGTCGACTGTTAAGACATAGTCGGTCGACTGTTCTGCAATGATTTAAAATTCGGAAATAAACAGTCAGGACAGTCGACTGTTAAAGCATAAACGGTCGACAGTTCAGCAACAAAAATCCGAAATTTGGAATTTATACAGTAACTCAAGATTTTCAAAAAAAAAACATTTAACTCTCATTTTTAAATAAAAGTCTATTCTTTTGTTTGTACGAAAACGGAATCAATCTTACTAACAACAGGCATGCATGATTTGTTAATCAATCTACTTTCATAACAAGGAGATTTTCTCATAGTTCACATCATATAACCACACATTTATTCACATCGCATTTTTCCACATTCATGAATAACTCAAACATAAAGGTTCATAAATTCTTAATTAGCAAACGAGCATATTTTCAAATCATCACCACAATATTTCTATTCATATCATTCAAACAATTTTACTACTTATTTCATGCAATTTCACACATGTTCATTCTCTTCTTAAACATGGTACTAACATAAAGTAATATTTCCTTTTTCTTGTTTATTTTAGCATGATCAAAACACAACTTAGCATAGTATCTATTTAGAAGTTGGAGAAAATTGCCCACCTTATTTGGAGAGATATTTCACAAAAGTCCTAGGAAAAACTCCTAGAATGAACAAAAGGGCCTTCTTCTCCTAGTGTTTGATGAGTCCAAGCTTCCTCCTTGCTCCTTGGTGTTTGCCGCAAGCCTCCTTGCTCCTTAGGTGAGTGGTTGGCCTCCTCTTGATGGAACACACACAAAGCACACTCAATCTTTTAGAACTCACTTAACTCTTAATCTTTTGCTCACTAATGTATTTCATTCTCTTATGATATAGAATAGGTGCAAGGATAACTAATGAAAGGGTGGGGGGGGGGGGGGGTATTTATACAAAATTTTAGTCAAAATAGAGGGCTAGGATTAGATCAAATGGTTAAGGATCAAGGGCTTAGATGAAATAGGGAGTTGCTATAACTTCCCATGGTGCAAATAACCACTTCTCCACCTCATCCACTCTCCCTCTCTCTTGATCCCATCCGGCCACACCCAAAGGGTGTGCTTTGCACACTCTAGTGCAAGCACGTGCCCTCTAGTGCCCCCGTTATTTACAAGTTGTTCATGTTAATTAATTTTTTTATTCATGGAATGAGTCAACACTACAAGTTAGGTTATTAAAAGAGATTTTTAAAATAAATGGACTTACTAATGGGCTAACTAACCATGGGCTTCATTAATTTAATTAATTAATTAATTAAGGTGGGCTACAAAGAGGCAATTAGGCCAAAAATTAAATTAGGTTTTCTTAAATAAAAGAGAAGGAAATAAGACTACTAGTTTATGAAATATTTTTTGAGAGATACATGCATAAAATTGCATGTTCACAACACGTGGAAAATAAAATACATTCTAATTAATATGATTTAAAAAATTCAGGATGTTACACCATTAATCACATCATTTATCATATATAAAATTTCCAACTATCACCCACATGTCATACGTACACCATGCCATTTATCATGCCATATTATCACATAAAATTCCCATTTATCGTCCACATATCATACATACACCATGTCATTTGTCTCATTATATTATTACATTATATTATCATATATCATATATACATCATATCATTTATCTCACCTTATTATCTCATCCTATTAATACCCATAATACTTACACCATGCTATTCATCTTTTCATATTATCACATCATATTATTGCATATTATTTCACCTTAATCACCTGCATATCATACATATACCAAGTTATTAATTTCATCTTTTGTCATATCTATTTCTCATTTACAAATGTCATACACACATCATGCCCTTTTCACATATATTATCACATAAAATTTTCATTCTATCACCCCGCATAGCACGCACACGTCATGCCATTTACCACATCACAATATCATATATTGCCCAATTTGTCACTAAAAGCACCACACATCACAATCATACACGAGCACCACATAAACGCAATTTCAACTATTAGAATTACATATTTTTCATTAATTCTTCATCCGGCCATAACTATCACAGTTCACTTTGGATATGTCTAAAATTTACCACAACATAAAATATATCAAGTATGATCATACGCACATGTCAAAATGCAGAAACTCAGTATACAGCTCATCCACTAAATGTTTGAGGTCGTTACCACCGCCTATTACCAAGTTTGAATTTCAATTATTGTTAAAAACTCCCAAACCAGTCTAAATTTACAGCTAGAAATACTTTAATTTCTCACAGGCATTTTATCGAATGTCTGGCGTGCATTATACGCATGTACACACTCACAATTCTATTAATTAGGGTTTAAGCACAAATTTCGCCAAAAATTATTCTAAATTGTTTCCCCTAATTTAAAACAATTCCTATTGCAAATTTCTAATAATTTCCAAGCATAAACTCTTTTAATTTCAAACCCTAAACCCTAACTCTTTTCAAATTTACTCCTACCATATCAAATGGAGAATTAATCACTTCTAACACGAAGATAATCTTCTAATCTCCCTACTACCCTAATTCTCTTGCAAAAAATTGGAATCATACGACCCTATACAATTTAATGAAATAAATTCTCACCTTCCAAGAAGTCAATCCGAGGAACTAATACCGGGATGTTAAAGAGAACTCAACCCTCAACAAAAATCATCAAAAATCTGAGCATGAAGTGGTTTCGATAAGGTGAATTCATAAACCCTAGGGTTGGGTTCGTTGGGTTTTGGTTTTGGTCGGCAGAAGAGAAGAAGGAGAGAAGAAATGAAGGGGGTGGCAATCTTGTAAATATGTAGGGTTTAAATAGTAAAGGGGTTAGGGTTATGGGCTTAGGCCCAAAATCTAATAAAATATATCATTTCAAGGGTTATTTTCAATCGCAAACTCCAAAATTAATCTTTATAAAGTAGAATAAACCAATTAATATAAGAAATTATACTCAAAATCATAGATAAACTAAAATTAAGATATAAAAGTCAATATTTAAGGATTTTTAAAAAGACGGTGTTACAACCCGCGAGACTCATCTTCTTGCACAACTATAGGATGGTGATCACATGTCTAATAATTCTTGTTTGGGGCAATTTGTATGGCTTTGAGAACTTGATATTTGAAATCGTAGACTCAGCCCGGGTTATAGGTACCTCTTCTTCACTGTTGTTCTTGGGAGCTCGTCGGCTGATTGGAGTCAGGCACGTCTTGTTTCTTTGCTTACATGATGAGGTGTCCGTGGGGACTTCTCTCGGCGGGGGGAAGAACTTCTCTTACTCCCCTAGTGTTCTGAGTGGGGGCCTCCATCTCGATTGCGCTCTTCATTTAAGCGCCTGTAGAGGTCTGTTCCTTGCTATTAGGAGTTGATGATGTCGTAGAGATCTGAGTGTACATGAGGCACCACAGTAGGCATCATTGAAGGGGAGGCCGTATGAACCGCCTTGGTTCTCAATTGGACGGGGGTCAAGACAGTAGAGTTGGGAGCCTACCAAGGTAGCCTTGCTGGGGGCATGTTGCTATGATGGGAGAAGAGGTTGCGACATCGGGCGAGGAGGTTGCCCCGATGGAGGAGGAGGATCATCTTGGCAGCTAGTGGTCGCTCACTTCCCTCTTCCCTTTGGGGTAAGGTAGAAAGTGGTTGTTAGTTTTATGAGATCTGATCAGAGAGGTAGATCTGTGTTTCCCACGGACAGCGTCAATATGTTGCTGCTTTCTTCTGGTATGGGAGCAATCAATTGATAAGTGATTGTATAGGAGGAAACTTGCAATTTGGACCGTCGATCAGATCCGATGTTGGCTGGCTGAAGGCATCTGACAAACCTGCACAAAGTTTAAACACCAAGGGTGACCCCAACGAAAGACTCTCCTATACTCAAGTTAGTAACTCAAATAGGTGAATAGAGTTTTTGGTATAGAGTATTCATTACCTCTTAATGATGGAGGTGGAAGGTATTTATAGACTAGAGAATTGTCACAAAAGATAGACTTGAAAAAGGCATCTTCAGAAGATCCCCATGGTGCAGAGATACAGTTAGTTGCTCTTCCCTTGATGAAGAAATAGAGTTACATGCTCTTCTCTTGTTGTAGAGATATAGTTGGTTGGTCTAGGAGGATTTGACTGACAACCATAATGGGCTGGAAACCCCTTCTTGCTTATGTTGTAAGTAAGTCTGGATGGCTAGCCTGATTGAGTTTATGGACTTGTAGGTGACCCATGTTCCTCTAGTAAGCCTATAGTTGTTATGAAATTACCGTTCTGCCCTTTGAATTGTTGAGATGCGTGCCCGAATTGTACGACCCAGATTGCTGCAATCTACCTATATCACATATGTATGAACGCAGGACACATATCTGAAAGCACTAGAGGAACATGTTGAACAGGTCGAGTAGACAGCGGGAGTTCGACCTTCGGTCTATGAGGTTGATACAAGCATGGAGATATATGTCAAAGCTATGGGGGGGGATGACAAGAGTTGCTGGCCTGGTGTAGGTCATGCTTACTTACCGGTAGTTTATCGTTCAGATACATCTGAGCGAATAAGGATGATGGAGGAGGAATTATGAGAGTCTAGAAAGAGGGAGGGCAGAGAAAGATAGACAGTTGGAGATACAGCTCGAGAGACGGCTGAAGGAGAGGGACAAGAAGCATCAATTGGAGATGAAGAGGTGACTGGAGGAGCATGGCAGGAAGCATCAGTTAGAGATGGAGTCTCCAGACAAGGCCACGAGTTTCTCGTGAACCAAATATCTATTTTGATTAGTCAGCATTTTGTACCACCCGTAGCTCCATTTCTCTTTTTGTATTGAACTGTTGATGCAGGACATGATGTATGTATAATCTTTTGCATGGTGTGATGTCACATGTTTTGTATGGCCAACATGGATTGTTGTAGCTGAAAATTGTGTGTATTCATATTATGTGTTCTTTTCTTAATTAATATTCTGAAAGTCCACCAATTTTCAAATATTTTGTTTTTCTTGGACAAGAATAATCTAGTGGTGCTTTCTGCTCATGTCTCCTTTAATTGGTTAACAAACAAGTTCGAGTTCCATGCCCAAGTAAGTGATTTCTTCATTCAATATACTTTTCGAAATAAAGTAGCACAATTAAGCATATGATCTCTTAATAATAATGGTTTATGGGACATTTGTGATCAATTAACTAACCAAAACTACAAATGTGAATTCAAAAGGGAATGGGACGGGTTGGATTCGAGAGAGATGAGTCCGGGTGGCTGTTGGAGAAGAGAAAAGCACAGGTTTTGCAAGAAGAGTTAGGAGGGAGATTCATAAATGGTTAGGCGGTTAGGGTAGAAGATAGGTGCCCAAACAGGATTGGTGATCCAATAATAAGGTGTAATAATTACTATAAATAAGGGTAAAGTTGTACGAGGAAGAGAATTTGTATTCTTCTTCGACCTCCTCCCTCTTTATATTATAGTATTGTTCTTTCGTCATGTAGCTTTCATGTTTACGTATAAAATATTATATGTGGATTTTCTTGTTATACATGACAATTTATTGATAATTTGATATATACTAATCACTATTCTATATATTTAATTTTAATTCCTACATATAGTTATTAAATAACTTTTATAAATAAAAATTTTATAATATTATTTTTATATAAATCATTAATTTATATTTATCTTATATTGTTTATACTTTTTAACTAAATTTAACACTCATATATTTTTCAGATTCTTACCCAACAGACATATCTTAAAATGCCACTTTCTTTTAGCTTGTAATATATAATCCTATTTTAGTTTATGATTTTAATCATTATATTCTTCACGTTTTCTTTTAATTAACTTCTCTTTCCTGAAATTTCTTTAATTCATATTAGCTATTGCTAATTACTTTTCAATTATAATGCTCTTTCAAAGTATTTACCAGCTTACATTCCATTTTGATATTTTTCTTTTTTGCATTTTGTTTTTACTATTCATTTCGTTATCGTGATACTGCTCTTCTTATCATAGTTAACCTTTTTTGGCTATCTAATTTATTTACGCTCTTAGTCTATTTATTTTCAAATTTTCCTACTGCATTAGAATTTATCTATAGTATTTCAATTCTTCTATCCTTTCTAGTCTTTTGTTCTCTGTTGCCTAAATTGTTTTGCATTTTTACGATACTCTATTAAGCAAAACTTTCTATTCTTATTTTTATACATTATACGTTAACTTTGTATTTTAACTATGTTAATTTCACTATATTTCTAACTATCTTTCTTCTTAACTCTTTGACTACTTTAGTCGAGAATCCCTACATTTTTTATTAGATAATTTTTTCCCCTAACCTTTGTGTCTCTATTACCTTTTCACTATGACTTTTATTTTTCATTCTTACTTCTTATTACTTTAATTAATTTTGTTTACTAAGCTTATCAATAATTTATTGAAGCATTTACTTTACTATGCATCTCTTTATTTTTTCCAATGTACTTTGTTTTTCAATTTCTTTCACAATCAATTACTTAATTTATATTTTATTATATTGTCTAATACTTAACCTATTATCATTTTGTATAAAAAGTACTTTCAAACTACATTATCTTTCACTATTAAATTTCCTTTGTTCTACTCATTTTTCTAGTTTGTTTAATACTTCCTTTTTTGGTCCTTATTAATCTTTCTTGTTTTGTTACTTTTATTAACTTCGTAAATCTTACTTGACAGTCATATTTACTTTATTCTATATCTACCTTATGTTAAGTCTATATTGTTTTCTACATTATACATTCTAATAATATATATATATTTTTAAATTCTTTGCGTGGTGTGTTCAAGATACAACATTTATAATAGTAAGTTCTGAGGATAGAACTATTCTAAGGGGGGGAGAGTGTAACACTCCGCAAAATTTATTTATAATATTTTCTCCACGTGTTTTATGCACATGTATTTTGTAACACCCGTTTTCGTTTATATGAAAATCTTCGGGATTCTTGTATTTTGTTGTCTATAAATTCTTTTGTCCCCGATTGTACATATTTTATTCCTTCTTACTCCGTATTCTTGTATTTCAATTTTCTTGTAAATTATTTCTTTCATTTGAATTCATTTTCTTGTACATCTCCTATTTGATTGAACTCAAACACGTATATAAATTCTCCTGTTCTCTTGAACCCAATTGCATTATCTCGATATCCGATTATTTTGTTTGAATCCAAATCATAATTCATTCAATTAAATTATTTTATTGATTATTTAATTTGTTTGTAAACAGCCCAATCCTAGTCATCCTATGATTTGATTATTTGATTCTTCATTTGTCAAGCCTAACCAATATCATTGAATTTATTATTTTCATTTATGAAGCCCAAACCAAATATATTCTTACAATTTTGATTTATCAATCCAAACAAACTTAGCCCATTCTTATTTTCTAATTCATATTCATCTATTTTATTGAAGCCCATAATTCATTTCTTAGCCAACCCAAAACACAATGGCTCATTCTTATTTAATTATTCATTTGAATACCCAAGCTCATTCCCTGTGGGATCGAAACCCAAACCCATCTCTTATTGGTTCCTAACCCAAACCCACCTAATCCACATTTCCTAATTCCTACTAATAACCAATCCCCAGATTATCTCCCCATGATCCCCAGTCAAACCCCTTCACCAGTCATGTAACCTCTATTTTCCTGTTTTTGGATTTTTATTGTAATTTTCTCCTTTCTTAGTTATTGTATGGGAATCTCTTTTAAATAATAAATCATGCTTTTGTTTGGGCTCATTTATTCTCTTTTGATCATTTTGTACTCTTTTTGGCCTGAACCCTGAATTTTTGGCTCACTACTAATTTTACTCTTTTGTGTTGGGTTTATATTGATCCATTATATTCATTTCCTATGTATTTCTATATACTTTTCTCTTTTTAGGACCTAAACTCATACCCTTAACCCGTTAACCCGCAACCCAAAACCTAACATCTATTATCCCATATAAACACCCCCTAAACCCTAATTAATTAACAACCCTATTAATCTCTCTCTCTCACCTCCCGCAGCTTTCTCTCTCCGACCACCTGACTCTCTCACCCTCAACCGCTGTCCACCATTGAACCAATCGACCACCTGGGCATCCACTTCTTAGTGCCGTCGCCCCTAGTTGACGCCATTCGACTTCGTCCTCGTCACCGCCGCTCATCCAACCACTGAAGAACCCCTCCATCACCTCGTCATCAACCACCAACCACTGCTTCTCCATCATATCTCCACCTCAGCACCAAAACTCATTGCCACCATCGACTTACTCCTCGTCCTCGTCTTCACCCTACCCCGTATCCCCTGCTACTGTCTCCAGTCGCCCACCACACACGATGACCGCCCTGCCAGCATCCACCATAGTCGGAGCCCCCTGCACGCCGCCGTCCCCGCTGCTCTCTCTCCCTCTTTCCCCGCCGAGTTTACTGTTGGGTGTTGAAGAGGGGATTCACTGTTTGTTGTTTTGGGGAGAGTTGTCGTTCACTGTGTGTTGTTTTGCACGTGCTTTCGTGCGTGCGTTGGTCGTGTGTCATCGCCCGGGATTCCCATCCCGTTATTCTATATATTCTGATTTACCGTCAAAAAGGTAAGTATCTCTTGAACTAGTTTGATTATTTTTGTTCAAGAATTTTGTTGATCCCCACAAGTAGATCATCTTTTAATCATCCTATTGTTGAACTGTTCATCTATAGTTGAGTATATTGAGGGTTTCCACAAGCTAACTCGAGATATCATTGACTTCTTGCCTTTATCTTTGATTCGAACCATAGTCCCTATTGCACATTGCATATGCACCAAATTCATAAAAAAATAACTAGATCCATGTTATAGTATTGTTTGATGTATTGAATCTTTCCGATTGAATTTGATTTGATGAATTAATTGCCATGAATGTAAATTGCATCATAAATCTATAAATTTTCAAGTTAATCATCAAATAGCACTTTGTTTATTAATTATCATGAATTATATGCTTGTATGTTGTAATTACAACCTATTCATTTTAAATTTTTTCTGGTCTGCTGTTTACTTCTTCTTGTATCAGAAATTCGAACCAGTTGCTGTAGTAATTTGAAAGAAATTTGTGAATATAAATTGTAGCCCCATGAGTCTATTTTCCAGAACTTTCGACGGAATTGAATTACAAGTTATAATCTGTTAGATATCAGTCTTTTAGTAATGCTAGGTTCAGATTTCCAGATTCACAAATTTCATGCGTATCACCCTGATTTATTAGTAAACAGAACATGTTAATAGTAAAATAAAAATATAAAATTAATTTGGCTGAGACTAGACCTGTGCAGGAATCACCCTGAATTTTCGTAGGTTTTATTAATGAGTTTTTTGACCTGATTCATATATGTGAACACAATCTATAACCTGCTAACTAAACATAAAATCTGAAAAGAATAGGAATTTCAAACAAGTTTCTGTAATATTTATTTACCGTGTGTATATTCGCTAGAACCGGAAGAGAGTCTAGTTTCTAGAACTTCTGACGGATCCAGATTTGGTCTTCTGTAGCAGCGAAAATATATGTTTTTGTACAGTAACATCCTACTGTCCAAATTGCATTATTTGTGTTGATTTAGTATATTTGCTTCTTGCTTTGTCTGTAACGAGAAGAACTAGTCACACCTAGCATGATACAACCTTGACACCTTCTTGTATGCTCACAAAGGATGAAATAAAATATTAACAAGCCGGAATATTATGGGCTGACTTGGTAGTAAACAATCGGAAACTGTACTCGGTAAAGGCCTTATTGTTTACATGGATTGATTGGAAGGTAGAGTAATGGGTGCAAGTGATTGACTGTTAATCATTGATGGAAAATTATCGTTATCGACGGCGAGTACACGATCCGTGAATTCACCATCATAGTCTAAAACGTCCACTTGGTTGCGTGCGCCAAACATGTGAAATGGAACGCAGTACTATGTGCACCAAATAGGTTAATAAAATGAATAATTACCTGCAAATTACATTTCATTCTTGATCCCATTTACAGTCATCAATATAGAACTTAAATTGACATTATTAATTAATGGATGATTAAATATAGACCTTTGACATTACTACCAATCCTTGATTTTGTTCTTGACTTTGATCCCGTACCTTATTTTTGATATATCATGTTTCCTATTATTCCCTATTTTTCGACTACTTGTTGTCCATGACTTACTGTAAGGACATTATTTTCTCTCTGTTTAGATCACGAGTTTACAGGTACTGAAGGAACACTATCAAAAGAAATTGGTGAGCAACGATTTTAGAAGATGGAGTCGAAGATTTCACTGCTTGAATTATTTTATTCTATATATCTTTCCTTTGAACATTGTCTTTAATATTATACATTGTTTTGGGCTTTTGACCGGAGTTTGTTTTTCCATATATTGGATATTATGTTGGATATTATGTTTTGGATTATTTCATCTATTATTGAAGTTGTTCTTTAATTCATGTGATTATATTCTCTTGCATGGATGTGTTTGTTGTTCATATTGTTGAGTTAGACTGGTATAACTCATTGATGGTGTTTACATCATTCGCTGGGTCTTCGTTACTTACTCGTATTCCGTATTTTGGGAAGCAGGGACTGACAGGGTTTTTTAGTGGTATTAGAGCCCCGGTTTGGCTAAGGTGTTAGTCCTGTTTGGCTAATATGTTCGTTAGGTTTGGCTCTAGCTGGGTTAACTGAATGATGTGCACACCACATTGATCACATGAATATATAATAACCAACATATAATCTGGGTGCTGACCCTATTTGATATTGTTTTAGGCAATGGTTCACAGAGCTTCTTCCTCTTCCCGTTCGAGGAATGAGCAGCCAGATAATGCTGGTACTCTTTAGATGATGCAGCAGATGATGGCTCTTTAGCAGGAACACAATATGTCACGCCCCGCTTCCCAAAAAAATACAGAATACGGATACATAACAAAAGCCCAGCGAATGATTTTCATCATCCATAAGCAGTTCAAGAATCTTTACAATACCTCACAAGATAATCAGAGTCGGAAGCAAAAGGCACAACCAAACATGAATAATTGAAACAAGATACCACCAGAAATTATTTGAAACTAAATACAATAATCTCAAATAACCAAATTCTGAACAAGTCAAATATTCTGGGTCACATCCCCCAAATACAAAATAATATCCAAGTAACCAAGTATATTTTATTCAAGTTCAAGCAACAAATAAAAATAGTAAAATCATAAAGCAGAAACTCCATCACTAGTACATCATCTCGCCAATACCATCTGGTAGCCGTCCATCCTGATCTGCAATTAGTAAATTTGCAGGAAAAGGATAAAGAGAAACAAGTACCTGTCAATTGCAAGTCGCGGGTCACATATAATGTAGGACACAAGTGCATGGAATGGGGTAAATCTAAGTAACAAACCTAGCATGGTATAATCATGATGTCCAACATAAACAACTAGCATGGCAAAAGTGAACAAGTGTAAATAGTAAGGATCAAGTGTCAAGCAATCAAGTATCATGTAAACATGCATCAAGTGTCAAGTGTCATGTAATCATGTAATCATGTATCAAGTATCAAATTTCATATATTCATGTAAACAAGTCTCATGTATCTTATAGTCAAGTATCAAGCAAGCATGTATCATGTTCAAGTATCATGTTCAAGTAGCATGTATCAAGTCTTGTAGTGATTTATTATTTAGGTAGCACTTCATGCATCCCATTTTTTACTACATGGTTTCTACAACAAACAGTTTCACTATATATTTTGTAGGGGACCATTAAGGGCAGTGTACTCAGGGACAAGCTCCAAGTATCATGTAATCATGTATCATGTAAACAAGCTTCAAAATCCAAACAAGCTCCAGTGTCATGTGTGTACGTGTCATGTATATCGTGTCAAGCTCCACATGTAAACAAGCTCCAATAACCACTAGGTTCTTTCGAGTACACGGATCTGCACTATCCACTACTAGATCTTACCCTTAACCCCGGCTTGGTCAATTTTATTATTAATGTCAACAAGCATGTATATGTGCAAAACATATCAAGAATAGCATGGCATGATCACGTGGCAAGTTCAAGTTGTAAGATAAACATGTACGTGTGCAAGATAGTTCATAAAAGAATAAAAATGTCAAATCTCAAGTTCAGGATAGCAAGACCCTACTGTAGTAAAACAGTGATTCCCAGTGTTACAAACAAACAAATCTAGATCCGTCGAAGAATCTGGAAAATAGACATCCACACGAATCCAGCGAGTATAATTAAGTCATATACTAGTTCACAACAACACAACTCAAAACTGATTTGAATACAAAAATTAGGTTCTGCCAGAAATCAAGAAAACGAATTCAAGAGCATGAAAACAGCATGAAAACATATTAAATAAATCCACGAAAAATCTAGGTTATTTTCCTATATGTCTAGTATCAAAATATAAAGTTTCAGAATTTTCCAGGAAAAATAGATAAGTCATCAAAAATAAGAAAGCACCACGAAAACATAGTTTAGCGAATCTGGAAATTCCAGCACTGCTGTACGAAAATTAAAATATCTAGCAACCAGTGAAACGAAATCCAATTCCGCCAAACGGATATGAAAATAGATAGAATTTACTAACTTTCACATTTCAGAAATATTTTTCATACAGTAAAAGGAATCATAGTGAAAATAGGGTTCTTTATAGAACAGCGAGCAAAATACAACATGTATAGATTTTAGAAACGAGCATGAAACACCACCTAAAACTTATCAATAAAATTCATCAAAATTCTGGGTAATCCCTAACTTAACAAAAAAACACTGACCAAAGTTTTAAATCAAAATAATATGTATAACATAGTTCTTGAAAATAGTTTGTTAACAAAATCAACAAAAAACAGAATATGGAAAGACCAACACCTCTGTACTAAAACAGTCATAACTTAGTCATACGAAATCCAAATCAATCAAGGTTAGAGGGGTATGAAAATAGACGAAATTATATAAAACTCATATTTTATACCGAAATCAAGATTCTGATTGTAGCACAGTCAAAAACAGTAAACAAAACAGAACATCCAGAAAATACAGATTTCACCCTTAAGATCAAAACAACATAGATTCAAGAATATTGCTCCAAACACATACAAACATAAAATACAACCTACCAAGTGTCTAAACATCATGAATTAGGGTTATTAACATGTCCACGCCTATTATTTCATATGGGTATCAATCAAAACACGAATTTGCACACAAATCTCACATACATGCTCAAAATCAAGAATTGGGCGGATCCTAGGTTATTTCATATCAAGATTTGTGTGGTGAGTCCTCTATGGCCAAAATTTCACAATAGAGACAAAATCCATCAAGGAAAACACAATCTAGAGTTGTCTCTAGACCCAACTACACAATAGGTGAACTTTGGGACTTGTATCAAACAAATGAATTGGAGTACAAGTTAATTGCCTTAATTTGGAGATAAAAAACGATGCAAATCAAAAATGGAAGCAATTCCCACGAACGAAAATCTACGAACTCACGAACGATCCACACGCGTACTCGAGCACGCGCAATAAAATCCCAAGAGCAAGAGAGCACGAGACGGCGGATAAAAAGAAAGCGGGAGAGATGAAGCATGGATGGCACAAGGGATTGGGAGAAAAATATAATAAGCAGCATGGATTGATACACAATTATATAAGGGTATATATATATGTATGGTTGAAGAAAGATGGGAGGGTGCATATGCTGTGGCCGCTACAGGGGGAGAGAAAAGACAAAAAAAAGGAAAAAATTTGGGCGGGTTGCACTTGGGGAGTAATCCGGGTGTGGGGTGGGGAAATATGCAACTCAGGGTTTGATATTATTTGGAAGGTAAGGATTTTGGTAGGATGTAGCATTAGGAAGTAGGTACATATTTCGCTTATGGTTTCGTCTTTTTTTCGTGCGTTGTTTTCCGGGCTGATGGTTTCGTCTCCCTGTTCAGCAGTTTTTTCAACTGTTGTATTATAGCTCCCTTATTGGCGTGCTTTTCCTCCTAGTTAGGATTTAATTTTGTATATTTCGCTTATTATTGTTTTACATCTTGTAAAGCCATCGATTATTTATTTGTATCTTAACTGTTATTATTGATTAATATATTTTTTAATAGCTGGAGCTTTTTGGTTCTATCCGATATATCAAAAAAAAGGAAGTAGGTACATAATAGGTAAGTTTAATAAATGGGTATAAGGATTATACATTAGGAATATAATAAAGTATGGTATAAAAAATTTCGGATCTGATGTGGATGGAAAAAAAAGAACAGGTGCTTAGGATAGTTAATGTTGGGTTTAGTAGTGTAGGGTTTATAGGGTTTATTTAATAAATGGGTTTGGGTAAAAATAAATAAATAAATAAGTAAATACAATAAACAAATAAAATAAATAAATAAATAAAATAACAAATAAAAAATATTGTTTATAATAAAATGTAATTTGCATTACAAAACATTATTTATTTAAAATAGTTACAAATACACTTATTGGTCGAAAATAGATTTTAATAGGAAATCTAAAAATACATTTTGACAAAATAATTTGAAAACAGACAAAAATTATTTGCGAAAATTTTAAATACAGAAAATATACAAATATATATTTTTAGGAAAATAGGGATTACACAATAAAATGATGAGGGCCACATTGGAGGCAGCCAATCGAGCTGCCGCTATACCTGCACCTGGGCCACTGCCACCAAGGCCCGGCATAGTGGCAGATTTTATAAGGCTGTACCTGGACAAGTTTTCGAGCACTGAGTCGCTGCTAGAGGCCGAGCAATGACTTATCCGGACGGAGCAGTTGTTGATCGCTGCTCGAGTTGCTGATGTTGATCGCGTGGATGTGGTTAGCATCCAACAGGTGGATCTCGCCCATATCTGGTGGCGAGCTGAGACTGAATGGATTGCGAGACCCATCGAGTGGGCAACTTTCACGGAGAGCTTCATGGAGAAGTTCTTTCCCAGTGTCACCAAGGCAGAGATGGAACGACAATTCGTTAACCTAACCCAGGGGAACCGTTCCATGGACGAGTATGCTGCAGAGTTTACTCAGCTCAGTCGCTTCGCTCCTACCCTGGTAGCCACTGACGAGGACAGGGCTCACAGATTTCAGTTGGGTTTGAGCTTTCCCATCCAAGACTGCTTGGCTGCCCTTCGACTTCGTGCCTATGTCGACGTTCTGGATGCTGCTCTAATCCAGGAGCAGACCCTTAGGAGGTCAGGTGTTTCTCCACGGACTGTTCTGCACCCTATTGTAGTTCGGCCTATCGGAGGACCTATTCAGAGGCCAGTTCTGCTCCCTCCAATGAAAGCACAACTATATCCGCCTGTTGTTCCAAGGACTGCTGAGACTTGTCGCTACTGCCATAAGGTTGGGCATTCACAATGAGACTGTAGGTTAGCCAATCGGCTGTGTCTGGTGTGTGGGAGGAGTGACCGTATGGTTCGTGACTGTCCGAGGAACATGACTCCTGCATCGGTTGGAGGTTCTGCTCAGCGAGGAGCACCGGCTCGTGGTCAGGGTAGACCGCCTCTTCGACCATAGAGGCAAATCTTTGATCAGAGGCGTGTGGCCCCTAAGGGAGGTCAGACTAGGAGTCGCGGTCATGCCTATAACCTAACTACTGAGGAAGTAGAGGCAGCTATTGGAGTGGTTGCAGGTATATCATAGTAGTTGTACTATTCATTTTTTTTATTTCATTTATTTGCATGTTATTTCCTTATTTTGTACAATTATTCGTGTATATATCCTTCTTGCATCTCATTTCTTTGTTTGATCATCTTTTAGGTGTCATTTTAGTTTTCTCTCTTCCGACTCATATTTTCTTTAACTCCGGTGCTACCCACTCCTTTATTTCCTCCCACTTTGTTGATCAGCATAGTTTGGCTAGCATGTTATGCCCACAGCTTGGGACATCACCACAGGTGGAGGTGTTATTGTCTATTCTAGGGTATGCAAGCAAACCCCGTTGCTGATTGGTGGTGTGAATTTCTTGGCTGATCTGATTGTGATTCCCAATTCTGGTTTTGATGTTATTCTAGGCATGGACTGGTTGGATGTTTCTTGTGCCATAATTGATTGCCGAGAGAAAAAGGTGACTAGCAAGCTTCCTAGGCAACCAGAGTTCGAGTTCTATGCGTGTGAGACATCGTCAGGGCGTGTCATGAGCTCGACGAACCCTAAGGTTGTTACACTTGTGTCATTGGGCACTGATGGAGATGTTGGACCCTTATTTGTATGGGAATTCCTTGATGTCTTTCCCGAGGAATTGCCCGGATTACTGCCAGATCGAGAAGTGGAGTTCAGCATAGATGTTCAGCCCGGTATGGCGTCTATCTTAAAGAGTCTGTATCGCATGGCACCGATTGAATTGGCGGAACAAAAGGTGCAGGTTCAGGAGTTATTGGATAAGGGTTTTATCAGGCCTAGTGTTTCACTACCCAGTTCTGTTCGTCAACAAGAAGGATGGCAGCCGTAGACTTTGCAATGACTATCGAAAGTTGAATAATTTCACTGTGAAGAATCGGTACCCATTACTAAGGATTGACGATCTGTTTGACCAACTGGGAGGTGCTTCTATTTTCTCAAAGTTGGATCTCTGTTCCGGTTATCATCAAATTAAGGTGAAGTCAGAAGATGTTTAGAAAACAACATTCTGGACGAGATACAGGCATTATGAGTTTTTGGTGATGCCTTTCGGAGTAACCAATGCACCAGTTGTGTTCATGAGTCTAATGAACAGGGTGTTCTCGCTATTTTTGGATCAGTTTGTCGTGGTCTTCCTTGAAGACATCTTGGTGTATTCTCGAAACTGAAAAGATCATGCTGAGCATTTGAGGGTTGTTCTGCAGACCTTGAGGGAGAACCGGTCGTATGTGAAGCTCAACAAGCATGAGTTTTGGCTAGATCAGGTTACTTTTCTGGGCCACATTATTTCTAGTGATGGTGTTGTTGTTGATCCTTTGAAGATATCTGCGGTCAAGGATTGGCAAATTCCGATGTCAAATCTGAAGTGCGAAGCTTTCTTGGATTGGCAGGGTATAATCGAAAGTTCATACAGGATTTCTCGAAGATAGCTGGGCCTCTGACTAGTTTGACAAAGAAGGAGCAGAAGTTTGATTGGAATGAGGTTTGGGATGAAGCTTTTATGGAGTTGAAGCGTCGGTTAACGTTAGTGCCTATACTGACTATACCCAACAGTTCGGGCAATTTTGTAATCCATTGTAATGCTTCGGATAGAGGTCTGTGAGCAGTGCTGATGTAGCGAGGCAGGGTTGTCGATTATGCATCTAGACATTTAAGGCCTCATGAGAAGAACTATCCCACGCATGATCTGGAGCTTGCAGCCATGATTTTCGCTTTGAAGTTGTGGAGGCATTACCTGCTTAGGGATAGAGTGGATATATTCATAGATCACAAAAGCCTCAAGTATGTGTTCACGCAGAAGGAATTGAACATGAGGCAAACGAGATGGTTGGAGTTGATGGCAGATTTTGACATCAATTTGCAGTATCACCCGGGCAAAGTGAACATGGTACCTGATGCTTTGAGTAGAAGACCCGCTGCTATGTTCCTCTCTAAGCAGAAGGAAATAGTGGAGGATATGAGAAGGCTGGAGTTGAATATGCTTCTTCCTGGATTAGCTCAACAGTTCATGATGTTGCAGTTGCAGTCTTCTTTGGTAGAGCAGATCAAGGAGGCCCAAGCAGGTGATCGGCAGTTGCAGAAGTTCCGAAGTTATGTGGAAGCAGGCCTGAGAACTGATTTGAGTATTCATGCTGATGGGTTGCTTCGTTTTGGCTCTAGGTTGGGTGTACCTAGAGGAGAAGTCAGGTAGAAACTACTTGAAGAAGCTCATCGGTCTCCGTATTCTATTCATCCAGATGGTACTAAGATGTATAGGGATCCGAAGCAACATTTCTGGTGGCATGGTATGAAGAGAGCTGTGGCTAGATATGTTTCTCAGTGCCTGATCTGTCAGCAAGTGAAGGCAGAGCATCAGAGGACTTGAAGACTTTTGCAACCTCTTCCAATCCCAGAGTGGAAATGGGAGAATATCACGACGGATTTTTTGACAGCTCTGTCGAGGAGTCCCAAGGGTCACAATGCTATCTGGGTGATAATGGATCGGTTGACGAAGTGTGCCCACTTCATACCTTTCCGTGTGGGTCAGTCCACGGGAGTCTGGCTGAGAAGTATATTCAGGAGGTTGTCAGACTGCGTGGAGTTCCTGTTAGCATCGTATCGGATAGAGATACGAGATTCAGGTCTGAATGCTAGGAGAGTCTGCAGAAAAGCTTGGGTACTAAGTTGAGCTACAGTACGACATTCCATCCACAGACAGATGGGCAGTTGGAAAGGAAGATTCATACCCTAGAAGAGATGTTAAGATTATGCGTTCTTCAGTTTGAAGGTTCGTGGGAAGATATCTGCACTTAGCTGAGTTCTCATACAACAATAGTCATCAGACGAGTCTCAAGGCAGCACCATTTGAGGCTCTGTATGGGCGCAAGTGTAGATTTCCAGTCTGTTGGAATGATATCGATGAGAGAAAACTTTTTGGGCCTGAGTTGATCACGAAGACAGTTGATGTCGTGGCTCAGATCAGGAAGCATTTGCAGGTTGCCTAGGATAGGCAGAAGAAGTGGGCTGACTGTCATCGAATTCCCTAGAGTTTTTGGTAGGCGATCATGTGTTCCTCAAAGTATCGCCATGGAGAGGTGTTATCCAATTTGGAAGTGGGGGCAAGTTGAGTCCCCGGTTCATCGGTTCATTCGATATAGTGGAACATGTGGGCAAGGTAGCCTATAGGCTCGCGTTGCCACTGGTTTAGCAGGTGTCCATGATGGATTCCACGTTTCTCAGCTCAGGAAATATATCAGGGGTGACAGTCATGTTTTTGACTAGTCAGAGTTGTCCGTGAGGCCAGACTTGTCCTGTAAGATTCAGCCATTCTCTATCTTAGACCGTCGAGAGAAGGTGTTGAAGAATAGTGTCATCAAGCTGGTTCGAGTTTTTTGGAATCCTCACTCGCCGAGTGAGTCAACTTGGGAGTTGGAGTAGGATATCCGGGAGAAGTTCATTCACTTGTTTAAGTATTTTTGTTTTGTTTTTCTTTTCTTTTCGGGGTTGCCCTATGTACCGCTTGCAAGAATTTCGAGTACGAAATTCCTCTTATAAGGTAGGTAGAATTGTAACCCCTATTTTTCTGTTTTTGGGTTTTTATTGTAATTTTCTTCTTTCTTGACTATCGTATTCGAATCTCTTTTAAATAATAAATCTTGCTTTTCTTTGGGCTCATTGATTCTCTTGTGATCATTTTGTACTTTTTTTTGCCTGAACCCTAAATTTTTGGCTCACTACTTTTTTTACTCTTTTTTGTTTTGGGTTTATATTGATCCATTATAGTCATATCCAATTTATTTCTATCTAATTTTCTCTTTTTGGGACCTAAACCCATAGCCTTAACCTGTTAACCCGCAACCCAAAACTCAACATTTATTATCCCATATAAATACCCCCCCTAAACCCTAATTAATTAATAATGCTATTAATCTCTCGCTATCTCTCTCTTTCTCCTACCTCCCGACTCTCTCGCCCTCATCTGCTGTCCACCATTGAACCCATCGACCCCCCGGGCATCCACTCTCAGCATCGCCGCCCCTAGTCGATGCCAGTCAACTTCCTTTTCACGCCCCGCTTCCCGAAAAGAGAATACGGAATACGGATACGTGACAAAAGTCTAGCGAATTATTTTCATCATCCATAAACTATTCAGAATCTTTACAACATCTCACAGAAATAATCAGAGTCGGAAGCAAAAGAATCAACCAAGTATGCATAATCGAATCAAATAGACCAACAGAAATTTACTTGAAACCAAAATATAATAATCTCAAATAAATCAAGTGTAACCCCTGTTTTTCATTTTATGTATTTTGGAGTGTTTTTTTTAATTTTTGAGTATTATTATATCTCTTGTATTTTTTGGAACCATATATTGGATTATTTTCAATATATATTCTTTTCTTTCTTTTTTGAGCTCCTAGTGTCGCTTGTTCGCCGTATTGTTCGATTTCACCATTTTGAGTTCTTTTTCTCATTTTCTTGGCCTCGTTCATTATTATTATTTATTTTAGTGATGTGATGGATTTTTGGTGGTAATTTTTCCAAATTATGATTTTTGACCCTTAAGGAGATTTTTAGGAGCCATAGAATTCTCTATAAATTGTATCCCTATTTAAAACCTACCCAATACCCATTACCCATTTGTATACCTATTACTACATTATAATACCCACAACCCATTAACCAACATTTAAACTCCTATATAAATACCCTAATCCTAATAAACCCTAACCCTAAACCTAATTACCCTCCCCACTTAATTCCCAGCCTCCCTTTTTCCCTCCTATTTGCTCCCGGTCTGTTCTACTCCCCCAACCCGCACCCCTTCTTTCATTGCATCCGGCCACCACCACATCCCTCCATAGCATCCGATCACCATCCCTACAAAGCCCTACAACCCGACCACCATAATCCTCTCCCATTGTTGTCCGGCAACCACCAAGAGCACCACCATCAACATCCAAACATCACAAGTCTATTCTCTTTGGGTTTCTTCAAGTGGGTATTCTCCACTTTGGTTCGTTGCATCAAGGAGTTGTTCGTGCGGAGTTTTTGGTTCGTGGGTTTGCTTGGATTCTCGTTTGGAGTGTTTTGGTTCGTGGGTTCTATTTTCTTCGCTTTGGATCGTTCGTCGTCTCACCAACAAGGCAAGTAACTTGTACATAATTTCATTAGGTTGATACAAGTCAAAAAGTTCATATATAGTGTAGTTGGGTCTAGAGGCAACCAAAAATTGTGTTTTTATTGATTGGTTTTGTCTCTATTGTGTTAATTGGCCATCGATGACTTATAGCACCAAGTTTGATAGGATAATAACATAGGTTATGCCCAAAATTTGATTTTTGTTCGTGTATGTGATAATTGCATGCTAAGTGTTTGATTGATTGCCCATATGAGAGACAATAGGTTTGGACATGTTAGAATCCCTAAAATATGATATTTAGATGATTGGTAGGCTGTGTTTCAAGTTTGGTTAAGTTTGGATCAAAATTGTGGAAGTTATGTTGATTTTAAGTAGAGGTGTGAAATCTGTATTGTGCAGTCTGTTCTGTGTTGTTTGCTGTTTTTACCTATGCTAAGGTCTGAATCTCAACTTCAAAATTAAAAGTGAATTCTAGATAATTGTGTCTATTTTCAAACCTCACTGGTTTTACTGCATTTGGAGTTTGTATGACTGAGATATGATAATTTTGGTACGGACGTGTCGGTAGTTTTCAGATTCAGTTTTGTGACAATTTTGCTAACTATTTATTTTCAAGATCTAGGCTATACATAATGTATTGCTATAATATTTTGCTCAGTGTTTCCTCATGATGTTAGGGACTTCCCAGATTTTTGATGTATTTCAAAGATGAGTTTTGAGTGATGTTTCATATCCTTTTCTAAACTCTACTTTTGCTGTAAATTGCGTGCTGTTCAATGTTGAACCCAGTTTTCACCCTAATTCCTTATGTTATATGAAAGTTATTTGTGAGATATGAAAGTTGGAAAATATTATCTATTTTCACGTCGTTTTGGCGGAATTGGATTTTGATGCACTATTTGCGAGATATGCTTGTTTTCGTACAGCAGTGTTGAGAAATTCCAGATTCGTCAAACTACGATTTTGTGTTACTTCCTATTTTTGATGACCTAGATATACTTTCTGGAATATTATGAAACTTATTATTTTGATTCTATATCTATAGGGGATTACCCCAGATTTTTTGTGTAATTATTTGATATGTTTTCATGCTATTTTTATGCGTTTGAAGTCGTTCCCCTGTTTTCTGGCTGAACATCAAATCTGTATTCAAATCAATTTTGAGTTGAGATGTTGTGAACTAGTATGTGACTTATTTATATGCATTGGAATCTTGTGGATGTTTAGTTTCCAGATCCTTTGACGGATCGTGATTTGCATGTCTGTAGCTCTTAGAATCTCTGTTTTACTACTGAATGGTCTTGCTGACCTGATTATAACCATAGGCTATTTTGCCCGTATATGTGACTCTATAGTACCTATACATGCTGATGTGATTCCTTGAACCTAAACCTGATTATATAATGTTAGTTGGACACTATTTCGCACACATTCATGTCTGTTTGATAACCATAATAAAAGTAACCAAGCCGGGGTTTATGGGAAGGATCTAGTAGTGGGAAAGCATAGAAATGTGTACTTAGAAGGGGGCCCGTGTTTCCCGTCTGTTGAGATCATTTTATATGATCATCTATTTGAGATCATTTTATATGATCGTCTGTTTGAGATCACTTACGTGATCGTCTGTTTGAGATCATTTCACATGATCGTCTGTTTGAGATCACTTACGTGATCGTCTGTTTGAGATCATTTTACATGATCGTCTGTTATCTGTCTGAACCCTGAGTACACGGCCCTATATGATCCCCTACGAAATGTATAAACGAAACTATTTTGAATGTAGCAACCATGTGATAAAAGTATGGCGCATGAAGTGCTACCTAGATAGTAATCACACAGGACTTATATGAATCTGAATTTGTTTATGAATTCTGAAGTCTGAATCTGAATCTGTTATATGGAAATCTGAATATTTGTTATCTGAATATCTGATTATCTGAAATCTATTACCTTATTACCTGACATATCTGTTATCTGACACTTGACACTTAACACTTGAGACATATGCTAGGATACCATGCTAGTTGATTTTGCCATGCCATATTAGGTCTGTTTCTGATATTAGTTAAATCTGTTAGTTTTCCCATTTCATGTGCTTGTATCCTACTCTATTTGTGACCCGCAACTTGCAATTGACGGGTACTTGTGTTTTCTCCTTTTTTCTTTCCTGCATTCGTTGAATTGCAGATTTTGGAGGACAGGTTCCAGACGGGATTGGTGACATGATGTACTAGAGGCTGGATTTTTGCTATTATTATTCTTGTTGCCTATTTTGGACAATAATTGTATTTTGAGACTTGGAATTATTCTTGTATTTGGGCAATATGACCCAGGATATTTGTGTATTTCAGATCATGACTATTTGAGATTAATATGTTTTATTTCAAGTATTCGTGTTGGTGTTTGGTTCATATGTGCATGTGGTTGAATTTTTTGGCTTCCGACTCTGATTTTATATTGTGATATGTTGTAAAGAATTCCTGAACAGCTTATGGATGATGAAAATCATTCGCTGGACTTTTGTTACGTACTCGTATTCCGTATTTTTGGGAAGCAGGACATGACATCAAGTTTGGACAAGTCAAATATCCTGGGTCACATTACCCAAAAATAAAATAAATCCAAGTACAAGATACAATTGTTCAAAACAAGCAACAAGAAATAATGATAGCGAAATTCAAGCAGCTAGTATCTCATATCACCAACACCATCTGGTACCTGACTCCAAAATCTGCAATGTAACAATTGTAGGAATAGGAAAAAGAAAACAAACGTCAATGCAAGTTACGGGCCGCTTGTAGTGCAGGATACAAGTACATGGGATTAATAAAAAATATAAAATAATAACAGAACAAACATAGCATGATATGGACATGTCAACAAATATAACATCTAACATGAATCAGGAAAACAAATCAGATGGCATGGTATACTAACAGATATAAGTAACATGTGTCAAGTGTCAACAGTATGCAGTCGGTATACGGGTAAAAGTATTAGGTAACCGTCAGACAGTAACAGATGACAGTGTCAGGTAACAGTCAGATGATAGCAGGTAACAGTGTTTAGCAGCATGTAATAAATAACAGTGTAAGAGATGTCAGTTCTTATAGTCTTGTGTTTATTAATATCTAGGTAGCACTTTATGCAGACCACACTATATGGTTGCTATATTTAAACAGTTTCGTTTTAGATTTCGTAGAGGAACATATAGGGCAGTGTACTCAGGTATCAATAACAGTAACAGTAACAGTAACAGTAACAGTAACAGTAACAGTAACAGTAACAGTAGTAGTAATAGTAACAGTCAGAACCTAGTGGTCCTCCTCCGAGTACACCTTCCTATATGGAAGTGTGCAGTCAGGTAATCAGTAACAGACCTCCGAGTACACCTTCCTATAGGGAAGTGTGCAGTCAGATATCAGTAACAGTATAACAGATGCTCAGTATAGAAAACACGGGCCCCCTTCCAAGTACACATTTCTATAATTTCCCACTACTAGATCTTTCCCTCAACCCCGACTTGGTTATTTATTATTATTATCATACATGCATGTATGTCTCATAAATAGGTCAAGAATAACATGGTATAAACATGTAACAGGTTCAGGGTGATAGATAAACATGTATAGATGATAGACAATCATATAAAAGAGTGAAACAGTGTAAGTTCTAATTCAGGACAGCAAGACAGTACAGTACTAAAACAGGAAATCCCATTGCTACAAAAATGCAAATCTAGATCTGTCAAAGAATCTGGAAAATAGACTCCCTTCCGAATCTAGCAAACATATATAAGTCATATGTTATTTCAAAAAATCATAACCCAAAATATATTTGAATCCAGAAAACGTGTTCAGTCAGAAATCAGTATCTTGTATTCACAGTTAGAAAAACAGCATGAAAACTATTTAATTAAATCCATGAAAAAACTGGGGTATTCCCCTATATGTGTACTATCAGAATATAAAGTTTCAAAATTTTCCAATATAAATAGTTTAGTCAACGAAAATCAGAGAACATCAAAATGCAGAAGTTTTGTAAATCTGGAATTGTAAACACTGCAGTCCGAAAATAGCAATATCTCACAAACCATAAATCAAAATCCAAATCCGTCAAAAGGGTAATAAAATAGATACAGTAGGCTAACTTTCATATTCAAAAATATTTTTAAAACAACAAGTAGAAATAGATCGAAAATCAAGTTCTTTACTGAACAGTAGTAAAAATGTATTAGAATAATAGTTGTTCGAAAGCATAGAACGGTTCGTAAAACTCATCACATAAATCCATACAAATTCTTGGTTAATCCCAATCCGGTCTAGAAATACTGAGGAAAATTTCAGATCAAAATAATAATTTTAATCCCGAATAAAAATAGATTACTCTTCAGAATTCATAGAAAACACAATCTGAAAATCTTTTGACACCGCTGTAGTAAAATAGACATAACTCACAAACGGTAAATCGAAACTGAGATCCGTCAAAAGGGTTGAAAAATAGACAGAATTATCTACAGTTTATGTGCACAAAATATTTTCAAATACTGACCTTAATAGGGTTTAAAATACTGATCAACATCAGGGTAACAGAAAAATACAGATTTGTTCTTCACTCAAAATTTAACATAGATCATACGAAATTCATCCAAATCAACCCAAACATGAAATATAGTGTACTAGATGTCCAAACAACATGGTAAAGGGTATTTCACAAGTCCACAACAAGTCTATCACGAATAACACGAACGAGCATAAAATAACATATGAATAACATGCGTATATGCAACAAGAAGTAGTCAATCCTATGTTATATCATGTCATGTAGGTCGTGAGGCAACTATGGTCAAGATAACACAATAGAGACAATATCAACAAGGGGATTCACACACAAATTGTCTCTAGAACCCAGCTACACTACAAGCGGTATTTAGTACTTGTATTTGCAAAGGAATTCAATACAAGTTACTTGCCTGAGAGACGACGATAGGAACGACACAAAAGCAAGAATAATGGGAACGGATTTTCGGGCAACAAACACAACGAACGAACAAAACCCACGAACCACGACGAACACGCGAACAACAACAGGACACGAACAATCACGAACACAAAGCATGGATCTCGATGACGATCAAGATCAAGATGATCAAACAACGATCGGGCGGATCGGCACGGATGAGATCAAGATCAACAAGATCGGACGGTCCAAATCAAGGTGATGATGAAGTTGATGATGATCGCGATCGAACGACCAAGTTCACCCCAATGGTGACGATCAAGATGATGATGATCAAAGTAGATCCGGCGGTTAAGATCATGGGTGAACGACGGCCAGGAATCAATCAAATAAAGATCAAGATTAAGAGATCATAATCGCGATCACGATGGGGATCGGATGGCCCACGTTCAAAGCGAGCAACACACATGATCAAACAGTGAGCACATGGGGAAAGGCAGCCGGGGTCGGATGTGCACTACGAGGAGGAGACAACGGCGGGAGAAGGACTACCGGTGATAGGGGTCGGCACAGTGGCGCTGGCGGCCAGGGAGAGCAGCACAGCACAGGGAAACTGCACTGTGCGACTTTCGAGAGGAGGCAGGGGCACTTGTAGTGGACGAAGGGAGGAGCACAGGGAAGCATGACTAGTGGCGTGTCGTTGCTTGCTGTGGTCGCGACAGCGCAGGGGCCGACGGGAGAGACGAGGAAAGGGAGAGGAGACGAACGGCAGGTGGGATGAGCCGGCGGTAGGGGTGATCGGGATAGGGGTTGGAGAGGAAATGGCTAGGGTTAAGGGGAAGAAGGTGAACAGTCGGCCCCGGGTATATATATGGGTATAGAGATAGGAGTTAGGTTTCGGGGGGGAGGGGGTATGAAAACGGCAGAAATAGCAGAGGAAAAGATATAGGGTATCAGGATTATTTAATGGGTAATGGGTTTGAATATAGGGTTAATGGATAAATATGATGGGGTTTAAAAGTGGGTTAAGGTAAATATCCAATAAATAGGGTTTATATTACAATAAAATAACAAATAATTATTGTTTCTAATAAAATGTAATTTCTATTACAGTATAGAATTAATTTGAAATACTACACATACAATTAATAAATAAAAGTGTATTTTTAATAACCAGTCCAAAATATCAATAAGAACAATAATTCTAATAAAAATAATAATAATAAGACCATGATAAAAATAATAATAGTACTAATAATAATAGTAATAATAATAATAGGAGTAATAATAACAAAAATAAGAATTGTATTTCATTATAAAATGCACAGAAAATATTTACAAATAAAATCATTGATCGAAAACAGATTTTAATAGGAGATCCAATAATACAATTTGAAAAAAGAAATTGAAAGTGGTAAAATAATTTACAAAAATTTTCGATACAGAAAATACACAAAAATACGTTTTTGGGAAAACAAGGGTTACATTCGTCCTCGTTAATGCCGCTCATCCAACCGCCGAAGAACCCCTCCATTACCTCGTCATCAACCTTCGACCACCGCTCCTCCATCATATCTCCACCCCAGCACCGAAACCCATCGCCACCCTCGACTTCCTCCTCGTCCTCGTCTTCACCCTGCCCTGTCGCCCTTGTTGCGGTCTCCACTCGCCGCCAGCATCGCCCACCGCACATGACCACCTCCCCACCTGCAGCCACAATAGCCGGAGCCCCCCGCACGTCGCTCTCCCCACTGCTCTCTCTCTTTCTATCCCCGCCGAGTTTGTTGTTGGGTGTTTGGACAAGGGATTCGTTGTTTGCTGTTTGGGGGAGAGTTGTCGATCGCTGTGTGATGTTTTGCACGAGTTTGCACGTGCTTTCATGCGTGCGTTGCTCGTGTGTCATCGTCCGGGATTCCCATCCCGTTATTCTTTATATTCAGATTTACCGTAAAAAAGGCATGTCTCTCTTGAACTAGTATGATTATTTTTGCTCAAGAATTTTGTTGATCCCTGCAAGTAGATCATCTTTTAGTCATCATATTGTTATACTATTCATCTTCCGTTGAGTATATTAAGGGTTTTACATGAGCTAACCCGAGATATCCTTGACTTCTTGCCTTTATCTTTGATTCGAACCGTAGTCCCTATTGCACATTGCATATGCACGAAATACATAAAAAATAACTAGATCCATATTATAGAGTTGTTTGATGTATTGAATCTTTCCGATTGAATTTGGTTTGATGAGCTAATTGCCATGAATGTAAATTGCATCATAAATCTAGAAATTTGCATGTTAATCATCAAATAGCACTTCGTTTATTAATTATCATGAATTGTATGCTTGTATGATGTAATTATTGCCTAATCATATTAAATTTTTTTTTGGCCTTCTGTTTACTTCTTTTTATATCAGAATTATGAACCTCTTGCTGTAGTATTTTGAAAGAACTTTGTGAATATGAACTGTAGCCCCATGAGTCTATTTTCCAGAACTTTCAACGAAATTGAATTCCAAGTTATAATCTGTTAGATATCAGTCTTTTAGTACTGCTAGGAAAAGATTTCCAGATTCACAAATTTCATACGCATCACCCTGATTTATTAGTAAACAGAACATGTTAATAGTAAAATAAAAATATAAAATTAATTTGGCTGAGACTAAACATGTGTAGGAATCCACCTAAATTTTTGTAGCTTTAATTGATGAGTTTTCTGACCTTATTCATACATGTGAACACGATCTATAATCTGCTGTCTGAACATGAACTAGTCACACATAGCATGATACAATCTTGACACCATCTTGCATGCTCACATAGGATGAAATAAAATATTAACAAGCCGGGGTATTATGGGTTGACTTGGTAGTGAACAATCGGAAACTGTACTCGGTAAAGGCCATATTGTTTACATGGATTGATTGGAAGGTGGAGTAATGATTGCAAATGATTGACTGTTAATCATTGATGAAAAATTATCGTTATCGATGCCGGGTACACGATCCGTGAATTCAACATCACAGTCTAAAACGTCCACTTGGTTGCTTGCGCCGAACCTGTGGAAATGGACACAGTAGTACGTGCACTAGATAGGTTAATAAAATGACTAATAACCCAAAATTGACATTTCATGCTTGATCCCATATACATTCATCAATATAGAACTTAAATTGACATTATTAATTAATACATGATTAAATATAGACCTTTGACATTACTACCAATCCTTGATTTTGTTCTTGACTTTGATCTCGTCCCTTATTTTTGATATACCGTGTTTCCTATTATTCCCTATTTTTCCACTACTTGTTGTCCATGACTTGCTCTGTAACCCCTGTTTCTCCAAATACGTATTTTCTGTATTTAAAATTTTTTTGAAAATAATTTTCTGCTTTCAAATTCTCTGTTAAAATGTATTATTGGATCTTCTATTAAAATCTATTTTTGATCAATAATTTTATTTGTAACTATTTTCTTTGATTTTTATATTGTAATACAAATCTTATTATTGTTATTATTATCTTGATTTCTATTATTATTACTATTACTGTTATTATTATTATTGTTACTATCGGTATTATTTTGTTAGTATTATTATTTGCATTATTATTACCTTTATTGTTAATATTATCATTATTATTGTTTTATTTTTAACCTGAACATACTCTAATTTATCTAATATTTTTATAATTATTTTTCTATTGGATTTAATACCCTAAAGCCTATTTTCCCATATTGGATCTTTAATACCCAATAACCCATTTATTAACTATCCTACCCATTAACTCACCCATACCCATTTACCTACACTCTACCCGTTTACCTCCACCTGCTCAACCCTCTTACCCGTTATCATGTACCCCTAAACCCTAAACTGATCAACCCTATATATATACCCTCCAGCCGCTTCATTCCTCATCCCCCACCTCTCCTACTCCCCCTACACCCTGTGCTTTCTCCCGAAGTCGTCAGCCCCATCTCCCTCTCTTTCTCCCCTTCTCCCTGGTCCCCTCTCCCTGCTGCGATGCCCCTTCTCAGCTTCGTCGACAGCAATCGCTAGCCACCGTCCTTGTGCTGCATCCTCCCGAGCACCGCACAACAGCACCAGCACCCCGCAGCGACCTTCCAACTATGTCGCGCCCTTGCCGGCGACCCACCTCTATGCCACCCTAGCAACCGAAGCTACAGCACCATCATCGCCCTCTCCCGAAGCCACAACCAGCGACCCCCCTGGTCCCCCCTCCGGTGCCGCGACCCTCCTACAGCGCCGCTGCAAGCCCAGCCATAGCGATAGCACCTCAGTGTTGTGCCCCCGTCGATAGCAACAGCCGGCAAAAGCATCGTGATGCCTCAACGCCGCCTTGCTGTGTGCTCCTCTCGACTGCAACAGCCGCCACAGCACCGTATCCCTGCCACCTGTCTCATGCCACCCTCGCCGGCGCTACCCCTGTGCACCGTCGATTGCTGTGGATTGACCCAACCGGTCTCCGCCATCGCAAAGCACTCCCCTTCCCTGGCTCTATTTGGATGACCAAGCCAAATCCTGGCTGCCCGATCTTCTCTTGATCATCCATCATCATCAAGCATTCCTAGCCTTCCGTTGATCTAATTTTGATCATCATGATCATGATCTCCATCATCTGATTTGGACCGTCCGATTTTGTTGATCTTGATCATCGCTCTTGGACCTGGCCGTTGGATCCCTTGATCTTCATCATCTTGATCACCTTCTTGGTCATCGAGATCCGTGCTTTGTGTTTGTGATTGCGATTGTGATCGTGTGTTCGTAATTGGTTTGTGATCCGTTCGCTCGTGTTCGTGCCTGGGAATCTGTTCCCTTTATTCTCATCCTTTGCATCGTTCTGTCGTTTAGGCAAGTAACTTATATTCTTTTTTTTGTGTAATATAAGTACTAAATACCGCCTGTAATGTAGTTGTGTTCTAAAGATAATTCTTGTGCAAACTCCTGTTATATCTTGTCTCTATTGTGTTGACCCGCTCGTAGTTGCCTCATAACACATATGACATAAAATAAATTAGGGATAACCACTTCTTGTTGTATACATACATGTTGTTCGTAATTCATGACTTGTTGTATGATCTTGTATGGATGTTGTGTTCGATATAGACATGTTAAATACCCTATACCAAGTTTCTTGGACATCTAGTATACCATATTTTACATTGGTTATGATTTGGATGAGTTTCATATGATCTATGTGGATTTGATGCATAAGGAAGATTCTGTTTTCGTGTTGTATCACGTTTTTTATCAGTATTTTAGATTCTATTAAGCTCAGTATATGAAAATTATTCGTGAATATGAATTATAGAGAATTCTGTCTACTTTCCAAATTTTCTGACAGATCTCAGTTTCGATTTATGAGTTGCGAGTTATGACTGTTTTACTGCAGATGTGTTTGAAATTTCAGATCCAGTTTTATATGAATTTTGTATGGTAAATTATTTTTCTACTGATGCTAAAGATTATATTTTGATCCAAAATTTTGCAGAGTACAACTAGACTTGATTGGGATTAACCTCTAAATTTTGTGGGTTTAATTGATAACTTTTATACACTATTCTATGCTTGCAAACAACTACTATACTTGCAGAATTTTCTTGTTGTTCAGTAAAGAACCTTAATTTCAACCTGATTCTATTTGTTGTCTATAAAAACTTTGTGAATATGAATTGTAGCCTACTGTATCTGTTTTATCACCCATATGACGGATCTGTATTTCAATTTATATTTTGTGAGATATTAATATTTTATTACTGCAGTGTTTATGATTCCAAATTTACAAAACTGCTGAATCTTGCTGCTTTCTGATTTTACTTGAGTACATTATCTATGTTGGAAAATTATGAAACTTTATTTTCTGTTACTAAACAAACTAGGGAATACCCCAGATTTCTCTTGGAATTAATCAGTAAGTTATTATGCTGTTTTCTTGTTTATGAATATAAACTTCTGATTTCTGGCTGAACACGTTTTCTGGATACAAATCTGTTTTGAGACTTGTTTTTGTGAAATACCATATGACTTATATATATTTTATGGATTTATTCGGGAATCTATTTTCCAGATTCTTTGACGGATCTAGGTTTGCATATTTGTAGCAACAGGAATCCCAGATTTAGTGCAGTACTGTCTTGCTATCCTGAACTAGAATTTTCGTTGTCCTACTCTTTTATGTGTTGTCTTTCACCCGTGCATATTTATCTTCCAACCTGAACTTGTTACTTGATCATACCATGTTATTCTTGCCATGTTTTGTAAACGTAAATGCCTGTTTGATAATAATAATAAATAATCAAGCCGAGATTAAGGGAAAGACCTTAGTAGTGGACAATATAGGTATGTGTACTCAAAAGGGGGCCTGTGTTTCCCATTACTTGCCGCCATGTTTCATGATTACATGATTCATGCTTGTTATTACTTGTTTTCATATTTCTTGATTACATGATTCATGCTTGTTATTACTATATGCCGCCATATTTCATGACTACATGATTCACGCTTGTTACTACTTGTTGTCATGTTTCATAACTACATGATTTATGCTTGATACTACTACTTGCTGCCACGAGTTCACGATTATGTGTTTCGTGCTTGTTACTTGATACTTGACTTGACGCCTGAGTACACGGCCCTATAGAAACCCACCACTAGGTGTAACAAAACTTGTTTGAATGTAGCAACCATGTGGTAAAAACCTGGGACGCATGAAGTGATACCTAAATAGATATAATACAAGACTTGGAAACAACATGATCATTTGACACTTGCTACTTGTTACTTGTACATGATACTTGATACTTGACACTTGTTACTTGTTACTTGTTACTTGTTACTTGTCTACATAATACTTATTTACTTGACACTTGTTACATGCCACTTACACTCGTTCATCTTGTCATGCTAGTTGTTCTATTTTATTGTCATGTCTATTCCATGTTATGTTTGCTTCCGCTGTTACTCTATATTTGTTATTCTTTTCCTGTACTTATGCCTGCCCTACAAGTGGCCCATAACTTGCATCGACTGGCATTTTGTTTTCTTTTTCCTCTTCCTGCATTTTATTAAATTGCAGATTATGGAGATCAGCTGCCCGATGGAGTAAGTGATCTAAGATTCTAGTTGGTTGGAGCTTTTGCTATATCTATTTATTTTCTTGTTGCTTATCTTGAATAATCGTACTTGGTTACATGGATTATTTTGTATTGGACAATATGACCCAGAATTATTGACTTGTTCAGATCTTCTTTATTTGAAATATATTAAGTTTTGTTTCAAGTAAATTTCTGTTGGTATATTGATTCAGTTATGCATGCATGGTTGACTTCTCTTGCTTCCTACTCTGATTTTCCTGTGAAATGTTGTAAGGATCCTGACAGCTTATGGATAATGAAAATCATTCTCTGGGCTTAGTCACGTATCCATATTCTGTATTCTGTTTTTAGGAAGCGGGGCGTGACATGCTCTAAGGACATTATTTTCTCTTTTTTTTTGTTGACGAGTTTACAGGTAATGTAGAAACACTATCAAAAGGAATTGGTGAGCAAAGATTATAGAAGATGGAGCCGAAGATTTCACTACTTGAATTATTTTATGCTATATAACTTTCCTTTAAACTTTGTCTTTAATATTATACATTGTTTTAGGCTTTTGTCCTGGAGTTTGTTTTCCCAGATATTGGATATTATGTTTTAGACTATTTCATCTATTATTGAAGTTATTTTTTGATTCATGTGATTATTTTCTCTTACGTGGTTGTGTTTGTTGTCATACTGTTAAGTTAGACTGGTACAGCTCATAGATGGTGTTTACATCATTCGTTGGGTCTACGTTACGTACTCGTATTCCGTATTTTGGGAAGCAGGGCGTGACAAGTCAGATCCCCAATATCTGCTAACTACCCCCCTATCTTCCTGTCACGCCCCGCTTCCCAAAAATATGGAATATGAGCGCTTAACAAAAGTCCAGCGAATGAATATAATCGTCCTTAAGCTGTTCAGGAAATCTTTACAACATGTCACAGTAAAAATCAGAGTCGGAAGCCAGAAAAAGATCAACCACATGCACTTATGAACCAAATACCAACAAGAATACTTGAAATAAAACACATTAATATCAAATATTCAAGACCTGAATTACACAAATAATCATGGGTCACATCGCCCAAATACAAGAAGTAATACAAGTTCAAAATACAATATTGTCCAAAATAAGTAACAGGAATAGCATTAGAAAAATTCAGCCTCTAGCCTCGCATCTTGCCAATACCTTTAGGAACCTGTCCTCCAAAATCTGCAATACAACGAATGCAGGAAAAAGGAAAAGAGAAAACACAGTACCCGTCAATGGCAAGTCCGGGTCACAAATAGAATAGGATACAAGCACTTGGGAAAAACTAAACAGATCTAACTAATCATCAGAAACAGACCTAATATGGTATGGTAAACTCAACTAACATAGTATCCTAGCAGATGTCCCAGATATTAAGTGTCAAGTGTCATATAACAGAAATGTCAGGTAAACAGATATTCAGATATGTCAGGTAAATCAGATAACAGGTTTCATATAATAGATATTCAGATTCAGATTCAGATTTCCATATATCAGATTCAGATTCAGATTTCCATATATCAGATTCAGATTCAGACTTCAGAAATATAATCAGATCTCAGATTTCAGATTAATGTAAGTCTTGTATGATTACTATCTAGGTAGCACGACATGTGCCCCAAATTATATCACATGGTTGCTACATTCAAAACAATTTCGCTTTAGATTTCGTAGGGGACCATGCAGGGCAGTATACTCAGTATTCACAGAATCACAGAACTTGGTCGGTAAACTTGATCGGTAAACTTGATCGGTAACTTGATCGGTAAACTTGATCAGTAACAGAATATTAACTTGATCGGTAACATGTCATACAGGAAACACAAGTCTCCTCCTGAGTACACGTTTCTGCACTATCCACTACTAGATCTGTCCCATATACCCCGGCTTAATTACTTTTAGTATTTATATTATCCACAGGCATGAGAGTGTGCTAAATAATGTCAACTAACAGGTCATAATCAGGTTTAGTCTCAGGGAATTAGATCAGCAAGTATAGGTGCAAAACATTCACAAATACGAGCAAACTAGCGTATGTTTATAAACAGGACAGCAAGACCAGTCTGTACATAAACAGTGATCCAAAGATCTACAGGCATGCGAATCATGATCCGTCGAAGGATCTGGAAACTAGACTTCCACACGCTTCTAACGAGTATAATAAATCCATATGCTATTTCACAACATCTCGACTCAAAACACATTCCAACACAGTTTTCAAGTACAGCCAGAAAACAGGGAAATAACTTAAACCACATGAAAACAGCAGATAAATTCATTAATTAAATCCACGAAAATTCTGGGGTAATCCCCTATATGTATAATCTCAAAATATAGATTTTCATATTTTTCCAGAAAGTATAAATATGTTTACAAAAATAGGAAATAGCACATCACACAGTTTTGATGGATCTGGAATTCTTCAACACCGCTGTACAAAATGGAACACATCTTGCAAACAGCGCATCAAAATCCACTTCCGCCAAAACAGGGTGAAAGTAGATACAATTTCCTAACTTTCATATCTCACATCAAATACTCATACAGTAATTAGAAATACGGTAAACACGGCATTCAACATACAATCACACGCAGTTTACAGCAAAAGCGATCTATAGAAAAGAATGTAAGGCATCACTCAAAACTCATCTTTAAATTACCACAAAAATCAGGGAACTACCTAAAATCATAGTGAAACACAGGACAAAATCTTGTGGTATGAAATTAGGTCTAATTTAGATCTTGAAAATAAATTGTCCACAAAAATTACCCCGAACTGAAACTGGAAACTACTAACATACAGTTACTAAAATGATCATAACTACTCCATACGAACTCCAAACAGGGTGAAATTAGTGGGATTAGAAATTAGATTCAATTCTCTACAAATTACTCAGAAATAGTCATGTTGAGATTCAGACTCTAATTCAGGTAAAATCAACAATCAATCCAGTACAACCCAAATTTCCAGATTTCTCAACCAAACTTCAAAACATCATAACTTCCTCAAAAATCATCAAAACTCTTCCAAATTCAAAACGCTGTCTACCCATGGTTCAAATGTCATAATGGAGGGTATCTAACATGTCAAAAATCTAGTATTCCTCATATGGGTGTTCAACATACATCGGGTACACAATATGTCGCATACGCGATCAAATCGCGTTTGGGTGAATCCTAAGGCATAACCCTATGAAAATTCATGTCCTAAGTCGTCTACGGCCTGTTTTGAACAATAGAGACGAAACCCATAATTAAAAACATGATCTTTGTCCGTCTCTAGTCTCAACCTATCCTATGTGTGAACTTTCTACTTGTATCAACCTAAGAAATTTAAGTACAAGTTACTTGCCTTTATGTGATGACGAACGCGACGAATCCAAGCCCTCAAAGAAAACCCACGAACAAAAGTCCTTCCACGCGCGATTTCAAACGAACCCACGAACCGAATCTTGCCTACGATCGTCTTCTTGAAGCACGAACTCGAACGGATGATACCCTCTTCACCAAATCAGCGAAGAGATGAAGGAGGGGCTGTTTTGAAGTAGTGGGTGCTGTTTTGGTTGGTTTCGGCCACAAGGAAAAGAGGAAAAGGTAGGGTTTTGATGTAGAAGGAGTTGTATGGATTGATGGATGGATGGTATAGGTGATCGGCAATGGTTTGGGAGCCACAAGGGGGTGTCGGCCTGGGGGTTTAGGTGCAGGCCGGGAGAGAAGAGAAGGAGGGGAGGCCGGGTTACAAATAGGAGAGGAAAAGAAAGATTAGGTTTGTGATTAATTAGATGAGGGGGTATATATAGGGGATCAAATATGGGTTAATGGGTAGTGGATATCAATAGGATTAAATGGGTATACAATTGGGTAATGGGTATTGGGTAGATTTCAAATGAGGATACAAAATACAATGAATCCTATGGCTCCTAAAAATCTCCTTAAGGGCCAAAAATCTCAAATTGGTCAAAACACTTCTAAAAATTCATCATGACCCAAAAATAAATAACAAATATGAATGAGACCAAGAAAATGCGAAAAAGAATTCAAAATGGTGAAAAACGGACGATCGGCGCACAAACAGCACACGGAGGTCAAAAATGCAAGAAAAATAATATAAAATGAAAATAATTCAATAAGAAAATTAATACAATAATTTATAAATATAATTTATGAGATAATCTAATTTTAACAATAAAAAAATAATTTGCGAAAATTTTAAATACAGAAAATATCGAAAAATACCTTTCTGGGAAAACAGGGGTTACACTTCCGATTCTTCTCTCACGCTCATTCTTATTCTCTTCTTCTTCCTCTCCCACACACCAAAAACACAAAAATATTACCCTAAACTAATCATCCCCCCTAATCCCTCCATTAATCCACTAATCTCCTCTCCTCTCCACAGCCACAAATGCCCCCAACTCCATCTTCTCCTTCCTCTGTTTCAAACGCCCGAACCCATCCTCCTCGCCAGCCCTGCTCAACCATGTAACCCTCCGACCTCGTCACCGTCCGTCGACGCCCCACAACCCACTACCTCTCTCTCTCGCAAGTCCTCTAACACACCGAGATCTCTTTGGCTGCCACCTGCCCACCACCTTCACGCCAAGCCCATGCCTTCATCTTTGAAGCCGACTGCGACCACCGTCAAGCACCCTTGCCATCCCCAGTGGTCACTGCAACCCCGATCGCCTTCACCACCTCCACCCTCGACGCTCATGCCCTGTGTCGATGCCCTCAGCCACTGCAGCTCCATCACCCTGCCTCCGAACCTATCACCTCGACTGCACCCGAAGCTTCTCTCCACCGTCTTCAACCCTCACCAACCACCGAGCTCCCCTGCCTCCTGACCTCATCAAGCGCCACCTCCACTGCTTCACTGCCATCAGCCGACCCCTATTCTCGTAGCCTCCTTATTACCCCAGTCGTGAGCACCGCCTGCAGCCACCACCACGACCTCCAGTCATCGGTGCTCCCCACATTACCCCCCGTTCATCCACTGCACCTGCCAGTGCCTCCTATTCACTGCACCCCGCCTGTCGTTGACTACCACCTCACCACAGTCACTGTCGATCACCGACAACCTCCCCTGCTCCACCTCGATCAACCCACCACAGCCACTCAGCCCCAACGCTTCGTCGCCATCTCCACCTCCCTCGCTGCCTTCGTCCATCGCAGCACCGAGCCTGAAGTCCCTTGCTGCCGTGTGCGTGTCGCTACGTTCACGTTGTTATTGTCGTGAGCTTGCATTGATTGCCACGTGTTTCCGTCTACATTATTTCGCGTGTTGCCTCCATGTGTTACCGTCGGGACACTCATCCCGTTATTCTCTTATTATCAAAACCGTCGTCGAAAGGCAAGTTTCTTCTTGAATTAGTTTTCTTTATTCTTGTTCAAGGAATTATGTTGATCCCCACAAGTAGTTCTACTTGATTATCATATGCTAATTATTCGATACCCTTCAAGAGACTACTACGGATTCATCGGAGAAACCAAGTAATGGATCTCTTCTCGTGCCATCCCCTTGAATTAATGTAACTCGCATTTTCATTTTTCCTCTTTTATCATTTATCCCCATTTGTAATATCTTTTGTAATCCTATAACATTTCATTTTTTTCATTATTTTATCGAATAATATCAATTCTAATATTATTCATGTTTATCCTTAATCTCAGTTTGATTATTTGAATCTTACTTTTCCTTTTCCTAATTCAAATTTAATTTTATGAAATTGTCTTTTATCTTTTTTGGTTGAGAATTGTTCTTCTATTTGACCCATATTGTACCCAAACCCTATAACCCACCTCCTATTGGATCTTGTACCCAAACCCACAACCCAAATTCTCCCTAAAACTAGACCCAGATTTCCCCCCCCACAATCCCACGTAACTGCTAACCACCCACAATTTAATCTAACTATTCTAGCATTATATATTCTCCTTATTCTCTCTCTTTCTCCAAAAAAAAAGCCAAAATTGAACCCCCTACCCCCCGATCCACTGTGCGACCCCCTTCCCCTCTCACTGTTGAACGCTTCACCACTATTCATCAACCCTACCCCCGTCTCCTACCTCCGATCGCCATCAGCCATCCTTGCGACCTCTGACACCTCCATCCTCCGTCGTCATCGCTTCACGACCGCGACCCCATCGAGCCCCGTTCTGCCTTTACCTCGTCATCATCCCTACCGCTCGACTCCACCAAAACCCATTACCCATTGCCGCCTTCGCCATTACCCAACTCATCGCCATCCCATCCCCATCACCATCTCAACCCCGTCCTCGTCGCCATCAACCCATCGTCTTCAACTCCGCTCGAACCCATCATCGCCAATCTCCTGCTCAAAACCCTCCATTGCCGACTTCGCCATTAACCCCCATTGTCGCCTTCGTTGATCCCTCTCCGCTCACCCTCGCAACCACCTCATCATCGTCGTCGTCCAAGCCCTAAAAGCCCGCTATCTTCGCTCCTCTGTTTTTGGTGCGAAACAGAGGGCGCCCATTGTCACCGTCCCTTGGTCGCCCTCGCCGCTGCCGTCGCTTCCCGACCGCAGTGACATCATCGCCATTGTCGTCGCCCCCGACTGCCATTGTCACTGTCCCTTTCCCACACTCTCTCTCTCTCTCTCACTCTGTGTGTGTGTGTGTGTGTGTGTGTGTGTGTGTGTGTGTCGAAGTGAGGAAGGAGAAAAGAACCAGTAGTGATTTTCGCTGTTTGCTATTTTGGCACAGGCGATCCGAACTCGCCATTTGCTGTTCTACTTAGATCTAGTGTGGAGGGGGTTACTGTTTGGTCTTAAGTTGCTCTTGCTGTTTGGTCTTGAGTTGCTCTTGCTGTTTGGTATTTTGCACTGGCTCGCACGTGTGATGGTGGTTTGTTGTCCGGGATCCTAATCCCGCTATTCTTTTATATTCAGAATCGTCTCCTAACAGGCAAGCGTCTCTTGAACTCATTTTTATTGTTTCTAGTTCAAGAAAACACTCCTTGAAATCCAGTAAGTAGTAATCAATTTGAATATCACATTTAATTAAACTTCGTTGTTTCTTTATTGTATAATGCTATTGATTCATAGTTGTCTTATCATGCTATTGCTATTGAAATAAAACTTGAACCGTAAGTTTATTGTATTATGGAACTTTCAAATATACTGCCTTGTCATTTGTCCAAGTTTGTACTGAGGTTTTGAACCCGGTTCCTAACATAATAACTTAAAATCTTGCACATAGAAATCGTAGTACACTTAGTCCATATACTGTTATGTTTCGCATATAAACCGTATCTTCCATATTTAACGAATTGAACCATGTATATTTTATGTATCGTATAGTCTTGATATCATCATGAAAGTGTACTAGGGTTACCGGTCTCATCAATTGTACCTGTTGCATGAGTATTGATACCGTCGTCCATGTTGATCACATGCATGTTCATAAATGATTGATAACAATAATAAATAATCAAGCAGGGGTTAAGGGTTGACCATAGTAGTGGAAAATATAGGTAAGTGTACTCGGAAGGGGACCCGTGTTTCCCATGTATTTAAAGTTCAATGTAACTCCTGTTTCCCCGAAAATGTATTTTCCATATAATTATTGTATTTAAAATTTTTGTAAATTAGTTTTCCGCTTTCGAACTTTTTTTTTTTGTTAAAATGTACTATTGGATCTTCTATTAAAATCTATCAATAATTTTATTTGTTTTTTGGTTATTATTAGTATTATTATTATTATGTTTATGATTATTATTGTTATTGTTATTATTTTTATTATTATTAGTATTTCTATAAGATCCTAATTTTATATTTTATTAGTTATTTTTATTTTTCCAAAACCCGAAACCCGTATTTTATTGGATTTAATACCCTATTTCTTATTGGATTTTTATTACAAATATCCATTACCCATTATAAATTAATCCTTAAAACACAATATCCAGTACCCATTACCAATATATCCCTAAACACTATTGGATATTTTCCTTTACCCTATAATCCATTATAATAAGCCCAAACCCATCAGACTCGTTACCAATTTCCTAAACCAACAACTCCCAAATACCCATTATTTACTTAAACCCAAACCCGTTATTACCTACCCTACCCGAAACCAACCTAAAACCCTATATCTCTCTTACCTATATAAATCCATCTCTCCCACCGACTGTTCATCTTCCACATTATACCGCCGCCAACTTCTTCTCCAACCCATCACCCCTCCGGCTCTCATCCCCCTGCACCTTCTCTCTCGCTCCCGCTCCTCGCCATCCCTGCTCTCCCCTGTGCTTTCCACTGCCCAACTGCGCAGCGAGCAATAGCAACCGCTTTGCTGTCCTCTGTGCTCTCCCGTCCATCTTCCTCTCATCCCCTACCCCCGACCCTGTCTCCTGATCCTCCGCAGCAACATTCCATCGGTGCCGCCCGTGCCAGGGTCCCTTTGCCGCCTACGCTATCACTCCGACGACTCGATAGTCGCTCCCCTCATTAGTGACTGCAGCAGCAGCACAGCAGTAATTGCTGGGGCTGCCTGTGCTTCCTCCCCGATGACAGTGCCCCGCAGCAACAGCCGCCCAGTGCTGCGGTGCCTACCCTCTTCCCTATGTGCTGCTCCCTCTCGATCACGGCGATGCAGCAACCTAAGGCTGCTCTCCCCGTGCTTCCGTCGCAATAGCTAGCAGCAGTGGCTCTGCCAGCCCGTGCGCCATCCGACTTCCATCGCAGTGCACTCGGCTCACCTCCACTGCCTCCTTGCGTGTGGGTGTCGAGTGGTGTGTGTACGTGTGGATCTTGAGTAGTGACCGTTGCCCATGTGTTTGTGTGGTTCGTGAATCGTTCTTCGTGTTCGTGGCTTATTTGCTTTTCGTGTTCGTGCTCGGTCTGTTTGTTCATTGAGTTCGTGTCCAGGAATCCGTTCCCGCTATTCTTGCTTGGAGTCATTTCCATCATCGGTTAAGGCAAGTAACTTGTACTCAAATTTCTTTGTATGATACAAGTCAAAAATACCGCCTGTAGTGTAGTTGGATTCTAGAGACAACTCGTGTGTATGATGTATGTTTGATGAGTATTGTCTCTATAGTGTCTTGACCATAGTTGACTCACAACACAAAATTTGACATGAAACAACCCTAGGTTTCACATGTTCTTTATATGATGTATATGTGAAACAATTATGAGAATTAGCGTGCTTGTGAGACCCATATAAGATACTTATTGTGGACATGTTGTATACCCTATTTCATGTTGTTTGGACACTTGGTAGACTCGATTTCATGTTTGGTTGTGTTTGGATCAAATTTCATTGGATCTATATTGATTTTGGTGGAAATTTTGTATTTTTGCCGATAATCTGTCTTGATCAGTAATTTAGACCATATTAAGGTCAGTATCTTAATTTCAGTATAAAACATGACTTATAGAGAAATTCATCTGCTTTCCAATCCCTCTGACCTTGGTCGATTTCATTTTCGTATGTGTGAGTTATGACTGTTTTACTACAGAGCTGTAGATCTTTTCCAGATTTCGTTTCTTGGTGATTTTGATGACTAAATCATTTTGATACTTGTGCTACACATATTATTTTGATCTAAAATTTTAGTCAGTATTTCTTTATCTAGTTAGGGATTACCCAGAATTTTGGTGGATTTTATTGATGAGTTTTATATGCCGTTTCATGCTTGTTTATAAAGACTGTACTTGCTGTATTTTACTCGCTGTTCTGTAAAGAATCGTATTTTCATCCTATTTCCCTCTACTGTATGTAAAATATTTATGAAATATGAGAGTTAAATTATTTTATCTATTTTCACCTCCTTTTGGTGGATTTGGATTTCGTTTCACGGCTGGCATGATATCACAGTTTTCGTACAGCGGTGTTGGAAATTCCAGATTTGCCAAACTATCATATCTTTATGATTTCTGATTTTTGATGGCTAAACTAATTTTACTGAAAAATTATGAAACTTTATATTCTGATACTAGACATATAGGGAAATACTCCAAATTTTTCGTAGATTTATTTAATGAGTTTTCATGTTGTTTACCCGCTCTTGAATTCGTTTTCCTGATTTCTGGCTGAACCTATTTTCGGTATTCAAATCAGTTTTGAGCTATATTTTTGTGGATTAGAATTTGACTTATTTATACTCGCTGGATTCAGTTGGGAGTCTATTTTCTAGACATTTTGACGGATTCAAATTTGCATGTTTGTAACACTAGAAAATTACTGTTTTACTACAGAATGGTCTTGCTGTCCTGCACTTGAGATTTGGTTATTTTATTCTTTTATGAGATATCGTGCACTCGTATGTTTATCTTGCAACTTGAACTTTTTACTTGATCATACCATGATATACTTGCTTGTTTCGTGACACATACATGCTTGTTGGAGACTAATAATAAATAATCAAGTCGGGGTTAAGGGAAAGACCTTAGTAATGGACAATATAGGTATGTGTACTCAGAAGGGGGCCCGTGATCCCATTACTTGTTGCCATGTTTCATGCTTGCATGATTCATGCCTGTTATTACTATATTCTGCCATGAACTCACGATTACATGATTCATGCCTGTTATTATTATATTATGCCATGAACTCACGACTACATGATTCATACCTGTTATTATTAATTGTTGCCATGTTTCATGATTACATGATTCATGCCTGTTATTATCTGTTGCCATGTTTCATGACTACATGATTCATGCTTGTTTCTGTTGACACGATTTCACTACGTGATTCGTGCCTGTTTACTTGTTACTTGTTACTGGACTTGACGCCTAAGTATACGGCCCTATAGAAACCCACCACTAGGCCTAAACGTAACTATTTGAATGTAACAACCATGTAGGTGGGCTACATGAAGTGCTACCTAGATAGTAATCACTACATGACTTGAACATGATACTTGAACATCATACATGCTTGCTTTGACACGACTACATGATAGATACTTAATACATGACACTTGATACATGATTACGTGACACTTGACACTTGATATTTGTTTAGATGATACTTGTTTACTTGATACTTGATTCATGCCATTTATACTTGTTCACCTTACTATGCTAGTTGTTATACTTGACACCATGCTTATTCCATGTGATTAGTTGGTTTTCCCTATGTACTTGTATCCTGCATTACAAGCGGTCTGTAACTTGCAATTGACGGGTACTTGTTTTCTTTTTCCTATCCCTGCAATTATTAAACTGCAGATTTTGGAGAACAGGTTCCAGATGGTATTGTCGACATGAGATACTAGATGCTGGAATTTTGCTATTATTATTCTTGTTGCTTATCTTGAACAATATTGCATTTTTGCACTGAGATTTATTCTTGTATTTAGGCAATGTGACCCAGGATTTTGTTGACTTATTCAGATCATGACTATTTGAGATTTATATATTTGGTTTCAAATATTCTTGTTGGTATTTTGGGTCATATGTGCATATTGGTTGATACTTTTGCTTCCGACTCTAATTATTATTGTGAAATGTTGTAAAGACTCTTGAACAGCTTATGGATGATGAAAATCATTCGCTGGACTTTTGTTGCATATCCGTATTCCGTATTCTTTTAGAAAGCAGGGCGTGATATTAAATAAAACTAAGTGCCATGTCAGGGGTTGATGGGGGCCACCTCTAGAACTTACGGGAGCCACCTCTAGAACCCATTACATGATTAAACGATTCATGAACATGTTTACCGGTTTTCATGTTTACAAGTTAAATGGATCTAAGTTCCACGTCAGGGGTTAACGGGGGCCACCTCTAGAACCCATTACCTGATTACATGACATGACATGACGTAATGATGCCTGAGTACACGGCCCAATAAAATCCACCACTAAGTCTAAACGTAACTTATTTGCATGTAGCAACCATGTGGCAAATACATGGGACGCATGAAGTACTACATTAGTTAGGATTAAAATGAATAATAGACTTAAGGTTTTCATCGCATCGTCATTGCATATTGTCATCGTTATTGGATATTGTTATCACTATTGTTTATCGTTATTGTTATTGTTATTGCACATTGCATTGTTACCATTTTGCCATTGTTCATCGCCATGGACTCTATTGTTATGGAATTCATTGTTATACCGTAAATGTCATTGTTCTCTGTTTCTCTACTTGCTGTCCACAACTTGCTCTAAGGACATATTTTTCTCTCTTTTAGGTGAACAGCTTACAAGTAATCAAGGAGATTTGCCTGATGGACTAGGAGAACAACTATGGTGAAAGAATTGTGTTGCTGAGCCGTTTAAATAATTATTGTTTCTCTTTTTTGAACTTTAATAACTGAACAATGTTGTTTTCTTGTATCTGTGGGTTTTTGACCCGAATGATGTGATTGTTGATTCCAGATGTTGGATTTATATTATGTTGGTTATTTTATGCTTAAAATTCAAGTATTATTATTCATGTGTTTACTCATTCATTTCATGCATGGTTGTATTACTTCTTGTTTATATTGTTGAGTTGAATCGATAACAGCTCATGGGTGACGCAAGTCATTCGCTGGGCCAAGTCACGTGCTTGCATTCCATAGTTTTGGGAAGCGAGGCGTGCAATTAAACCCAAGGCTTGTTATATATCTTCATATGCATACACCACACGAATACATATATTAGAAACATACATGTAAAGAATGATGATTGAATGCATGTTTCGATTAGATTTGATATTCATGCTAGGATGTCTTGTTAATAGTATAATTCCACCACAATGACTGAGATTAATTCCCTATTGATTGTTGCCTTAAAGTTATATGCATGGGTATAACGTTGTCGCTAATTAATGATTAATCGACTCACTAGCCTGCTGGTTGTTGCATATTGTTTTGAGATTTTGACTTGGTTATTTTTGGAATTATATTAAACCTTGTAAATGAAAGCCAGAGTCCCTTGAATCTAGGTTATAGAACATTCGATGGATCTAGATTCTAAGTTGTAGTAAATAAGTTATCACATTTTTTGTACCTCTAGGTTTTAAATTCCAGATTGTTATTCTGGTGACTATGGGTGGTGCCATCGTTCCATGACGGAGGCTAAATTTTCCATAGGCTCTGCATGATGCGTCATGTCACGACGTGGGATTCCCCTCTAGGTTGTCTGGACATGGGCTCGTAACTCATAGAATATCTAGGATACTTACCGTAATTACCGTAGTAGTTTAAGTCATTACGAGACGATAACAATATAACACGGGCCATTGAGCCAATTTCTTGCACAATGAAAATAACGATAATAACGCGGGCAATGGTGTAATTTCTTACACGATGACAATAACGATAATAACACAGGCCATCATCCGAGTACAGTCCCTATACATCAACTACTCTAGTTAATCCCTTAAACCCGGGCTTGTTAATTATTTATCGATGCAACAATACAATATGCAATTTGAGACATGAGATGAACAATGGTATCAATAGGGGAACAATAGGATGGTAACATGAAATAGGACAATTGGAGTGATGATAATAACTCATTAGGATCATGCAATGCAACACACACACTTCAATTCATGCAATACTACGATATAGGAATAATTCATCTATTAAAACCTGGAATATAAAATTCTGGAAAGCAAGAGTAGTCTGTACAAAAATGTAATTTCCTGCTGCTACAGAAATTGAAAACAGAAACCATCAGAAATTCTAAAAGTTAGACTTTCACACGGTTCCAACGCATATTTAAAGTTCAAATTTTGAAAAAAGTAGCTAGGTCAAACACATCGTTCTTTACAGATTACAAGTTCAAGCAGAAATTTGACATCAAGTTATTATATTTTTAGAATCAGCAAAAACTCAATAATAAATTTGTTAAAAATATTTTTTAGACTGCTAAATCTGTTAAGTAACAATCTGGAAATTTTCAGAGCAATATTTTAATATTAAATCAGCCTTTTAATAGATTAAACATGAATGAAGCATACAAGAATCTGAAATTCTAGAAATAAAAACACAGATGTAGTAAAATGATTATAACTTTTTCTACACAACTTGGAATTCAGAAATTCGACATTTTCTAGAAACTAGAAACACAGGGCTACAACTCTTATTCAAAAAGTTATTTATTTTAAGATCATTTACTAGGTCGAAAATAGCAGACAAAATACAGACAGCAAGCAACATACAGGTTTTTGGGTATTTTTCATGAAATAAATTAATTAAACATGATGGGTATCAATTCTATTAGTCGATTGTAACCCCCATTTTTCTATTTTGGATTTTATTGAATTTTATTTTCTTTTCTTGATTATTGCATCTGAATTCTTTTTATAATATTTTTTTGCTTTTTATTGGGTTTTTTATTCTCTTTTGATCGTTCCGTACTCTTTTGACTTGAATTCTACTATTTTTGGCTCATTACAAATTTTTGCTCTTCGTGTTTTGAGTTTGAATTGTTCCGCTATATGTTCATCCCATTGATTTCTATGTGTTTTTCTCTTTTTGGAGCCTAAACTTGTACCATAAACTCATTAACCCGCAACCCAAAACCCCAACTTCCCAATCCCCTATATAAATAACCCCTAAAACCCTAATATTTTATTATAATCTCTATTCCTCTGTCTTTCGCCGCTCTACTCTCTATCCTCACATCTCGCTCTCTCCCGTGTTTTCGCTTCAACCCAACTCGCCGCCAGCCGTCGCTCCGATTGCCTTCTCCGTCCACCTCTTCGACCACCCATCGTCTCCACCTCTCCTCGTCGACCCCTCTCCCCTCCGTCATCGCCAACATCTTCGACCATCCCCTTCGCTTCTCACCCACGTCGTCTCCTCCTCTGTTTCGTTGAGAAATAGATCCCGTTCGAGTTGTTGCTGCCTCTCTCGTCGCTATGTCGCTTCCCGACCGCCAGCGCCCATCGTCAGCCGCCCTCGCCGTGGGTCGCTGCTGTCGCCAGTCTCCGCAGCAGCAGCCGTTGGTCCCCGCTGTGTTCTCTCTTTCTCTCCCTCCATCGACTATAGAGAAGAAGTAGGGAGAGTTGGTGTTTTCTATTTTGGGAGAGTAGGGGATCCCGTGTTTGGTGTTTTGTGAAGAGGATTCGCTGATTTTCTGTGTGGGTGTGTTGCCGTGTTTACTATTCTGTGTGTGGGCATTTGCACGTAGCTTGCACGTGATTCCGTGTTCGTGGTTCATCGCCCGAGATTCTCATCCTATTATTCTATATATATTCGAAATTAACAACTAAAAGGCAAGTCTCTTCTTGAACTTGTTTATTGTTTTGTTCAAGATTCTTTGATCTTTGCAAGTAGATCTAGTCTTTTTTATCATATTGCTATTTGAATTCCGTATATTGAGAGTTTACACGAGCTAACCCGATATATTCTTAACATCGTGCTTACATCTTTGATCTAAAACCTAGTCCCTCTTATACATTGCATATACACGTTTACATGAAAAATAACTACATCCATGTGTTATAGAATTGGTTGATGAATTGGATATATTAGATTGAATTTGAATTAATGAATTGATTACCATGCCTGTGAATTTGCACCTTAAAACTGAAATTATGCATGTTAAACATCTAGCATCACTTTGGTTACTAATTAGCATGAACTATATGGTTGTATGATAAAGTTGTTGTGTGTGCATATCAAAATAAATTCTGGACTGCTGTTTGTGCCTTTCTGTATCAGATTTTCGACCATGTTGTTGTTGTAATTTGAAATAACTTTCTGAACATGAATTATAGCCCCATGAATCTATTTTTCAGAACTTTTAATGGATCTAAATTCCGAGTTCTAATCTGTGAAATATCTTATTTTTAGTACAACTGTGTCTGAATTTCCAGATTCACAAATTCATGCGTACCTTTTTGTTTTATAATTAAATTGAACATGATAAAATTAAAATAAAAATATATAATTAAATGGGCTGAAACTAGATATGTGTAGGAACCACCCTGAATTTTTGTAGATTTAATTGATGAGTTTTTTGATCTGTTTCATATGTGTTTACACAATTTATAACTTATACTTGAATATAAAATCTGAAAAGAATAGGATTTTCACCCTAGTTTCTGTAACTTTTATATGTCGTATATATTCGCTGGAACCGGCCGAAAGTCTAGTTTCTATAATTTCTAACGAATCCAGATTTTCTTTCTGTAGTAGCGGTAATCTGTGTTTTTGTACAGTAACATAATGCTATCCAGATTGTGTAATTTGTGTGTAATTAATATGTATGCTTCTTGCTTTGTCTGTAACGAGTAGAATTAGTCACACCTATCATAATACAACATTGACACCTTCTTGCATGCTCACATAGGATGAAAATAAACTATTAACAAGTTGGGGTATTATGGGTTGACTTGGTAGTGAATGATCGGAAAATATCGGTAAAGGCCTTCTTGCTTTCCTGATTTATTACGTGGGAAGTGGAAAATTGATTGTCATTGTGTGTTCATGCTATCATGATATCTTGTCATCTTGTTACCGAGTACACGATCCGTAAATTCACCATCAGTCTAAAACGTTCATTGTGTGCTTGCACCGAACCTGTAGTATGGAACATATGGGACGCAATAGTACGTGCACTAGATAAATTAATAAAATAATTAATAACCTGCATTTGATATTCCATGCCTGATCCTATATATCGTCATCAAGATAAAATTTAAATTGACATCAATCATTACATGCATGCTTAAATATAGACCTTTGATATTATTTCCTATCTTTGATTTTGTTATTGACTTTGATCCTATCCCTTTTCTTTGATATACATGCTACCTGTTATTCCTCGTTTCCCTCTATTTGTTGTCCACGACTTGCTCTAAGGACAATATTTTCTTTCTTTTTAGATCAAGAACTTACAGGTACTGGAGTATCTATACCAACAGGAATTGGTGAGCAACAATTCTAGAAGATGGAACTAAAGATTGAGCTGCTTAGTTTATTTTGTTGCTAGATTTATTTCTTTGAAAATTGTCTGCATATTATACTTTGTTTTGGGCTTATGTTCCCGTCGTTTATTTTTTTGCCCAGATATTAGATATTTTGTTGGATATTTTGTTGGATTATTTCATTATTATGGAAGTTTACCTTTGATTCATGTGATTATATCTGTCTTGCATGGTAGTGTTTATTATTCATATTGCTGAGTTAGTCTGGTACAGCTTATGGATGGTGTTTACATCATTCGCTAGGCCTACGTTACGTACTCATATTCTGTATTTTGGGAAGCGAGGCGTGACATCAATAAACTTCATAACCAGCGTGATGGGTGCAATAAAATGATGAATAAAAATAAAATCACATACATACACTATTTTAACATCAATCAAACAACAATCGATCAATCAACATACAAACTAGCAATTATTTCTACAACAGATTAATTGTATCGTGATTATATGATTAACCCTATTACCATTTCTACATGAATGCATGAAAATTCAATCTTTGGAGTCAAAAGTAGCACGAAGTCAAGAATATTGGGGTTAGCTCATGTAAACCGTCAATAGACCTAATGAAAGATAATCAATACAACGATACGATAATGATCAAGTTCTATTTGCGAAGTTTCAATAAAAATTCTTGAATTTGATACAATTAGCAATTCAAAAGGAAAGTGACTTTCCTTTTAGACGATGAAATTTAATACCAAGAATAACGGGATGAGAATCCCGGAGCAACGAACTACGTGCAAAATACGTGCACAAAGAGCCAACAGTAACAATAGCAAAAGAGACAGCAACTGCAAGAGCAAGGGCGGCAGGAACATCAGTGGTGGCTGACGTTGAGTAGCGATTGACGGCAGCGCGACTGGTGGTCGGCGGTGTCGAGGTTTGGCTACTGTTCGACGGGAAACAGAGAGGCGTCAGGGAAACAGGGTAGGAGAGGTCAGGGTTGGGGTCTGGGCGTCGCTTAGGGAGGCCTGGGCGGTGGTGGCGTCGCTCGGGGGCTGACGAAGGTCGCGGAGTTGGAGGTCGGGGAAGGTGAAGTTGGTTTGGCAGGAAACTGAGTAGGCTGCAGGTCGGGGAGAGAGAAACGGGAGGAGAGAGAAAGCGTCTAGAATTAGGGTTTCAGTTTGTATGATTTTAGGGTTTGCAATAGGATTGCATTTATAGAGTGCAATAGGATGTTGGGTTCATGGTTTAGGATACAATAATAGAGAGTTTGGGTCAATAATAAATTGAAATTGGGTTTTAAAGTTCAATAAGAGATGGAATTAACTACAATAGGGTTCAAATAAAATACCCACAATTAAACAAAAATAGGATCATCAAGAAAATAGTTCAACAAGGAGAACAAAGAATTTCATGAACAAATTATAATTAAGAAATAATCAAGAAAGTAAAGTATTTTATTCAATTGCAAATAAAATATTACAAAAGGGGGGAAATTGAAAAGAGTGAAAATGGTAGTTACAGGCAGTTGGTGGCTAAAGATTTTAAGCAAGTTCATGGTGTAGACTATGATAAGACGTTTTCCCCAGTTGTCATGCTTAAATCCATTCAGACTTTTGCTTGTTGTTGCATTACATCACGATTATGTAATCTGGCAGATGGATGTCAAAACTGTTTTTTAAATGGAAATTTTCTTGAGGATGTGTACATGACACAGCCTGACGGTTTTGTCACTCCAAAGGATGTTGGAAAGGTGTGTAAGCTGCAACAATCCATATATGGGTTAAAACAAGCTTCTAGATGATGGAATCTTTGCTTCGATGATGCAATCAAAGAGTTTGGTTTCATTAAGAATAAAGATGAACCTTGTGTCTACAAGAAGGTTAGTGGGAGCACAATTATCTTTCTGCTGTATGTATATGACATACTACTCATCGGGAATGACATCCCTACTTTACAGTCTATAAAGACTTGGGTAGGAAACGCTTTTCCATGAAGGACTTGGGTGGAGCTACCTATGTATTAGGCATCAAGATCTACAAAAATTGATCAAGAAGATTGCTTGGCCTGAGTTAGGGTACATACATAGAAAAAGTATTGGAACGTTTTAATATGCAAGAGTCCAAAAAAGGATTTCTGCCTATGTCGCTTGGTGTAAGTCTGTCTAAGGCTCAATGTCCTACAACTCAAAATGAGAGAGACCTCATGACTAAGATTTCATATGCATCTGCAATTGGATCTATCATGTATAACATGTTATGTACTTGTCCAGATGTCTCATATGCATTGAGCATGACGAGCAGGTACCAGTCAGATCCCGCTGAGAGTCACCAAACAGCTGTCAAGAACATCCTTAATTACTTAAGAAGGAGTAAGGATTCGTTCTTAGTATAAGGAGCCAAGGAAGAGCTTGTTGTAAAGAGTTACACTGATGCTAGTTTCCAGTCCAATAAGGACAACTCCAAATCGCAATTTGGTTTTGTGATTTTCCTGAATAGTAGAGCTGTGAGCTGAAAGAGTTCGAAGCAAGAGACAGTAGACGATTCTACCACAGAGGCTGTGAATATTGATGCCTCCAATGTAGCAAAGGAGGCCGTTTGGATAAGAAAGATCATCACTAAACTTGGCATAGTTCTTAGCATTGTGCACCCGGTGGAAGTCTATTGTGATAACAATGGGGTCATTGCACAAGCTAAGGAGACTACATCTCACCAGCGATCCAAACATATACTTATGTGATTCCATCACATTCGAGAGATCATCGATAGCGGAGATTTGAAGATATGCAGAGTACGATAGATGAGAACATCGCTAACCCGCTGACAAAGCCTCTTCACAGCGAAAGCATGAGGGTCACACTAGATCTATACGCATTATATGTATGTCTGATTGGCTCTAGTGCAAGTGGAAGATTATTGGTGTATACCCTAGATGTCACTTGTATATTGAAAATACTAGTTTATATTGTATCATGATATTTATTTCATATTTCAACATTTCATTTATTATGTTATTTATTGTGAATTAAATGAACATAATGAAGTCCTTAGGATAGTAAGTTCAATGTCATGGGATATCAAGTACATGACTTGATTGTGAGTTCCTATTGGCTGAAATCATAACACTGTTCTTAAATGTCCTTAATCAAGTATTATTGTGCATACACTGATGACCATTCTCATGGGTAATATATAGGGATTATAATATATAGAGACTAGTATGTCCATAGACTGATGACCATTCTCACGGGTCATGGATATGAGATGATCTTCACATAGGTACATATTAGAGTAATAATAATATATTGGACCGACCCACCATGAAAATGCTGCATGGATCGTTACGTGAGTGTCATAAACGGTTCTCACAGCGACCATGGTGTATGTAGTCCTTTGACTTGAAGTCACTATGGTTCCCTACATGAGAAGTTATATATTTTAATGTCGTCAAATATTGCCTGTAATGAGGTGATTATAAAGTCGACTATTGGATATACTACAAATTATGCGGAGGGATGTGAGTGACTTAGATAGGATTTGTCCCTCTTACATAACAGGAGCGATATCTACGGACCCCTTGATTGAGTGAGACTGCAAAATGCATGGTCGTGCTCAAATGAGTCAATATGAGATATTGATGTCATTTGTTTTAGTAAGTCTACTCGGACATCAAGATACCAAAAATTGAACTATATAAGGGTGACATTCTCCATGCCTTGTGGTCAATTAAGATATCTGGATAAAGGGACTAGATTACATGGTAACATTGGTCACGGATAGGTTATGTCAAATCACTAGCATTCCCATTACTTGAGTTGCAGTGATGTATTGCTAGATATCGCTCACTGTTTGTAACACTAGAATAGGATTTAGTATTACTGTCAACGTAATGGGAACCTACAGGGTCACACACTTAGAATTGATCAAAATTGGGATTTAAATTCATGAGATGAATTTAATTGGGGATCCATGTAAGGCTTGGACTCCTGACATTGGTTGGACTTTTAATTATATTAAATAGGCCGACTAAAGTTCAAAGGCCTACACACGAATCTGACCCAGGTCAGATTGTGAGCCCAACAACATCATTAGTCTGTTAGGGTTGGTTTTCTGCACATACATATATGATATGTATCCATGGAAAAGACACACGTGAAAAACCCTAGCCATAACAGACAGTGAGAGAGAGAGAGATCGTGAGGAGGAACATCCCCTTCATGCAGCTAGCATCGCGGTCTGAGAGATAGCCATTTTTCGTTCCATTCATGTGGATACCGTAGAGGCACCGTAATATTGCAGTGTTGTGATCGGCATACTGTGGAAACATCAGATCCATCTTTAAGGTATAACTCCTAAACACGATTTATGATTTTCGCATGGATCCATGGCTAGGTTTCAATTTTTTTTGTAATTATTTCACTGTGTATTTAATCTAAGATTCACTTCAAAACCTAACATATGAGTGTATCCCAAGAAGGCATCCATGAAGCTTACCTTGATGCGGCATCTATCAAGGCAACGATGCTAGGGAGAGGAAAAGGGTCCTTCGGATATGCTTTGTTCGGGTCGGTGAAGCCGATGCAAATTATCCACTTGCCATTTACTTTCTTTACCATGACTATGTTGGCTATCCACTCAGAGTAGCTAACTTATTGAATGAAGCCAGTAGCTATGAGTTTCTCAACCTCTTTCCTAACCATTTCGTCCATGTCGGGGGTGAACTTGCGACACTTTTTCTGGATCGGCTTGACATATGAATTGACGTTGAGGCAATGCATAATCAACTCTTCTGTAATGCCAGGCATGTTGGTCGCGGTCCAAGCAAACAAGTCCCAGATCTCTCTAACACAACTGATAGTTTGTTCTTTGACTTAGTGCGAGAGAGCTTTGCTTACCAAAAAACACTTGGTCTTACCCGAAAATAGTTTGTTCTTTGACTCAGTGGAGAGATGCTAGGCCGGGGCGACCACGGATGGAGTTGTAGGCAGCTTCCAAATTGATGACCATGAATTCCATGGCCTCGGTTTGGGTAGCCGGGGCTTTTTCTGTAGTCACGTCGAGGGTGACTATTCCTTCGATCTGGACCAAACCAAAGCAAAGAATAACCGCAGAAGCTGACAAGTCACCGAGGGTGACTTTTCCTACAGTCGCGTCGAGTCGATGGTCACTTTTCCTGTAGTCACGTGGAGTTATTGAGGAAGCCATCGTTCCTGTTAATGCCCCAGTCAGGCACATAAATGTTCTTGTCCTCTACAGTGAGGATCACGTTGGCCTTGGCAACCAACGGGGGGCACTTGCCTGCAATAACTGTGGCAAAGGAAAAGCGGGGCTCGTCGACAAAGCCGAAGGTCACCCCAGAGCCACTATTGAAGAACTCATGGCAGCCTTCATGGACCATGGCTTGCTCGTGGTCCTCTTCTTTTTCTTGTCCTCGGACACCTTGTTGCTCAATCTGGCGCAGACCGACATGATCGTGTTGGTCTCCGCTTCTTCAAAAGAAAACAAAAGGAGATGTAAGAATAGGGTAAAACAAGAGGAAAAAGATGAGTAAGTATTTAGTAAAGGAAAAAAGCTCGTACTAGGGTCCATCGGGCTCAGACCCCTTTCGAAAAGGACCTCCTCTGTCATACTCCTCCACTTTATCTCCTAGCTCTTGAGAATGGCATCACTCAATTTCTTTTCCTTCTAACCCACTACTGGATCGGCCTTCACTCTCTTGGGGACGCCCTCTCTCCACTAGGTAGAAATCCCCCAGGCTCATGACTATGGATGATGAAGAACTTGTCCTTCTAGTGATTAATCGAGTCTGAATTCTCGGTTACTCCCATCTCGGGGTGAGGGAAAGATAGAACCAATGCTCCATCATATTGTTCTGATGAAGCTTTAAGTGCATCCTTAACAAAGTTAGGTTCGGTTCAAAACCAGCCTTCCGACGCTGCAGGATGAAGCCAGTCTCATGCCTCCTGTAACCCCCGTTACCGATTATACGAGTTTTATTTTTCTTTTCTTCGTATTCTTTTATTTCATTTTTCAATAAATCTTTCTGTTCTTTTGAACCCGATTGCATACACTTAGATAATTAATTACTTTGTCAAAGCCCAAACTCCTAATCTGTTCTATAATTTGTTTATTTATTTATTCTGTAAGCCCAACCTAATCTTATTTATTTTGTGAAACCAAAACCCTAACCCTCTAACCTAATCCCTATATATTTATCCCTAATTATTTATTAACCTAATTCCTAATCTCTTCCTCCATCAGCTGCCCCCTCCATCATCTTCTCCATCCCTTCACCAATCTGAAGCCCTTTTGACCTCCTTCCTCATTGTCTTCCACTGTTTACTCTTGAAACCCAACACCCAAATAACTCCACCTCCTTTACCTCCTTCATCACCAACTTCAACAGCCACCATACACACCACCCGACCTCCATACAACCCCTATCCACCTCTTTGCTGCCCTTCCTCGAACCCGAATTGCCAAGCAACCACCCTCATTGTTGCCCTCCACCCAAGCCGACAGCACCACCTCCTTCTCCGTCGACATCCCTTATTGCAACCCATCACCTTCATCCTTGAACTTCAACCACAAGCCACAGTCGTTTCCGCTTTTGTTGTTGTCCTCTTACAGTTGTGTTGTTGCCCTCTTGCCGTTATCGCTGCTGAGTTGCTATTATCGCTTTCGTTGTCACTGTCGTTGAGTTGCCACCGTCGCTTTGCCTACTTCCATCGTTCCTTGCACTTTCACAATCGTTGTAAGGCATGCATTTCTTGAACACTTGCAAGTAGTTCTTATTCTCATTGACCTATCATATTGTCGACTTTGTTCACAATCTTTCTTGATTGATTTGAATTCGAACGTATATCATCAATTTGATTTTCTGCAATGTCTCTTGCCTGACCTTGTACTGAGAATTCGACCCAGTTCCTTATATCCAAATTTAGAACATTATATACATAAATTATAGCCCTATGAATGTAGAATCCAGAACATCTTTCGATTTCACAAACCAGTTTACAGATTGTGATATATTAATGTTTTAATACTATAACATCTAAATTCCAAGTATACTATTTGGATTATATTGTCCTGATTAATTAATTGAAACAACAGGTTGTTAGAGGAATTAAGATCTAAGATTGACTAGAATATTACTGGACATCGTTAGGAGTTCATTCATAACTTTTATTAGATTTATTAATGAATTTTTGTTGGAATTATATGTACGAGAACTTGGCCCCGAGTAGTTGCCTGAACACTAGACCCGTAAAGAATTGACTAATAGACCTAGCTACTATCCTTAGAATGTACCGTATGAATAGGCATTGGATTTAGCAGGGAGTCTACTTTCGAGAACCTCTGACGGAATCGCATTTGCTTTCAAGTAGCAATGGAAAAGTGAGTTTATGTACAGTGGTGTATTGTTGTCCAGAATTGCACTTTGATGTTCTTAAAATATAAACATGTTATTACTCGTACTTATTTAATTGAATTAATACGGTAGACCGATAGAACAACTGTATATCATGCATTGCATAGCTCTTGATACCTTCTTGATATTGTGTAACCTCTGTTTTTTCGTTTTTCGTATTCTTGGTGTATTTTTCTTCTTTCTTGAGTATTTATACTCTTCTTGTATTTTGGACCGTATATTGGAGTGGTTTTCAATATATATTTATTTTTATTCTTTTTGATCTTCTTGTGATTTATTTTTCTGTCCCTTGATTTGTTCTTGATCGTTATTATTGTTTTCGCTCTTTATTTGGTCTTTGTTCTTTTATTTTGTTCTTGGGTGCTCGTGGTGTTTTGGTTGCTAATCCTATTACTATTCATATTGCTTTTGATCCCTAATTAACCACCAAAGACAAATTAGCCTACAATCCTATTTTAAATCTTATTAAACCAAATCTCTTACTACTACTCCTAATAAACCCAACTACACCCATTAACCCAAATACCCACAACCCTAAACTAAACCCTACATAACTCCCCTACCAAAACCCTAACCCTAATCACTACTGACCTCTCCATCTTTCTCTGTTTACGCCGTTAACACCTCGACCCCCTTGTCGATCCCCATCCCGACCTTCACCTCCCTTCGACTTCCCCTACTCCCGCCTGCACACCACAACCCGACCGACACCCTAGCCGCCAACCCCTACTCCCGAGTACCACCATCTCTCCATCTCCGTCTCTCTCCATCTCTCCCCGTTCGTCGGTGTCGATAGCAGCAACAGGAGCAGCAGCGCCAGCGCCGCTGACCCCCCTCTCGGCCGTCTCTCTCTCTCTCTCTCTCTCTCTCTCTCTCTCTCTCTCTCTCTCCCTCTCTCTTGGTTTTGTGCGTGCACGTGGGTTGCACGCATGGTTGAGGATCACTTTGGTTCTTGATCTTTGTTCGTGGGTTTTGTTCGTTGCCGGGATCCGTTCTCGTTATTCTTGGTGTTCGTTTCGTCTTCGGTTAAGGCAAGTAACTTGTACTCAATTCCTTTGTATAATACAAGTCATAAATTCTGCTTGTAGTGTAGTTGGGTTCTAGAGACAACTCGTGTGTGATGTATTTTGATGAGTATTGTCTATATAGTGCTGTTGACCATAGTTGCCTTACGACACAAATTTGATATGAAATAACTTAGGTTTTGACCGTTCTTGATGTGATTATATTTGTGGGATAATTATGAGAATCGTGTGTTTATTTGGATCCATGTGATATACTTGTTGTGGACATGCTATATACCCTATTTCATATTATTTAGACACTTAGTAGACTCTATAACATATTTGGTTGTGTTTGGGACGTGTTTGGTATGTTGTGTGTTGATTTGTTGTTAGAGAAAAATGTGTACTTTGTCGATGATAAGTTTTGATTGCTATTTTAGACCATATTAAGGTTAGTATCTTAACTTTAGTATTGAACATGATTTTTATAGAAATCTGTCTTCTTTCCAAACTTTCTGACCTCGATCGATTTTGTTTTCGTATGTTTGAGATATGATTGTTTTACTACAGAGGTGTATTTCATTTCCAGATTTTGTTTCTTGACGATTTTGATGACTAAACTATTTTGATACTAGTGCCAAACATATTATTTTGTTCTGAAATTTTGCACAGTATTTCTATACCTATTTAGGGATTACCTAGAATTTTGGTGGATTTTATTGATGAGTTTTATATACCGTTTCATGCTTATTTATAAAGACTATACTTGCTGGATTTTGCTCACTGTTCTGAAAAGATTTATATTTTCACCTTAATTTCTTTTACTGTTTGGAAAATCTTTGTGAATATGAAAGTTAGCCTATTTTATCTATTTTCTTATCCCTTTGGTGGATTTGGATTTCGTTTCACGTTTTGTGAGAAATTACAGTTTTCGTACAACAGTGTTGGGAATTCCAGATTTGCCAAACTATCGTTTCTTGATGTTTTCTGATTTTTGTTGGCTAAACTAATCTTACTGGAAAATTACAAAACTTTAAATTCTGATACTAGACATATAGGGGAATACCCCAAATTTTTTCTAGATTTATTTGAGTTGTTTTGATGTTGTTTTCCTGACTGTGAATTCGATTTACTGATTTTTGGCTGAACATATTTCCTGGTTTCAAATCAGTTTTGAGTTATGTTTTTCTAAAACACTACATAACTTATATGTATCCGCTGGATTCGGTCGGAAGTCTATTTTCCAGATTCTTTGACGGATTTAGGTTTCGATATTTGTGGAAGCAGGAATCGCTGTTTTAGTACTGTACTGTCGTGCAATCCTGAATTAGGAAGTACTCTATTTTTTTCTGTTATGTGACTACCTTACCATCTGTGCATACTTATCTGTTATTCTGAACTTGTGGGTCATTATATCATGCTAGATTTACTCTGTTTCATGCACATACACATCTGTCTGATAATAATTATAAAATGATCAAGCTGGAGTTTATGGGAAAGTTCTAGTAGTGGGAAACATAGAAATGTGTACTTAGAAGGAGACCCATGTTTCCCACATGATTATCTGTTATGTGTTATTCTGTACCCTGTCAACATTACTTCCTATAGGAAGGTGTAGGGAAGAAGAGAACCACTAGGTTCTATCTGTCTTTTCTGGATTCTGCATCTGATATCTGTTTGTCTGAACCCTGAGTACACGGCCCTATATGATCCCCTATGAAATCTACAAACCTAACTGTTTTGAATGTTGCAACCATGTGATAAAAGGATGGCACATGAAGTGCTACCTAGTTAGTGATTAATACAAGACTTATACAAATCTGTATCTGACATCTGTATCTGAATCAAAATCTAAATCTGTTATCTGTATCTGCTATCTGGTTATCTGGTTATCTGATTATCCATTATCTATCTGATACTATCACTTGACACCATTATTTGACACATCTGTATATCTGTCTGCATGCTATTTGACTTTCGACACTCCACACATGTTAGTATACCATGCAAGTTGATACTGCTATACCATGCTATATCTGTTTTTGCTGTTATTTAGATTTGTTTAGTTTTCCATGTACTTGTATCCTGCATTACATGTGGCCCGTAACTTGCATTGACGGGTAATTTTTTTCTTTTTCCTTCTCCTGCAATTTATTGATTGCAGATCAGGATTGTCGTTTACCCGATGGTATTGGAGAAATGAAATATTAGAGATGGACTTCTTTGTTGTTATTAATATCTGTTGCTTTTGAACAATGTATTTGAGTATAAGGATTTTATTTGAATTTGGGCGATGTGAGCCAGGATATTAACTTGTTCGGATCTGTTTATTTGAGACTATTATATTATTGGTTTTCAATTAATTTCTGTTGGCACTTTGTTTTGTTTTGAGATATATATGTTTGTGTAAGGATGATTCTTTTGGCTTCCGGCTCTGATTATTCTGAGATTTGTTGTAAGATTCTGAACAGCTTATGGATGATGCAAATCATTCGCTGGGTTGAGTCGCGTATCCATATTTCGTATTCTTTTTGGAAAGCGGGGCGTGACATATTGTCTTGATACCACAGTTCCTATTGATTGTACCAACTGCATATTCATGATTGATCATAGTTAAATTATAACAAGTCGAGATAATAAAGGTGCGACTTAGTAGCGGACAATATCGGAAATTGTACTCGGAAGGGCGCTCGTGTTTCCTGTATTGGTTATTGTTATCGGACAATATTATTGTTTATTTTGTAAAGCTACTACTTGGTTATTTTTATTGTTTATTGTTTATTGTTTATTGTTTATTGTTTATTGTTTATCGATTGATTGCGGAATACTGGCTATTGTAATTGTTTATCGATTATTATTTATTCTTATTGGAAGGTCCGAGTACATAATCCTATAGATTCCACCATCTAAGTCCAAACGTTCACCTGATTTTTATACCCGAACCTGTGGTATGGGACACAGGATTGCGTACATTAGATAGGTTAATAAAATACTGATGGACCTAAGATTGACAATGAGCATCAACACTTGCATTATTGATTATCGATAATTGTTTATTGATCATTGCATTATTGATTATCGACTATTGTTTATCGGTCATTGCATCATTGATTATTGACTATTGATCCTGTCACCGACTAATGCTTATTGACTACTGAGTATTTATTGATTATACCTCACAATTACGATTGCATCTTACCGTCATTTCTTATATTGTACATGATCATATCATTCCAGTTCTTTGTTTCTTGTTATATCGTACTTTATTGTTTCGCTGATTGTTACCACTTGTCGTCCGTAGTTTGCTCTAACGGACCCCCCCCCCCCCCCCCAACACTAGATGTTGAGTTTGCAGATACCGAAGAGTAACTTATAGAAGGACTTGGTGATCAAATCTTCTAGAGGATGGAGTCAGACTTAGACTGCATTACTTTATCTTGTTTCATGCTTTATCTCCCAGTTACTATTGGTATTATTTCATGCATTATATATTCAGGTGTTTGACCCGAAGTTTTATGTCCCCGGATGTTGGTTATTATATGGATTACTTTATACCATATTTATGTGATTAATTTATTTCATGCGTGGTTGTAAATCATGATTTTATTGTTGAGTATAATCGTATAGCATATGAATGATCTATATTTCATTCGTTGGGACTTAGTTGCATGCCTGTACTTCTGTATTTTGGGAAGCGGGCCGTGACACCACCACATATTTGGCATGAACTAAATCAAGCTAAGTGTATACCAGTTCAAGATCTCCTTCACAAATGGGTGCATGGGAGACACAACCCTGCATGAAAAGCATCAAGGTAAGATGCAGAACTCGGAGAAAATCATTAAACACGCCTTGACTCCACGGCTAGGTAAAAATAGCTTCAACTCAGGGGGGAGATCTCGAAAGTGACCCTGATCTTTGAAACATCCTTTCTTGTTAGGATGGTCCTGGTGGGGTCGACCACAATAGTCTGGTTCCTCATTCTGCATCCCCTGCCATATAAAATCTCCCAGATTTTCGGGATATTGGCATATAAGGAAAGGGGTGTGAAGAGTCTGCATACGATTGAAGTAGTTTTTTATCGGATCCCTCCTTGTCTTAACAATCTCCTCCACAATAACCGAAGAAGACCCGGCTACTCTCTTCCCTTCTCTTCTCTAGTAGGTCGGGAAGAAGTCTCCTCTTCAACTATCGACCTGAGGGGAAGATGTCGTCACCCGAAGAAACCCTAGATATTACTTACAATGATAATATAAGTTATAATGCTAACGTAGTGGCTGATTGACAGGACTTTGCCGGAAAAACTTGAAACTATATAGAGAGAAAGAGACCAGATGAGAAAGAAAGAGTTTCTGAGAATGAAGAGAAGTGTGGGGATTATATAAGGGAAAAACCCCCAACCCCTTCGGCTCCCTAACTATTGGGCTCCCAACAGTAACCCAAAAAAATGCTGGCATCAGCATACCCTCAAGGATCTCGATCACGCTGAGGAGGAATGGAACAAATCGATTTGTTCAACGCTCCTCGGCAATCCGATCACCTTGTGATTTGTGACCATCATTTTCCACCGTCGGATCTACTCCAAAAATCGTGTTATCCACCTTGGCGTATGCGCAACGGGTGGAGGAACTCGAGCGGCTTCCAAAGCAGCCATCACCAAATCACTATGGTTCTGCTGCATATTGATCAAGCGCTCAAGCACAGTAGTGACATCCACAGGCTCAAGCTGATCACCCGGGATACGAGAAGAACCTCTAGGAGCCATAGTCTGCACAAAACCAAAAAAAATTGGCATCTAGATCAATGTTGATAATAATTTATTTATGCATGCATGGTTGGTGAAATGTTGAGCAGATCCCAGATCGAGCCAAGCTTGTCTAATATATTAAGCAACTAAAACATTAGCCAAACATGGAGCTCTGATACCACTAAAAACCTTGTCATGCCTTGCTTCCCAAAAGAGAATACGGAATACGAATACGTAACTAAGCCCAGCGAATAATTTTCATCATCCATAAGCTGTTCAAAAATCTTTACAACATTCACAAGAATAATCAGTCGGAAGCAAAAGTATCAACCAACATGCACACATGAACCAAAATAACAACAAGAATATTTGAAACCCAAATACATTAATCTCAAATAATCATGATCTGAATAAGTTAAAATCCTGGGTCACATTTCCCCAATACAAGAATAAATCCAAGTATCAAAATACAATGTTGTTCAAGCAACTACAAAAATATTAATAACAAGATCCAGCACTAATACTTCATATCACCAATACCATCTGGAATCTGTTCTCCAAAATCTGCAATTTAACAATGGTAGGAAAGAGGAAAAGAGAAAACAAGTACCCGTCAATTGCAAGTTATGGGCCGCTTGTAATGCAGAATACAAGTACATGGGAAAAACTAACTAATAACATGGAATATGCATGATATCAAGTATAACAACTAGCATGGTAATATGAACAAGTACAAGTAGCATGTATCAAGTGTCAAGTGAACAAGGATCATGTAAACAAGCATCAAGTATCAAGTATCATGTATCAAGTGTCATGCATCAAGTCTCATGTAAACAATTCTCATGTATCATGTAGTCAAGTATCAAGTAAGCATGTATCACATTCAAGTATCATGTATCAAGTCTTGTAGTGATTACTATCTAGGTAGCACTTCATGCATCCCACACCGCATGGTTGCTACAACAAACATTTTCGCTTTAGATTTCATAGTGGACCATAGAGGGCAATGTATTCAGGGACAAGTCAAGCATCGAGCTCCAAGCTCCAAGTATCGTGTATCATGTATTCACGTGTCAAGTTATGCAAGTGGCAAGTAACGTGTCTTGCAAGCAAGTTTCAAATAATCACGTGTCAAGTATCATGTCTCAAGTAATCACGTAGGATCAGTGGATCCCCTTCCGAGTACACGTTTCTGAATTATCCACTATTAGATCTTTCCCTTAAACCCTAGCTTGGTTATTTATTATTAATGTCAAAAAAGCATGTAGGTGTGCAAAACATATCAAGAATAATATGGCATGATCATGTAACAAGTTCAAGTTGCAAGATAAACATGTACGAGTGCAAGATAACTCATAAAAGAATAAATTAACCACCTTTCTAGTTCAGGACAGCAAGACCACACTGCAGTAAAACAGTGATTTCCGTTGTTACAAACGTGCAAATCTGAATCTGTCAAAAGTTATAGAAAATAGACTTCCAACCGAATCCAGAAAATATAAATAAGTCATATAGTAATTCACAAAAACATAACTCAAAACTGATTTGAATCCAGAAAATATGTTCAACCAGAAATCAGTAAATCGAATTCAAGAACAGAAAAATAGCATGAAAACTCATTAAATAAATCCACGAAAAATCTGGGGTAATTCCCTATATGTCTGGTATCAGACAATAAAGTTTCATAATTTTCCAATAAGATTAGCTCAGTCAATAAAAATCAGAAAATATCAAGAAACGATAGTTTGGCAAATCTGGAATTCCTAACACTGCTGTACGAAAATTGTAATATCTCGCAAACTGTGAAAGGAAACCCAAATTCGCCATAGGGAAATAAAAATAGACAAAACAAGCTAACTTTCATATTTCATAAATATTTTTCATACAGGAAGAGGAATTAGAGTGAAAGTACAAATCTTTACAGAACAGCGGGCAAAATCCAGCAAGTATAATTTCATAAACAAGAATGAAATGGCATATAAAACACATCAATAAAATCCACCAAAATTTTGGGTATTCCCTAATTAGATATAGAAACACTAACCAAAATTTCATATCAAAATATTATGCTTAGCACTAGTATCAAAATAATTTAGTCATCCAAATCGTCAATATACGAAATCTGGAAATGAAATACACCTCTGTAGTAAAACATCCATGTCTCACACATATGAAAAAGAAACCAATCAAGTTCAGAGAGGTTGGAAATAAGACGGATTTCTCTAAAAATCATGTTTTATACTGAAGTTAAGATACTAACCTAAATAAGGTCTAAATTACTGATCAAGAGAGACTATCGGCAAAATCCAGCATTTCCTTTAGGAACAAAACCAACATGAATCACTCGAAACTTGATCGAAACATAACTAAATATGAACTAGAGTCTACTAAGTGTCCAAAAAACATGACATAGGGTATGTAGCATGTCCACAACAAGTACATCACATGGATCCAAACAACACACGATTTCTCATAATTATCTCACAAATATAATCACATCAAGAACGGTCAAAACTTAAATTATTTCATGTCAAATTTGTATCGTGAGGCAACTATGGTCAACAGCACTATAGAGACAATACTCATCAAAAATACATCACACACGAGTTGTCTCTAGAACCCAACTATACTACAAGTGGTATTTATGACTTGTATCATACAAAGAAATTGAGTACAAGTTACTTGCCTTAACCGAAGACGAAAACGGCTCCAAGCAAGAATAACAGGAATGGATTCCTGGGCCTACGAACTCACGAACCACGAACGATCCCATGAACAAAATCAACGAACGGAAAACCACAAACCAACGAGGGAAGCACAATCCCGAAACACAAGCGAGCATGCACTACCTCGATGAACACAATGCACGCACGGGAGAGAGCATGAGGAACGACAAGAGAACAAGAGAGTATGACTACCAAGGGGGGCTTTCGTTGTTTCGCAGCCTGGCACCGACCGAGATAGAAACACAGCGGGTGGGGGCGCGGCGGCTGGCGGCGTCAACTGGCTATCGCACTGCCGGCTGTCGTGCTGCTGTCGTTGACGGCACGCCAAAACAGGGAAGGGAGAGAGACAGGGACGAGGAGAGGGACGTGGTGCAATGGTGCAAGGGTGGTCGGAGTGAGGATCGGGGTGAGGTCGAAGGAGCAAGGAGGTGCAAGAGGGTGAGGGTGAGGGAGTTGAGAGATGCAAACGGGGAAAGTAGAGAGCGACAGAAGGGATGGCGAACAGGGGCTGCATGGTTTCAATATATAGTGGGTTCAAAACTAGGGTTGAGAGGTAGGGGTAAATAGCGGCGGAAACAGGGTATAGGGAGTTTTCGGGTCGGGTTCAGCAGGGGAAATGGGTGTGGGTAGCTTAGTTAATGTATTAAATGGCTTGGGTAATAAACAGGGTAGTTAGAAGTGGGTTTTAGTGTAGGATTGGGTATTGGATTAAATGCAAATAGTGCATGGGTAAACAACTGGGTTTTGGTTTAAGTGGATAGCTAAGGAATTTAAAAACGGGTATTAGGGATTTAGAAAAATACGGATAGGGCAAAAAGAACAAAATAAAAGAAAACAAAGTAGGGTGTGCACAAATAAAATAGAGAAGATAGCAACAGCTCGAACAAAAGAGACCAAACAAAGACGAACAAGGACCAAGAATTCAAATAAAAGAAGACAAGAACAATAAAATGAAAATAAAATCTAATATACGGTCCAAGAAAAAGATACAAGAGCGAACTACACCAAAAAGAAAAAAAAATATACTCAAAATACACAAAATTGAAAACAGGGATTACAATCCTACCCACCTAACAAGAAGAATTTCGTCCTCAAAATTCAAACAAGAAGTTACATAGGCTAACCCCAAAAACAACCAAAAGAACAAAGCAACTACTCAAATAAATGAGGAAACTTCTGTTGAATCTCCTTCTCCAGCTTCCAAGTCGACTCACCCGGCGAGTGAGGATTTCAAGCAACATGAACCAACTTAATGACCTTGTTCTTAAGCACTTTCTCCCGCCGATCCACAATAGCAACTGGCGGAATCTCACAAGTCAAATCCGGCCAAATGGTCAACTCAGAGTAGTCATTCACGTGGCTCTCATCTCTGATATATCTCCTGAGTTGTGAGACATGGAAAACATTGTGCACTTCTGATAACGCTGGTGGCAATGCAAGATGATAGGCCACCTTGCCTACTCGCTCCAAAATCTCAAACGGTCCAATAAACCTAAGGCTAAGCATGCCCCCACCACCAAACCGAATGACCCCGCACTGCGGCAATACCTTTAGGAAAACATGGTCACCAACACCAAACTCCAAAGCTCTCTGATGGACATCAGCCCATCGCTTCTGCCTATCCTGAGCTGCCTGCTAATGCTTCCTGATCTGAACCATAACATCAACTATCCTGGTGATCAACTCCGAACCCAAAAACTTCCTCTCACCAATGTTATCCCAGTACACTGGTGATCTGCACTTCCACCCATAGAGTGCCTCGAACGGAGCAGCTTTAATACTGGCTTGAAAGCTATTATTGTACGAGAACACTACGAGATGCAAATGGTCCTCCCATGATCCAACAAACTGAAGAATATAGGACCTCAGCATGTCCTCAAGAATCTGAATAGTGCACTCTGACTATCCATCAGTCTGGGGATGGAAAGCTGTACTGTACTTTAATTTACTTCCCAAACTGTTCTAAAGACTCCCAGAACTGAGATCTGAATCTCGTATCCTTATCGGATACAATACTAACTGGAACCCCATGAAGTCTAACAATCTCTTGCATATACCACTCAGTTAGGCTCTCAGTAGACTACCCGACACAAAAAGGAATGAAGTGAGCACTCTTTGTCAAACAGTCGACAATCACCCAAATGGCATTATGACCCTTAGGACTCCTCAGTAAAGCAGTCACAAAATCCATAGTGATATGTTCCCACTTCCACTCTGGAATAGGAAGCGGTTGAAGAAGTCCAACGGTTCTCTGATGCTCTGCTTTAACCTGCTGGCAGATCAAATACTGAGCAACAAACTGAGCCACAGCCCTTTTCATACCCTACCACCAGAAATGAAGCTTCAAATCCCGATACATCTTAGTACCACCAGGATGGATAGAATACGAGGACTGATGGGCTTCCTCAAGCAACCTCTGACAAACTTCACCTTTCGGGACACAATCTAGACCCAAAAAAGAAGCGATCCATCAGCATGAATAGCCATGTCTGTCTTGGACCCAGACTCAACCTCAGCTCGAAAATGCTGCAACTGTTCATCACCAGCCTGCGCCTCTTTAATCTGATCAACAAGAGATGACTGAAGCTGGAGCACCAAACAACTCTAATCAGAACTCGGCAACAAAACCTCCAACTCCAACCTCCTCATCTGCTCAATCAGATCCCGCTGCTGAGTCAAGAACATAACTGCCGGTCTCCTGCTCAAAGCATCTGGCACCAAGTTTACTTTACCAGGATGGTATTGCAAACTGATGTCATAATTGGCCATAAGCTCTAACCAATGCCTTTGCCTCATGTTTAACTCCTTCTGGGTGAAGACGTAATTGAGACTTTTGTGGTCTGCAAGGATCTCCACTCAGTCCCCAAGTAAATAATGTCTCCACAGCTTCAAAGCATAAATCACTGCCGCTAACTCCAAGTCATGAGTCGGATAGTTCTTCTCATGCGGCCTCAACTGCCTCGATGCATACGCAACGACTCGGTCCTTCTGCATCAAAACTGCTCTGAGACCCTTACCAGAAGCATCATAGTGAATCACAAATCCGCCTGAACCATCGGGAATAGTCAACACAGGCGCTGACGTAAACCTGTTCTTCAACTCAACAAAAGCCACACTACACTCATTAGACCAACAGAAATTTTGATCCTTTCCATTCAACTTAGTCAACAGTCCCGCTATCTTCGAAAAATCTTGGACTAATTTCCGATAATAGTCAGCCAAACCGAGAAAACTTCTGACTTCAGAAACTAACTTGGAAACAAGCCAATCCTTCACAGCCTCAACCTTGGTCGGATCTACAGAAATACCCTCGCCTGAGATAATGTGCCCCAAGAATGAAACCCTGTTGAGCCAAAACTCGCACTTGCTGAGTTTCCCATAGAGCTGATTCTCTCTCAAAGTCTGCAGAACCACTCTAAGATGCTCAGCATGATCTTCCCGATTCTGAGAATACACTAAAATGTTATCAATGAAGACCACCAAAAATCTATCCAAGAACTGAGAGAAGACCCGGTTCATAAGACTCATGAATACAGCCGGCGCGTTCGTAACTCCGAACGACATCACAAGATACTCATAGTGGCCATATCTGGTCCTGAAAGCAGTCTACTGCACATCAGTTGCCTTCAATTTGACTTGGTGATATCCAGAACGAAGATCCAACTTCGAGAAAATAGCAGCCCCACTCAACTGGTCAAATTAATCATCAATCCTTGGCAACGGTACCGATTCTTCACAGTAACACTGTTCAATTCTCGATAATCCACACGCAGTCAACGACTACCATCCTTCTTGTTGACAAAAAGGACTGGAGCACCACAAGGCGAAACACTGGGTCTAATAAAACCCAAATCAAGTAACTCCTAAATCTGCACCTTAAGCTCTGCTAACTCAACCGGTGCCATCCTATAGGGACTCTTCGATATAGGCATCGTACCTAGCAGAACTTCAATACCGAACTCCACATCCCTATCAGGGGGTAAGCCAGGCAACTCCTCTGAAAAAACATCCAGAAAATCCTGAACTACTAGAGGCGCAGCCTCACAACCTGAATGTAACTCCATCGCACAAACTTCCTGATCAACTGCAGCTCGGCCAAGGAAAGACTCCCCGGCATGGAACTCAAACTCTGCGCGATCTGGAATCCGGAAAACAACTTTCTTGGCACGGCAATCAATAATGACATGGGTTTCACCCAACCAATCCATACCCAGAATAACGTCGAATCCTGAATTCTCAATTACAATCAGATTGGCTTTGAAATCTGCACTACCAATAATCACGGGACACTGCCTGCACTCCCGGGAACAAATGACAACTCCACCACCTGTCACAATGTTCCAAGCCTCTGACATTTTGCTGCACTCCAACTGATGGCGAGCAACAAATCGAGAGGAGACAAAAGAATGGGTTGCCCCAGAATCAAACAGAACATGAGCAGGGAAATAGCAAATAAGGAAAACACCTAAGACAGAATTAAAAGAGTCAAGAAAAGAATGGTTGAATAAGGGTGAGAAAAACAAAATGCAGAAAGAACAAACAGAAAGAAATAAAGCAAAGCAAATAAAGAAACAAAAGAGAAACAACAAAACAACAAAAACAAAAGATACCTGCAACCACACCCTTAGCTGACTCGGCATCTGCAGCACTTAGGTTGAAAGCCTGACCTCTCCTGGGAGCAGCGGTCCTCTGATCAACAATCTGGCGCTGCGGAGGAAGCGGTGGTCTAACTGAACCACGAGCTGTGGCAACTGGCTGAACTGGACCCCTGGAAGGAGGAGCCAACTGCGGGTAGTCCCGCACTGAGTGGTCAGCAGCACCATATCCAAAATAGCGACGATTGGCACGTCAGCAATCCTTGCGCACATGCCCTGGAAGACGGCAAAAGTAACAAAAACCAACTCTCGGAGGACCCACAGAAGAGTAGGTCGCTGCCCTGACCGGAGGGGCTGGAACAGGTCTCCGAATAGGCCCACCAGAAGACCTAGCAACTGAGTGCGGAACAGTCCACTACGAAGGAGCCAATCCACCTTGAGCTTGCTCCTGAGCTCTACCTGCCTTAAGAGCCTCAGCATAAGTACGCAAGCGAAGAGAGACAAGCTGCACCTTGATATCTTGCTCAAGCCCCAAAATGAATTTATGAGCCCTATCCTCTTCGTTCGCTACAAGAACGGCTGCGAAGCGACTAAGTCTCGTAAATTCAGCTACGTACTCGTCCACAGACCTTGAGCCATGTTTCAAGAAAGTCTTATGTTACAACATTGCATGAACAATATGTAACAAAATTTCATTACTAGAAATTATGACCAACCTGTTTCAGGGCTAAGAATTGTTGCTCCATCACAACTCTGGTGCAGCTAGGAAAGAACTTCTCCAAGAAGCTCCTAGTGAAAGTGGCCCAAGTGATCGATCTGTCGAGCCTTTCGGACTCAGACCTCCACCAGATATGAGCCAAATCCACCAACTGGATGGCCACCATATCCACACGATCTGCATCTGCCACTCTAGCTGCCAAAAGAAGTTGCTCTGTCCTAATCAACCACTGTTCAGCCTCCAAAGGCGTCTCAGTGCCTGAAAACCTGTCGGGATGCAGCCTCAAAAAGTCTGTGACTATTCCCGGACGGGAAGGAAGAATGGCCTGCGTAGGCGCAACGGGCGGAGGAACTCGAGTGGCTTCCAAAGCAGCCATCACCAAATCACTATGGTTCTGCTGCATATTGATCAAGCGCTCAAGCACAGCGGTGATAGCCTCAAGCTCAGGCTGATCACCCGAGACACGAGAAGAACATCTACAAGCCATAATCTACACAAAACCAAAAACAATTAGCATCCAGATCAATATTGATAATAATTCATTTATGCATGCATGGTTGTTGAAATATTGAGCAAATCCCAGATCGAGCCAAGTTTATCTAATATATTAGGCAACTAATACATTAGCGAAACCTGGAGCTCTGATACCACTAAAAACCTTGTCACGCCTTGCTTCCTAAAAGAGAATACGGAATACGGATACGTGACTAAGCCCAGCAAATGATTTTCATCATCCATAAGTTGTTCAAGAATCTTTACAACATTCACAAGAATAATCAGAGTCGGAAGCAAAAGTATCAACCAACATGCACACATGAACCAAAATACCAACAAGAATACTTGAAACCAAAATACATTAATCTCAAATAATCATGATCTGAATAAGTCAAAATCCTGGGTCATATTGTCCAAATACAAGAATAAATCCAAGTATTAAAATACATATTGTTCAAGTAACTACAAAAATAATAATAACAAGATCTAGCACTAATACTTCATATCACCAATACCATCTGGAACCTGTTCTCCAAAATCTGCAATTTAACAATTGCAGGAAAGAGGAAAAGAGAAAACAAGTACCCGTCAATTGCAAGTTATGAACCGCTTTTAATGTAGGATACAAGTACAGAGAAAAACTAACTAATAATATGGAATAGGCATGATATCAAGTAAAACAACTAGCATGGTAAGGTGAACAAGTACAAGTAGCATGTATCAAGTGTCAAGTGAACAAGGATCATGTAAACAAGCATCAAGTATCAAGTATCATGTATCAAGTGTCATGCATCAAGTCTTATATAAACAAGTCTCATGTATCATGTAGTCAAGTATCAAGTAAGCATGTATCACGTTCAAGTATCATGTATCTAGTCTTGTAGTGATTACTATCTAGGTAGCACTTCATGCATCTCACACAGCAAAGTTTCTACAATAAACAGTTTCGCTTTAGATTTCATAGTGAAACATAGAGGGCAGTGTACTTAGGGACAAGTCAAGCATCGAGCTCCAAGTATCATGTATCATGTATTCACGTGTCAAGTTGTGCAAGTGACATGTAACGTGTCTTGCGTGCAAGTGTCAAGTAATCACGTGTCAATTATCATGTCCCAAGTGATCATGTAGAATCAGTGGATCCCCTTCCGAGTACACGTTTTTAAATTATCCACTATTAGATCTTTCCCTTAAACCCAGGCTTGGTTATTTATTATTAATGTCAAACAAGCATGTAGGTGTGCAAAAAATATCAAGAATAACATGGCATGATCATGTAACAAGTTCAAGTTGCAAGATAAACATGTACGAGTGAAAGATAACTCATAAAAGAATAAATTAACCAACTTTCTAGTTCAGGACAGCAAGACCACACTGTAGTAAAACAGTGATTCATGTTGTTACAAACTTGCAAATTTGAATCCGTCGAAAAGAATAGAAAATAGATTCCCAACCGAATTCAGCAAATATAAATAAGTTATATAGCAATTCACAAAAACATAACTCAAAACTGATTTGAATCTAGAAAATACGTTCAACCAGAAATCAGTAAATCGAATTCAAGAACAGGACATAGCATGAAAACTCATTAATTAAATCCACGAAAATTCTGGAGTATTTCACTATATGTCTGATATCAGACTATAAAGTTTCATAATTTTCCAGTAAGATTAGTTCAGTCAACAAAAATCAGAAAACATCAAGAAACGATAGTTTGGCAAATCTAGAATTCCCAGCACTGTTGTACGAAAACAGTAATATCTCGTAAACCATGAAACGAAATCCAAATCCGCCAAAGGGAAATAAAAATAGACAAAATAAGATAACTTTCATATTTCATAAATATTTTTCATACAAGAAAAGAAATTAGGGTGAAAATACAAATCTTTACAGAACAACGGGCAAAATGCAGCAAGTATAATTTTCATAAACAAGCATGAAACGGCATATAAAACTCATCAATAAAATCCCCCAAAATTCTGGATAATCCCTAATTAGATATAGAAACACTGACCAAAATTTCAGATCAAAATATTATGCTTAGCACTAGTATCAAAATAATTTAGTCATCAAAATCATCAAGAAACGAAATCTAGAAATAAAATACACCTCTGTAGTAAAACATCCATATCTCACACATACGAAATCAAAATTGATCAAAGTCAGAGGGGTTGGAAAGAAGACAGATTTTTCTAAAAATCATGTTTTATACTGAAGTTAAGATACTGACCTTAATATGGTCTAAATTACTAATCAAGACAGACTATCGGCAAAATCCAGAATTTCCTTTAGGAACAAAACCAACATGAATCACACGAAACTTGATCGAAACATAACTAAACATGAACTAGAGTCTACTAAGTGTCCAAAAAATATGACATAGGGTATATAGCATGTCCACAACAAGTACATCACATGGATCCAAACAACACACGATTTCTCATAATTATCTCACAAATATAATCACATCAAGAACGGTCAAAACCTAAATTATTTCATGTCAAATTTGTATCGTGAGGCAACTATGGTCAACAGCACTATAGAGACAATACTCATCAAAAATACATCACACACGAGTTGTCTCTAGAACCCAACTATACTACAAGCGGTATTTATGACTTGTATCATACAAAGAAATTGAGTACAAGTTACTTGCCTTAACCGAAGACGAAAACGGCTCCAAGCAAGAATAACGGGAATGGATTCCCGGGCCAACGAACTCACGAACCACGAACGATCCCACGAACAAAATCAACGAACGGAAAACCACAAACCAACGAGGGAAGCACAAGCCCGAAACACAAGCGAGCATGCACTACCTCGATGAACACAACGCACGCACGGGAGAGAGCACGAGGAACGACAAGAGAACAAGAGAGTATGATGACCAAGGGGGGGCTTTCGTTGTTCCGCAGCCTGGCACCGACCGAGATAGAAACACAGCGGGTGGGGGCGCGGCGGCTGGCGACGTCGACTGGCTATCGCACTGTCGGCTGTCGTGCTGCTGTCGTTGACGGCACGCCAAAACAGGGAAGGGAGAGAGACAGGGACGAGGAGAGGGACGTGGTGCAAGGGTGCAAGGGTGGTCAGAGTGAGGATCGGGGTGAGGTCGAAGGAGCAAGGAGGTGCAAGAGGGTGAGGGTTCGGGAGTTGGGAGATGCAGACGGGGAAAGTAGAGACCGGCAGAAGGGATGGTAAACAAGGGCTGCATGGTTTCAATATATAGTGGGTTCAAAACTAGGGTTGAGAGGTAGGGGTAGATAGCAGCGGAAACATGGTATAGGGAGTTTTCAGGTCGGGTTCAGCAGGGGAAATGGGTGTGGGTAGCTTAGTTAATGTATTAAATGGCTTGGGTAATAAACACGGTAGTTAGAAGTGGGTTTTAGTGTAGTATTGGGTATTGGATTAAATGCAAATAGTGCATGGGTAAACAACTGGGTTTTGGTTTAAGTGGATGGCTAGGGAATTTTAAAATGGGTATTAGGGATTCAGCAAAATACCGATAGGGCAAAAAGCACAAAATAATAGAAAACAAAGTAGGGTGTGCACAAATAAAATAGAGAAGATAGCAACAGCTCGAACAAAAGAGACGAAACAAAGACGAACAAGGATCAAGAATTCAAATAAAAGAAGACAAGAACAATAAAATGAAAATATATTGAAAATAAAATCCAATATACGGTCCAAGAAAAAGTTACAAGAGCGAAATACACCAAAAAGAAAAAAGATACACTCAAAATACACAAAATGGAAAACAGGGGTTACACCAACATTGATGAGGAATCAATTCGAGAAACTCTGAGCTTTTGGCATTTCCTACCGCCCAATCTCCTCAGATTCGCCCAGCTTGATCCAACCGCCAGGATCGCTCCAACCTTCGCACCCGCCTCTGATTTTTAAATTCAAAATAATAGTTATAAAATCATAAAAAATAATTTAAAAAACAGAAAAATAATTAAAATTTTGGAAATTTTAATTCAAAATTCTAAAAAACAATTATATTATCTGAAAATTGATTCAAAATTTCTAAAAAGTAATTACAAATTTAGAAAATTTATATTAAAAAATTTGAAAATTAATTATAAATTGGGTAAATTAACTACGAATTCTGAAAAGTAATAAAAAAAATTCCAAGCGTCCCTCAAACTCTAGTATGTTCTAAAAACTTAATTAAATTTTCTATAAAATCTTGAGAAATTACTTTGAAGCTTTGAACGATGGTTATTATCTAGAGAAGCTGCGAATAAGACTTCAAATATCCCCAAAGCTCCAGTATGTTCTTCTGATCACCTGAAAATTAGCAAACTACTCTTCGAATGTTCAGATACCCGACCTTCAGGAGTTAGGGCTTACGATATGGGTAAAATCAGAGCCACTAGATTTTGACACACATCATAAAACTTTTCATGGGCAGAACAGTAATTTTACAGCAACTACAGGCCTATAAGAAGTACATGGCACACCTCCTGACTCATGAACCCAATCAGGCCTATAATTAAGGTTGGCTTACAGTCTAAGATAGAGGGATTTCCAGCAAATTAAACCTGGAGATTAATTCATTTATCTTAAACAGGGTATTAACTAATTCGATCCGTTAACCATAGAAATCTGCAGTTTAACTCTAAAAATTCTTTTTTAAGTCTATCTTTTGTAACTAACCTTTAGGCTATGAATACACTCCTCCTTCAATCAGTAACGGGTAATCAATCTTTGGCCACTAAAACTTTAATCTCCTTTCTGAGTTACAGACTTGAGCGTCAGAGTATTTTTTCGTCGGGGTTAACCTCGATGTTTAGACTTATGCAGGTTTGTCAAACATTTTCAGCCAACCATATCTTGATCCAGACATTCTCAGTCATTCAGACTCAAATCAAGAAGTATTCAACCATCACAATTCAGGTCTGATCAATAGTTCGGATTGTAAGTTTCCTTCCTAAAAAAGAACTCATTATCTTATATATTACTCCCACACCCAAAAAAAATAGCAACACTACTCCAACTACATACCACTTACAATTTCAAACTGTAAGAGGAAGCTGGATCCACTACGGGCATCCCAAGCTCATTCCCAGGCACTGATCCTAAAATGCTCTTGATATTAACATTTGCACTAACTACATTCCCATTATGATTGCCATACGATGGAGCAATCAATTGTTGCCCGTCCTCAAGTTCACCAACATAACACAGTCCCGCCACAGACCTAACTATCTAGATTCTTAATCTGGCATGTTTGATGGCATTGTTTCCAAACTCTTCTAACACAGAATTTGGAGCACATCAGAAGCCAATAGCTGAGAAGAATCTGTAATAGTCTTAGTAGCCATGGAGGTTTTACTGATGCAATCAACTAGTCCAAGTTCGGATGGGTGTATTTGTGTTTCAGGGACCATAAGAAAGTCCTCAAACAGGGAATTTTGCATGTTGACAAAATAAAAATGACAATTATTTAAATGCAAACAAACTTACATATATTTAAATGCAAACAAATTTGGAGCTTTAAAGGACAAACTATTTAAATGCTAACAAACCTACATATATGCTTCCAAAAGTTTTTAAATTGATCAAAGCTAGTTCTCCAAAACACGCAGGTGACAGGCTAATTAGTGGTGAGGAGATTGATGTAATCTTCTTCAAAGACAGGGGCGAACCTGGGGCAAGCAACAATGCTTTGGGCCCCCAATTTTATAGGGGCCCCATTTTTTGAAGTTCTCTATGTATATGTATATAATATTGGGCTGGAAAATGGTATTGGTTGTTTTTTAGATCAGTTTTCGGGTCCATATGCCTAGGAATTGTAAATGTCTCTTCAGTTTCTTTTTGTCCTCTCAATTCTCATCATCATCCTCCAACCCAAGTAAAAAAAAAGACCCTAACCTCCTCCACCATTCCCGATGACCTCGACCCACCGACCTCCTCCACTCCTCAGCAATAGCCAACCCCAATCTGAGACCGCCTCCTGATGAGTGGAATTTATATATAATTTTTAGTAGTCTTTTATGTAATAAAATTGCGAGTTCTCATGTATTTATTTGAAATTTATCTTATTTCTACTCAATATTATTTATTTGTTTGTTTTTGTAGGAATGAGATGGATAAGTGCAAAAGGTGGGCATTTTTTTGTGAAATCATGGAAGAAAATAAGAATGAAGATTTCAAAATTCAACCACCCAAATATACGTTTTTACGAATTGGCCCATGGAAGAATCAATAAAAAATATTTTTGTCAAGTAGGGGGTGAAATGAAATTTTGTAATTAAAAAAATAAAGAAAGAGTACGGATGGAATTAGTTCTGAATTGGAGTTAGTTGGTTAATTAATTAAAGGATTAATCTTAATCTTAGTATTATAATTAGTTAATTAACTAAACTAACCTAATTCTTATTTAATAACCCTACCCTAATCCTATATAAGAAAAGGAAGCAGCAGAAAGAAAAAAGGGGCATCTGTGTTGGCGGCTACGCTTTGGTGGTAGGTGGGCGGCTCTAGGTTGGAGGCACGCAAAACGAAGAGGCCAAGGATTATAAAAAAAGAAACAGAAAAGAAAAGGTTGGGTTGCTGCTGCACATACAAGAGAAAAAAATAGAGAAAAAGAGATAAAGAAGAAGAAGGCGCGGATTTCGAGGCTTGGATTCTCGGCAAAAACGAGGTTTTCTTCTTCTCTTCAAATTTTTATTATGCAATCTAAGAACATGTTTGTTAGTTGCAAAATTATTATGAACTAAAGTTATTTTTTTAGGGCTTTGATGTAGCCTAGTTTTGATAACACAATTCTTATTTCATATTATTTTTCAATTTATCCATGTTGTGTGTTTAATTTTTGTTCTTAATGCTTACAATTGTTTAGCCAGCTATTGTATGATTTATTAGATCATGGAGAGACCCAACTGGTAATTTGTAATTTCGAATTAATAAAATTAGACACCATTACAGGAGCGAATCGTTGTTATTGTAACCGTTAAGAAATCGGTAGATCTTAATGAATTTTCAATTAGTAATTTGTGCATGACTATGAAAAATAATTAGTTGAGAATATTTTTGATATTTCTTGAGAGAGAATATTGAATAATTTGGGGGTTTTGGTGTACGACTTGGAAAAATAATATTTTTATTCACATGGAGTTATAAATTGTGTGGCATTAACTAGGTGAAATCGAAAGCCCTAGAATTTTTTTGCCATTAACAAATCACAAAAAAAATCAGATTTTTATTTTCTTTTGTTAGTTTAGATCTTTAGATTAATTTAGTTGCTATTTTTTATCATCTTTTCGGTTTTCTAAATAGTAGTTCATCTAGTCAATTTTGGTACTCAAAAAAATAATTAGTCCTTGTGAGTTCGACACTCTTTTTACTTAAACTATACTACTTGTTGCAATTTTGTACACTTGCAAAATAATCACATCACCCTCCACTGTCACCTGTCTCCTTCTGTCGTGTGGTTTTCAACTTGATTCGAACTTTTGATTTCCTTCTAATTTCAATTAGTTTCTATTGCTTGTATGTAGTATGCCTTAAATCATTTAAATAGTATTTTTATTTTATAATTTCATAATTCTTTTGAAGAAAAAGATGTATTCCGTTTTTTTATTTGGGGCAAAAATTGGAGAAAATGTTGAAGATTTGAAGGAAAAGTGAACTTTGCAAGTTGCAACAGCTATGTATTATTTTTCCTTAACTTTGTTATTTTAATTTTGTATAGTTTATTTAATATTTGAAACATACCTCCTAGAAAGTACGATTTCGGACATGAAAAAATAAGAAAAAAGACACAGAAAATTGAAATCTCAAAATGGTGCAATGGACAAGTTTCTTAAAAATACTATACAAACTAATTTGGCTAGTCAAAGTGATGAACCTCAAGCTTTGGTTGATGAGGAACATAGAAATGAATCAATTGATGGGGAAGTTGAACATGTAGTGAACGAGGAGAATGGTGATGGAGTTGAAAATTTGGTAAATGAAGAAGCTAATCAACTTAATAAATTGGTAAATGAAATTGAACATAATGAAGATTTAGACAAAGAAGATTGACCTATAAATTATGATCCAAGAAAAAAAATTCCAATCAATATTTTAGTGACTTATTAGTATTATAAAAAGGTCTAATTTGAGTTAATGATATCAAATTTTCTCTAAATGATTCCAATAGATATTTCTTTTGCTCATACTATATTAGACATTTACAAAATAGTGAGACAAAATAAAATTTGGTTGGTGTATTCAAATTCCTTAGACAAAGTTTTTTTTGCTTTTGTTGTAAATTGTTTACGCGTCAATCAAACGTCTCTCATTTAGTTTCCGAATGATATAATGATTGAAAAAATTTTGGACAAAGACTTAAGAAACATGAAACTAGTAGTGGTCGTGTTTCTTGTTAAAGTAAATGGCTTGAATTGAAAGTTAGACTGGAAAAGAATCAAACAATTGATAAAAGTGTGTCAGAAGTGATTAATAAAGAGAGGATGCATTGGAGGCAAGTATTAGTGAGGATAAATTTCCTTGTGAATACTCGTGCTAAAAAAAATATGAGATTTCGTGGACACATTGAAAAACTTTATCAAAGAATTAATGAGAACTTCTTAAGTTTTACTGAAATGATCGATGAGTTTGATCCAGTAATGCAAGAACATCTTAGGCGCATCGATAAAAGTGAAATCCATTATCATTAGTTTAGTCCTAAAGTTCAAAATTAATTGATTCAAATAATGGCGAATGAGATTAAAAGTATAATTTTGAAGAAAATTAAGAAAACGATGTATTTTTCAATTATTCTTGATTGTACTCCGGATATATATCATGAAGAACAAATGTCACTTAGTTGTATGATGTGTGGATGCTTCTTCAAATCCAATCAAAGTATAAGAGTTTTTCTTAGGATTTAGAAAGTGCATGATACATCATGTCTTCGACTATTTAAGGAGCATGAAAGTGAATTAGGGACTCATCAACTTAATATTGATGATAGAGGACAAGGATATGACAATGGATCAAATATGAAAGGAACACATAAAGGTGTACAAAAAGATTACTTGAAACAAATTTTAGATCCTTTTACACTCCATGCAGTTGTCATAGTTTTAATCTTGCTTTTTGTGATTTGGCTAACTCTTGTGCTAAAGCTATTTCTTTTTTTTGGAATTATACAACTCATATATTATTTGTTTTCGGCTTCTATAAAGCATTGAAAATTTTTCAAAGATTATGTGAATGGCCTAACACTTAAACCATTGTCACAAACATGTTAAGAGAATTGTATTAAAAGTGTTAAGGCTATATCAACATTTACAAATAGATGTTTTAATTAATGTAGCTAATTCTAATGATAATCCTAAAGTAATCAATGAAGTTGCATCATAGCAAAAAATGAAATGGAGAATTCTGAATTTTTAATTGGCATTATTATTTGACACAATTTATTATTTGCAAACAACTCTGTGAGCAAAAATTTTCAAAGTAAAGATATGAATATTGATGTCACAATACATTAATTAAAAAGACTCATTTCATTTTTTGAATATATAGAGAAACTGGCTTTGATGAAGCAATGGTTGAAGCTAAAGAAATATCACATGAAATGGGCATTAAGGCAATATTATATGAAAAATGGTAAGTTAAAAGAAAAAAAAAACAATTTGATGAACTCCTAGTGAAGAAGTGATAAAATCACCTGAAGAATCCTTTGTAGTTAATTATTTATTATCTATTGTGGATCAAGATCTTTCTTCTCTAAGGAGTAGGTTTAAACAATTTAAAACATATGAAAAGATGATTGGATTTTTGTTTGATTTGAAGAAGTTAAATTCTACAAGTTATAGTAGTTTGAAGAATGATTGTCTGTATCTTGAAAACTTTTTCGAAATAAGGCGATGTCTCAGATGTTGATGGAAGAAACTTGTTTTCAGAGTTGAAAATTTTAAAGAAAGCCTTGTAGATGAAACAAAAAAGTCAATTGAAGTGCTAAGTTTTATGAAAGAAAGAAATGACAATGTTGGTTTTTCTAATGCGTAGATAGCCTGTAGAATTTTGCTAACTATATCAATTACAGTTGCATTTGCATAAAGAAACTTTGCAAAATTGAAGTTGATCAAAACTTATCTTCGGTCAACCATGTCACAAGAAATGTTGAATAGATTAGCCATATTATCAACTGAACATGATCTAATAGGAAAGCTTGACTATCAAAGCATAACCAATTATTTTGCTTCTAAACATGTGATTAGAGTCATGTTTAAGTGATATTTTTTATGTTTTATTTTGTAGGCCAATTTTGTATGGAAACGATGAGCTTGCTTTGGAGAACATGGATTGTGTATGTGATGTTAAATATTTAAATATAGCAAGACTTTTGAAAATAGTTGAGATTGCTTATTTCGTTTTTGTGGTTAGTTTGTCCAAGTTTTTTTTTGCCATGAGGCATTTCATGTAAAATGTGTACGTTATCAATTTAAAAACTTTTGGAAACACATATGTAAGTTTGTTTCCATTTAAATAGTTTGTTCTCCAATGCTCCATGATTGTTTGCATTTAAATATATGTAAGTTTTTTTGCATTTAAATAATTGTCATTTCTATTTCGTCAACATACAAAAAACCTTATTTGAGAACTTGCTTAGGGGCCCCTGAAACATAAGTGTGTTGATGTTTAAAGACTTCTTTTGCGTGTTCCATGTTTGAATCTTGTCTATAGCATGGCATTGGTCGGTTAGAGAAAGACCATTGACCCAATAGATGTGAATTATTTTCCGTACTGACACACTTTCTGAAAATATTGACCAAACTGACCAACGTTCGAAAATATTTAACCAACTGACCCAGTTTTGGACATGTTGGCATAAAATGTCATTGGCAATAACGACATCTCGGTATTTTGATGTCGTTGTTGCCAATAGCAACACCTGTAAAAAATAAAAAAAATGTTGCTGCTATTGGGAGTAACGGTATCAATATATCTCACATTCGCTTAGCAACTCTATGACTTGAGGAAGCAATTGCAAGAAAAAATATTTTATAACTGATGTCATTATTCTTAATAACGGCATCGGTATAATCAAAAACAAAAATTCTCTCTTTCCGTTCTTCTTCTACTTTTCTTCAATAATGTAGAGAGAGAGAGAAAGAGAGAGAGATGGTCATAAATGAAGTCGTTATTATGGATTAACGGCATCAGTTATAAAATATTTTTTTGCAATTTTTTTTCAAGTTATAGAGTTGCTAAGCGAATGCGAGATATATTGATATCGTTGCTCTCAATAGTGACAACAAATATATTTTTTTACAGGTGCCGCCAAGGCCGGCCCTGGCCCAGGGCCAATAGAGCGACCGCCCAGGGCCCACTTTAGGGGAGGGGCCCAAATTTTTTTAAATATAATAAATTAATGGTCTTATAATTAATATAATGAATTAATGGGTTTGTAATTAATTTTTAGTAGAGGGCCCAATTTAGTAATGTCTCTCTCTCTTTCAGTGTCACTTCAATTTCTTCATTTTTTTTGTCCAACCTCTTCATCTTCTTCAAATTCTCTCTCTCTTTCTCTCACTCACTCTCTCTCTCCCCTTTCGGCATCTTCAGATCTTCTTCAAATTGTCAGTTGAGAATTTTCGTTTATTTCTTTTACAGAGATTTTTTTCTTAGCAGGAGTTGTAGTTGAAGTTGTAGTCATAGTTACTCGGGTATGAGAGGCGTAGTTGGAGTTGTCGGTCTTCTTAGCAGGACTGCAGGAGTTGTTGGTCTTCTTAGCACTACTCTGGTAATTCAGCCCTCTCATGTTGTTTTTTTAATTAATAGAATTGAGAATCTCTTTTGTGGGTTTAGGAGGTACTGAGGTTGAAATCACTCCAACAATAGTATTGTTGAGTGATTTTTTTATTTGGCAAGCTTAGTGACCAACTGAAATTTGAAGCTTATTTATATGATAAGCTTGAATCCTGGGGCCCTGGCCTTATATTTTAGTTGATTTTTTTTTGGCAGGTGTAAGAGCTGCTGTCAGTATCCTTAATGAAAAATATATAGTATTTGGTGTCATAAAGCAAAATAAAGGTAATCTTTATTTTTCTGGCTATTGTTTTTATATTCCCCGCCGATATATTATAATTTATTAATATATATAAAAAATATATGCATGTTTATAAAGAGCCAAATTATTTTTTCGCCCAGGGCCTCAAATACCTGAGGACCGGCCCTGGGTGCCGCTTTTGACAACGGCATTAAAATAACAGATGTCATTATTACCAATAGTGTTTTATGCTGGCGTGTCCAAAATTGAATCAGTTCGGTAAATATTTTTAGAAGTGGGTTAGTTGGTCAATATTTTAAAAAAGTGAGTCAGTGCAGAATAAATTTCAATAGATGCAGGTTGCAGGAGAATCCCATACCGTACCATACCATTACCATACCAAAAAATACCGAAACTTGGTAATACCGTACCAAATTTTCGGTATTGTACCATACCAATTTTTTATGGGACGGTACTGGTACAAAATGTTTATACCATTGGTATACCGTACCGTACCGAATATATTTAATATACATTTAATCTAATATTTTTATTTTAAAACCCAGGCCCAGAAAAGTTTTAGGCCCAGCCCAGTCTTTCTCTCATTTTTTTTCTACTCTAGTCGGCTACTCTTCTCCAAACTCTTCATTGTGAATTCAATCAGATATCAAATTTTAGTAATTACCCAATCACCGACGTACCGAACAGATCTTCCTCTTCCCTTTTTTTAGTTTTTTTTTTGCTTTGAACCTAATGCTCACGCACGACGTCCGACGCACCGACTGATCGCTCGACTGAACGACTGATCGCTCCTCGTTCACTTTTTGGTATTGATTTTGATTTTGATTTTGATCGTCCCCTTTTTTAGTCAATTTTTGTTCTAGTTTCTTATCAGTATCCATGTTTTAATTTGTAACCACATATGTTTTGGAATGAATTGAGGTCATAAGGTAACCCAGGAATTACAAATTATATTTCAATTTTAAAGGAACTAAGGTTACCATTCAATGAGAAGACCCGTGGGAGAGTCGAGAGACTAGTCTATTTGACCTTCAATAGAAATCAATATTTGGTAGTTAATGCAAGTCTGTTAGTAGCTATATTCATTAATGAAAGTATTCAATGACATTCTCCCAGTTCTCGGTGACAGCAAGAAGGGACCAACAACAAAACTAGATTGAACATACCTAGGGTTCTTGATGTCCGGTACTACCACGGTACTACCATTACCATACCGATATTTCGGTATTACCGAACTCGGTAGTACCAAAATATTGGTACGGTAATGGTAAAAAAATTTGTATACAAAGTACTCCGGTACGGTGGACGGTAAAGTAATTTTTGTACGGTGGTAGACCACCCCTAAGTTGCACTGCATATGAAATAGTAATCATAAAATTGTATGAGATTTAGGTCATAATACTAATATCTGTTTAATATTCTAATACAATAAACTATAATGGAACCTTTCGATGAGCGGTTGCCAAGTGCTACCTCGAGAGAATGGATAATTTTTGAACAATCTGATATAACACAATATTATATATTATTAGAGGTTTCTATAATTTACTATGCTAGTAATATACACATGCAATGTACGTATTAATTCTTTAATTCTTTAAAAAAATTAATGTAAAATTTTTGATTTACACGTGCGATGCATGTCTTAATAAATATGATTATATATTTTTAAACTAAATGAGAAGACTATAATGGAAGAGTTGGAGTTGCACGTGCATTGCATGTAAGGAGATAGATTTACAACTCCAACTCTTCCATTATAATAGTACTAGTATTTTTCACGTGCGATGCACATTTTGATAAGAATTTGAGGATTTTCACGTACGATATACGTATTAAGAAATAGTTTTTGAGTTGGACGTGCGTTGCAATTAATTGGAAAAAAATATTTTGAAAAAAAAAAGTTACAATTTGTACGTGCAATGCATGTGTTTATAAGTAGAATTTGACTTGTACGTGCAACATATGTGTATGTTTAGTGTTAAAAAAATATTATAAAATTATTTTGCACATGCGTTGCACGTTTTAAATAGGTGAATTTTTTTTTTTGTTTGTTTTGATTGTAATTAATGGGAGAGTTGGAGTTGCACGTGCAACGCACGGATTTGTATGTGGACAAATGACAACCTCTCCCATTATAATATTACTACTATTTTTCACGTGCGATGCACGTTTTGATAAGAATTGGAGGATTTTCACATGCGATGTATGTGTTCAAAAATAGTTTTGGAGTTGGACATGCGTTGAATGTAATTGGGAAAAAAATATTTTGAAGGAAAAGTTACAATTTGTACGTGCAATACACATGTTTATAAGTAGAATTTGAGTTGTACGTGTAACACATGTATGTTTAGTGTTAAAAAAATATTACAAAACTATTTTGCACGTGTGTTGCACGTATTAAATAGGTCGTTTTTTTTTGTTTGTTTTTGTTGTAATTAATGGGAGAGTTAGAGTTGCACGTGCAACGCACGGGTCTGTATGTTGACAAATGACAACCCCAACTCTCCCATTATAATATTAGAGATTAAAGATAAAGATTATATATTATATTATAGATAGACTAGATTTGCCCGTGGGCACGTGCCTACAGCACGTCTTCAAAACGATACAACATATGTGATATGGCTAAAAAAGGGGTTAAATCGAAACCGTCCAAATCAGGTACGAATCTTAAAGCTTAGGGGTAAAATGGTAATTTCATCTACAAACGGGTCCGAAGTGGGAAATGTGCCTTTTTTCCAATAGGCCCAATGACCCATAAACAGATCCTGCTTACTGGGTGCGGGTTCCAACCCGCAAAAAACCCAGTCCAGCGGGATAGAATTAGGGTTTATGGTTGTCCTCAATCAATGGTCCTGATCACTTCTATCCATCCACTGGGAAGTAGGGATTTGATCTTATTTCGAATCTGGTCCCTAAGGTAGCTATAAATACCCCCCATCCCCCACTGTTACCAGGTAATCAATCTTTTGCCAATCAAAGCTCTTTCATAATCTTTCTGATTGCTGACTTGAGCGTCGGAGGGTGCGTCGCCGCGATTAGCCCCGGTGTCTCGTACTTTTTGTAGGTCAGCGGCGGGAGATCACGGTCAAATTGTAGTACCCATTATTTTTAAATATTATTTTTAAATGTTTATAATGGATTAAAATGATTTTTGGAGATTTAATAAATATTTTCTGGAAATTTATCTTTTTACACGTGCGAAACACGTGCAAATAGTTTCTTGAGAAGTTCAAAAGCCAAAATTATTTTATAGAAAATCATTATTTATTATTTGGGATTTATTTATAATTTTTCAAGATTTTTCTGAAATTAATTGGATCTATTTGCAAATATTGAGAAAAAGAATGACTTTTTTACAAATTTGTCATTTTGAGGGGTGAAAGTGCAAAAAATTATTTTTCTGGACTTTTCAACAGTGCCGTCTATAGATAAGGGGTTTATTTTGCTTTTAAATCTCAATTTAAATGATTTTGTCTAGTTTCCAAATATATGGTTCTATTTATGTAAAGTTATATTTTCAAAGGGGTATTTTGTAAAAGTGTTTGGAAACCCTAAAACTTCTTTTCCGGGTATTTAAAAGAGGTGCGCAGCCGTCATTCGCTGCACAACATAAAACCTTGTTATTTTTCTTGGAGAATTTGGGAGAAGATTTTGGATCTCGCGAAGGAGATGATTCTTATCAAGGTTTCTTCATTCTAAGGTAAGTGATATAAATTGTTTTGCTATATTTTGTGTAGGTGGATGATTGTTGTTTTCTTTTACTTTGCGAATGTTGTATGTGAATGACATGTTTGTTTTCTTCGATTTGTGTAAGTTGTATGCAAACAATAAGAATGTTTGAATATTCTTGGATGTGGAATTTTATTGCTAGGAAAGCAGGTTAGGGTTTGGATATGATTATACATATTATGGATTGGATGGAAAAATTGGATCTTATGAAACCCTAGTGGTATGTGATTACAAATTTGATTATGGTTATGAGTTGTGGTAGAAATTCAGATTTTGAGAAAAATTGGATGGAAGAGTTATGAATCAAGAGATCTTGACATGAAAATTGGAAATTGAGAATTTAATTGAGATTGAGGAAATGCACCCAAATTGGGATTTGTATTGAGTTATGATAATCAGATGGTTTGGATCTAAATACGAACTATTTTAGCGATCAGTAAATTATTTTAAGAAAACTCTATTTTGATTCTATGCACAAATTTGTGTTTTAATTGAAAGAAATCAACAAAAACTCCATTTTTATGATTTCAAGTAGTTTGATTTAGTTTTGTGGACTATTATAAGTCCTACTAGTTATGTTTGATCATATAAGAAATGTGTTTTTTGTAGAAATCGTTTTCATGAAGTAAAACTACATATCGGTTGAATTGTGCACAACCAAAACTATACAGTCTGTAGGCTGACAGTCGACTGGCACGACCTTTCAGTCGACTGATACGACCCGGCTGCTATGTTCTTTAGTTGTATTGAAATTTCTCTCTCGTAAGTCGACTTATGACTTTTACAAGTCTACTTATAACACTTAGAATATTTTCTTAAAGATTACTGGAATTTCTCTCTGGTAAGTCGACTTATGACTTTTACAAGTCGACTTATAAGACTTAGAATATTTTCTTAAAGATTACTGGAATTTCTCTCTGGTAAGTCAACCTATGACTTTTATAAGTCGACTTATAACACTTAGAATATTTTCTTAAAGATTACTAGAATTTCTCTCTGGTAAGTCGACCTATGACTTTTATAAGTCGACTTATAACACTTAGCTTATTTTCTTAAAACCATGGAATTTTCTTTCTGGGCCATTGACTTATGCTTTCTATAGTCGACTGATACTGATGTATCTTTATACCTTTGAATGTCCTTTCAAATAATTCGTTCTCTAAATGTTTTACTCTATAACTTACTATTCTATACTATATGTTCTATTGAACATATGTTTTCAAGATGTTAAGTTGAGCAATTTATGTTGGAAGTTCGGTTTGGATATTTGAGCTGAGTCTCTAGAAGGTGTGTGTGACCCTAGTATACCGGCGGATGAGTTATTTATGTTTGGGCCTGTTGAGGCATTTTAATTGTTCAGATGTTTGAGTTAAGTCCGGTAGGGTACACCAAATCTAGGAGATTCGTTAAGTAATTAAATAACCTAAATGATAAGAACAGGCATCAGTGGTGATATAATGAACGGGAACATGAGTTATGGACCTCAGTATGGCTTACGGTGTGAGATAATCCCCGGAATTATCCAGGTGTGAGTGAAATAGTCTCCGAAATTACCTGTGGTGTGGGATTGATCTCCGGAATTATCGGGGTCGAGGCGATGCACATGTGGTATTTGTGTGATGAGGTGCCATTGCTTGCGGTGTGGGGTATTCTCGAAGATTCCTAGGTGTGAGTGAAACAGTCTCCGGAATTATCTGTGGATAGAGTTTGACCTCCGAAATTATCTGGGCATGGGCTAATACTCACAGTTTATCTTTATCTCGTACTAGTCATCGTGTTAGGATTAGTTACATATTGGGGATTAAACCCTATAATGTGGAGACGTTAAGGGCTTGCACCGGACCTATGTAGAGTGGGATGCATAGACTCCGACAAGTACGCATTAGAGAGTCAGCATATAGAATTGTGTTTTCTTGATTGGTTTTACGCATATGTTTTCCTGTTTTCTACACTTGACACTTAGTTTAGTTCCACTTGATGTTTACATGTTTCCTTGCTATGTCATATTTTATGTATTCTTGTTTATTACATGTTGTTTATGAATCCATGCTTAATGTTTATTTATGTTGTTTGTTTTTATGTCACTCACACCTTTATAGCTGACCCCTTTAGTTTTGGGGGTTAGGGATCATCTCTAGCCTCATGTTTACAGGTTGTTGTTGATTGGAGCTTGGGATTTGGATGATTGAGTTCAGTTGATTTAGTGACATTTGTAAAATGGAAAGAAAGTGTTGTAAAGAAAAGAGAATTATGATTTGAGATGTATTGTATTCTGCTGTGCTATGTAAACGATTATTGTAATGAAAGTTGAAAAATTTTATTGGTATTTGATTGTGTTTAATATTACATTGAAGTTGATGCTGGGAATTGTGCCACGTATTTTCTAAGATATTATATTAGAAATTCGAGGCGCTACACAAACTCCGGCGGAAAGGTGTTCAGGTTTGACTATTCGACATCCCAAGAATCCACAAATCTATCTGTTTGTCCCCACACCGATTTCAGCGGCAACAGATTGGCGCCGTCTGTGGGAAACAACGAATAGCAATCCACCCTCTTCCATTGGTTAAGATCACCTCCAGCCATGCCTCCAAGGAAACTGAGATCTAGAGGGTCCAACCGTGGACCCACTCCTCCCTAACCGCAACAGGAGGCTCCCCTCCAACCTATCCAACCTCAGGGACAGCTCCCTCCTCAACCCGATCAGCCGTTGTAGCAGTTACAGCCACCTCTCCAAAATCTTCAACACCAGCAGGCTCCACTCGGGCCCCAGAACGCTGGTATAGGGACCTCTCGTCCTCTCCCTCAGAAGCAACCTCTTCACCGCGACAATATCTCTGTACATAACCCTTCAACCGACTCCATGGCATCCTATAACCCCCGGCCCTCAGAAGACCTCTACAACGTCCTCATCAACTGGCAGAAAGAAGAGGACCTTCGCCGCTGTTTGGATGAAAGGCGGGCCCATGAGGGAGTCTCCCACTCAGAACGTCCGAATGCGCGATCTCCTCGCCGTCCGACCACAGGAGGTCCCCTCTCCATAGGAGGCGGAGGGGGTCCCCGGAGTACCGTCGAAGAAGGCCTCATTCTCCCGCTGGTCGGCAGTCTCAGAGGGATGAGAACGAACCTATCACACGTGCCGAATTCCAACAGTTCCAGGCTATAATCTTGCAGGCCCTCAACCTCCCCCCAAACAACAACAATAATGCTCAGAGGATCCCCACTCATCCGCCAGTTCAAAGCCCTCGTCCTCGGTCTCTAAGTCCTCGTCATTCTTCGAGCTACCATCGTCGTAGCCCACGCTCCCTTTTGTACGAAGATGAGTCCAGAGGCTCACTGGGATACCGTCGAAGGGATGATGCAGTCTGTCGCCATCTCCACGAGATGGAGAGGTGCCTCGGTCAACTAGACAGGGAAGAGGAGCTAAGAGGGAGGGAGGACCCTCTGCCCAAGCAGACCTCCGTTCTCCCCAACCATCATGGAGGCTCCCGTTCCAGCAAACTTCAAGCCACCGCAGTTCGAGACATATACGGGGGAGTCAAACCCCGTGGATCACATCGAGAGTTTCAAAACTCTCATGATGATCCACCAGGCTTCCGATGCTCTACTGTGCAAGACCTTCCCAGCTACTCTCAAAGGTCCTGCTTGGGAATGGTACTCTCGTATCGCCCCATCCTCCATCTTCTCTTTTGAAGAACTTGAGACCCTCTTCGTCACCCACTTCGTGAGCAGCTGCCGAACCGAGAAGACTGGTATTTCACTACTCTTCCTCAATCAGAAGAAGGGTGAGAAACTGAGAGATTATGTCAAGCGGTTTACCGCGAAAGCTAGGTCCATTGCCTCCCTCGGCCAATCGGTTGCTGCAGCTGCCTTCCAGTCCAATATCCTCAATTCGAGCCTCCGTTCCTCCCTAGCCAAAAAGCCCCTGCGGGACTTCTCCGACTTTCTTCTCAGAAGTGAGAAGTACATCCAAGCTGAGGAAGCTGAACATCGCTCCACATTTGAGGGGTCTTCCTCAGGAAGCAAGAGAAAGGAAGCCCGCCTCCCAGATGGACAATGGGGGTCAGCACCGGCCGCCTCCCAGATTTGAGAAGTTTACCCCTCTCAACACCAGTGTTTCAACTATTCTCATGGAGGTTAAGAAAGAAGGAGTCTTGCCTCCTGCCCCGAAGATGAATACCCCCGGGAAGAAGAGGGACAAGGAGAAGTGGTGCCGATATCATCGAGACCACGGCCACGACACCAACGACTGTTGGGCTCTGAAGAACGAAATCGAAGCCCTCATTCAGAGGGGGCAGCTGTCCAAGTTTGTAAGAAAGGAGCGAATTGATCTTCCTCCACCCCCCAGGGGGGCTAACAAGCATTCTGAGAGGCACGACGAGACTCCCTAGTTTGAAGAAGAACGGTTCTTGCACCTCATCTATGGAGGACCGATGGGAGGAACCTCCAACTCTTCTCGAAAGGCTTTCATCAGGGAAGTCAACTCGGTGCACAGCATACCCCCTCCCAAAGGTCTCAGAGTCCCGGTTACTTTCTCGGATGAAGATCTAGAGGGTGTCCGAACCCTTCACTGTGATGCCCGGGTGATTAACCTCTACATGGCTAATTTCAAAGTGGAGAGGATTCTGGTGGATAATGGCAGTTCTGTCAACATCCTCTTCCTGGCGGCCTTCCGAGGACTCAAGTTATCACGGGACAGGCTGAAGCCTGCCGGCTATACACTCCATGGGTTCACGGAAGTGCCAGTGACTACGAAGGGGTGATAACCCTCGACGTAACAGCTAGCAAAACTCCTACTACCCAGACGGAGCCAATGGACTTCATGGTGGTCGACGTCCCAGCCGCTTACAATGTGATTCTAGGCCGACCTGGCCTGGCCGCTTTAGAAGCCGTCCCGCCAGCTTATCATCTGAAAATGAAGTTTCCCACCAAGGCGGGTGTAGGGGAAGTAAGGCAAAGTCAGGAGATGGCCTACAAATGCTACATGACCTCGATCGGGGGAACCGTCCTTTCCCTCGAGACTCTTGAAATTTCCTAGGGGAACACCCAGCCTATGTCAAAACTGGTAGACGAGCTGGAGGAAGTGCTCTTTTCAGAGCAAGATCCAAACCGCAAATTCTTCATCAGCAAGACCCTCCCCTCTGCCCTCTGTTCCGACATAGTCCAGTGTATCAAGAAGAACCATGACCTCTTTGCATGGACTGCTGCTGACATGCCAGGGATTTCTGAAGACCTCCTCGTCCACCACCTAAGTGTTTCTCCGGGGGTCCAAACCGGTCCAGCAGAAGAGGTGCAAGTTCGCCCCTAAGTGCCAGCAGGCCATAAATGAAGAAGTCAACTATCCCGAGTGGCTCTCTAATGTTGTTATGGTCAAGAAGGCCAATGGAAGCTGGAGGATTTGCATTGACTTCACTAACTGACAAGGCATGCTCCAAGGATCCTTTCCCTCTCCCCAGCATCGACACCTTGATCGACGCTACTTCGGGCCATGAGCTGTTGAGCTTCATGGACGCCTTCTCCGAATACAACCAAATCAGAATGTTCCCCCCGGATATCCCGAAGACTTCCTTCGTCACAGATCAAGGCCTCTACTGTTATAGGGTGATCACCTTCGGGCTGAAAAATGCTGGTGCAACCTACCAACGCCTCGCCAACAAGGTCTTTAAGAATCAAATCGGGCAGAAAATGGAGGTATATGTTGATGATATGCTAGTGAAAAGCATCCAGGGTTCTGACCATATCACCGACCTCCAAGAAACCTTCGACGTATTGAGGAAGCATAACATGAGACTGAACCCGAATAAGTGTGCATTCGGGGTCTCATTTGGTAAGTTCCTAGGCTTCATGGTCAGTCAGAGGGGGATTGAGGCCAATCCCGAGAAGATAAAAGCCATACTGGATATGGCTCCTCCTACAAATATGAAAGAAGTGCAGAAGCTTACAGGACGCCTCGCCGCTATAGGGCGCTTCCTTTCCAAGTCAGGGGAGAAGTGCCTCCCCTTCTTCAAAGCCCTCAGGGGGGCTAAGGGCTTCAAATGGGGCCAGCAACAGCAAGAGTCATTCGACCAGCTCAAAGCTTACTTGGTCAACCCCCCACACCTCAGCAAGCCTACTCCCGGGGAGACCTTCTACCTCTACCTCGTTGCCTCCGAGCAAACCCTCAGTGCTGTCCTAGTGAGGGAAGAAGACAAGGCTCAGAAGCCAATCTATTATGTGAGCAAGGTCCACAGAGATGCCTAGCTCCGCTATCCGAGATTGGAAAAGATAGAATACGCTTTGGTTACGGCAGCCAGGAAGCTTCTCCCCTATTTTCAATCCCACTCGGTGGTCGTCCTTACGGACCAGCAGCTTAAACAAGTCCTGCACAAGCCCGAGACCTCTGGGCATCTGATGAAGTGGTCGATCGAGCTAAGTCAACATGACATGTCCTGTAAGCCTCGGACTGCAATCAAGGATCAAGTCTTAGCTGAATTTATAGTAGAAAGCACCATCCCGGAGGTGAGTCAAGCGGCCAATGGGCCGCCTATCTGGACAGTATATGTAGACGGGCCTTCTTGTGCCGAAGGGAGCGGAGCCGGAGTCATTCTGGCAGGCCCAGATGACTTAGTTCTCCAATACTCCCTCCGCATTAACTTTAAAGCTTGCAACAACGAAGCCGAGTATGAAGCCCTAATAGCAGGCCTGGGCATGGCTCACAAGGCAGGAGCGCAACGTGTCTGAATATTCAGTGACTCACCGCTGGTGGTTAATCAAGTCTTAGGAGACTACGAGGCACGAGACGACTGAATGGTTAAGTACCTAGCCAAAGTTTAAAGTCTCATGGCTTCGTTCGAAGAGGCACAAATCCAGCGGATCCCTAGAGAAGAGAACTCCCAAGCAGATGCCCTCTCGAAATTGGCCTCCTCCTCCCTCCATGGTCTCGAGCATACCGTTCTAATCAAAGTACTCCTAAAACCAAGCATAGAAGAAGAAGCCCCCGACTCGATGGAGTCGCTGTCCGTCCAACTCCGAGACAACTGGATGAAGCCTTTGATAGAGTTCCTTAGGGATGGGACCCTTCCCCAAGATCCTAAAGAAGCTCGCCGGATCCGAACGAGAGCGGAGTGGTACACACTTGTTGAAGGAGTCTTGTACAAACGCTCCTATACCCAAGTAGATGGCAGATCCTACATGAGATGCCTCTCCCCGGAAGAAGCCTCGTATGCCCTGCAAGAACTCCACGAAGGCATAGGCGAAGCCCACTCGGGATCAAGGTCCCTCGCTAGAAAAGTTTTGAACTGTGGGTACTTTTGGCCTACCCTACTTCAGGATGCCGAGCAACATGTTCAGCAATGCAGCCCTTGTCAGTAGTTTTCCAACATCTGCCGCCTATCCCAAGCACAACTCACATCTCTCTCGAGTCCAATTCCCTTTGCCATGTGGGGGATGGACTTGCTAGGTCCGTTCCCACCAGTGCCAGGCCAGCTCAAGTTCCTAGTTGTGGCAATCGACTATTTCTCTAAGTGGATCGAGGTCGAACCACTGGCCACTATTACCGAGAGCAAATTGCTGCAATTCTTCTGGAAAAATGTAATCTGTAGGTTTGGTGTACCTCGGGTCCTAATAACGGATAACGGAACACATTTTACAGGGGCAGCATTCCATTCTTTATGTGAAGACCTCGGCATTCAGCAACGCTTCTCCTCCGTCTCCCGTCCTCAGTCCAATGGTCAAGTAGAGAACACCAACAGGAAGATCCTCTCTTGAATTAAGAAGAGAGTAGATAAGTTGGACAAAGGCTTATGGGCGGAACAACTTCCTAACATATTGTGGAATTACTGCACTACGAAACGGACCCCCACAGGAAAGTCGCCCTTTAATCTCACCTATGGGTCCGAGGCCGTAATTCCCTTAGAAGTTGGTTTGCCATCCCTTCGCCTTGTTGCCTATGATGAAGAGCAGAACGCCAAAGAGCTCCGAGCAAACTTGGACCTGATCGATGAGCTCCGCGAAAGAGCTTCAATTCGCCAGCAAAATTACTGGAGAAGAATTGAGCAGGCCTACAACAAAAGGGTCCGTCCTACAGATCTGAAGGAAGGGGACTTAGTCCTCAGAAAGTTAGCCATCTCATTCCCCAGTCAGAAGAGCAAGCTAGCTCTGAATTAGGAAGGACCGTACAAGGTTTCCAAGGTAGTTCGGCCAGGAACGTATCGTCTTGAAGACCTTGAGGGCAGAGAGATACCGAGAACTTAGAATGCCGACCACTTACTGAAGTACCAGGAGGGTGTTTGAACACCTCTCCGAGTACCATCAAGTGTTGGGCCTTTCCTATCTTCTTTTTATTTGTTTCTTTAACTTCCTGTTGTAATAGCGGTCTGCAACTTCGAGGCGACCGACTAGTAACTATTAATAAAGAACTTCTTTTGCCTAATAATTCTTTTCTGATCGATCTATCTCTCTGTTTAAGACCCTAATTGTGTTTCAAAAAACAACGTGTTCGGAGTCTAACACTTGGCTCGATTCCGCTTCGCAAGCTTGCTCTTAAGTGAGTTAGAAGTGGTTCGCCATTCGGAACTGCTCTCACAACCATTGAAACTTACTCGAACGACGTGTTCAGAGTCCAAAACTTGGCTAGATTCCGCTTCGCAAGCTTTCTCTTAAGAGAGTTAGAAGTAGTTCGCCATTCGGAACTGCTCCCACAACCGTTGAAACTTACTCAAACGACGCATTCAGAGTCCAAAACTTGGCTCGATTCCGCTTCGCAAGCTTGCTCTTAAGCGAGTTAGAAGTGGTTCGCCATTCGGAACTGCTCCCACAACCGTTGAAACTTACACGAACAACATGTTCGGAGTCCAAAACTTGGCTCGATTCCGCTTCGCAAGCTTGCTCTTAAGCGAGTTAGAAGTGGTTCGCCATTTAGAACTGCTCCCACAACTGTTGAAACTTACTCAAACGACGCGTTCGAAGTCCAAAACTTAGCTCGATTCCACTTCGCAAGCTTGCTCTTAAGCGAGTTCGAAGTGGTTCGTCGTTCGGAACTGCTCCCACAATCGTTGAAACTTTCTCAAACGACGCGTTCGGAGTCAAAAACTTGGCTCGATTCCACTTCGCAAGCTTGCTCTTAAGCGAGTTAGAAGTGGTTCACCATTCGGAACTGCTCCCACAACCATTGAAACTTACTCGAACGACGTGTTTGGAGTCCAAAATTTGGCTCGATTTTGCTTTGCAGGCTCACTCCTAAACGAGTAAGAAGTGACCCGCCCTTCAGAAGTGCTCCTACAACCATAGATGACTAACAAAACACACAAGTCCAAAAGAAGAAACAAGATTCGCTTCTATAAAGTTTGGGGAACAAACCAAATTACATGACTTGTACTTTTCTCTACAACGAATGAGTTAAAAAAACAAAATTACAAGACCGAGTCCTTGTACTTAGACAAGGTGCAAAACTTGGAAAACAAAAAACTACTTCAATGCCTCCTAGGCGCAGGGATGTTCCAGTTTAAAGACACCCAGGGACGGTGGCGCCTAACCTCGGAGCTCGTCCCTAGACCGACAAACTGAGATGTATCTTCTACGCTGCTTCTGACAGTCGCACCAACAGACGCGCTGCTCGATGAAACAGCCACCCCACTTTGGGAGTCACCTGGATTTCGTCGAGCAACGAGCGAGCGAGTCTCAAGCTTGTAAAACGAAATTCCTCACTCGCTCTCTCCACGGGTACACGAAGTGCTTCTGACATTGATCCGTCTCGATTGGGGCTTTAGGCGAGCAAGCTCTGCCTCTAGCTCGACTATTCGTTGCTTCAGAGAGTCGTCCTTCACGGCTATTTTGAAGCGAGGGAGGACAGCGGAGCCTGCGGCACCAGAACTGTCAACAATAATTTGGCGGAGCTGAGTAACCTCGATACTCTTGCCGACCGTAACCCTCTTCAGCTCGTCGACCTCTGCCGTCAAATCGTCGCACTCCGTCGTCAACTTCCCCATCGCTGTTGTTAGTTCTTCTCTCCCCGCCAAAAGCTCATCTTCTACTATCCGCAAGTGGTGAATTTCAGCTAATAGTTCGTCCCTCTCTGTTGTCATCTTCGACAAGGAGTGGCGGAGACACTTAAGCCTCAGGCCGAGATGAAAGGCTGTCGACGAGCCATCATCATCGCCTTTGGGGATCATCTCAGCAAGCCTCCCTTCTAGTCTCCGAATCTCGATGTCTCGGCGGCCTACAATTAGTTGCAGATGATTTCGTTCACTTTCGGCTCTGCGCAGCCCCAACTCAACTTCATAAAGGTGCTATCGGCACCTAGCGAGGCACAACTTCGTCGCCCCTAGGCCGACCTCGGAACGTAACTCCTCCGCTGCATGAGTTGCTTCGACCAGCTGTGTCACCTCCACGAGCTGAAAATTCCAAAGCAAACGACGAGAACACTTAGCAAAAATTAGCGAATTTGGTTAACACAAAGCCGAAACTCCTAAACAAGGCAACGTGTACACAGCAACATTTCGAAAAAAATTTGTGAACACGTAGCCGAACCTTTAGGCAAGGCAACGTGAACACTTAGCTAAATTTAAAGAAAATTGTTGTAAATTCAAGATTCGCAAGCACTTAGTCGAACTCAAAAAGATGGATTTTCATTCATTTCAAAAAAGTGCGGTGGTCAGTCCGCTATTAGGCGATACATCAAAAAGTACAAAAGAAAGAAGAAAAAAGAAGAAGCAGAAGAAGTCAGGGGGCGACCTCTTTCCTAGGGCGACGGGATTGGACGGGGTCGGATTCCCCCGAAGGCGCGACCATCGCTAGCGGAGTCACCTCGGACCCCTGGCATTGACCGATGATCTCGACCTCGGCATCCTCTTCATCATCCCCTACTTCCCGCTCGGACTAGTCATCGAAGCCGTCGACGTGGTCAGGGAAGAGTCACCATCCGGAGCAGTCGACCTCGGGGTACCGCTCCGACACTTGCTCAATGGCGCGAGCGTATGCCATCGCCATATTGGCCGCAAGAAAGCCCTGTGCTTTCTCCATCGTTGCAGCTTCAGCCTCCTTCGCTGCCGCAACCTTGGTAGCCTCCACAGCCTCGGTGATGAACTCAAGAATAGTTACATTTAGGAGCAATAATCTTAGTGCAATTAGACATTTAAATACTCTATATGTGGTATTTTACTCTTCTTTTCTCTTTTCCATAGGAAACAACCAAAAGCAGAAAAACGAAATAGATTCCAGACTAATACAGACTGAGAGGATGATATACAGGGAACTGCAGTGCAACAGTCGACTGGCTCTTCACCAGTCGACCGAACAGAGAGATCGCTGGGGCTCAGCACAGTCGACTTCCCCAACATCAGTCGACTTGACTGAGGAATCATGAAGCCACAGATGTCTCGGCACAGTCGACTTACATCCAACACCAGTCGACTGCATCCAGCGGAGTGAAAGGATAAGATAATTGAAGATTCGCCCTCATCTAAATCCAAATCTATCCGAACCCAGATTCTATGCAACTTCGCCAACAAATCAAAGCTAGAGACAGGGGATTGGCAATAGCACGTGGTTAGCAGATAAGGAAGAAAAGAAGAAAAGAGAAAGAAATAAAATGCCAATCAAATAAGGAAGGAAATAAATAAAAGAAGAGGACTTTTGTGGAAAAAAATGCAAACCCTAATTCTCTTCCCGTATTCTATAAATACCAACCAAGAGGCATTATTCTAAGGAGGACCGAATCATCAAAGCCAGACGGAACTTCTGAATCATGAAATCATCAACCAAGAAGATTATTCTATCAGCATCAGAGAAGAAGGAGATCGAGAAAAATTGAAGCACAAGCCAGTCGACTGAGTGACAGCAGTCGACTTCTCAGAGCAAACATCATCAGTTTATTTCTTCTCTTTCTAGTTCTTTTAATGTTCATCATGTATTCGAAACTATTAGTTAATAAAAGTTTAATTATGTGGAACTAATTTCATAGTTGGGTAGATTGAAACCGTAGTTATGTAATGCTTATATTCTTCTGAGTGCTATCCTGTTACTTATTGATTAAACCTGAGAGTATTGGTATAGATTTATAATAGACAAACTTGTTCAGAAGTTCTAAGAGCAGTCAACTGAGAGTGACAGCAAGTCGACTGCCATACAGAACCTGAGATTATCAAGTTTGCATATTATAAATCTGAATCTGTTATATGAGTATAGAGACGACCCGTATCTCGTGCTCATAACTTGTAACACATGAGTCTTTAGGGGTTCTTGGTTTAATCAACTTGAAGGATCTAGATCTGATACCAATTTCTAAAACTTCGAGTGTTTGTTCGTTTCCATTGTTCTTATGTTTTCTTTAAGTGCAACTTAGTAGATACCATGATAAATACTTAAGGGAAGAAATGAATTAGAGTAGATACCATGCCTAATTCTTGGCTAGGAAAACAATACTTTAAGGAGTAGATACCATGCCCTTAAAGGAACGAACATGAGTAACTAGAATAGTGAAGAAGGTGACTTAGCATTACTAACTACAGGTGGAAATCAAAACCCAACTACTCAATAGATATTTGTGATTCAGAACTTCTTGATATAGTTTTTAATCTTTTTATTTCTTTAGAACAACACCTTAAGATCCTTATTTCTATTTTATTGGTTAGTAAGTTAATTTCTACAATCTCTGTGGGATCGACCCTTGCTCGTCACTACGCTTCTATAAACGATTCGTACACTTGCGAGGTTTTTAATTTGTGTTTAGTTTATCTATATATTTAGATAGCTAATTTCACAACAAGTTTTTGGCGCCGTTGCCGGGGATTGTTAGTATTTTAACATACAAATCAGTAAATCTTTTCTTTTCTTTTCTTTTCTTTTATTAATAAATATTTTCTTCTAGGTTACAGGATTTTGGTGGATGCACGGAAGGTGATCACTTCGTCCAGAGCTACTACCTATTGACGCGGAAACAGAACGCACTTTGCACAGACTAGGTCGGCTGTCTGCAACCAACCAGTCGACAGCTACAAGGGACCAGGCGACTGCACAGAGACCCAATTCACGAGCAACAATGGCTGAGGAGATACCAAATCGAGTACCAATGCAGGACAAATTCACGCCTAAGAATATTGAGCAACCTTCCTGCATTGCTTATCAACCTAATGTCACAGGGAATATGCATCTATCTCCCCAATTACTCAGCATGGTTTCCCACTTTAGTGGCAAACCAGACGAGGAGCCTCACCTCCATCTGCAAGATTTCTTTGATCTTTGCAGAACACAAAGCGTCCAAGGGCTTACCCCTGAACAAATCAGGTTAATCTTATTTCCATTCTCTTTAAAACTTAATGCTAAATTGTGGTATAATTCTTTGGAACCAGGATCAATTAATTCATGGGAGCAATTGGCAACAAAATTCTTGAAAGAATTCTTTCCAGCCCAGAAGACCAAACAACTGAAAAGGGAGATTCAACTCTTCCAACAAAAAGATGGAGATTTATTCTTCGAAGCATGGAAGGATTTCAAGAACAAGCTTCTCAAGTGTCCTATACACAACATGCCTAAAGATGATCAAGTACAAGCGTTTTATAAGGGTTTAAATGATACTAATAAGGCAATTGTGGATTCAGCTTGTAACGGAATCTTGATGAGGAAAAGTGGTGAGGAGGCCATCGAATTATTTGAAGAACTAAGCGAGAACTCACAGCAATTCTCAACAAGGGGAAGAGGCATTTCGAAAAAACAGGGAGTTTATGAAATTTCTGGTAGTAATAACATACAATTAGAAATGGTAAACATGAACAAAAAAATTGATATGCTTGTTAATGCAATGACAACAATGGGCAGTGTCAAAAATCTAACAAAAGAAATTTGTGCAATTTGTTCTCATTGTGATCATACAACTGACACATGTCCCATGTCTTCTTTCACAGATCAGGAGCATGCAAACTATGTTGGACAAGGAGTGTTTCCACCAAAGAACAACCCATTCTCGAACACATACAACCCAGGGTGGAGGAACCATCCAAATTTCTCGTGGAGCAACAATCAAGGCACTCAATCTTCGCAAGGACATGCACAGAACTTCCAAATGGGAAGTGGGTTTGATAGGCCAGTTCAAGAACAGAAGAAGTTGGATTTTGAATCCACCGTTCTTCAATTGCTCCAACAACAACATCAAACAAGCAACCAACAAGGGCAAGCAATTCAGAAATTGGAAACTCAAATCGGGCAAATTGCAAAGGAGTTGAGTGAAAGAAAGGCAGGAGAACTCCCTTTACAAACCATACCAAACCCTAGAGGCCAAGAACAGCTCAAATCAGTAACAACTCTGAGGAGTGGTAAGACAATTGATAACAAGGTTGGAACACACGCAGACGAAGCAGAAACACAACCATCAAAAGTTTTGGGTTCCAACAAGGTAAGTGAAAAGGAAAGGACAGTTTTGCCACCATTCCTTCAAAGGTTAGTCAAGCAAAAGAAAGAACAACATTTATTTGACATCTTTGAAACTCTCAGAAAGGTAGAAATTAATATCCCCCTACTTGATGCTATTAAACAAATTCCTTCTTATGCCAAATTTTTGAAAGAATGTTGTACTCACAAAAGAACATTTCAGGTTAGGGAGGATGTGGCCTCGACAGAGGAAGTGAGCACTGTTTTGTTAAGGAAATTATCCCCTAAATTGAAGGACCCAGGTAGTTTTACCATTCCTTGTAGGATTGGTGAGCACTTCTTTGAAAAGGCACTGCTAGACTTGGGGGCAAGCATTAATCTTCTTCCTTACTCTGTTTATGAAAAGCTAGGATTGGGAGAACTCAACCCAACATCCAACACTTTGCAGTTGGCTGATCGCAGCATCAAAAGACCTAGAGGTATTTTGGAAGATATCCTAGTTCAGGTAAACGATTTCATTTTGCCTGCAGATTTTGTTGTGTTAGACATGGAGGACTCCTCAATGCCAAATTCTTTACCAATCATCCTAGGTAGGCCCTTTATGAGTACAGCTGATATAAAAATTTGTGTTAAAAAGGGTACTATAAGTATGAAAATAAATGGAGAAAAGGTTGAATTTAAAATGTTTGATACACTAAAATTACCACATGATGATCATGAATGCTATAATGTTGATGTGGTACAGGAGATTGTTGATCAAACATTTCAGGTACATAGCAGTGAACCACTACAAGCCACAATTACACAATCTCTAACTTTATTTCATGTTGAACAGGAATACGATGACTGCAGGATTGCAGAGACAGTACATCACCTTGAAACTCCAAAGTCATATTCAGGTAAGCTTGCACCTGCAGTTGAAAATATTGTGTCTGATAACACTTGTGTTTCTGCAGACCAGTCGACTGGTGGACGGGATAAGTCGACTGTCCCGACTGCTACCAGGACGCCAGATGTGGAGCTTAAGCTGCTGCCTGAATATCTGAAGCACGCATATTTGGGTGAGTACCAAACACTACCAGTGATAGTTGCAGCAAATTTGAGTACACAGGAAGAAGATAAGTTGCTGAGGGTACTGCGAGAACACAAAGGTGCAATAGGATGGACCATTGCAGACATCAAGGGAATAAGTCTATCCAAATGCATGCATAAAATACTTCTTGAAGACAATGCAAAACCTAGCAGGAAAGTACAGAGAAGGCTTAATCCACACATGAAGGAAGTGGTAAGAATAGAGGTCTTGAAGCTACTAGATGTTGGCATCATCTACCCTATCTCAGATAGCAAGTGGGTGAGTCCTATACATGTGGTGCCTAAGAAAAGTGGAGTCACAGTGGTGAAGAATGAAGAGAATGAGCTTATCCCTACTAGAGTGACTACAGGATGGAGGGTATGCATTGACTACAGGAAGCTGAATAACGAAACCAGGAAAGATCACTTCCCTCTTCCTTTTATTGATCAAATGTTAGAAAGATTAGCAGGATATAGTCATTATTGTTTTTTAGATGGTTATAGTGGCTATAATCAAATTGCTATTGCTCCAGAAGATCAAGAAAAGACCACTTTTACATGTCCTTTTGGTACTTTTGCATACAGGAGGATGCCCTTTGGATTGTGCAATGCACCAGCTACATTTCAGAGATGCATGATGAGTATATTTTCAGATATGGTGGAAAGGTTCATCGAGGTATTTATGGATGACTTTAGTATTTTTGGATATTGTTTTGATGAATGCCTTAACCATTTGCAGCTTGTACTTAAGAGATGTGAAGAATGCAATTTGGTGCTGAATTGGGAAAAGTGCCATTTTATGGTACAACAAGGTATTGTCTTGGGACATGTGGTGTCAAAAAGAGGCATAGAGGTGGACAAGGCAAAGGTTGACATCATATCAAAGCTACCCCCTCCTACTACAGTCAAGGGTGTTAGGAGTTTTCTTGGACATGCAGGGTTCTATAGAAGATTTATAAAAGACTTCTCAAAAATCTCCAGACCCCTTTGTGAATTGTTGACTAAGGACGTTGAGTTTGCATGGACAGAAGAGTGCACAAATGCTTTTATTACATTGAAGAATCTTCTCATTTCTGCACCTATTGTCATGGCACCAGATTGGAACCATCCTTTCGAGCTTATGTGTGATGCAAGTGATTATGCTTTAGGAGCTGTTTTAGGTCAGAGAATCAATAAGGTACCTCATGTTATTTACTATGCTTCTCGAACTTTAAATGATGCACAACTTAATTATTCCACTACTGAAAAAGAAATGTTAGCTGTTATTTTTGCTGTAGAGAAGTTTAGATCATATTTGATTGGTTCTAAAGTTATTGTTTTCACTGACCATGCTGCTTTGAGATATTTGTTTGCTAAAAAGGATGCTAAGCCTAGGTTGATCAGATGGGTGCTGTTGCGTCAAGAATTCGACCTTGAGATTAGAGACAAGAAAGGAAGTGACAATGTTGTGGCAGATCACATGTCCAGATTACTGCAGGAGGAAGAAAGGATTGTGCCCCCACTTAATGAAAATTTTCCAGATGAAAATTTATTTGAAATAAATATACAACTTCCATGGTTTGCAGATATTGTAAATTATCTCACTGCTCATGTTTTCCCTCCAGGTATGACAATTCAGGAAAGAAAGAGACTGGTGGCCATGTGCAAGCACTATTATTGGGATGATCCTTATTTGTTCAAATTCTACCCTGATCAAATTATAAGAAGATGTGTGCCAGAAGAAGAGCAATTGAGTATTCTACAGCATTGCCACCAATATGCATGTGGAGGACATTTTGGACCAAAAAGAACAGCACTCAAGGTATTACAATCTGGTTTTTATTGGCCTAATGTATTCAAAGATGCTTTTTCTTTTTGCAGGACTTGGGACAAATGCTAAAGGACAGGCAACATCTCTTCAAGAAATCAAATGCCACTGCAAAACATCGAAGTAATCGAGCTTTTTGATGTGTGGGGAATCGACTTCATGGGTCCCTTTCCTAACTCATTTGGTTATTTATATATTCTTGTGGGTGTGGATTATGTGTCTAAATGGGTCGAGGCTGTCCCCTCAAAAACTAATGATCACAAAGTTGTTGTCAAGTTTTTGCAGGAGAACATTTTCACTAGGTTTGGTACACCACGAGCAATAATTAGTGATGGAGGGAGCCACTTCAATAATTTTCCATTTGCTTCTTTGATGAAGAAATATGGGATTACACATAGAGTGGGTACTCCATATCATCCTCAAACCAGTGGGCAGGTGGAGATTAGCAACAGAGAGATCAAGAGCATTTTGGAAAAGACAGTAAACACAAGGAGAAAGGATTGGTCGCTACGCTTGAATGATGCATTATGGGCCTACCGAACGGCATATAAGACACCCATCGGCATGTCACCATACCATTTGGTTTTTGGAAAAGCCTGTCACCTGCCAGTGGAGTTGGAACACAAAGCCTATTGGGCCATCAAAAGGTTCAATTTTGATATGAAACAAGCAGGCGAAAAAAGAAGATTACAACTGAACGAGCTTGAAGAGTTGAGGCACGACGCATATGAAAATGCTAAGTTGTACAAGGAAAGGACTAAGTTGTACCATGATAAACAGCTAGCAAGGAAGGAGTTTTATGAAGGACAGAAGGTATTAATATACAACTCAAGATTAATACTTTTTCCAGGCAAGCTTATGTCACGATGGTATGGCCCATACATTGTTACAAAAGTCTTTCCACATGGAGCATTGGAGGTTCATAGCAAAGAGAAAAATCAAAAATTCAAGGTGAACGGGCATAGGGCGAAGCCGTACATTGAGATGAGTTTAGAACCGCACGAGGAAGATGTGAATCTTCAAACCATTCAATACATTGCATGAACTCATCAAGTCTAGCTGAAGACAGAAAACACAGCGCTTATTGGGAGGCAACCCAATTTTTCAGGGGAGTACTTACACTCTCTAGTTATTTATTTCTTTAATCATTTCTTTATTTTATTTCTTTCCTTCAAACTAGTTGGTAACATATGCCTATACTTTAAGTTTTGTGCGAACATTGAGGACAATGTTCCATCTAAGTTTGGGGGTAGTTATTTACATTTGGAGTCTTTTGATTTTTTTTTGGGATAAACAAATTCTTATAAAGTAAGAGTAAGGATACTTATTTACTTTAGGATTGTTGAGTTTCGTAATTCCTTACAAAATTGTACGAGTCATGCGATTATACATAAAAAAACAAATGTGATGTTTTTTCTAGTGATTATCCCCGTTGATCTAGTCCTAAACAGAGTTTAAGTAAATAGAGTAAAAACAAAAAGAAATATATATATGAATAAAGTCAATCTACTCCAATGTTTTGAGTTGCTTAGTAACTAGGGGTATTCATCACCAATGTTTATCTTTACGTCAAACGGCAACTTGAAATATGAGTATGCAAAGCACTTAAAGTTTGTGACTTGTTGAGTAACCGGGTGGATTCATCACAAATGTTTTGCATTCGCGTCAAAAGGCAAGTGACGACTTCAAGAAGAGATTAAAAATAAAAAAAATTAAAAAAAAAATTAAAAAAAAAACTCTAGTTTGCTACTCGGTTTGTAGTAGAGAAAAGGGATAATCACAGATGGAGTGTTACATACTATAATTATAATTAATTGCATGACAAGTGTGATTGGGTTTGGAGTTATGAATAGACAATTGCACTGGAGAAAGTGGGTATGCTTGTTTTTACTTTATTTGCAATTGTTTATATTGAAATTTTGATATTTGCATAATGAGACATTTTCTTGGAGTGATGGGGTGAGACTATTATTTTTTCCCCTTGTTCATAATTTCACTTTTTTCTTGAGGACAAGCAAAAGCTAAGTTTAGGGGTATTTGATGAACTCAAGAATAGTTACATTTAGGAGCAATAATCTTAGTGCAATTAGACATTTAAATGCTCTATATGTGGTATTTTACTCTTCTTTTCTCTTTTCCATAGGAAACAACCAAAAGCAGCAAAACGAAGCAGATTCCAGACTAATACAGACTGAGAGGATGATATACAGGGAACTGCAGTGCAACAGTCGACTGGCTCTTCATCAGTCGACCGGACAGAGAGATTGCTGGGGCTCGGCACAGTCGACTTCCCCAACATCAGTCGACTTGACTGAGGAATCATGAAGCCACAGATGTCTCGGCACAGTCGACTTACATCCAACACCAGTCGACTGCATCCGGCGGAGTGAAAGGATAAGATAATTGAAGATCCGCCCTCATCTAAATCCAAATCTATCCGAACCCAGATTCTATGCAACTTCTCCAACAAATCAAAGCTAGAGACAGGGGATTGGCAAGAGCACGTGGTTAGCAGATAAGGAAGAAAAGAAGAAAAGAGAAAGAAATAAAACGCCGATCAAATAAGGAAGGAAATAAATAAAAGAAGAGGACTTTTGTGGAAAAAAATGCAAACCCTAATTCTCTTCCCGTATTCTATAAATACCAACCAAGAGGCATTATTCTAGGGAGGACCGAATCATCAAAGACAGACGGAACTTCTGAATCATCAAATCATCAACCAAGAAGATTATTCTATCAGCATCGGAGAAGAAGGAGATCGAGAAAAACTGAAGCACAAGACAGTCGACTGAGTGACAGCAGTCGACTTCTCAAAGCAAACATCATCAGTTTATTACTTCTCTTTCTAGTTCTTTTAATGTTCGTCATGTATTCGAAACTGTTAGTTAATAAAAGTTTAATTATGTGGAACTAATTTCATAGTTGGGTAGATTGAAACCGTAGTTATGTAATGCTTATATTCTTCTGAGTGCTATTCTGTTACTTATTGATTAAACATGAAAGTATTGGTATAGATTTATAATAGACAAACTTGTTCAGAAGTTCTAAGAGCAGTCGACTGAGAGTGACAGCAAGTTGACTGCCATACAGAACCTGAGATTATCAAGTTTGCATATTATAAATCTGAATCTGTTATATGAGTATAGAGACGACCTGTATCTCGTGCTCATAACTTGTAACATGGGAACTCGCCAACCTCGGGCGATGCCGGGGTCGCTGCTGGCGCCCTCCTCGGGGTTACAGTTGCCGAAGCCTCTGCCTCCTGAACAGCGGCATCAACGGTCTTCGGCTTCTATGCGGTCACCTTCGTGGCGACCCTCTTGCACTTCCGAGGCACCTTGCTTCCGAGGGCCGCCCTCTGCGCCAGAATTGTATCGTAATCCATAGTCTCTACAACGAAAGAAAAGTTCGCTTAAATCAAGTTATGACGGAATTTTTTAAAAAAAACAACAAACAGATAAAGTCGCATACTAGGATCTACGTGACAGAGCCCTCCCCTGAAGAGCGTGTCCTCCGTCAGATCCCTCCAAACAAACTTTGGCCGAACAAGGAGAATCTGAACCATCCCCTCTTTGTTGGGGTAGAGCACCGGCGACTCCCTTACCCTCTTCGTCACCTCTTCCACCCAAATCCGAGGGTATGGGCCACGGTTCGCGACCCCGGACTATGAAATACTTGTCTCGCGAGTACTTTATCGAGTTGGGGCAGCTGACGAGCCGAACACCATGCCTCGGAGTTAAGTAGAATCTGAACTCGGACTTGTGCTGCTGATGAAGCTGATAAATTGTCCGGAGCACCCTCAAGTCTTGCTCGATCTCGTCTGCCTGACAGTGGAGCGCGAACCCATTGATGACCCTCCACGTGTTTGGCATTAGTTGGATGGGGCTGACCCCGAACCACCTAAGCACTTGAACGGCGAACGGGTGGAGAGGAAGACGCGCCCTGGCAATGAAGGTGTCGACCGGCCAGAAACACATGTTTACTGGCATCGGCGAGTTGGCCCTCACCCTGAGACCCGGCAGCATCAACTCATAGTCCTCCGGGATATGAAAACACTCCCGGATCGTTGCCAGGTCGGCCTCGTTAAGAATGGAGACTGTGTCGTTCGCTTCTGAGGTCTTTCTCACTGCGTTCTCCTCGAAGCTCCGCCCCCGGCCATATACTATAGCCTCGGCGTGCTCCTCCAGAAGATCTCTTACCCTTGTCGATGCGAGGTCTCTGACTCGGAGATGGCGCTTCGCTAGCAGAGGGGGAGGGCTCCAAAATAGGGGAAAGAAACATTTTCTACTTGAAATAAACTAAGTATAATTTACCTTGAAGTGACACACTCGGTCGGAAAGTTCACTGGAGTACTGTCGACGATCGCGGGAATCTCTCTCTAGTGAAAATAATCTCCTGAGTGAAAAATGAGAGGGGGGTGAGACTTATAGAGGTTGGCACACAAAACGAGGATGTTGGACTTCAAAAGACTAACAGTCAAGCCCATTTACACAAAATGATAAAAAGTTGTACCGTCGCATTAATGACTAACGGTCAAAATCGTCAGAAGATCAACGGTCAAAAGGCTAGCTGTCATCTCCAAGCCGTCAGACTCACCTTGGATTTCGGCACCCCTTGCCGAGCGCTCTTGGCACCGACACCCAAACGTGAGAAAAAACTCGCGCTTTGGACTTCGGCAAGCCTTGCCGAGCGTTCTTGGCACCGATGCCCAAACATGAGAAAAAACTCTCGCTTTGGGACTTCGGCATGCCTTGCCGAGCGCTCTTAGCACCGATGCCCAAATGTGAGAAAAAAACTCTCGCTTTGGACTTCGGCTCACCTTGCCGAGCATTCTTCCGATGCCCAAACGTGGGAAAAAACTCATTCTTCCGTTAACTTAACCCTTTCTGTTAAGTTATAATTATTAAATTACTTTTTTAGCCTTACCCTTTCACATTCAATCTCTTTCTTTCATTCCTTTTTTCTTCCTTAATTTTGTATGGGAGAAACGAATTATTTAATTAATTTTTTAATGTTAGACGGTAAGTGAAGTTGGGTCGGAAGAAAAAAAAAATTCAAAAAAGTGACAGACGCAAAGGGAAGTTGCGTCCAAGGGGGGGAAGGATTTTGTTTGGTTTTTAATTACGTTTTATTAAATTTTTTGGTGAGCGACGCAAAGTGAAATTGCGTCGGAGAATTTAAAAATAATTTTTTTAAGTGGGACGCAAAGTGAAGTCGCGTCCTGTATATTATACATTTCTCTCAAATCCACTCTCATTTATAGAAATCTACTGTAGTAGTAAACGACTGCAGCTCGTCGTTTGCTATAAAATGCATTTTATGCATAAATAGCACATAATTGTGGAGGCTCTAAGAATAACATAAAAAATTTATGTTGTTTTTCTTTTGTATGTGTCCGATGTCGGATATCAGCCACTCATTTTTTCCCCTTTCACAACAACGTGCAAGAAAACTGTTGATTACTTTTTTTCATTTGAATCCAAGCTCCAACTACTACCTAGATTTGCTTTGCCTTTAAACACGACTGAATTCTTATGATTTACTCAATTTCAATTGTAAGTAGTAAATTTGGAACAAACTCTGCAAGTCAACTTTGATTTTTATTTTGCTTAAATTTTCAAATTGCGTAATTTGTGTTTGGTTTTCTGTTCTGTTGGTAATGTTGAGGTGGCAGCATAAGGTCCAGCCTTCAGTTGCGTATAATGTGGTGTATCAGGCCAATAATGGTCTCATATTTTGCTGCTCTCATTCCTGCCAACCTACATCATTTTCCCCTGTCATCCAGTTCTCGACACTTGCCGAGGCGCTCACTTACGGTATACTATCATCGCACCTTTATACATCAATGCATTGCTGCGCCATTGAGGTGTAATTGTTGTACATTTCGTCTGTAAAAACTTGCTGGTTATTTGCACTTATTCTTTAACTTCCTTTTCCATTTGTCTAAAAATATTTCATAATTAGATGTCAGATATACATGATGTTGGCCTTTATCTGCTTGCATAAATTAGGGCTAGGGCCAAGACATTATTAAGGAAGAAAAAAGGAATGAAGAAAGGGAAGAAAGAGAAAAAAGAGATTGAATATGAAAGGGTAAGGGTAAAAAAGTAATTTAATAATTATAACTTAACGGAAAGGGTTAAGTTAACAGAAGAATGGGTTTATTGTACTTTTTCAAACGTTGTATGGGTATTTTGTACTCGGGCCAAACGTTGGGGGGGTACTTTGGCTTTTGCCCTATATATAATGTATGTATAGGTTTGCTTGAATGTATATACTATATACAGTTTATATACTCTGATACATACATGTTGTATACATATACATATATACTGATATATAATAATATAAAATAATTTATTATAATAAACATATTTAATCATATACATATATATAAAAATATATAATAATTATAATAATATATTATAATTATATATTAAACAACTTATTATAATATTAATAAATTATATAATAATATATATAATAATATATAGTAGTAATATATAATAATAATAATATATATTATAATAATAATAGATTATTATAATAGTATATATAAAATAGTATATATGAAATAATAATATATTGCAATAATAGTAAATATATATTAAAAAATAAATATAATAATATAGCATATATAATATAATAATAAAAATGAATAATAATAACAATAATAATTATACATACATACATACATATATATATATATATATATATATATAACAATAATGTACAAGTATATATATAACAATATATTATAATAATAGTATATTATATAATAATATATAATTGTAATATATTATATATTAATATGTATAATAATATATAATATTAATATATAATAATATATAATAATAATATAATATAATAATATAATATAATAATAATATAATATAATAATAGTAGATATAAATAGTATATATAAAATAATAATATATTATAATAATAGTATAAAGAAAATAGTATATATGAAATAATAATATATTATAATAATATTATATATAAAATAGTATATATGAAATAATAATAATAATAATAATAATAATAACAAAAATAATAATAATAATAATAATAATAATAATAATATATACATACTATTATATATACATACATATACATACAAACTGTATACGTACTATATACATACATACTGTATACGTACATAATGTATACATATATACATATATATAATAATATAAAATAATTTATTATAATAAACATATATAATAATGTACATATATATAATAATATATAACAATTATAATAATATGTATGTAATAATAATATATTAAAATAATAATAGATTATTATAAAAGTATATATAAACTAGTATATATGAAATAATAATATATTATAATAATAGTATATATATATTAAAATAATAATAATAATAATAATATGTAACAACAATATATTATAAGTATATATATAACAATATATTATAATAATAGTATATTATATAATAATAAATAATAAAATATAATAGTAATATTGTCATACCCCGCTTCCCAAAAATAATACGGAATACGGATACGCAACTCAACCCAGCAAATGATTTGCATCATCCATAAGTTGTTCAGAATCTTACAACAAATCTCAGAATAATCAGAGTCGGAAGCCAAAAGAATCATCCTCACACAGACATATATATCCCAAAACAAAACAAAACAAAGTACCAACAGAAATTAATTGAAAACCAATAATATAATAGTCTCAAATAAACATATCCGAATAGTTAATATCCTAGGTCTCATTGCCCAAATACAATTAAAAATCATATACTCAAATACATTGTTCAAAAGCAACAGATAATAATAATAGCAAAAGAAGTCCGACACTAATATTTTCTTTCTCCAATACCATCGGGCAAATGACCATCCTGATCTGCAATCAATAAATTGCAGGAGAAGGAAAAAGAAAATATGTACCTGTCAATGCAAGTTACGGACCGCTTGTAATGCAGGATCCAAGTATAAGGAAAACTAACAAATCTAAATAATAGCAGAACAGATATAGCATGGTATAGCAGAATCAACTAGCATGGTATACTAACATGTGTCAAGCAGAAAAAGTCAAATAGCATGCAGACAGATATACAGATAGTTTCAAATAATGGTGTCAGGTGATAGTGTCAGACAGATAATCAGATAATCAGATGATCAGATAGCAGATTTAGATAACAGATTTAGATATCAGATATAGATATAGATACAGATGTCAGATACAGATTCTTATATGCCTTGTATTAATTGCTAACTAGGTAGCAGTTCAAGTGCCATCCTTTTATCACATAGTTGCTACATTCAAAATAGTTACGTTTGTAGATTTCGTAGGGGATCATATAGGATCGTGTACTCAGGGTTCAAACAGACAGATATCAGATAACAGATCCAGACAGACGATAGAACCTAGTTGTTCTCTTCTTTCCTACACCTTCCTATAGGAAGTAATGTAGACAGGATACAGAATAACAGATAACAGATAATCATATGGAAAACACGGGCCCCCTTCTAAGTACACATTTCTATACTTTCCCACTACTAGATCTTTCCCATAAACTCCAGCCTGATCATTTTACAATTATTATCAGACAAACGTGTATGTGCATGAAACAGAGTAAATCTAGCATGATATAATGACCCACAAGTTCAGAATAACAGATAAGCATGTACAGATGGTAAGGTAGTCACATAACAGAAAAAAAATAGAGTACTTCCTAATTCAGGACAGCACGATAGTACAGTACTAAAACAGTGATTCCCGTTACCAAAAATATCAAAACCTAGATCCGTCAGAAAAACTGGAAAATATACTTCCAACCGAATCTAGCGGATACATATAAGTCATATAGTATTTTAGAAAAACATAACTCAAAACTGATTTGAAACCAAAAAATACGTTCAGACAGAAATCAGTAAATCGAATTCACAATCAGGAAAACAGCATCAAAACACCTCAAATAAATCCAGAAAAAATTTGGGGTATTCCCATATATGTCTAGTATTAGAATATAAAGTTTCATAATTTTCAAGTAAGATTAGTTCAGTCAACAGAAGTTAGAAAACATCAAAAAATAATAGTTTAGCAAATCTGGAATTCCTAACACTGCTGTACGAAAACTGTAATATCTCGCAAACCGTGAAACGAAATCCAAATCCGCCAAAGGGAGATGAAAATAGAAAAAATAAGCAAACTTTTATTTTCATAAATATTTTTTATACAAGAAAAGGAATTAGGGTGAAAATACAAATCTTTTCAGAATAGCGAGCAAAATCCAGCAAGTATAGTTTTTATAAACAAGCATGAAACGGTATATAAAACTCACCAATAAAATCTATCAAAATTCTGGGTAATCCTTAAATAGGTATAGAAACACTGTGAAAAATTTCAGATCAAAATAATATGCTTAGCAGTAGTATAAAATTAGTTTAGTCATTGAAATCATCAAGAAACAAAATCTGGAAATAAATTACACCTCTGTAGTTAAACAATCATATCTCACACATACGAAAACGAAATCGATCAAGATCAGAAAATTTGGAAAGAAGACAGATTTCCCTAAAAATCATGTTTAATACTGAAGTTAAGATTCTGACCTTAATATGGTCTAAAATACCAATCAAAACTGATCACTGACAAAATACAGATTTTCCTTTTAACAACAAATCAACATACAACATACGAAACTTGTTTCAAACACAAACAAACATGTTATAGAGTCTACTAAGTGTTCAAAAAATATGAAATAGGGTATATAATATGTCCACAACAAGTATATCACATGGATCCAAACAAACACCCAAATTCTCATAATTATCTCACAAATATAATTACATCAAAAATGGTCAAAATCTAAGTTGTTTCTTGTCAAATTTGTATCGTGAGGCAACTATGATCAATAGCACTATAGGGACAGTACTCATCAAAAATACATCACACGAGTTGTCTCTAGAACCCAACTACACTACAAGCGGAATTTATAACTTGTATCATACAAAGGAATTGAGTACAAGTTACTTGCCTTAACCGGAGAGGAAACGAACACCAAGAATAATAGGAACGGTTCCCTAAAACGAACAAAAACCACGAACCAAGCAATCACACGTGCAAACTCCGTGCACGAGCAATCCAATAACCAAAGAGAGGGAGATCGGGAGTGGGCACGGCGGCGGCGGCGCGGCCAATTGCTGACGCTGCTACTGCTCCTGCTGGCGATGTCGGAGTATGCGGAGGAGCGGGAGAGATGGACGATGGGGATGCTCGGGGTGAGGGGATAATGGCGACTAGGGTGTTCGGGTTGGGCTGGCGACGGGAGTAGGGTGCAGCGGCTAGGGGGTCGGAAGAGGGGAGGTGCAGTCGGGATGGGTTTGGGGTGTTGATCGGGGTTAACGGCGCAACAGGGAATGAGGGGATCAGGGGTTAGGATTTTTGTAGGGGGGAGCTGAGGGTTTTGTTTATATAGGGATTTGGATTTTAGGGTTAGAGATATAGGGTTGTGGGTATTGGGTATTGGGTTTAATTAGGAGTATGAATATGATTAGTAAAATAGGAGTTGTATGGGGTTTGAATAGGATTTGCAATAGGGTTTATAAGCCATTATGATTTGGTAGTTGATTAGGGATCAATAGGTAATAGGATTATCAATAGGATTGGGCAAAACAAAGAACCACGAGCACCCACCACACGAGCAAAAAGAAACAAAGCAAGAATCCAATAAAAAGAAAATCACAGTTGATAAAGAACGAAGCAAAAGGCAAACAATCAGGCTCAAAGAGATCAAAAATGAAATAAAAGAATATATATTGAAAACAACTCCAATATACGGTCCAAAAATACAAGAAGAGTATGAATACTCAAGAAGAAGAAAAAAATATGCCCAAAATATGAAATACGAAAAACAGGGGTTACAAATATATAATAATAATAATAATATATAAAGGGGGAGAGTGAGAAATGAGGTCAAAGAGGAAAATGGGGTTTTGGAAAATAGCTTTTTACTGTTTTCAAAAAACCCTTTTTTAAATGAGAGTTTTCTAGAAAAAATTTTAAAGCTGCTTTGTCAAAACCTCTATCCAAATAACTTTTTTCAATTTTTAAAACAGTTTTTAAAACCATAAACAAACAGACCCTAAATATCTCAGCTATAAATATGCAATTATTTGGTTCAGGGAAGAGTGCTAACAACATAAAATTAGGAATAAGACTTTGTTGGTGCTGTATTAATTTTTTATTAATATGCATGGATTCAGATACAAACATACAATTCTCACAATCAAACTATAAGTATGGTTTCAAACTAATACTACATAACCAAAAATATCAAATCATTATAAGCGAGGATGGGAGTAGGAAAATATGTTGAAAATCACGATATTTTTTACCGAATAAAAGCATCCACAGTCGTTAGAGCTATATTATTCAAATATGCATATTATAAAATAACTTTTCGATCGTTACCTCCAATGGTAAAAAAGCTAAAAAATACTTAAATTTAAAATAAAAAAAAGACCAAACATGATGTTTCATCCGTTAAAAAAAATTTAAATTTTAATATTTTTAAAGGAGGAACGAAAATTTTAATAATATTTTAAATGGGACGAAAAAAAAATAATCACATCGGGTGTGAATTATATATATATATATATATATATTTATATATATATATATATATTTTTTTTTTAAGACGGAATATGTCACGCCCCGCTTCCCAAAAAGAACACGGAATACGGATACAAGACAAAAGCCCAACGAATGATTTTTATCATCCATAAGTTGTACAAGAAATCTTTACAACATTCACAAGAATCATCAGAATCGGAAGCAAAAAAATCAACCACATGCACACATGAGCCAAAATACCAACAAGAATACTTGAAACCAAATATATAAATTTCAAATAGACATGATCTGAATAAAATAAATATTTTGGGTCACATTGTCCAAATACAAGAATAAATCCAAGTCTTAAAATACAATATTGCTCAAGCAAGCTACAAGAAATAATAATAATAAAAAGCAGTACTAAAACTTCATGTCTGCGATACCATCTGGAACCTGTTCTCCAAAATCTGCAATTCAACGAATGCAAGAAAGAGGAAAAGAGAAAAATAAGTACCCGTCAATTGCAAGTTACGGGCCACTTATAATGTAGGATACAAGCACATGGGAAACTAACTAGTAACATGGTATAAGTGTGATGTCAACATAAATAACTAGCTTGGCAAAGTGAACAAGTGTAAATGGCTTGAATCAAGTGTCAAGTAATCAAGTATCATGTAAACATGCATCAAGTGTCAAGGATCATGTAATCATGTATCAAGTATCAAGTTTCAAGTCTCAAGTATCATGTAGTCAAGTATCAAGCAAGCATGTATCATGTTCAAGTCTCATGTTTAAGTATCATGTTCAAATATCATGAATCAAGTCTTGTAGTGATTACTATCTAGGTAGCACTTCATGCAGCCCACCTTACATGGTTACTACAACAAATAATTTCGCTTTAGATTTCATAGTGGACCATAGAGGGCAGTATACTCAGGGACAAGTCAAGTAATCGAGCTCCAAGCTCCAAGTATCATGTATCATGTATCACATATCACGTGTCAAGTTGTGCAAGTGGCAAGTATCGTGTCTTGCGTGCAAGTATCAAGTAATCACGTGTCAAGTATCATGTCTCAAGTAATCACGTAGGATCAGTGGATCCCCTTCCGAGTACACATTTTTGAATTATCCACTATTAGATCTGTCCCTTAAACCCCGGCTTGGTTATTTATTATTAATGTCAAATAAGCATATATATGTGCAAAATATATCAAGAATAATATGGCATGATCATGTGACAAGTGCAAGTTGCAAGATAAACATGTACGAGTGCAAGATGGTTCATAAAAGAATAAAATAGACAAATCTCAAGTTCAGGACAGCAAGACCATACTGTAGTAAAACAGTAATTCCTAGTGTTACAAACAAGAATCTAGATCCGTCGAAGGATCCGGAAAATAGACTTCCACACAAATCCAGCGAATATAAATAAGTCATATATTAATTAAACAGAAAATAGGTTCAGCCAGAAATCAGGAAAACGAATTCAAGAACAGGAAAACGGCATGAAAAATCAATAAATAAATCCACAAAAAATATGGGGTATTCCCCTATATGTCCAGTATATAAATATAAAGTTTCATAATTTTCCAGTGAAATTAGATCTGTCATCAAAAATAAGAAAATATAAATAAACGAGAGTTTGGCATGCCTGGAATTCCCAACACTGTTGTACAAAAACTATGATATCTCGCAACCAGTGAAACGAAATCTAATTCCGCCAAAGGTATATGAAAATAGATAAAATATACTAACTTTCATATTTCACAAACATTTTTCATACAGTAAAAGGAATCATAGTGAAAATAAGGTTCTTTACAGAACAGCGAGCAAAATACAACAAGAATAGTTTTCATAAACAAGCATGAAACATCACATAAAACTCACCAATAAAATCCTCCAAAATTCTGGGTAATCCCTAACTAGATAAAGAAACACTGACCAATGTTTTGGATCAAAATAATATATGTAGCATCAGTATCAAAATCATTTAGTCATCAAAATCATCGAAAAACAAAATCTGGAAAAGATCGACACCTCTGTAGTAAAACAGTCATAACTCACTCATAAAAAAACAAAATCAAGTAAGGTCGGAGGGGTTTGAAAATAAATGAAATTATCTAAAACTCATGTTTTATACCGAAATTAAGATACTGACTTCAAGACAGTCCAAAACAGTAAACAAAACAAATTAGCGACAAAATACAGATTTTTTCCTTTAACGACAACTCAACATATATCATACAAAACTTGTTCAAAACACAACCAAACATGAAATCGAGTCTACCAAGTGTCTAAACATCATGAATTAGGGTATTTAGCGTGTCCACACTAAATATATCACATGGATCTCAACCAAATCACGAATTCTCATAAAAGTCTTACATACATGATCAAAATCAAGAACGGGTAAAACTTAAGTTAATTCATGTCCATATTGTGTCGTGAGTCATCTATGGTCAAATTTTCAAAGTAGAGACAAAACCCATCAAACATAACACAAACAAGAGTCATCTCTAGACCCAACTATACTATAGGTGGTATTTTTGACTTGTATCAAACAAATGAATTGGAGTATCATTCTAATTAACTAATCTAATATTTGAAGAAAAGATGAAATATGTGTCATCATTGCTATGAAAACATGTAACAATTGGCAAACATATCAGTCCAAACCAGAAATCAATAGTTTAAGGGTATTGCTAAATTGGATTGGCTTGTACTAGAATGAGTTAAAAGTTCAGTGTAAGTGACGAAATAAGGAGAAACAAGTAGGTAGTTTATATGTAAGTGACGAAATAAGGAGAAACAAGTAGGTAGTTTTCCTTGATTGAAGAAGTACCTCGCAGAGAATCTTCTATCAAGAATGTAATGTTCTTAATTATTACTTGCCTTAACCGAAGATGAAAAACAACGAAAACTAAGAGTAACGAGCAAACCCACGAACAAAAATCGACGAACTAATGAATCCAAGCAAACTTGAGCAAAAATCTCCACACGAACAGACTCCAAAAGCGAGAGAGAGAATAGTGGCTTACGGCCACAAGAGAACACCACGAGAGAGACTAGGGATTATATGTGGTGGTGCGAGGTGGTGTGAAGGGTGGTCGGGATGGCCAAGAGGGGGAATCGGGTGTAGGGGAGATGAGGGCTCGGGTGTTGGAGGGGATGGGCTGTCGGGATGAGGTCGGGGTGTGCACACAGCCAAAGGGGAAGGCTCGACCTGCAGGGGGTCTGGCGTTGGCTGAAAGTGGGCGGCGCAAGCAAAGGGAGAGAGAGGGAGGCCGGGTTAGAGAGGTAGAGTATTAGGGTTAGGGTTTGTGTGAGAGAGGGTGTATTTATATGGAGGGATTAGGGTTAATAATACAAGTTGGGTTAATGGGTATTTGGGTTGTGGGTATAATTAGGAGTAGTAATAGGATTTGTTTAATTTGGCTTTGGTAATCTTATTAGGGATCAAATAATAGGATTGGGAATAGGATACCACCAATCACCACCACACACACCCAAGAACAAAAATAAAAGGACAAGAACAAAATGAAATAACAAAATAATGAAAAACGAAACAAAAGAGAAAACCAATCAAACACAAAGAGCTCAAAATAAAATAAAACGAATATATATTGAAAACAACTTCACTATACGGTTTAGAAGAATACAAGAGAGAAAATACACCAAAACGAAAAAAATACACTCAAAATACACAAAATGAAAAACAGGGGTTACAAAACATCATTATTTTGCAAATTGCAAAATAACTGGAACATGTGTTTGTTTGTTTGTTTGTTTCTATTAGTATTGAATGACTCATTTACCCCTTTTCTTCTTCTATATATTTGCATGAAGAGTTAAGCTCTTAATCTTCAAACCCGAGAGCTCAATCTATTCCATATTTCATCTGTCTCAAACTTCTCTTCATCCAATCTGTTTCCTTCTTAATAATTTGATTATTATACCGAAAAAAAAGTTATATTGGTTTATATTAGTCAATGTCATCTTTAAAAAAAATTCTTTTTGCATTGATTTGGTTTCAACGAGTGCCAATATATAGGAAAAAGTAGTCAAATATAGCCTTTATATTTTTGAAATAGCCGTTGGGTTTAAAACAATCGTTGGACCAAGAAATGAATGGTTGGATGAGAGTAGGGGTAAAACTGTCATTTGCAAACAAAAAAAGCTAAATGAATGGGACGAAACATGCATCTAAAAAGATATTGGACGATTGTAACTCATGTTCCCAATTGTTGGTTTTTTTTGTATTATTATTCATTTCTTTTTCTTCTTTATCTTTTCTAAACATTTGTAATTTTACTAATTGATAATAAAATTTGTTTTTGCTTCCAATCCGGTTTATTCTTCCAATCTATTTAATTTTATTTTCGATTGAACCCGGAAAATTTTGTTGTTCAACCTGTTTAAATTTTGCATATTGATACTCCAATTAATCTATTATAATCCTATTCTTTTTCCTATTTAATTTTAACCTAAACCATATAACCCGTACCTGCTACCCAATAACCCACATCCTGATTAACCCTATATATATATATATATATATATATATATATATATATATATATATATATATATATATATAGGGAAAGCTTCGGTTGAGCACTACTCTAGTGCTCACCGCGTGAACACTAGGCCTTCGGGCGTTCATATCGAAAATCTGAACCATTCACATTGATCTACACATCTAAATTAGTCTAAATATGTAAAATCAAATCATTTGAAATTCATTTACCCATCCATTGAAGTGTTACAAAATTGTATGGCTGAAAATCATTGTTTTTATAGTCACATGATGGATGGGCAAATGAATTTCAAATGATTTGATTTTACATATTTGGACTAATTTAGATGTGTAGATCAATGTGAACGGTTCGGATTTTCGATATGAATGCCCGAAGGCCTAGTGTTCACGCAGTAAGCACTAGAGTAGTGCTCAACCGAAGCTTTCCCTATATATATATATATATATATATATATATATATATATATATATATATATCACTGTTTAACTCCTAACTCTAATCACTTCTTAACCCTAATTACCCTACTAATCCCCGCTGACTAATCATCTTCTCTTTCCTCTATTAATTTCGAAACCCATCCCCACTCTGCCACTTTACTGCAATCCTCCCGTCCTCGTCGCTCCTTCCACCATCAACTGCAACCTCCACCCCGTTTACCTCGACCTGCACCCTTCACCGCCTGTGCCCTCACGTCGACCTCGTCCCTTTCTTCATCTCCACCGCCCTCCGACCTCGACTTCCACCTCCAGCCTCGACACCACCCTCACCATAATCACCACCGCAACCCCTTACGGCCACGCATCCTCCGTCTTCATCCCTGTGCACCACCGTCATGCACACCCGAGCGCTCCCCTACTTCCGTCCCCTACACCACCTCGACCACCATCGCCTTCCCTACACTGTTGACCTCCCCCATCGTAGCGCAACCCCACGCCAACGACCACCAGCCCTGTGCACCGCCGCCAGTCATCGTCAAAGTCGAAGCCGAAGTCGCAAGACCCTGCCATTGCTATTCTTACGGTGTTTGCTGTTGGGGATTCTTTAAGCTGTTTATTGTTCATGCCACTGCCTATTGCATGTGTGTTAGCCGTACGTAGCTTGCACGTGTATTACCGCCGTCGGGATCCTAATCCCGTTATTCTTATATTCGGATTAATCGTATAAGGTAATTCCTCTTGAACCAATTTATTATTCGTGTTCAAGAATTCTTTTGATCTCTCGCAAGTAGTTCACATTCCACTTATCTTATATATTTGCTTAAAATTTGTTCAAGAGATTATCACGGATTCATTGGCGAAACCAAGTGATAATTTGCTTTTCGTACAGATATCATAGATTCAAACTCATGCCTTATTGTACATTGCATATGCACGTAATACATGAAAACAATTAGATCTGTGTTGTAGAATTGATTGATGATTGGAATGTTTCCGATTGAATATGATCTTCGTAAATTAATTGCCATGATTATGAAATATCTCGTTAATGTTGAAATTGCATGCTGATAACTAAATAGAGCTTTTGTTATTTAATTGCCATGAAATTGTATGTTTACATGTTTAAATTATTGATGATTCATATCTATCTATTTGCTACCTGCTGTCTGTCTCATTTTGCATTAAACTTTTGAACTAGTTTTTGTAAGAATTTAATGGAACTTTGTAAACAACAATTGTAGCTCTGTGAGTCTACTTGTCAGAATATTTCACAGATCTGAATTCTGATTCATAATCTGCTAGATATCAGACTTTTAGTATTTCTAGGTCTGGATTTTCAGATTCGCAATTACATGTATATCAACATGAATGATTAATGAAAAGAAAATATTAATAGTAGAATTAAAATCAGAAATTAACCTGGTTGAGACTAGACATGATTAGGAATCACCCTAAATTTTTGTGGAATTAGTTGATGAATATGCAGACCCAATATGTACTTGTAAAGATGACTCTCAGTTTCTAACTGAACATAAAAGCAGTAAAGAATAAGATTTTACACCTAGTTTTTCTGATTTCAATATGTCGTGTGTATATGTGTTGGAACCGGCAGAGAGTCTAGTTTCTAGAACTCCTGACGGATCCTGTTTTGCTTCCCTGTAGCAATAAAAATCTCTGTTTTTGTACAGCAACGTCTTACTGTCCAGAATGTATGCTTTGTATTGATTTAGTGTAAACACTTTTTGCCATGCATGTAATGAGTAGATTTAGTCACACCTTGTATTACACAACTTTGCCATCTTTTTGCATGCTCACATTATGATGTAATAAAATATTAACAAGCCGGGATATTAATGGTCGACTTGGTAGTGAACAATCGGAGACTGTACTCAGTAGGGATCCCTTACTGCTTGATTAATTACTATTACAGACTATTGGCCCTGGATTACTATTTACTGATTGTTAATTACTGTTTACTATGCCGCGTACATGATCTGTAGAGTTCACCAACACAGTCTAAAATGATCACTGTTTGCATGCACCGAACCTGTGGTATGGGACGTAGTATTACGTGCATTAGCTAGGTTATTAAAATGAATAATAACCCTAGATTGATATTACATGCTTGATCCTGTATATTGTCATCGATATTGATCATGAATTGTAACTATTGATTATTGCATAATTGAATATAGACCCTTGACTTTATCTCCAACCGTTGTTTTTACTCCTTGACTGTGATCCAAGTCCTTTATTCTTGATATACCGTGCTGAACTACCTACGGCCTCGACGCGCCCTAGTATACTATTTGAAATATATACTATTTTAACTATTTTGCCTCCTTGAGTGCAGGTTCGGTGATTCATGCCATGTCGGATGAGAAAGATATGCGGAAGAGGAGGGGTTGCCTCCTCGTTCCCTTTGACCTATGCCATGATGCAAGCATTTCTCTATATCCACATTGTAATCATTCCAGTTTATCTCTTACAACTTGTGCATGATGCCACTTAAGAGTAAGATGTCCTGTTTCATGAAGTACATCAATTCAGAACTGTACTTCTTCAAAGCGGGCACATCTACTTGCTCATAGTTGTTCTCTGTTTCCCACTACTTGATGTCCGTGACTTGCTCTAATGGACATTGTTTTTCTATTTTTGTGACGCCCCGAATCCCAAATACACTGAATTCGAGATGTTCTGCAGGATCTTTTCACTTCCTCTAGTACAATTTTACAAGAAAATTTGAACTTTTCACTTTACATCAGAGTTTACATGAATACATTACAATTTACACTGCACAGCGGAAGTAAACTTTACAACAATGAAACAAATGTACAACAACATTGAATAATCTTTAAGCATTTGTTCCTCTTTAATCTGTATCAAGCCATTTACCTGCATATAAGACTGTGGGTATGTCAGTTTATTCAACCGACGATCATTATACACGGCCATCCTCTCTATGCCGGAAATAGTATAACTTATTTTCCATATTTAGCAAACACAAACTTGTCCCATATCAAACTAAAGGGACTACCCTATTGATGTCGTGTTGTGATCGTGCACTTAGTTCTTAATGCATTTATTTATATTATATGACACTAATGCGCACTTGTACGGATTCTATGCATCCCATACTACATAGGTCCGAGGGAAAGCCCTTAATCGTTCTTCATCTTTGTAAGGTTCAATCCCTCGTCATGACTTAATCTACTACTGTAACTACGGTAAGTATCCTAGATGTTTTCTGACCTACGAACTCATGTCTAGGCGCCCTGGAGAGAATCTCATCGCTGACATGACTCATCATGCAGACATCCTGTGGTAATTCAGCTCCTACCATAGACATGACACCACCCGTAGTCTTCAAACATCCCACGAGCGTCGCCACCGGGACGGTACTCTGGAACAGTATCCTCGCCCAGACTCATCATGGGACATCCTGGGATACGCTCTCGCCGCTATCCAATGGCCCTCATACTCAATGTTTTTCTCTTACTTTCATCACGTCTTCACTATGTACTAATCCTTAGGTTTTATTAAAATCATGAACAAAATCAAAGATCTAGAGTTAGCTTCTCCACTAAACCGGACTTATTCATTTATTCACACATGACCAACCTTGGTTTTTCATTTCAATATTTCATTTCATTTCTTTCCAAATGCCGGAGGAGACTTAGCTACTCCTTTGTTTCAATTTCAAATTCACAGTTTCCAATTTGAGCATTTCCACTCATAAATTCATTTGTTGATTTGTCATACTCAAAAGTATTTCTCTTTTCCAATCATGATTTCTAATTCGTTCAAATAGTCCATAACTATACATGAAAATTCATATGCTTAATCAATTATCAATTTCACTTTGAATTTCACATCACTAAAGAATATTCACATTTCACATTTTTCACACAATTCTCAAATGAGAATAATTTGCATCACATCACACAATATAATTTTCTTCTTGCCACATTAATCTTCTAATCCTTCATTTCAAATTATTTTTTGCAATATACAATTTCACAACCATAAAAATATAGAACCATAGTTCTATTTACACATTTTATTCTCAAATCATGTTTTATTTCATGCGAATAATCCCCAAATTATTTTTATAAAGTCCTACATATTTTTAGAAGAATAACCATATTTTTTCTACATTTTATTTGATCACCAAAACATCAAAAAAAACATTTTTTCCCATCTTGCCGAGGGCAAGATTCGAACCCAGAACCCCGGAGAACACAGCCGACAGCACAACCACTAGGCCAAAGGTGCTAGGCAGTATAAAGGGGTGCTGAGAGTAATAAATACTCTCGGCCGCTGCTTATGTTATTTTTTTTTTCCTTTAAAAAAGTATGGTTCCACAGGGATTCGAACCGCAGACCTCTGAGGAACAGGCCGCGCGCTCCGACCACTTGAGCTACAAGCTCGGGTTGTCAAGTATAGTTCGAAATTCTTTTTAAAACCATTCTCTCTGTTATTTAGAACATTTCGACGTTCAACAAAATTGCATTTCACATTGTTCTTACTAATATACTGTAAAAATCCGAATTAATCGTTTTCCATCATAAATTTTATTCCAGTATATGAAAATAAATTCCTTCAATAATTAAACATAATTTTCTCCATAATTGACACATTTCTACCATACAATTTGGTTAATGTGACATACTACTAATACATTTTTTTGACATTATAATTTCATCAATCTCTATACTAATTCTCTACTCTTATTCATTTTCCAAACATAAAAATTACATCTTAATTTATTCGTTACCACGCCATACAAAGTTTCTAATTTAGCACATAAAAGTGACATAGTAGATATACTAATTTTTTTTTGCACATATTTTTTCATGCTACTAACAAAAGTTTCTTCACACAATTTATAACCACATTCTTATTGCACACAATCTTGAATTTTACTAATAGCAACACACATAATTTGCATATCAATAATTCAATCAATTAGAGATCATCCTTTCAATTAAATGTGCATTCTTATTAATCATTTTCATGCGTTATTTTGCTAATTAAATCTAGCATGCATTCCTATGTTAGAAATAGGGAAAATTTACCCACCTCAAATGGAGAGATAAACACAATTAGCAACAAAAGTCCTTGCAACACGAGTGCACCTCCTCCTAGACGACGCGCACACAAGCTCCCAAGCACACCTCACCGAGAGCTCCTTCCTTGATGTAGTCGGCCTCCCCTTGATGTTGCAAGCACAATCCCACACTCTCTCAATCTTTTAACTCACAAAATTACTACTAGATAGTATAATTGAACTATAGGTTTTGGAAGAGAATGATTTTGCACAAGAATAACTAACCATGGGGGGGGGGGGGGGTATTTATACTAAAATCTTGATGGAATGGAAGGCTAGGATCAAGTAGTTGGTTGTAAGATGGAGGGCTAGGATGAAAGTAGGAGTTGCATTAACTACCCACAACCAAGTAACCACCACACCATGATCTCCACCCAAAATTTGATTTCCCTCCAAAAAAGATTACAACCGGCCTATTAGGAATGTGCATATTGCACGTGTACGTGTAGTGCACGTGCATGCAACTAGGCCCAAAAATTGTACATTAAATTTTTGTATAAAAATAAAAATTGTCTTTAAATTGTATTCTACATGAAAAGTTGTATAAAAATAGTCCATGGGCTTTAGTTTATGGGCCAAAATAATTATTATAAAAATAATAAATTAAATTAACTTTGGGCTTTTAAAAGAAAGGGCTTTTTGTCTAATTAAAGGAAGGCTTTTGTATAAAATAATTAAAAGCACATATTAAAATATTTTTACTCATCTTGATGAAAATATTTATAAAAATATTGCACGTGCACACTACGTGCAAAATAAAATAATTTTTCATTAAATGAAAAATCAGGGCATTACAATTTTAGATCATGAGTTTGCAGGTACTCAAGGAATAATACCCGAAGGACTTGGTGAGCAACAATTCTAGAGAATGGAGAACAAAAGAATAGACTGCATAGATTATCTCTTTATGCTATTTCCCTTGAACATTGTTATTGTTATTGTACTTTGTTTTTGGGATTTTATGACCCGAAGTTTGTTTTATCCCAGATGTTAGATATTATGCTATGGATTATTTCATTGATTATTGAAGTTATTCTTCATTTATGTGATTATTTATTCTTGTGTGGTTGTGATTATTATTCATGTTGTTGAGTTAGACTAGTACAGCTTATGGATGATGCTTGCATAATTCGTTGGGCCTTTGTCAAGCGCTCGTATTTTTGTATTTTGGGAAGCGGGGCGTGACATGGTTTTAGTGCTATCAGAGCCTAGGTTTGGTCAATGTGTTAGTCATGCTTGGCTAACATTTTAGTCTGGTTAGGATTTAGCCAGGTCAACTCTATAATATGCGCACCATGTTAATCACATGAACATGTAATAACCAACATAATCTGGATACTAATCTTATTTTGATCTACTTTTTGGTCCCTTCATATTTAGTTCCATCACTTCTTATTTTCTTTCGTCCTTTCCATTCATTCACATTCATTGATTCCTTACTGGGTATAATTTCTTCCTTTTCGTACCCACATTCTTTTGATTCCAGTGTCATCCATTCTTTCTATTTCTGCTCTATTTATTCTTTCTATTAAATTATTCATGCATGTATCCTGCTTTCACCTCATTCCTATTCTTTGATCATCTTTTAGGTGTCATCTTAATTTTCTCTCTTCCGGCTCATGTTGTAACCCCCATTCCCGTAATTACATATTTTCAGAATATTTTCTGTATTTTTATTTTTATAAATTTATTTTGTGCTAAAATTATTTCGTATATTTTATTAAAGTATTTTCTAATTGAAAATCTTATTCATTTTGAATAATGGCATAGTTTAATCTTACTTTCTATTTCTGATTGACTGGATATTTATATTTGAGCATAAAACAAATATATTATTTTTTTGGATTATTTTAATAAAAATTGTTAAACCCGAATATTATTTTGTTGTATGATTTTATTATTGATATGGCTAAAAATAGGGTTAAATCGGAACCGTCCAAATCGGGCACGAATCTTAAAGCTCGGGGGTAAAATGGTAATTTCACCTATAAACGGGTCTGAAATGGGAAGTGGGCCTTTTTCCAAAGGCCCAATAACCCATAATCGGGTCCATCTTACTGGGCGCAGATTCCAACCCGCAAGAAGCCCAGTCCAGCTAGATAGGAGAATTAGGGTTTATGATTGACCTTAATCAACGATCCTGATCACTTCTATCCATTCACTGGGAAGTATGGATTTGATCTCATCTCGAAACTGGTTCCTAAGGCGGCTATAAATACCCCTCATCCCCCACTGTTTCCAGGTAATTAATCTTTTGCCAATCAAAGCTCTTTCATAATCTTTCTGATTACTGACTAGAGCGTCGGAGGGTGCGTCGCCAGAATCAACCCCGGTGTTTTGCACTTTTTGCAGGTCAACAGCGGGAGATCACGGTCAAACTCCGATGAAGGTGTGTTCTGGTTTGACTATTCAACTTCCCTCGAATCCACAAATCTATCTGTTTGCCCCCACACCGATTTCAGCAGTAACAGATTGGCGCCATCTGTGGGAACCTACGAATAGCAATCCACCCTCTTCCATCGGTTAAGATCACCTCCAGCCATGCCTCCAAGGAAACTGAGATCTAGACGGTCCAATCGTGGACCCACTCCTCCTCAACCACAACCGGAGGCTCCCCTCCAACCCATCCAGCCTCAGGGACAGCTCCCTCCTCAACTCGATCAGCCGCTGCAGCAATTGCAGCCTCCTCTCCGAAATCTTCAACACCAGCAGGCTCCACTCGGGCCCCAGAACGCTGGTATAGGGACCTCTCGTCCTCACTCTCAGAAGCAATCTCTTCACCGCGACCATATCTCCGTACATAACCCTTCAACCGACTCCATGGCATTTCATAACTCTGGGCCATCAGAAGATCTCCGCAACATCATCATCAACTGGCAGAAAGAAGAGGACTTTCGCCACCATTTAGATGAAAGGCAGGCCCGTGAGAAAGTCTCCCGCTCAGAACGTCCAAATGCGCTATCTCCTCGCCATCGCGACCACAGGAGGTCCCCTCTTCATGGGAGGCGGAGGGAGTCCCCTGAGTAAGGAGGCATCATTCTCCCGCTGGTCGGTAGCCCCAGAGGGACGAAAACGAACCTATCACCCGTGCCGAATTCCAACAATTCCGGGCTACAATCTTACAGGCCCTCAATCTCCCACCAAACAATAACAATAATGTTCAAAGGGCCCCCACTCCTCTGCCATCACATTCCTAGCCCTCACCCATCTCCGAGCTACCGACGCCGTAGCCCATGCTCCCCTTCGTACGAAGACGAGTCCAGAGGCTCACCTGCGTACCGTCAAAGGGATGATGCTGTCTACCGCCGTCTCCACGAGATGGAGAGGCGCCTCGGCCAACTTGATAGAGACGAGGAACTAAGAGGAAGGATCCTCCGTCCGAGCAGACCTCCATTTTCTCAAATCATCATGGAGGCACCCGTTCCAGCAAACTTTAAGCCCCTGCAGTTCAAGACATATACGGGGGAGTCAGACCTCATGGATCAGATTGAGAGTTTCAAAACTCTAATGATGATTCATCAAGCCTCTGATGCCCTCCTATGTAAGACTTTCCCAGCCACTCTCAAAGGTCCAGCTCAGGAATGGTACTCCCGCCTCGCTCCATCCTCCATATTCTCTTTTGAACAGTTCGAGACCCTCTTCATAACCCACTTCGTGAGCAGCTGCCGCTCCGAAAAGACGGGTATTTCACTACTCTTCCTCAATCAGAAAAAAGCGAGAAGTTGAGAGATTATGTCAAGCAGTTTACCGTGGAAGCCAAATCCATAGCCTCCCTCGACCAATCGGTCGCTGCAGTCGTCTTTCAGTCCGGTCCTCCCTAGCCAAAAAGCCCCCGCGGGATTTTTCTGACCTTCTCCTCAGAAGCGAGAAGTACATCCATGCGGAGGAGGCTGAACATCGCCGCACATTTGAGGGATCCTCTTCTAGAAATAAGAGGAAGGCTGCTGAAGATGAGGGAGCCAAGAAGCTCCAGAAGGACAATGGGGGTCAGCATCGGCCACCTCCCAGATTTGAAAAGTTTACCCCTCTCAACACCAATGTTTCAACTATTCTCATGGAGGTAGAGAAAGAAGGGATCCTACCTCCTGTCCCGAAGATGAATACTCCAGGGAAGAAGAGGGACAAGGCCACGACACCAATGACTGTCGGGCCCTGAAGAATGAAATTGAAGCCCTCATTCAGAGAGGACAGCTGTCCAAATTTGTAAGAAAGGACCGGATCGATCTTCCTCTACCTCCCAGAGGGGATAACAAGCATCCCGAGAAGCGTAACGAGACTCCCGAATTTGAAGAAGAACGCATCTTGCACCTCATCCACAGAGGCCCAATGGGAGGAATTTCTAACTCTTCTCGAAAGGCTTTCATCAGGGAAGCAAATTCGGTGCACAGCATACCCCCTCCCAAAGGTCTCGGAGTCCTGGTGACTTTCTCAGATGAAGATCTAGGAGGTGTCCGAACCCCCTACTGTGATGCACTGGTGATTAATCTCCATATGGCAAACTTCAAAGTGGAAAGAATTCTAGTGGATAACGGCAGTTCTGTCAACATCCTCTTCCTGGCGGCCTTCTGAGGGCTCAAATTATCGTGGGACAGGCTCAAGCCCACCAGCTACACTCTCCATGGGTTCACAGGAATGCCAGTGACGATCGAAGGGGTCATAACCCTCAACATAACCACTAGCAAAACTCCTACTACCCGAACGGAGCCAATGGGCTTCATGGTTGTCGACGTCCCAGCCGCTTACAATGTGATCCTAGGTCGACCTGGCCTAGCTGCTTTAGAAGCCGTCCCGTCAGCTTATCATCAGAAAATGAAGTTCCACACCAAGGCAGGTGTAGGGGAAGTAAGGGGAAGTCAGGAGATGGCCCGCAAATGCTACATGACCTCGAACAGAGGATCCTTCCTTTACCTTGAGACTCTTGAAATTCCCCAGGGGAACACACAGCCTATGTCAGAACCGGTAGACGAGCTAGAGGAAGTGATATTCTTGGAGCAAGATCCGAACCGCAAATTCTTCATCAGCAAGACCCTCTCCTCTGCCCTCTGTTCCGACATAGTCCAGTGTATCAAGAAGAACCATGACCTCTTTGCATGGACTACTGCCGACATGCCAGGGATTTCCAAAGACCTCTTTGTCCATCACTTAAATGTTGCTCCGGGGTCCAAACTGGTCCAGCAGAAGAGGCGTAAATTCGCCCCTGAGTGCCAGCAGGCCATAAAGGAAGAAGTAGAGAAGCTTCTCAAAGCCCAGTTCATCCAAGAGGTCAATTATCCCGAGTGGTTCTCTAATGTTGTTATGGTTAAGAAGGTCAATGGAAGTTGGAGGATTTGCATCGACTTCACAGACTTGAACAAGGCATGCCCCAAGGATCCTTTCCCACTCCCCAGCATTGACACCATGATCGATGCCACTTCAGGCCATGAACTTTTGAGCTTCATGGATGCCTTATCCAGTAACAACCAAATCCGCATGTTCCCCCCAGATATCCCGAAGACCTCCTTCGTCACCGATCAAGGTCTCTATTACTATAGAGTAATGCCCTTCGAGCTCAAAAATGCCGGTGCCACCTACCAGCGCCTCGTCAATAAGGTCTTCCAGAATCAGATCGGCCGAAACATGGAAGTGTACGTCGATGATATGCTAGTAAAGAGTATCCATGGGTCCGACCATGTCACCGACCTACAAGAAGCCTTCGACGTGCTGAGGAAGCATAACATGAGACTGAACCCGAATAAGTGTGCATTCGGGATCTCATCGGGTAAATTCCTGGGCTTTATGGTCAGTCAAAGGGGGATCGCGACCAATCCCGAGAAGATAAAAGCCATTCTGAATATGGCTCCTCCTACAAATGTGAAAGAAGTTCAGAAGCTCACAGGATGCCTCGCGGCTATAGGGCGCTTCCTATCCAAGTTAGGGGAGATATGTCTTCCTTTCTTCAAAGCCCTCAAGGGGGCTAATGGATTTTAGTGGGGCCCACAAGAACAAGAATCGTTCGACCAACTGAAAGCCTATCTGGTCAACCCCCCACTCCTCAGCAAGCCTACTCCCGAGGAAACACTCTACCTCTACCTTGCTGCCCCCGAGCAAACCCTCAGTGCTGTCCTAGTAAGGGAAGAAGGCAAGGCTCAGAAGCCTATCTATTATCTGAGCAAGGTCCTTAGAGACGCCGAGCTCCGCTATCCGAGATTGGAAAAGATAGCATACGCCTTAGTTATGGCAGCCAGGAAGCTCCGCCCCTATTTTCAATCACACTTGGTGGTCGTCCTTACCGACCAGCCGCTCAAGCAAGTCCTGCACAAGCCCGAGACCTCCGAGCATCTGATGAAGTGGTCGATCGAGCTAAGTCAACATGACATATCTTATCAGCCTTGGACCGCTATCAAAACACAAGCCCTGGTCGAGTTTATAGTGGAAAGCACCATCCCAGAAGTGAGTCAAGCAGCAAATGGGCCGCCCATCTGGATAGTGTATGTAGATGGGTCTTCTTGCCCAGAAGGGAGCGGAACCGGAGTCATTCTGGCAGGCCCAGATGACTTCGTTCTCCAATACTCCCTCCGCATCAACTTCAAAGCTTCCAACAACGAAGCTGAGTATGAAGCCCTAATAGCAGGCCTGGGTATGGCTCTCAAGGCAGGAGCACAACGTGTCCGAGTATTCAATGACTCGCAACTGGTGGTGAATCAGGTCTTAGGAGACTACGAGGCACGAGACGACCGAATGGCCAAGTACCAAGCCAAGGTCCAAAGTCTCATGGCTTCATTCGTAGTGGCTGAACTCCAGCGGGTCCCTAGAGAAGAGAAATCCCAAGCAGATGCCCTCTCGACGTTGGCCTCCTCCTCCCTCCAAGGTCTCGAGCAGACCGTCCTAATCGAAGTACTCCTAAGACCAAGCATAGAAGAAGAAGCCCCCAACTCGATGGAGTCGCTACCGGTCCAACTCAGGGATAACTGGATGAAGCCTCTGATTAAGTTCCTCAAGGAGGGGAGCCTCCCCCAAGATCCTAAAAAAGCCCGTCGAATCCGAACGAGAGCAGAGCGGTACACCTTCGTTGAGGGAATCTTGTACAAACACTCCTATACCCAAGTAGATGGCAGACCCTACTTGAGATGTCTCTCTCCCGAAGAGGTCTTGTATGCCTTGAAAGAACTTCACGAAGGCATAGGGGGCCCATTCAGGATCTAGATCCCTTGCCAAGAAAGTTTTGAACTACGGGTACTTCTGGCCTACCCTATTTCGGGATGCCGAGCAGCATGTCCGGCAATGCAGCCCCTGTCAACAGTTCTCCAACATCCGCCGCCTACCCCAAGCACAACTCACATCCCTCTCGAGTCCAATTCCCTTAGCAATGTGGGGGATGGACTTGCTAGGTCCATTCCCACCAGCTCCAGGCCAGCTCAAGTTCCTAGTCGTGGCGATCGACTATTTCTCCAAACGGATCAAGGCCGAACCACTGGCTACCATTACCGAGAACAAAGTGCTGCAGTTCTTCTGGAAAAATGTAATTTGTAGTTTCGGCATACCTCGAGTCCTAGTAACAGATAACGGAACACAGTTTACAGGGGCAGCATTCCGCACTTTATGTGAAGACCTCGGCATTCAGCAATGCTTCTCCTTCGTCTCCCGTCCTCAATCCAATGGTCAAGTAGAGAACGCCAACAAGCAGATCCTCTCAGGCATCAAGAAGAGATTAGACAAATCATCCAAAGGCTTATGGGCAGATCAACTTCCTAACGTATTGTGGAACCACCGCACTACAAAAAGGACCCCCAAAGGAGAGTCGCCCTTCAATCTCACCTACGGGTCTGAGGCCGTAATCCCCTTGGAAGTCGGTTTGCCATTCCCTCGCCTTATTGCCTATGATGAAGAGCAGAACGCAAAAGAGCTCCGAGAGCTCCGTGAAAAAGCTTCAATTTGCCAGCAAAATTATCGAAGAAGAATCGAGTAAGCCTACAACAAAAGGGTCCGTCCATAGATCTCAAAGAGGAGGACTTAGTCCTCAGAAAGCTAGCCATCTCGTTCCCCAGCCAAAAGAGAAAGCTAGCCCCGAATTGGGAAGGACCATACAAGGTCTCCAAAGTAGTTCGGTCAGGAGCATATCGTCTTGAAGACCTCGAAGGCAGAGAGATACCAAGAACTTGGAACGCCGACCACTTACTGAAGTACCAAGAGGGTGTTTGAATGCCTCTCCGAGTACCTTCAAATGTCGAGCCATTCCTATCTTCTTTTTATTTCTACTTCTTTATTTTCCCATTGTAATAACGGCTTGCAACTTAGAAGTGACAGATTAACAGTTATCAATAAAGAACTTTTTTTGCCTGGTAATTTTCTTGTGATTGTTTTATCTCTCTATTTAAAATCCTAATTGTGCTCTCTCAAACGACGTGTTCGGAGTCCAAAACTTGGCTCGATTCTGCTCCGCAAGTTCGCTCTTAAGCAAGCTAGAAGTGGTTCGCCATTCGAAACTACTCCCACAACCGTTGAAACTTACTCAAACGACGTGTTCGGAGTCCAAAACTTGGCTCGATTCTGCTTTGCAGGCTCGCTCTTAAGCGAGCTAGAAGTGGTTCGCCATTCAAAACTGCTCCCACAACCGTTGAAACTTACTCAAACGACGTGTTCGGAGCCCAAAACTTGGCTCGATTCCGCTTCGCATGCCCGCTCTTAAGCGAGCTAGAAGTGGTTCGCCATTCGGAACTGCTCCCATAACCGTTGAAACTTACGCAAACGACGTGTTGGGAGTCCAAAACTTGGCTCGGTTCCGCTTCGCAGGCTCGTTCTTAAGCGAGCTAGAAGTGATTCGCCATTCGGAACTGCTCCCACAACCGTTGAAACTTACTCAAACGACGTGTTCGGAGTCCAAAACTTGGCTCGATTCCGCTTCGCAAGCTCGCTCTTAAGCGAGCTAGAGGTGGTTCGCCATTTGGAACTGCTCCCACAACCGTTGAAACTTACCCAAACGACGAGTTCGGAGTTCAAAGCTTGGCTTGACTCTGCTTCTACTCCTCGCTCATAAGCGAGTAAAAGTGGTCCTCCCTTTAGAACTAATCTTACAACCATAGATGATTAACCAAACACGCGAACACACAAGCGCAAAGGAATAAACAAAGCTTTCACTTCCATAAAGATTAAAGTTCAGGGAAACCCAGATTACAAGACCAGCTACTCAGTTCTCTACAACGATTCACAAAGTTCAAAAAAGCCAAAATTACAACAAATCTTTCAATGCTTCTTCGGGACAGGGATGTTCCGATTTAAATACACCCAGGGATGGCGGCGCCTAACCTCGGAGCTCGTCTCTAGACCAGCAAACTAAGATGCATCTTCAGTACTGCCTCTAATGGTGGCCCCAACGGACGCTTTGCTCGACGAAGCAGCCACCCCACTTTGTGCATCAACAGGGCTCTACCAAGTAGCAGTCGAGCGAGTCGCAAGCTCGTAAAAGGGAATCCCTCTCTTGCTCTCTTCACGAGTACACGACGTGCTTCTGACGTTAATCCGTTCAGGTTGGGGTTTGAGCCGAGCGACCTCCTCCTCGAGCTCGACGATTCGATCCTTCAGAGAGTCATCCTCACGGCAATCATGAAGCGAGGGAGCCGAGCGGAGCCTGCGGCACCTGATCTGTCGGCAATAATTCGATGGAGATTAGTAACTTCGATGCTCTTATAGACCGTAACCCTCTTCAGCTCATCAACCTCCACCGCCGCCTTGCTCACGGTTGCTAACAGCTCATCTCGCTCGGCTGTCAACTTGCCCATCGCCGCTGTTAATTGTTCTTTCTCCGCCAAAAGCTTGTCTTCGGATATCGACAATTCGTGGACCTTAGCTAACAGTTTGTCTCTCTCCACTGAGACATCATATAGCGCCTTCTTTAGTTGCTTCAGCTCGGAAAGATGCTTCGACAGCTTTAGCTTGAGGCGGTCCAAATCCAACTCGCTTTTGCGAAAACAAACTCGACTGCGAGAAAGGGCCAACTTCGTCGCTCCTAAGTCAGCTCGAAAATGGAAGACCTCAGCCGCTACCGTGTTTGGCGATGCCTCCGCTAGACGCAACTCGGTGACCTGGAAGAACACAACAACACTAAGCTCGAGCAACACAATGCTAAATTTCAAATCAAAGTTGTTATCAACACTTAGCAAGATGTCAAAGCGAGTCGTTCTCAACACTTAGCTAGATTTTAAAGTGAACAATGCTCAAAACATAGTTCGATTTCAAGACGGAATTATTTTTAGAAAGATTTCAAATCAAAGACCAACCCCAACAGTTAGTCAAAGAAAGAAAATTTTCATTTATATTAAAAAGCGGTGGCCAGTCCGCTACAAGGCAATACACGAAGAAGAAGAAAAAGTACAAAACAACAAAGATCAAGGGGCCACCTTAGGTGGTAGCTCGGCGACGGGCACCTCGGTAGATGGCTCCCCTTCCTCTGCCACTATGGCTGGGGGGTCGGCCATAGCCTTATTGCCCCCTCCCTCGACCACCACAACCTCGTCGCCTCATGGCTCGTCCCCTTCCTCTCCTTCGGCCTCTTCCTCGGCTTCCGGATCCTCCACGCCATCCGGACCCCACAGCCCGTACCCCGACCTGTCGAAGCCGGGGACCCAAGCCTCGATGTGCTCGAGCGCGGTGGCATAAGATTGCTCCATGTTGGCCATCATATGCTTCTTGGCCTCGGCCTTAATCTCTGCCCTTTTCGCCTCCACAGCTTCGGCTTGTTGCCGCATCACCGCCTCCAGGGCCCTCTTTGCCTCAGCCTTCTCCTCAGCTGCCTTGGCCACCTCCGAGGCGAGCTTCTCCCTCGTCTGTGCCAAAGCCGCCTCTAAGTCGGCATCCTGTGTCGCCAAAGCATCCGAGCGGCACTGCTCCGCCTCGAACTGCTTTACGGCCCTCGCCCTCTCCGCTCGGTCTTTGTTGCAAGCGGCCTTCAACTCCCTCTCTTGCTCGGCGTACTGCTTGAGAAGGTGGCTGAAGTGGCATGTGGCCTGTAAGAAGAAGCAATTAGAGCCGAGCTAAAAACTTAGAAAATTTTCAAAATGTTATCGAAATTAACTGAGCAAACTTACCGACATAAGCGACCGAGCTACCTCTAGAGCATCGTCACCCGTCGTCCCCGCCTTCAGTGCGGCTCGGTCTTTTGGGGTCCGGAGATGTCGAAGAGCCTGCATACTCATCGCCGAGTCCTCCAAGAAACCGTCGTGATTCATCACCCGCCAATCGGGGACGAACAGTTTCTTGTGGGCCTCGGTCAATATGGCCTCGACCTGCTCGGTAAGGGGCGGGGCCTCGAGCGCCAGAGCTGCCGAAACGGAGAAGCCTTCAGGACCAGTGGGGGTCGGCTGAACAAGACCCACAGCCGAGGCTGATCGCCGAGGTGAGGCCAGATCCACAACAGCAGCCGAAGGGACTTTGGCTGGTCGGTCGGACGAAGGCCCCGCACTCGTCCTCTTCCTCTTCTTAGCATCGGAGGCCTTGTTCCGCTCGGCCATAATCGCTCGAAAGTCCATGCTCGGAGCCTCTGTCAGATAAAGAAAACAAAGTTAGAAAATACAAGAGATGTCCGGAGCGTACTCGGGTCGATCGGACTAAGGCCCGACCCGCGAAGCACCTCCTCGGTCATGTCTCGGTCATGTATCTCCAACTCAACATCGGAAGACCAACTAGTTTCGCCGCGACCTCTGCTTCAACTAGAGTCAACACTAGCTCGGCCTTTGCATGGTTCGGCACGTCCTCCTTCCATCGGGTCAGGAAGTCCCATGCCGAAGGACCTCGGATCAAGAAGTACTTACCCTTCCACGACTTGATCGAGTCAGGGTTCTCTATCAGCTTAACGCCTTTCCGAGGCGATAGGTAGTACCGGTGTTCGGTCTTGCTCATCCTATTGATCTGGTACAACCTTCGGAGGACGACGAGCTGGGGCTCCACCTTTGCTGTTCGGCATTGGAGCAGAAATCCGAGCACATGTCGCTACATGTTCAGCATGAACTGAATATGGCTCAGTTCATACCACTGGAGAACTTCGGTCACGAAGGAATGGAGGGGGAGACGCAGTCCGGCGTTCAACGCGTCGTAGGCAAAGACGCAAGTATCGGGCATGAAGGCTGTGCACGTTCGCACCCCGGGACCGGGGAGAATCAGGGTGTACTCTGGAGGAATGACGAAGATCTTCCGAATCCGAAGCAGATCTCGTTCGGTTAGAACCAAGGGGATATCTTCGACTTCGGTAACCTCCCTCGGTTCGTTCTCCTCGTATATCTCCGAGCATCCGTAGACGACCTTAGTCAACAGCTCGCCGGAGTACTGCCTGATCCCCCCGTGACCGGATATTATGGTCGGCAGCCGACCCATTTCACCTGCTTGTCTTACTGTCTCCACCACTGTTTCAACAACCGAAGACCGGGCCACTTCCTTCCCCTTCTCCTCGGCCGCCGACGACCCTACTATCTCCTTCCCCTTCCGTCTGCTCACCACTTCTCCCCTTTCCTCGTGAATTAACTGCTCGTCGCTCCGACCCCCCGAGAAAGAAGCCTCACTACCCGAGGACACTTGTAACATCTCGTAGTATATATATATGAGATTAAGGATATATATACTAACCTTGACGTGATGTTCACGGTCAGAAAAAGCTCGCCGAAAATTGCCTGGCCTGCCGCGACAGCTAACACAAACGCCCTTGAGCCTAAATCTCTACTAGCAGAGCAACTCGAGAGCGAAAATGAACTGAGAGTGAAAAGTGAAAGAATGAGAGAAAGAGTGGGGGGGTGAAAACTTATAGTGAAAGAAGTGACTCTTGGGCTTTGTAACGAAGAGCAGCGACTCTTGGGCCCCCCTCAAGCCCGTTAAAGAAGGCTAAACGACAAAAAGGAAAAAAAAGGGGGGGGGGGGGGGGTCGCGACGGTTCAGAGAAGTGCAGCGACGGTTCAGTCTTAGCCATGCAGCTCGGCAATTCATGAGGCACCGAGCCACCGAGGCACTCTGCCAAGCTACCGAGGCACCGACCTCCACATTTGGAGAAAAATGCTGCCGAACTCTGTAGGACGTCTGATTGTCCAAAGATTCGCGCCCAAAGTTAATAAGCGGATCAGATTCAGATACGCCCACAAAATGACAAAATCACGTTTTCTCGTGATCTAAGCCGCCTGCATCGTGATTCGTGCCCCTGATGGATGCTCTAGATGTCGCCACGTGGCTCAACGACTCTTATGAGCCGAGCCACCGAGGCACTCTACCAAGCTACCGAGGCACCGACCTCCACGTTTGGAGAAAAATGCTGCCGAACTCTGTAGGATGTCTGATAGTCCTAAGATTCGTGCCCAAAGTTAATAAGCGGCTCAGATTCAGACACGCCCACAAAACGATAAAAGCACATTTTCTCGTTATCTGAGCCACCTGCATCGTGATTCGTGCCCCTAATGATGCTCCAGATGTCTCCACGTGGCTCAACGACTCATGATGAGCCGAGCCACCGAGGCACTCTGCCGAGCTACCGAGGCACCGACCTCCACATTTGGAAAAAATGCTACCGAACTCTGTAGGACATCTGATTGTCCCAAGATTTGTGCCCAAAGTTGATAAGCGGCTCAGATTCAGACATGCCCACAAAACGACAAAATCACGTTTTCTCGTGATCTGAGCTGCCTGCATCGTGATTCATGCCCCTGATGGATGCTCCAGATGTCGCCACGTGGCTCAACGACTCATGATGAGCCGAGCCACCAAGGCACCGACCTCCACATTTGGAGAAAAATACTGCCGAACTCTGTGGGACGTCTGATTGTCCCAAGATTCGCGCCCAAAGTTGATAAGCGGCTCAGATTCAGACACGCCCACAAAACGACAAAATCACATTTTCTCGTGATCTGAGCCACCTGCATGGCGATTCGTGCCCTTGATGGACGCTCCAAATGTCGCCACGTGCCTCAACGACTCATGATGAGCCGAGCCACCGAGGCACTCTGCCGAGCTACCGAGGCACCGACCTCCACATTTGGAGAGAAATGTTGCCGAACTCTATGGGATGTCTGATGGTCCCAAGATTCGTGCCCAAAGTTGATGAGCGGCTCAGATTCAGACACGCCCACAAAACGACAAAATTATGTTTTCTCGTGATCTGAGCCTCCTACCAAGTGACTCGCGCCATGATGGACGCTCCAGATTTAGCCACGTAGCTCGGCAGCTCATGCAGCTCCGAGCTACCGAGCTACCGAGGAGCTATGGCCGAGCTACCGAGGCACCGACCTCAACATTTGAAGAAAAATGCCGCCGAGCTACTCAAACCGTCAGATTGTCTCAAAATTCGTGCCAAAAGTTGGTGAGCGGCTCAGATCACGCCATGCCCACAAAACGACAAGATCACGTTTTCTCGTTATCTGAGCCTCATACCTCGTGATTCGCACCTTGATGGACGCTCCAGATCCAGCCAAGTAGCTCGACAGCTCATGCAGCGCCGAGCTACCGAGCTACCGAGGAGCTATGGCAGAGCTACCGAGGCACCGACCTTTGCAAGCGGAGAAAAGTGCCGCCGAGCCACTCCGACCGTCCGATCGCTCAGATATTCGCGCTGTTGACTGATGAACAGCCCAGATTGTGCCACGTCATAAATGGTATTAAAAATTAATTTTTTATTTATTAAATTCGAATTATTTATTTAAAAATTGTGAAAAAATGATTAAAAATTCAGAAAAATTATTAAAAATTCTAAAAAATAATTATAAATTCTAGAAAACATTTTTTTAAACCCCCGGATAAATAATTATTGCTTAGAATAGTTAATTAACGCCCCCGAACGATAAATCACCACTTCGTAACATTAAATAACTGATTCGAAAAATAAATAAAAATTAAGAAAAGTCACCAAAAGTCCAGGAGAGCTCAAGAACAACCTTAGGCGCGCAACCAACACCAAAAATCACCATAATCCCTCATATAAAGATTTGACACCCCTCATTTGGACTCCGATACAACTCTGTAAGCCATCAAAACAATAAAACTACTCCTCAAAGGCTGATCAAACTCAGTCTTTGGGAGTGGGGGGCTCGTGATATGGCTAAAAATAGGGTTAAATCGGAACCGTCCAAATCGGGCACGAATCTTAAAGCTCGGGGCTAAAATGATAATTTCACCTACAAACAGGTCTGAAATGGGAACTGGGCCTTTTTCCAAAGGCCCAATAACCCATAAATGGGTCCATCTTATTGGGCACGGATTCCAACCCGCAAGAAGCCCAGTCCAGCTGGATAGGAGAATTAGGGTTTATGATTGATCTTAATCAACGATCTTGATCACTTCTATCCATTCACTGGGAAGTAGGGATTTGATCTTATCCCGAAACTGGTTCCTAAGGCGGCTATAAATACCCCCCCATCCCCCACTGTTACCAGGTAATCAATCTTTTGCCAATCAAAGTTCTTTCATAATCATTCTGATTACTGACTAGAGCGTCGGAGGGTGCATCGCCGGAATCAACCCCGGTGTTTCGCACTTTTTGCAGGTCAACGGTGGGAGATCACGGTCAAACTCCGATGAAGGTGTGTTCTGGTTTGACTATTCAACTTCCCTCGAATCCACAAATCTATCTGTTTGCCCCCACACCGATTTCAGCAGCAACAATTATTATTAAGATTATAATAATTAATTTTTACTTCTTGATTATCTATTTGAAATTCATCTAGCGAAATATTTTATTATTGTACCGAATCTAATTTTCTAGCTAATTCCAATTTATTTTCAAGCTCAATTGATATTCTGTTCATTTGTATTATTTTTTTGTTTAATTAATTTAAATTTTTGTCCACGAACTACTCTCATTCTTCTTGTTGGACTGTTTTCTTGTGGATCCTATTTTATTTATTTATTGTGGATATTTTAATTGAACTCTATTGTCTTCAAACACATCTCCTATAGAACCCTAAAACCCAATTTCAATGGTTCTTGACCCAAACCCACAATTATTGGATCCTAAACCACTAACCCAACATCCTAATTGTGTTTTATAAATACAAACCTAATACAAACCCTAAAAATTACACAATTAAAACCTAAGAGCCATCTATTCTTGTAACGCCCTGAATCCCAAATACACCGAATTCGAGATGTTCTACAGGATCTTTTCACTTTCTTTAGTACAATTTTACAGGAAAATTTAAACTTTTCACTTTACATTAGAGTTTACATCAATATTACACTTTTCATTTGCACAGCGGAAGTAAAATTTACAACAATTAAATAAATGTACAACGACATGGTATAATCTTTAAGCATCCATTCCTCTTTAATCTTTAACATGTCATTTACCTGCATATAAGACTGTGGGTATGTCAGTTTATTCAACCGACGATCATTATACACGGCCATCCTCTCTATGCCGAAAACTGTATAACTTAATTTTCCATAATTAGGAAACACAAACTTGTCACATTTCAATTAAAGGGACTACCCTATTGATGTCGTGTTGTGATTGTGCACTTAGTCCTTAATGCATTTATTTATATTACATGACACTAACGCGCACTTGTTCGGATTCTATGCATCCCATACTACATAGGTCCGAGGGCAAGCCCTTAATCGTTCTTCATCTTATAGGGTTCAATCCCTCGTTATGACTTAGTCTACTACTGTAACTACGGTAGTGTCTTAGATGTCCTATGATCTATGAGCCCATGTCCAGGCAGCCTGGAGGGGAATCCCACGCACTGACACGACGCATCGAGCAGGCAGACTATGGGCAATTCAGCCTCCGCCATGGAACAATGGCACCACCCATAGCCACTCGAACATCCCACAAGCGTCGCCACCGGGACGATAATTCTGGAGTAGCGCCCATGCCATGTCTTGACGCATCAAGCAGGCAGCCAGTGAATCGCTCTCACACCACTATCCGATGGCCCCCATACTCATGTTTTTCTTCTACTTTCATCACGTCTCCACTATGTACTAATCCTTAGTTTTATTAAAAATCATGAACCAAAATTTAATCTTTAGAGTTAGCCTCTCCACTAAACCGAACTTATTCACATTTCAACATGACAACCTTGGTCTAATTTCATTTCATTTCATTTCATTTCTCAATGCCGGGGGAGACTTAGCTACTCTATTTCAATTTTCATTTCACAATTTCCAACTCATAAATATCCCATGTTGAGTTCTCATACTCACATGTATATTCTCTTTTCAATTCATGACTTCTAATTTGTTTACAAGTCCATAATTTGTTTATCAATTATCACATCATATCAGTTTCTCATTACTAAACAATATGCATACTTCACATTGTTCCACCAATGAGAATTAAATTGCATTATATCACACAACAAGGTTCTTTTTGCCAAATCAACTTCTAATCCTTCATATCACTTTATTCTTATAACTATAATTTTTCACAAGTGTATACTCTAGAACCATAGTTCTAATTGTATACTTTATTCACAAACCATAGTTTAGCTCTTTCAAATAATGCCCAAATCATCTTTATAAAATCCCTTACATTTTTATGAGAATAACCATATTTTTTTCACAATTTTCGGACCCCTAGAAACCCCAAAAAAATATTTTTCCAAAGATGCCGAGGGTAGGAATCGAACCCAGGCACACGGAGAACAAAGCCAAGAGCACCCACCACTAGGCCGAACTGTGCTAGCGGTTTAAAGAGGGGAAAAATTGTATATATTACTTCTGATCGGTAGGTTATATGCTTACAAAAAAATGTGAAAAATGTTTGCGGCTACAGGGATTCGAACCGATCAACCCAGAGAACCCAACCACACCGCAAGACCACTTGAGCTACACGCTCAGTTGTCACGGTATAGTTCTGACTTTATTTAAATTGTATTCTCTGTTATTGAGAACATTTCGATGTTCAACTAGCTTTTGTTTCACTTTGCTCTCATCAAAAAAATACTGTATAAATCCAGAATAATTCTCCCTCACATAATTCCCATGTCAGTGTGAGCAAAATAATTTTTGTGATAATAAAAACATATTTTTACACATTTAACTCAAAATATACATTCTAACATTCTCTTTTTGATGTTTCTTTGCCCCATAATATTCTAATTTGTTTTTGACAATACACTTCATATCAATCTACTGATTTTAATAATTTATCTACATACAACTCTTACTGAATTTATTCATATCCATATTAACATAAAGGGTCCATTTGACACAAACTCAACTACTAACTTTGTGGGTAGTTTCTTTGATAGTAACAAATGTAGTTTCATTAAATCCACATATGCTTCTAGTCAAATCGTGTACATCACAAAATATATAACCACCTATCAATTAGCATGCTCACAACTCAAACATTCAAGAAAGTTACTCTTTTCAAAAAGTGTGCTCTTTCTTAATCAATTATATGTTTCAATTTTTCAATTTAACAAGCGTTCTTATTAGTAATTTTCATGCATCCTGTCTCAATATCATACTAACATCATTCTTAAGGAAATTTAACTACTATCATTCATTCATTCTAACAAGCATGGAGAATTTTACCCACAACTTAATTTAACAATAGAAGCACATGCAAGTTGTTCATTAATATTCCAATTAATTTATGAACTAAAAATGTATTCTTATTAATATTTTCCATGCATCATTTCTAATTAGAAATAAGAAAAATCTAACCCACCTTGTATGGAGAGAAACAAACACAAAAGCAACAAATCCTTGCAACAAGATGCACCTCCTCCTAGACGATGCGCGCACCCGCTCCACAAGCACCAATCCCGAGCTCCTCCTAGTGATGGCCGGCCTCTCCTTCTTCTCCTTGATTGAAAGCAAGCACAATTCCACACAATTCTCTCAATCTTTTAACTCACAACTTACTACTAAATTAGACTATAGGTTTGGAAAGATATAATTGCATATGAATACTAACCATGGGAGGGGTATTTACACTAGAAATCAAGTGGAATGGAGGGCTAGGATTGACTAGTTGGTTGTAGGATGGAGGGCCAAGATTAGAGTAGGAGTTATAAAAACTACCCACATCTAAATAACCACCCCCATGATCACCACTCAAATTTTGAGTTTCCCTCCCAAAAAGAATGCAACCGGCCTCCATGGAGAAGTGTGCATTGCACGTGTACGTGTAGTGCACGTGCATGCAACTAGGCCCAAAACTGTACATTTTAATTTGTAAAAAAATAAAATAGTATTAAAATAGTCTTCTACATGACAAGTTAAATAAAATATATTAATCCATGGGCTTTAGTTTGGGCCAAAATAGTTATTTAAAAATAAAATAAATAATATATATTTTGGGCTTTAAGAAAAAGGCTTTTAAAATAAGGCTTTCTATAAAAGAAAAAGGGCTTTTGTATAAAATAACTTGAGAACACATATTTAAATATTTATACACCTCATGGAATAATTACAAGATTTAATTCAATCAAAATATTGCACGTGCACACTACGTGCAAAATAAATAATTTTTCATTAATTGAAAAATCAGGGTATTACAACACTCCCTCCTTAGAATAGTTCCGTCCCCAGAACTACAGTCAAGAGCGAGAAAACAGACATACAACACACACACAAGAACAAAAAGATACAAAAATACAATCAAGCAAAAAGCTCAGGATAGTCCTTCAACATCCTCTCCTCGGATTCCCAAGTAGCCTCTTCAACCAAGTGGTTTCTCCAGACTACCTTGACCATCAGTATCGTCTTATTCCTCAAGACTTTCTCTCGACGATCAACAATCTCGACAGGAGACTCGATGTAGTTCAGGTCTAACTGCAAACCTGCCGGCACTTCAGGCAAATGATGACTCGGATCTGGAATATAACCTCTCAGCATAGACACATGAAAGACATTGTGCACCTGAGACAACTCTTCCGGTAATTCAAGCCGGTAAGCAGTTTTCCCGATCCTTTTCAATATCTTGTACGGGCCTATAAACCTCGGGGCTAACTTCCCGCCTTTGCCAAATCGGACCACACCTTTACTGGGGGATACCTTCAGGAAGACGAAGTCACCAACCTCAAACTCAAGGTCCCTTCTCCGATTGTCTGCATAGCTTTTCTGCATGCTCTGAGCTTCCACCAACCTTTTCCTGATCAGATCAATCTTCTCAGAAGTTTGCTGTACAAGCTCAGGACCAAACAACTGACGCTCCCCAACTTCATACCAACAAACAGGTGTCCTGCACTTCCTGCCATACAAAGCTTCGTACGGCGCCATCCCGATACTAGCCTGAAAACTGTTGTTGTAGGAAAACTCCACCAAGGGTAAATGCCTTTCCCAACTGCCTCCAAAGTCTAGTATACAACACCGAAGCATATTCTCAAGAATACGGTTGACTCTCTCGGTCTGCCCATCGGTTTGCGGATGAAAAGCAGTGCTGAAATCTGTCTTGGTACCCAAAGATGTCTGAAGACTCCTCCAGAAATGCAAAGTAAACCGCGCATCTCGATCAGACACAATAGTTGAAGGAACACCATGAAGCCTGACGATCTCGCCAACATACATCTCAGCCAACTTGTCCATCGAAGCAGTGAGTTTCATCGCCAAAAAGTGAGCGGACTTGGTTAGTCGATCGACTATAACCCAAATCGCATCATTGCCTTTAGGACTCTTAGGCAATCCCGTGATGAAATCCATACTGATGTTATCCCACTTCCATTCCGGAATAGGTAACAGCTGTAATAGACCTCCGGGTCTCTGATTTTCGGCTTTGACTTGCTGACAAACCTCACACTTCGCCACAAATTCAGCCACATCCCGCTTCAAACCTGACCACCAGAAATGCTGCTTGATGTCCTTGTACATCTTAGTACTCCCAGGATGTACCGACAAAAGAGTAGCATGCGCCTCCTGAAGAATACTCTCTTTCAGGTCCGCCTGATTTGGAACGCACAGTCTATCTCCGAACCACAGCACTCCATCCTTGATTTGAAATCCGGGCAACCTGCCAGCGCCAACCTGCTCCTTCATCTCCAAGATATCAGCATCAACCTCTTGACTTGCAATGATCCTTCCATTCAGTGTAGGCTGAAGCCTCAACTGAGCCAAAGATGCTCCCAATCCTTGCAAGACAACCTCAATACCTGCTCGATCCAACTCCTCAATCAGATGCCTCTGAGTTGTAATCAAACTGGCTAGACTGCTCTTGCGACTAAGTGCGTCAGCCACAACATTAGCCTTTCCAGGATGATACTTGATCTCAGGTCGCATATCCTCGAGCACTTCCAACCATCTCCACTGCCTCAGATTCAGATCCCTCTGCTGATATATATACTTCAAGCTCTTGTGGTCCATGTACATGTTCAACTTCTCACCGTACACGTAGTGCCTCTATTGCTTTAGGGCAAAGATAATCGCAGCCAACTCTAGATCATGAGTCGGGTAATTCTTCTCATGTGGTCGTAGTTGCCTAGACCCATAAGCGATTACTCTTCCTTCTTGCATTAAGACACAACCAAGCCCACGATGTGAAGCATCGCTGTAAACATCATACTCAACACCTGCTCTAGACAGAGCCAAAATAGGTGTAGTAGTCAGCTTCTCTTTCAACTCCTAAAAGCTCGCCTCACATTGCTCAGTCCACTTGAAGCTCACATTCTTCTTGGTCAGTCCAGTAAGCTGTACAGCTATCTGAGCATAACCTTGAATGAATCTCCTGTAGTATCCAGCCATCCCAAGAAAACTTCTGACTTCCTTCACTATAGTAGGCCTAGCCCAAACTCTCACTGCCTCTATCTTCTGAGGGTCAGTTGCCACTCCCTCCTTAGAAAGGATGTGACCTAGGAATGCCACTTCAGATTTCCAGAAATCACACTTGGATAACTTGGCGTACAACTTCTGCTCTTCCAGCTTCTTCAAAACTGCTGCCAGATGCTCGGTGTGCTCCTCCTCTGACTTGAAGTACACGAGAATATCGTCGATAAACACCACGACGAAAGAATCAATGAACGGCCTCAGAACTCTGTTCATCAAATCCATAAAGATTGCGGGTGCATTCGTCACTCCGAATGACATAACTAAGAATTCGTAATGCCCATGTCGAGTTCTAAATGCAGTTTTATGCACATCTTCAGCTTTCACTCGAACTTGGTGATATCCTGATCGAAGATCTATTTTGGAGAAAACAGCTACTCCTTGTAGACGATCGAACAAGTCATCAATTCGAGGAATCGGATACTTATTCTGAACAGTGACCTTATTCAGCTCCTGGTAATCGATACACATTCTCATCGATCCATCCTTCTTCTTCACCAAAAGCACTGGTGCTCCCCAAGGTGACGCACTAGGTTGAATAAAGCCTTTCTCCAACAGTTCCTCAATCTGCCGTTTCACCTCATCCTGTTCCACTGGAGCCATCCTATACGGTGCCTTAGAAATGGGTGCACTTCCCGGTTGAACAGTGATGCTGAACTCTACATCATGATGTGGGGGTAACCCAGGAAAATCTTCCAAGAACACAGTCGGATAGTCCCGAACCACAGGAATCCCTTGCACTTCCACAGGAGTCTCTTCCTTGCGGATAGTTGCCACCAGCTTAGAACATTTCTACTTCCCTTGGAAAGTGACTTCAGGTCCACCTGGAGCCTTCACTGTTACCGTCTTGGTCTTACACTCGATGCTTGCACTGTACACCGACATCCAATCAATGCCAATGATAACATCGACTCCCAAGATAGTCTGCTCGATCAGATCAATGCCAAAGATTCTATCCCCAATCACAATCTCATAATCAGCATAATACCGATCAGCGGTTAAAGTTTCCCCTGACGGAGTAGCTACTGCTAAGATCTTGCCTGGAAAAATCTTCGGTTCAACTCCCAACACTTTAGCAAATTTTGGAGACACAAATGTATGAGAGGATCCAGTATCGAACAATACAACAGCTTACATTCCATTAAGATAAAGTTCACCTGTTATATAATACACACCATTACATAACAGTTTCACAATATAAGCGGGAAAAGAAATGACAAAACTCTAAACACCAGCCCTCGTACCAGAGATGACCTGATCCGCCTCATCAGCATCAGCTTCCGTCAAGGCAAATACTCGCCCTGGTTGGTACGGCCTCTTCCCAGCCTGCTGCGTTGGTGCGTTGCTATTACCACTCTGTGGCTTGAGACATTGAGATCGGTAATGTCCCGTTTCACCACAGTTGAAGCAAGTTACCGCAGAAGGTCTCACCACATTGTTTCCAGGTTTTCCAGCCACACTAATAGCGTTCGCCCCTGTCGGTTTGAACCTTTGTGCAGATGGTTGCCCCTTGAAACTCCCAGAATGTGCAGGCCTCTTTCCAGACTGCCAGTTGTTCCTCCGGTTCTGAACAGCATGGAACTGCTCCATATCTGCCTCCGTCGCTGCCGCCCTCTTGACCAGCTTGTCGAATCTCCTGATACCAAGAGGTATAATCCGGGACCTCAAGCTCGGCCTCAATCCATGCTCGAACTTACGAGCCTTCTTAGCCTCATCCATCACCAGTTCTGGAGCATACCTAGAGAGCTGAGTAAACTTGGTCTCATACGCTCTCACCGACATGCTACCTTGCTGTAGCGACAGAAACTCCATTGTCTTCTTCTCCTGAACATCGGAGGGGAAATAGTGACTGCAGAATTCTTCCAGAAATTCCTCCCAGCCAAGCACTATGCCTCCCATGGTCCTCTTCATGGACTGCCACCAGACCGCTGCATCCTTCTCCAGTTGCAAAGTCGCCAACTTGGCCTTGCTGCCTTTCGGGGTCTCCAACACTTCAAAGATCGTCTCCACTTGACGGATCCAGTTGTCAGCCGCATCTGGGTCTGACTTTCCCTCGAATACAGGTGGTTTCATTCTCTTGAATGATTCCACCAGCTTAATCGCCTCGGGCACTGAATTCGCAGGCCCCCTTCCTTGGTTCATAGCCACTGCATTAAGCATCTGGTAGACCCTTGCAAGTTCGGTCTCCAGATCCAAACCTTAACCATTCCTAGCTCCCCTTCTCGACATATTCTGATGCAAAAGATCCATTAAATTCGAAGTATAAGACCAGAACTTAAATTAACTTGTATTTCATTGAATTCTAAAGTTTATACATTCGAATTGAAAACATTTTTGACATCAGAATGGAAAATAAAAGAAGCTAAGACAGTCTAACTCCTACGGGTCCTCTTTGCTGCTCGAAGTTCTTCCCGTAGTTCATCAACCTCATCCTTCAGCACATCAGTCAGGTTCTTCCTCTTTTCAAGTTCCCATACCCAGTGACTGAGAACAGAAAAGTCGTCCTTTCGCTTTTCCAGCTGAGCCTCCAATAATCCAACTCTCTCTCACAGCGTCTCTACCTGCCTCTGAAGAGAAGTCACAAGACCACTTGGAACTGGTTCTTCTTCTTCGTCAGAAGAAGAGTCATCAGATGAATCCGGAGGTGGGGTGATCTCTCGGGATTCAGGCCATTCTTCACCGTCAGAATCTGCTTGCCCTGGATAGTACTCGTCCTCGGAATCTGCCTGTCCAGGATGGTACTCTTCCTCAATGATATGCCAGTCGTCGCCTCCAGCAGGGTCGAAGTGATCAGCCATCTTAGAAATAGAGAGGAAGAAGCATAAATCTTAGAGCAACACAAATGTAAGTCACTTATATTTAAATCTCTAGACTCAAACACACACTCTAATGTCCACCTCTAGGGTGTCGTTCCCTATAAATTTGTACAAGTGTGGAAAGCGTAGAAAGCGTGGCTTTGATACCACTCTGTAACGCCCCGAATCCCAAATACACTGAATTCGAGATGTTCTACAGGATCTTTTCACTTTCTTTAGTACAATTTTACAGGGAAATTTAAACTTTTCACTTTACATCAGAGTTTACATCAATATTACACTTTTCATTTGCACAGCGGAAGTAAAATTTACAACAATTAAATAAATGTACAACGACATGGTATAATCTTTAAGCATCCATTCCTCTTTAATCTTTAACATGTCATTTACCTGCATATAAGACTGTGGGTATGTCAGTTTATTCAACCGACGATCATTATACACGGCCATCCTCTCTATGCCGAAAACTGTATAACTTAATTTTCCATAATTAGCAAACACAAACTTGTCACATTTCAATTAAAGGGACTACCCTATTGATGTCGTGTTGTGATTGTGCACTTAGTCCTTAATGCATTTATTTATATTACATGACACTAATGCGCACTTGTTCGGATTCTATGCATCCCATACTACATAGGTCCGAGGGCAAGCCCTTAATCGTTCTTCATCTTATAGGGTTCAATCCCTTGTTATGACTTAGTCTACTACTGTAACTACAGTAGTGTCTTAGATGTCCTATAATCAATGAGCCCATGTCCAGGCAGCCTGGAGGGGAATCCCACGCACTGACACGATGCATCGAGCAGGCAGACTATGGGCAATTCAGCCTCCGCCATGGAACAATGGCACCACCCATAGCCACTCGAACATCCCACGAGCGTCACCACCGGGACGATAATTCTGGAGTAGCGCCCACGCCATGTCTTGATGCATCAAACAGGCAGCCTGTGAATCGCTCTCACACCGCTATCCGATGGGCCCCATACTTATGTTTTTCTTCTACTTTCATCACGTCTCCACTATGTAATAATCCTTAGTTTTATTAAAAATCATGAACCAAAATTTAATCACTAGAGTTAGCCTCTCCACTAAACCGGACTTATTCACATTTCAACATGACCAACCTTGGTCTAATTTCATTTCATTTCATTTCATTTCTTAATGCCGGGGAAGACTTAGCTACCCTATTTCAATTTTCATTTCACAATTTCCAACTCATAAATACCCCATGTTGAGTTCTCATACTCACATGTATATTCTCTTTTCAATTCATGACTTCTAATTTGTTTACAAGTCCATAATTGTGCATAAATTTCATACACTTTATCAATTATCACATCATATCAATTTCTCATTACTAAACAATATGCATACTTCACATTGTTCCACCAATGATAATTAAATTGCATTATATCACACAACAAGGTTCTTTTTGCCAAATCAACTTCTAATCCTTCATATCACTTTATTCTTATAACTATAATTTTTCACAAGTGTATACTCTAGAACCATAGTTCTAATTGTATACTTTATTCACAAACCATAGTTTAGCTCTTTCAAATAATGCCCAAATCATCTTTATAAAATCCCTTACATTTTTATGAGAATAACCATATTTTTTTCACAATTTTAGGACCCCTAGAAACCCCAAAAAAATATTTTTCAAAAGATGCCGAGGGTAGGAATCGAACCCAGGCACACGGAGAATAAAGCCAAGAGCACCCGCCACTAGGCCGAACTGTGCTAGCGGTTTAAAGAAGGGAAAAATTGTATATATTACTTGTGATCGGTAGGTTATATGCTTACAAAAAAATGTGAAAAATGTTTGCGGCTACAGGGATTCGAACCGATCAACCCAGAGAACCAAACCACACCGCAAGACCACTTGTGCTACACGCTCAGTTGTCACAGTATAGTTCTAACTTTATTTAAATTGTATTCTCTGTTATTGAGAACATTTCGATGTTCAACTAGCTTTTGTTTCACTTTGCTCTCATCAAAAAAATACTGTATAAATCCAGAATAATTCTCCCTCACATAATTCTCATGTCAGTGTGAGCAAAATAATTTTTGTGATAATTAAAACATATTTTTACACATTTAACTCAAAATATACATTCTAACACTCTCTTTTTGATGTTTCTTTGCCCCATAATATTCTAATTTTTTTTTTGACAATACACTTCATATCAATCTACTGATTTTAATAATTTATCTACATACAACTCTTACTGAATTTATTCATATCCATATTAACATAAAGGGTCCATTTGACACAAACTCAACTACTAACTTTGTGGGTAGTTTCTTTGATAGTAACAAATGTAGTTTCATTAAATCCACATATGCTTCTAGTCAAATCGTGTACATCACAAAATATATAACCACCTATCAATTAGCATGCTCACAACTCAAACATTCAAGAAAGTTACTCTTTTCAAAAAGTGTGCTCTTTCTTAATCAATTATATGTTTCAATTTTTCAATTTAACAAGCGTTCTTATTAGTAATTTTCATGCATCATGTCTCAATATCATACTAACATCATTCTTAAGGAAATTTAACCACTACAATTCATTCATTCTAACAAGCATGGAGAATTTTACCCACAACTTAATTTAACAATAGAAGCACATGCAAGTTGTTCATTAATATTCCAATTAATTTATGAACTAAAAATGTATTCTTATTAATATTTTCCATGCATCATTTCTAATTAGAAATAAGAAAAATCTAACCCACCTTGTATGGAGAGAAACAAACACAAAAGCAACAAATCCTTGCAACAAGATGCACCTCCTCCTAGACGATGCGCGCACCCGCTCCACAAGCACCAATCCCGAGCTCCTCCTAGTGATGGCCGGCCTCTCCTTCTTCTCCTTGATTGAAAGCAAGCACAATTCCACACAATTCTCTCAATCTTTTAACTCACAACTTACTACTAAATTAGACTATAGGTTTGGAAAGATATAATTGCATATGAATACTAACCATGGGAGGGGTATTTACACTAGAAATCAAGTGGAATGGAGGGCTAGGATTGACTAGTTGGTTGTAGGATGGAGGGCCAAGATTAGAGTAGGAGTTATAAAAACTACCCACATCTAAATAACCACCCCCATGATCACCACTCAAATTTTGAGTTTCCCTCCCAAAAAGAATGCAACCGGCCTCCATGGAGAAGTGTGCATTGCACGTGTACGTGTAGTGCACGTGCATGCAACTAGGCCCAAAACTGTACATTTTAATTTGTAAAAAAATAAAATAGTATTAAAATAGTCTTCTACATGACAAGTTAAATAAAATATATTAATCCATGGGCTTTAGTTTGGGCCAAAATAGTTATTTAAAAATAAAATAAATAAAATATATTTTGGGCTTTAAGAAAAATGCTTTTAAAATAAGGCTTTCTATAAAAGAAAAAGAGCTTTTGTATAAAATAACTTGAGGACACATATTTAAATATTTATACACCTCATGGAATAATTACAAAATTTAATTCAATCAAAATATTGCACGTGCACACTACGTGCAAAATAAATAATTTTTCATTAATTGAAAAATCAGGGTATTACAATTCTCTCTCATATTCTCTCTCCTCTCTGTTTTCTCTATCGCCGACCGTTTCTTGCTCAAACCCAATCCCATGTGCTTCTTCTTCTCCGGCCAAATCCGGCCGCCCCCTGTCGTGCCCCACCACTGCTACCACCCCGATCGCTGCCCTTGCCCAGCGCCAGCACAGCAACCCACTAAAAACCCCTCCTCCTTTGTCCTCAATGTCAACAGTCGCCAAACCCTCAACATGACCTCCTCTCATTCCCAATTCCGTCGACCAGCAGCCGCGCCGCCCCTTTCCCCATCGCACTGCCGCCTGCGACACGTCGCCGATGTTGCTCCTCGCCGATCGACGTCAGATTGGGCCTTAGCCTTTGCCGTTGCTGCCTTTTGCTTTTGTTGTTATTTCTTTGACTCTTTATTGCACGTAGTTTGCACATGTGATTTGTGTGTTTGTGGGTTCATTGCTTCAGGATCCTAATCCTGTTATTCTTGGTATTCGTTTTCACCATTTATAAGGCAAGTCACTTTTCCCTTAAATTGTATATTGTATCAAATTCAAGTTTTATTGAAATTCTTACAAGTAGATCATATTCGTTATCTTATCATTGTATTGATTATCTTTCGTTGGGTCTATTGAAGGTTTACACGAGGTAACCCCAATATTCTTGACTTCGTGTCACTTTTGACTCCAAAGATTTAATCTTTCATGCATTCATGTAAAATTGATAATAGGGTTACACATATAGTTACGGCACAATGAATTGATTGTAGAAAGAATTGCTAGGTTGTATGCTTGAATGATCGATTGTTATTTGGTTGATGTTAAATTAATGCATGTATGTGTTCTTAATTTTATTGATCATTTTATTACACCATCATGCTGATTATAAAGTTCATTGACTAATAGAATTGATACCCATCATACCTAATTAAATTATTTCATGAAAAATATCCTAAAACCTGTATCTTGCTTACTGACTGTATGTTGTCTGCTATTTTTGACTCAATAAATAATCTCAAAATAAATTAATTTTGAATAAGAGTTGTAGCCTTATCTTTTTAGTTTCCAGAACATCTTGAATTTCTAAATTCCGAGTTGTGTAGCAAAAATTATGCTCGTTTTACTACAGTTGTGTTTTTAACTCCAGATTTTCAGATTCTTGTATGTTTCATGTTTAAATTGTTAAAAGGTCGATCAAATGATAAAATTTTACTCTGATAATTTTCAGATTGTTACTTAACATGTTTAGGAGTCTAGAAAATATTTTAAATGAATTTAATATTGAGTTTTTGCTAATTCTAAAATCTTAACAACATGATATCGAAATTCTGCCTAAACATATAATCTGTAAAGAATGCTGTGTTTGACCTAGCTACTATTGTCGGATTTTGAACTTTAAATATGCGTTGGAACCGTTTGGAAGTCTAGTTTCTAGAATTTCTAACGGATTCAATTTTCGAGTTCTGAAACAGCAGAAAATTATATTTTTGTACAGACTACTCTTGTTGTCCAGAATTTTGTATTCCCGTTTTTAATAGATTAATTATTCCTATATCATTGTATTATATGAATTGAAGTGTATATATTGCATTGCATGATTCTAAAGTCTTATTGTCATCATTCTAATTGTCTAATTTAATTTATCATCTTATTGTTTCCCTATTGTTACCATTGTTCATCTCATATCTCATATTTGCATATTGTATTGTTACATCGATAAAATAATTAACAAGCCAGGATTTAAGGGTTGACTCTAGTAGTGGACAATATAGTGATTGTACTCGGAGGAATGGCCCGTGTTTCCCTAAATATTGTTATCGGATATTGTTTTATCATGTGATTGTGGCTTATGACGATAACCCAATCTATCGTGTATTGTATCATTACCGAATTATCGTATAGTGCATTCAATATTGAATCGTGACTATTGAATATTGATTATCATTGTCGATTACATAAACTATAAAATCCACCACTAAGTTTAAACATAACTTGTTTGTATGTAGCAACCATGTAGTAAATATATGGGACGCATGAAGTTCTACATTAGTTAAGATTAAAATGATTAATAGACTTAAAAATTGACACCATATCGACATCGCATATTGTTCATTATTGGCCAAGTGTTATTGTTATTGATCATTGAATATTGTTATCGATTATTGAATCATTGTTTGTACCCATTGCATTCTCCATCATTTATATTGATTATTGCTATTGTCCCATGTTATTGATTCTTATTGATCCATTGAATTCATTATTATACCGTTATTCCATTGTTCCTTGCTTCTCTACTTATTGTCCATGACTTACTCTAAGGATAATTTTTCTTCTCTTTTTCGAGGAAGTGTTCACTGGTAATGAAGGAGAATTGCCTACTGGGATTGGAGAACAAACTTTCTGAAGAACTATTGCTTTATAATTGAATGTTATTTCATTGAATTATTGTATTGAGACTTATTACTATTGTGTTTGGGATTTACTATTGTATTGGGCGTATGTCCTGGATTTTATTATTGTTTCCATACGTTGGTTTATTGTATTTGGATATTTCATATTACCTCATTCCAAATATTATTATTCATGAGATTATTATTATTGTCTACGCAATTATTCTGTATTGATTATATTGTTGAGTTGATCGGATAAACAGCTTATGGGTGACGTTAGTCATTCGCTGGGCCAATATCATGTGCTCGTATTCCGTATTTTTAGGAAGCAGGGTGTGACACATGTTCTGTTTGCCTCCAGTGCTACCCACTCCTTTGTTTCCTCCCGCTTTGTTGATCTGCATCGTTTGGCAAGCGACGCCATGCCCACGGCTTGGTACTCACTACAGGTGGAGGTGTCTTTGTATGTTCTAGGGTCTGCAAACAAAGCCCGTTGCTGATAGGTGGTGTGGCTTTCAAGTCTGATCTTATTGTGATCCCCAATTCTGGATTTGATGATATTCTGGGGATGAACTGGCTCGGTGTTACTCATGCCATGATTGATTATCGGGAGAAGAATGTGACTTTCAGGCTTCCACGATAGCAAGAGTTTGAGTTTCATGCGGGTGAGACACCGCTTGGACGTGTCAAGAGCTCGATGAACCCGACAGCTACTTCACTTGAGTCGTTCTGCACAGATGATGTTGCACCCTTGGTTGTGTGTGACTTCCTCGATGTCTTTCCAGAGGAATTACCTGAATTATCACCAGACCGAGATTTGGAGTTCAGTATTGATGTTCTGCTAGATACGGCACCTATCTCGAAGAGTCTGTACCGTATGGCACCAGTTGAGTTGGCGGAACTGAAGGTGCAAGTTTAGGAGTTGTTGGATAAGGTTTTTATCAGGCTGAATATTTTGCCTTGGGGAGCCTCAGTTTTGTTCGTCAACAAGAATGATAGTAGTAGCCGACTCTGCATTGACTATCGAGAGTTAAATAATGTCATTGTGAAGAATCGTTACCCATTACCGAGGATTTATGACCTGTTTGATCAACTGGGGGGTGCCTCGATTTTCTCAAAGTTAGATCTTTGTTCCGGTTATCATCAGGTGAAGGTGAAGTCAGAGGATGTTCAGAAGATAGCCTTCCAAACGAGGTATGGGTATTACGAGTTCTTAGTAATGCCTTTCGGAGTTACCAATGCGCCAGCAGTGTTCGTGAGTTTGATGAACAGGGTATTCCGTCATTTTTGGACAAGTTTGTCGTGATCTTCATTAATGCCATCTTGGTGTATTCTCAGAACTAGGAAGATCATGTTGTGCATTTGAGCGTGGTCTCACAGACCTTGAAGGGGAACCAACTATATGGGAAGCTCAGTAAGTGTGAGTTCTGGCTGAACCGTATTGCCTTTCTGGGTCATATTATCTCCGGTGATGGTGTTTCTGTTGATCCGTCGAAGATCTCTGCGATCAATGATTGGCTGGTTCCGAAGTCAGCATCGAAAGTGCGAAGCTTTCTTGGATTGGCAGGGTATTATTGGAAGTTCGTTCAGGATTTCTTGAAGATAGCTGAACCCTTGACCAATATGATGAAGAAGAGCAGAAGTTTGTTTGAGATGGGGCTTGTGATGAAGCTTTTGTGGAGTTGAAGGGTCGGTTGACGTCAGCACCCGTACAGACTATACCTGATAGTTCGGGCAGTTTTGTGATCCACTGTGATGCTTTGGGTAGAGGTCTGGGAGTAGTACTGATGCATCGAAGCAGAGTTGTTGCTTATGCATCTAGACAGTTAAGGCCGCATGAGAAGAACTGCAGTATCCTGTATTTTTAAATACTATTTTTGAGATCTGAAAATGGATTAAAATGATTTTTTTGGAGATTTAATAAATATTTTTCTGAAAATTTATCTTTTTACACGTGCAAAACACGTGCAAATATTTTTTTGGAAAGTTCAAAAGTCAATTATTTTGTGGAAAATCATTATTTATTATTAGATATTATTTTTGAATTTTCTGGACTTTCCTGATAATTATTGGACTCATTTGCAAATATTACAAAAAAAGGACTTTTGTGCAAAATTACCAAATGGGATAAAAACTCGAGATTTTTGGATTTTTGGGCTGGGTATAATGCCTAGTCAACCTAGGGTTAAGAAGTTTACTTTTTGTTTTGATGAATTTGATTTATTTTACAAGTTTTGATAAAAGAGGATCGTTTAGCAAAATTGTCATTTTGAGGGGTGAAATTGCAAATTCATTTTTCTGGACTTTTCAAACACTGCCGGCTGGAAATAAAGTGTTCATTTTGTTTTTAAATCTCAATTAAAAATTGTTTTATCAAGTTTCCAAGTATAGGGATCTATTTATGTAAAGATATATTTTAAAAGGATTATTTTGCAAATGTATTCAAAACCCTAATTCTCTTAATTCCTGCCTATTTAAAAGGTGGAGTGCAGACGTCTTTCCCTACACAACACAAAGGTTTCATTGTTTTATTTTTCTTGGAGATTTAAAGAGAATATCTTGGATTTCTTGCAAAGGAGAGGCTCTTTCCTATTGTGTATTTGTTTTCGTTTGATCTCTTCAACAAGGTGAGTGATATAATTTATTTTGTTTTGTTCTTTGAATGTTGTATGTGGTGTTTCATCTATTAGAAAGCATGCTAGGATTTTGATATGAATACATATGGTGGATTGAATAAATTGATAAGTTAAAATTGGATCTTTTGAGAAGAACCCTAGTTATTTGTGAGTAGAGTTGCATGTGGATGATTTTAGATTGTTAGAGAACCTAATATAAATTGTGAGTAGGGTATTTCTTTTGGGTTATTTCTGATTTGATTGAGTATGGTGAAAGTTATGCATTAATTGATTAAAGATAAGATTTTTTGGACTATTGGTGAGTTGGGTGAATACAACTTGGCCATGTTGATGATAAATTTGTTTTTGTTCATGAATCAACTATTGAGAATAGTCGAGGTTGAGTTTGAGAAATTTTTGAGGAGTAATGGATTAAAAGACCATATCTTGAGGATTTGAGTTGTGATGACTAGATTTGGGGTTTGATACATTTTGACCAAATTTTGGGATTTGTGATTTTGTGAAAGATTTTACTTGAATTTGGATTTACTCAAATGCTAAGATTTAATCTGAATATTTTTGTTATTTTAATTTATCGATTTGTGAAGTTCTTTTGGTGCACAAGCATGCACAAACATTTTTCATAAATATTGTATTTTTGTTGTTTAAGAAGAAATGGAGTTTATGTGTTTTCGAAGGATTTGACTATATCTCTGCTTATTTTGGTATTGATATGGTTTAGAATATGAAACAAAGTTATTTTGACGTATGATTGATACGTAAAAACTCTAATTTTGATATATGCACGCATTCATGTCTTATTTTGAAGAAATTCATCAAAAAGCTATTTTATCAATTCAAGTGGTTTTGATTGTTTTTTTATGGATCTTTGTATATCCTATAAGTTGTATTTGATCATATCAGAAATATATTTTTTATAGATTTCGTTTTTATCAAGTAAATCTTCGTATCGGTTGAAGTATGCACAACCCAAACTACAGTCTGTATGTGTGACAGTCGGCTGGAATGTTTCGACAGCGATCGTTGCTACCTGGCTGTTGTGTTTTCTCGTTTTCTTGAAATCTCGTGCAGAATAGTCGACTGACCCATTTCTCTAGTCGACTGTCTCTGCTCTATTTTGATATTTTCTCGAAGCGTTGGATTTTTGCACTGGACAGTCGACTGAGGACTTTTACAGTCGATCGTCAATACTTAGAATTATTTTTCTTAAAAATGTTGGATTTTCGCTGTGGACAGTCGACCGATGACTTCTTGCAGTCAACTGCTACTACTTAGATTTTTATTTCTTGAAGTGCTGGTTTTTCGCACTGGACAGTCAACTGATGACTTTTTTACAGTCTTCTGCTACTAATGTCTTCTTGAGTTATTCTGATGTTCTTTAAACAATTGATTCTTTAAATGTTTTTTTGGATTTATAACTTACTATTCTAAATATTATTCTTTCTACAGAACATATGTTTTCTAGATATTTTATTATTGGATTTGGATTCTAGAATTTTATAAAGATTTGGGTTTTGTTGATTGGGGAAGTTTCTCCCTATGATCGTTTTGACGATGGATTTGTGAGTTTTTGGTCTTAATGATATCTCTAGGAGTTGAGTGGGAGTCCTGTGAACCGACAGTTGAGATTTGTTGAGTTAGACCTGGGAGGTCTTGGTTTGGTTGTTGTTGAGTATTTAAGTCCGGCAGAATACACTAACTCTGGATATGGGGATTTTTGTGTTTTAATAATAACCAACTTAAGGACAGGCACTAGTGGAGATGTGATGGAACTTGGAAAACATAAGTATAAGCTCATGATTTTGTTAGTCCAACAGATGCATTCCCGGACTGTTTGTTGTTTTGTCTCGAGAGAATATTTATATTTTCGCGTGTCGAGGGTCTGCAGGCCTATTCACGGAGCATGCAGGGTGCATTTGCGTGTCGAGAGTCGGCAGGCCTATTCACGGAATGTACCTGGTGTGTCTACACGTCGAGGGCCTTGCAAGCCTATTCGTGGGTACACGGTTTGGGAGATGAATCTCTGGTTGTTTTTTAGCTATCTTACATGATGCTTGGCATCGAGGGCTGTGGTGCCTATTCACGGAGTATTCTGGATCTTATTTTCCATCACCGTAGTAGGAATAATTGCATAACGAGGGGTTATCCCTATAAAGTGGAGATCGTTAAGGGCTTGCACCGGACCTATGTACTATGGAATGCATAGTATCCGACAAGTATGCATTAGAAAGTGAGCATATAGTGATTGTGTTTTCTTGACTTGGTTTTGTGCTTGTGTTTTCCTTTTTTTTTCCTACACTTGACACTTAGTCTAGATTCACTTGATGTTTTCATGTATTACTATTTACTATCTTATATTCCTTGATGTTTCCATACTTTACTTATTGTTATTTCTCATTTCATTTATTCTTGCTGTTAATACATGGTGTTGAAGACTCCATGCTTAATATTTTATTTATGTTGTTTTGTTTTTATGTCACTCATACCGTTATGGCTGACCCATGTAGTTTTGGGGATTAGAGTTATCTCTAGCCTCATATTTTACAAGTAGGTGCTTATAGCTTGGGATTTGGATGCTTGAGTTTAATTAATGTAATAGAGCTTTTGTGTAAATTTTGTTAAAGAAGTGTTGTAAAAGAAAAGTTTTGTAATTAAGGTGTTTTGTATTCCGCTGTGTTTGTAAACAATTGTTGTAGTGAAAGTTGAAAAAAAATTATCTGTGTTGTTGGCTATGTTTACCATTGCAATTGAAGTTGATGCTGGAAATTGTGCCACGTATTTCTAAGATATCATATTGGAAATTCGGGGCGCTACAGAGATTAGTATCAGAGCATGCTTCAATAGTAATAATAGACACAGTATGAAAACCATCCTAGGTGTGGACACAAGAGAGTGAGTATCTAGGTGTGGACATTAGAGTGTGAGTATCACATAGAGTTAGAACATGATGTTTTGGTTTGGGGTATGGATGAGGTTTTGCCATAGGGTATTGATGTGAATGTGAATTGTGTTATGATGCTCTAACTTTTCTCTAATTTTGCAGTATTCAGAATGGTTGGACCCAGAACCAGGAATGGTAACAATGGTGATGGAGTTGGAAGTTCCCAAGGGACAGGAGTTGATCTCGAGCCCAAATTTGCCAGGGTGTATCATATTTTGAATGCACTAATGGCAGCTAATTTGGCACAGAATCAGAACTAGAATCATAATCATGGGGTTGGACCAGTGTTTGTTAACGTTGATCCTATCAAGCAGATTGAGTCCTTCAAGAGGATGAGGCCACCAGTGTTTGAGGGGCAGTCTGATCCAAATGAGGCTGATGATTGGATTAGACGGATGGAGACAATCTTCGAGGTCTCAGAAACTCCGGCAGCCAATAAGGTAAAGTTGGCCACTATGCAGTTGGAAAAGGACACTGGTGTTTGGTGGCAATCGGTGAAGAGGACTTTGGGGGACCAGCAAATGACATTGAAGGCTTTTCTGGATGAGTTCAAGGGGCGTTTCTTTCCTTTGGATATTCAGGAGAGAAAGGTAGCAGAATTCTTGAATCTGCAGCAAGGCAGCATGACAGTGCGCGAATATGAGACTAAGTTCGCTCAGCTTTCGAGGTATGCACCAGAGCTGATTGTGGATGAACCGAAGAAGGCCATGAAGTTCGAGCAGGGCTTGAGGCCGAATTTGAGGTCCAGGATGATTCCTTTGGGCATAAGGAGGTTTGATAAGCTGGTCAGGAGAATAGCTATGACAGAGGAGGACATGGATCGGTTCCAGAAGAAGAAGGAGACCTGGAACAAGAACAAGAGGCCAGCAGACAGTCAGAGTGGGAAAGAGTTCCCGGTGAAATAGGGCAAGTTCAGTGAACCAGTGCAAAAGGCACCCGCAGTTCAAGGCGTGACTTGATTCAATTGTGGAGAGGCAAGTCATTATCAGGCAGCATGCACCAAGCCTTGGAAGGTGCAGGTTTGTTATCAGTGTGGTCGTGAAGGGCATATCCGACCAAACTGTCCGTAGCTGAAGAAAGATGGTGCAGGTGGAGGCAAGGTTCAGAGGTAGGGGCAAGTGTTCGCATTGACTGAGGAGGATGCGGGTAACTCGGGGATGTGATCCGGGGTGTGCAAGAACTTTGAATTTATTCATTTATGTATTAAGTAAAACTTTGTTTGAGAATAAATAGGAGATTTGAGTATCGTTCTCCATGTAACAGAATTTATTTTGGTTAATGGAATGAAAACAAAAGTTTTATTTGATACTGTTTTCTTGCATTCATTTGTGTCGCCAAAATTTTTGCTAGTCTTAGGTGTCGTACCTAAGGTGTTTCTAGGCAGGGTCTTGAGGTGGCTTTCCTTAGTCATGTCCTTTCTAAGGAGGGAGTGGCCACCGATCCTCGAAAGGTTGAAGCAGATTGTGGAAGGTCAGAGTTAGATGCAGAGGTTCAGAGGTTGTTGCAGCATGGTTCCAATGGCAAGTTATCAGAGTGCGCAACGGAAGGTTTTTCCTAAACTTTTGTATGATTGTGCTCTTTGAGTTGAATTGCATTTCTTTTGTTAGATTACATTCTCTTGTGTGATTGTATTTCTTAGACTATGTTTCCATTTATGAGATTTCAATTTCTTTATTTATTTTTGTTTGGACCCCCATTAGCAGTAGTTCTGAGGACAGAACTCTTCTAAGGAGGGAGTGATGTAGTACCCCATATTTTTAAATACTATTTTTGAGATCTGAAAATAGATTAAAATGATTTTTGGAGATTTAATAAATATTTTTCTGAAGATTTATCTTTTTACACGTGCAAAATACGTGCAAATATTTTCTTGGAAAGTTCAAAAGTCAAAATTATTTTGTGGAAAATTATTATTTATTATTAGATATTATTTTTGAATTTTCTAGATTTTTCTGATAATTATTGGACTCATTTGCAAATATTACAAAAAAAGGACTTTTGTGCAAAATTACCAAATGGGGTGAAAACTCCAGATTTTTGGATTTTTGGGCTGGGTATAATGCCTAGTAAACTCAGGGTTAAAAAGTTAACTTTTTTTTTGATGAATTTGATTTATTTTACAAGTTTAGATAAAAGATGGTCTTTTTGCAAAATTGTCGTTTTGAGGGGTGAAAAAGCAAATTTGTTTTTGTGGACTTTTCAAAAAGTGCCGGCTGGAAATAAAGTGTTCATTTTGTTTTTAAATCTCAATTAAATTGGTTTTATCAAGTTTCCAAGTATAAAGATCTATTTATGTAAAGATATATTTTAGAAGGATTATTTTGCAAATGTGTTCAAAACCCTAATTCTCTTAATTCTGGCCTATTTAAAAGGTGGAGTGCAGCCGTCTTTCGCTGCACAACACAAAGGTTTCATTGTTTTATTTTTCTTGGAGATTTAAAGAGAAGATCTTGGATTTCTTGCACGGGAGAGGCTCTTTACTATTTTCTATTTGTTTTTGTTTGATCTCTTCAACAAGGTGAGTGATATAATTTGTTTTGTTTTGTTCTTTGAATGTTTTATGTGGTGTTTCACCTATTAGAAAGCATGTTAGGGTTTTGATATGAATACATATGGTGGATTGAATGAATTGATAAGTTAAAATTTGGATCTTTTGACAAGAACCCTAGTTATTTGTGAGTAGAGTTGCATGTGGATGATTTTAGATTGCTTGAGAACCTAATATAAATTGTGAGTAGGCTATTTCTTTTGGGTTATTGCTGATTTGATTGAGTATGGTGAAAGTTATGCATTAATTGATTGAAGATGAGATTTTTTGGACTATTTGTGAGTTGGGTGAATGCAACTTGGCCATGTTAATGATAAATTTGTTTTTGTTCATGAATCAACTATTGAGAATAGTCGAGGTTGAGTTTGAGAAATTTTTGAGGAGTAATGGATTAAAAGACCATGTCTTGAGGATTTGAGTTGTGATGACTAGATTTGGGGTTTGATACATTTTGACCAAATTTTGGGATTTGTGATTTTGTGAAAGATTTTACTTGAATTTGGATTTACTCAAATGCTAAGTTTTAATCTGAATATTTTTGGTTATTTAATTTATGGATTTGTGAAGTTCTTTTGGTTCACAAGCATGCACAAACGTTTTTCATAAATTTCGTATTTTTGTTGTTTAAGAAGAAATGGAGTTCATGTGTTTTCGAAGGATTTGACTATATCTCAGCTTATTTTGGTATTGATATGGTTTAGAATATAAAACAAAGTTATGTAGATGTATGATTGATTCTTAAAAACTCTAATTTTGATATATGCACGTATTCATGTCTTATTTTGAAGAAATTCATCAAAAAGCTATTTTATCAATTCAAGTGGTTTTGATTGTTTTTTAATGGATCTTTATATATCCTATAAGTTGTATTTGATCATATCATAAATATATTTTTTATATATTTCATTTTTATAAAGTAAATTTTCGTATCGGTTGAAGTATGCACAACCCAAACTGCAGCCTGTAGGTGTGACAGTCGACTGGAATGTTTCGACAGTCGACCGTTGCTACCTAGCTGCTGTGTTTTCTCGTTTCCTTAAAATCTCGTGCGGAACAGTCGACTGACCCATTTCTCTAGTCGACTGTCTCTGCTCTATTTTGATATTTTCTCAAAGTGTTGGATTTTTGCTCTGGACGGTCGATTGAGGACTTTTACAGTCGACCGTCAATACCTAGAATTATTTTTCTTTAAAATGTTGGATTTTTACTCTGGACAGTCGATCGATGACTTTTTTTAGTCGACTGCTACTACTTAGATTTTTATTTCTTAAAGTGCTGGTTTTTCGCTCTGGACAATCAACTGGTGACTTTTTTACAGTCGACTGTTACTAATGTCTTCTTGAGTAATTCTGATGTTCTTTAAACGATTGATTCTTTAAATATTTTTTTGGATTTATAACTTACTATTCTAAATATTATTCTTTCTACAGAACATATGTTTTCCAGATATTTTATTGTTGGATTTGGATTCTGGAATTTTATAAAGATCTGGGTTTTGTTGATTGGGGAAGTTTCTCCCTATGATCGTTTTGACGATGGATTTGTAAGTTTTTGGTCTTGATGATATCTCTAGGAGTTGAGTGGGAGTCCTACGAACCGGTAGTTGAGATTTGTTGAGTTAGACCTGGGGGGTCTTGGTTTGGTTGTTGTTGAGGTTTTAAGTCCGGCAGGATACACTAATTCTAGAGATAGGGATTTTTGTGTTTTAATAATAACCAAATTAAGGACAGGCACTAGTGGAGATGTGATGGAACTTGGAAAACGTAAGTAAAGGCTCATGGTTTTGTTAGTCCAACGGATGCATTCCAGAACTATTTGTTTTTTTTTCTCGAGAAGACATTTGTATGTTCGCGTGTCGAGGGTCTGCAGGCCTATTCACAGAGCATGCAAGGTGCATTCGCGTGTCGAGAGTCAGCAGGCCTATTCACGGAATGTACCTTGTGTATCTGCACGTCGAAGGCCTTGCAAGCCTATTCGTGGGGTACACAGTTTGGGAGATGAATCTCCGGTTGTTTTTTAGCTATCTTACATAATGCTTGCGCGTCGAGGGCTGTAGTGCCTATTCGCGGAGTATTCTGGATCCTGTTTTCCATCACCGTAGTAGGATTAGTTGCATAACGAGGGGTTATCCCTATAAAGTGGAGACCGTTAAGGGCTTGCACCGGACCTATGTACAATGGAATGCATAGAATCCGACAAGTATGCATTAGAAAGTGAGCATATAGCGATTACTTGATTTTGTGCTTGTGTTTTCCTGTTTTTTTTTCCTACGCTTGACACTTAGTCTAGATTCACTTGATGTTTTCATGTATTACTATTTACTATCTTATATTCCTTGATGTTTCCATGCTTTACTTATTGTTATTTCTCATTTCATTTATTCTTGATGTTAATACATGTTGTTGATGACTCCATGCTTAATGTTTTCTTTATGTTGTTTTGTTTTTATGTCACTCACACCGTTTTGGCTGACCTCTGTAGTTTTTGGGATTAGAGTTATCTCTAACCTCATGTTTTACAGGTAGGTGCTTATAGCTTGGGATTTGGATGCTTGAGTTTAATTGATGTAATAAAGCTTTTGTGTAAATTTTGTAAAAGAAGTGTTGTAAAAGAAAAGTTTTGTAATTAAGGTGTTTGTATTCCACTGTGTTTGTAAACAATTGTTGTAATGAAAGTTGAAATAAAAATTATCTTTGTTTTTGGCTATGTTTACTATTGCTATTGAAGTTGATGCTGGAAATTGTGCCACGTATTTCTAAGATATCATATTGGAAATTCAGGGCGCTACAAGAACTACCATACGCATGATCAAAAGCTTACTGTCGTGATTTTTGCTTTAAAGTTGTGGAGGCATTATCTGCTTGGGGATAGAATCGATATTTTCACAGATCACAAGAACCTCAAGTACGTGTTCACACAGAAGGAGTTGAACATGAGGCAAAGGAGATGGTTGGAGCAGATGGTAGATTATGACATCAACTTGCAGTATCACCCGGGCAAGGTGAACTTGGTACCTGATGCTTTGAGCAAAATACCTGCTGATATGTTCCTTACCAAGCAGAAGGAAATTATGGAGGATATGAGAAGGTTGGAGTTGGATGTGATACTTCCTGGTTCAGCATAGTAGTGCATGATGTTGTAGTTGTAGTCTTCACTGGTAGAGCAGATCAAGGAAGCCAAGCGGGCGATCAGTAGTTGCAGAAGTTTTGAAGCGAAGTGGAAGCAGGTTTGAGAACTGACTTGGTCATTCATTTAGACGGGTCGCTTCGGTTTGGAGCTAGGTTGTGTGTACCTAGAGGAGAAGTTAGGCAGAAGCTAATTGAAGAAGCACATCGGTCTCTCTACTCTATTCATCCTGGAGGCACTAAGATGTATAGGAATCTGAAGCAAAACTTTTGGTGGCACAATATGAAGAGAGCTATGACAAGGTTTGTGTCACAGTGTTTTATCTATCAGAAAGTGAAGGCAGAGCATCAGAGGACCGCGGGAGTTTTGCAACCTCTTCCAATCCCAGAGTGGAAATGGGAGAACATCACGATGAATTTTGTGATAGCATTGCCGAGAAGTCCCAAGGGTCATAATGCTATCTGGGTGATAGTAGACCGGTTGTCGAAGGGTGCTCACTTCATTTCTTCCAGAATGGGTCAGTCTACTGAGAGTTGGCTGAGAAGTAGATTCAGGAGGTTGTAAGACTGCATGGAGTTCCTGTCAGCATCATATCGGACAGAGATACGAGATTCAGGTCTTAGTTTTGGGAGAGTCTTCAGAGGAGGTTGGGCATTAAGTTGAGCTACAGTACAGAGTTCCATCTACAGACATATGGACAGTGGGAAAGGACGAATCAGACCCTGGAAGACATGCTGAGATCCTACGTTCTTCAGTTTGGAGGTTCGTGGGAGGATCACCTGCACTTGGCCGAGTTCTCATACAACGACAGTTATCAGGTGAGTCTTAAGGTAGCACCATTTGAGGCTCTGTATGGGCACAAGTATAGATCACCGATCTGTTGGGATGACGTTGGTGAGATGAAACTTTTGCGGCCTGAGTTGATCACGAAGACTGTTGATGCAGTAGCTCAGATCAGGAACCATTTGCAGGCTGCCCAGGATAGGCAGAGGAAGTGGGCAGATGTTCGTCGAAGGACTTTGGAGTTCGAAGTAGGGGACCATGTGTTCCTCAAAGTGGGACCATGGAGAGGCGTCGTCCACTTTGGTTGTTGGGGCAAGCTAAGTCCCCAATTTATTGGGTCGTTCGATGTTGTGGAGCGAGTGGGCAGTGTGGCCTACAGACTCACTCTACCCCCGGCACTATCTGGAGTCCATGATGTATTCCATGCTTCCAAGCTCAGGAAGTACATCAAGTACGACAGTCACGTGTTTGACTACTCGAAGTTGTCCGTGAGGCCTGACTTGTCATACGAGATTCAACCAGTCTCTATCTTAGACCAACGAGAGAAGGTACTAAAGAATAGAGTCAGCAAACTGGTTCGAGTTTCTTGGAATCCTTACTCACTGGTTGAGTCGACTTGGGAGTTGGAGGAGGAGATCCGGCAGAAGTTCCCGCATCTATTTGAGTAGCTTCTTTGTTTTTTTCTTTCTTTTCGGGATTACCCTATGTACTACTTTTATGAATTTCGAAGACAAAATTCTTCTTGTAAGGTGGGTAGGATTTGCAACCCATGTTCCCAAGTGTTGGTCTTTTATTGTATTATTATTCATTTCTTTTTCTTCTTTATCTTTTCTGATCCTCTGTGATTTTGCTAATTGATAATAAAATTTGTTTTTGCTTCCAATCCGATTTATTCTTCCAATCTATTTAATTTTATTTTCTGTTGAACCCTGAAAATTTTGTTGTTCAACCTGTTTAGATTTTGCATATTAATACTCCAATTAATCTATTATAATCCTATTCTTTTTCCTATTGAATTTTAACCCAAACCCTATAACCCGCTAACTCGTACCTGCTACCCAATAACCACATCCTGATTAACCCTATATATATATATATATATATATATATATATATATATATATATATATATATATATATATATATATATGTTTAACCCCTTGCCCTAATCACTTCTTAACCCTAATTACCCTACAAATCCCCGCCGCCTAATCATCTTCTCCTTCCTCTGTTAATTTCGAAACCCATCCCCACTCTGCCACTCCACCGCAATCCTCCTGTCCTCGTCGCTCCTTCCACCATCGACTGCAACCTCCACCTCGTCCTCCTCGACCTGCACTCTTCACCACCTACACCCCTACGTCTACCCCGTCCCTGTCTCCATCTCCATCGCCCTCCAACCTCGACTGTCACCTCCAGCCTTGACACCACCTTCACCACAGTCACCACTGCAACCCCCTGCAGCCACGCCAGCGATCCTCTGTCTTCATCCCTGTGCACCACCGCCGTGCACACCCGAGCGCGCCCCTACTTCCGTCCCATGCACCACCTCGACCACCATCGCCTTCCCTACACCGTCGACCTCCCCCATCGCAGCGCACCCCCGCACTAGTGACCACCCGCCCTGTGCACCGCCACCAGTCATCGTCGAAGTCGAAGTCGAAGCCGCAAGACCCTGTCGTTGCTGTTCTTGTGGTGATTGCTGTTGGGATCTTGTTACTTGCTGTGTTGGGGATTTTTTTTGCAGTTTGCTGTGTAACGCCCCGAATCCCAAATACAACTGAATTCGAGAGTTCTACAGGATCTTTTCACTTCTTTCGTACAATTTTACAAAGAATTTAAAACTTTTATTTCAACAATAATTACATCAGAGTCTTTTACATCAATAAGCAGCGGAATTAATAATATACAACAATAATAATGTACAATTGTTACAACTTTAACATTTAAGTAATCAACAGCATCATCAATCATCTTTATATCTTCATGTAACTCCATTTCCTGCATATAGAACTGTGGGCGCGTCAGTTGCTTACAACTGACGAAATATTATACGCGGCCATCCTCTCTATGCCGGAAACAGTATAAGGATTCTTAAATACTTTAGCAAACACAAACTTGATCACAAACAGAGCTACAAAGGGACTATCCTATAGATGTCGTGTTGTGCAGTGCACTTAGTCCTTAATGCAGTTATTTATATTACATGACACTAATGCGCACTTGTTCGGATTCTATGCATCCCATACTACATAGGTCCGAGGGCAAGCCTCTTATTCGTTCTTCATCTTTGTAGGGTTCAATCCCTCGCCATGACTTAATCTACTACTGTAACTACGGTGAGTAACCTAGATGGTCTATGAGTACAAGCACGTGTCCTGGACCCTGGAGGGGAATCCCGCGCCATGTCTTGACTCATCAAGCATGCATTCTGCGGTAATTCAGCCTCCTCCCTGAACACGATCCTCTTGCAGTCACCAAAACATCCCACAAGCGTGACTAAAGTCCGATCATTCTGAGTTGTGCCCGCGCCATGTCTTGACTCATCAAGCATGCATTCTGCGGCTCACACACCCGCACCGTAAACTCTAGTTCTCATACCCGTGTTTTCTCTCACTTTCATTACATCTCCAATATGTATCTATCTGTAATTTCAGCAAGTGTCATAGACGTTCCATGATTACAAGCACGTGTCCAAGACCCTGGAGGGGAACCTCGCGCCATGTCTTGACTCATCAAGCATGCGTTCTGCGATAATTCAGCCTCCTCCCTGAACACGATCCTCTTGCAGTCACCAAACATCCCACAAGCGTCACCAAGATCCCGATCATTCTGGAGTATTGCCCACGCCATGTCTCGACTCATCAAGCATGCATTCTGTGGATCACATCCGCATCGTAGACTCAAGGCTCCCATACCTGTGTTTTTTTCTCTTACTTCCATCACAGCCTTACAAAGTTTGTTTTAAAGAAAATCATCACAACCTAGAGCTAGCTTACCCTACCGGACTTAAATCAAAACAACAGAGACAGTCAGCCTACCTGGCTACTTCTCAAGAGACGCTCAACCCTCAACGGTTAGCTCTCAAATCATAAATAAAACTGCCGGTCACTAGGATCTCGCCTAGCCTCTAGATTCCAACAACTATCTCTTTCTAGAGATCAAAAATATCTCATAATCAATCTCCAATAATAATTCCATTTCTTTTATTCACAAACTCTTTCTCAAAACATTTCTTTTATAATCTCATAGCATGAGAACGATTCAACTTGATTTCTTTGTCAATTTCATCTTTCATAACTTTGTGTGCATTCCACAATAAAACTCAATCAAATCTTAATAATCATGAAATCTCGTATTCAACTTATTTAACTTTCATTTGTCAAGAATCAAATCCAAACTCAAAAACCAGAAAATAGTTCGGTTCAGTCGACTGGTGGCAGTATCAGTCGACTGTTCCGTGAGTACTTTGAACATTAAAAACAACAGTCAGCTCGAACCAGTCGACTGTGAAGCAGACAGTCGGCTGCTCTACGAGACTTGAAACTTCAGTAATAACACAGTCGGTTCAGTCGACTGGTGACAGTATCAGTCGACTGTCCCGCGAATACCTTGAAAACTCAAACATCAAATTTATGTCAACAGCAGTCGACTGTGAAAGTATTCAGTCGACTGTCCTGCTGACGAAAACCAACTTTTTAACACTTACCAGTCGACTGTGAAAGTGAACAGTCGACCGTCAATCATACAAATTGCAGCCTACATATAATTTTCGACCTTGTAATTGATTTGTACTTCCATATAAAAGTGTAGATCATTTTCAGAAATGTATTCCTTTAAAACAATATCGTATATGTTATCAAGTTTCTCAAGTTTCTCATTTTTCAAAATGAAATCCTTAAAATTCATCAAAACACATATTCAATCGATTTTCCAAAATAGACTGTTTTCTTTTATCAAAATCACTTTACAAAAATCTCTATACTTTTATAAACAACATTTTGAGGTTATAATCACACTTCTTTCCCGCATTCTCAACAACAACATATTTGCATTATTCTAATCATGTCTCAACTTGCATAAATTTCATGTAATCACTTCAATTCTAGCACTTCAACTAGCAATCATAACAAGCATAGTAATTTGCATTTCCCATAATCAATCAAGTTTAACGATTCATTTAATGTGCATGCAATCAATTCAATTTCAACCAAATAAATCGTATATCATTTATCATGCAAATTATATTCCTAAATTAGAAAGCATTTAAGAAACACCCACCTAAAATGAAGATTTGTACTTAAATGGACTCCTAGAATTAGGAGCTCCTAAAGAAAGATCCAATTGCAAACTCCTCGAAATCCGCGCACCAAGGCAAGCCTCCACTTCCTTCTCTACTTTCGGCAACAACTGTGAGCACCTCCATCCCCACTCCATTTCGGCAACATCAAGGATAAACTCCCATCTTCTTTCATGTGCACATACTATGTGTGTACATATATATACATTAGTATATGTATATAGGCAAGTGGAATGGTGATTTAGGTGGAGAATGGACAGAGCTTTGCTGGTTTGATGGTTGTTTTCGGATTGGCAAGAGAGAAGGGAAAAATACATAAGAGAATGAGAGATTAAGGGGGTACTTTTATAAGGAAGTAGTAAGGTAGTTAGAATAACCAATTGCCCACTTCTCCACTAACTCCACCAATAACACAAATTCAAAACTCAAATTATTTTTCCTCCTACTTTCAAAAGTAAAAGTTCAGATTTTCCCTCTCCTATAAACAGCCCGGTCCCCCCAAATGTGTGCACATCGCACGTGTGCACGTGCTTTGTGTACAAAATCAATTTATTTATTTAATCTCTTTAAAACAACTTATTTAAATATGTAATAAATATACAAAATTAGCTTTAAATTATACTTTTCATGCACCATTAAAATACACACATATTTCATGAAATTTATTTTGAAAGAATAATACGCTTAACACGTGCACCAAAACACGTGCGTCGCCCGTAAAATCTCAAAATACAAAAATTGACTTTATGAACCGAAAAATAATTATAATCAATTGGAATGCAATAGAAAGTATATTTAATATACATATTTGATAATATACTCAAACGTACAGAAAACACGTGGATTGCACGTAGAAAATTTATTTTGATAAAGATATTCAAAAATTGAATTTTCGTTTACAAAACAAATTCAAACATGTTTATAAAAATAAATGATTGAAATTCATTGAAAACTTTGCACGTAACGGTGGAATACCCGAAATCGACACGTGCATCGATAATACGTAAAAAGCACGTAAAAACTCAAAGATTGAAATTTAGCAATTGAGTTGTCTCAAATGTGATTTTAAGAATACGGGATTGCATAAATAATTGGAATTCAAAAATACATATCAAAATGCGTTATGGATATAATCAATAATAGTACAAAATGCACATGCGTAACACCCAAGGGCAAAATTGTCATTAAAATTTTGCGGGGTGTTACAGTCTTCCCCCCTTAGAACAGTTCCGTCCCCGGAACTCACTATGGTAAAGGCTATATTTTGTACCCACCAAAGAAAATATCAGTATAACATATAGAAATTTCACACATCAAGAAAATATATATAGCATAAAAGTAAGCCAGATGGATGGATTAGAAAAAAAAAATCTATTTAAGAAAATTATGAGTATCAAAATTTTACAAGAACTAAACAAGAAAACTAGGAAAGTAGCATAAGAAAACAAATATGACAATTGAGGATAGTGTAATTTGAAAGGAGTTTTCATACAAAATACTACCAAGTAAACCATTAGATAAAATGATAAAATAAACTTAGTCATTATTTGTGAAATAGTTCAGAAATCAATGCAGTAAGGAAAACATAGTTAATGGGTACTCTGTAAATAGATTCGATACTCAAAATCCATCAATGTAATAAATGGTAGAAGGTCGCAAACCAAATTGACAAAAATTTGCAATTTAATAGTTTGAGAAATATATGAGAAGGAAATATTGTAAAAATATAGAAGACATAAAATGATTCTGTATGCAAAAAAAATAATTTGTAAGGTAACTTTAATAATTATACATACAATTTGAAAATTAGGTATACATCGAAATACTTTCGAATTATTCAGTTGAGCGAGAAAACCAACTTACAAAAATCACATAGACAAAAAATTATAGAGGTGAAATAAATAGCATGATATGAAAATTATAAATGATTGTAGCAGTCAAACAAGACATCGTAGTAGTAAAACGTACCGTTGAAAGTAGTGCGAAAACTAGTTATAAAAATAAATTATGAATCCAAGAAAAGTATAGGCAATATAAAATTTGATTTTGTATATAAATTGGTATCGTAAGGTGATTTGTAGAGTAAACACAATAATCATATAAGTATGATAAAAAAAATGAAAAGGCAGAAATCCAAATAATTTCAATTTGTCACGTAGACCAAGAAAATCAGCATGTAAAATTATGTATATATATATAGACGGAAAATTATAGGGAAGAACAACAACATCATGATACAAAATTTATAAATGATGTGTAGGAGTAAAATAATACATTATGGTAGTAACAATGCAAAACTAATTATATAGAAGTGAATCATGAATTATAACAGAAGTATAATGAATAAAACTGTTAGGTGAGTAGCCACCAAATTTAAAATAGCAAAATACAATAAAGTTGTATGAAATACTAATTCACATAAAATACAAAGTACTACGAAGAAGACGGCAAGATAGCTGAGATTAAGCGGTAAATACGCAAGTTTGATAGATATAGAAATCAGTATAAACAGGATGATGCTAGGTTGCAAAATATTATAAAATAGCTCAAGCTAGTACACAATGAAATAGTTATAAGTGAATACCACAGGAAAACAAGGTAGGGGTCTTCTAAGTATAATATTTCCTTTTGGTTTAGGTTCGTCTCACTGGTATCCAACAGCAGACTTGCCTATCTTGATCTCAAGTTGCATAATTGCTTCTACGATACCCGGTTGCAGTTTGCCTTCTGGACATTCGGTTGCAGACTTTGCCTCACCGACATCCAGTTGCAGTTTGCCTTCTGGACATTCAGTTGCAAACTTTGCCTCCCCAACTTCCAGTTGCAATTTGCCTCCAATGATGTCTAGTTGCATATTTGCCTTCTCGACATTAAGCTGCACCAAAGCAGAAGATGGGAAGATGTAATCTTCCATGTATACTTAGATATGGAATGTTTATTAAAGTATGGTGTTTATGTTTTTAAAAATCAATGATACAGAAAAGATCTTACACAATGAAATATCAAAATAGGTGTATAGGATATATCAAACATAAAGGGTACTAATTAGTAGTTATGAAAGATTATTTATAACACCAAAATAATGTAAAATATATGCACATGTTGGAAGTACAAATGAAAACATTAATGAAGTAATGTAGCAAATTAGGGCTTTAGACACAAACAAATGTACATAAAAATAATAATATAGTAATTTGAGGAGGGTGAAATTATATGCATAGTAAGTATTTTTGAAATACATGAAAAAAAATTCAATGGAAAACCTATGTAGTAATCAAGAATGTAAAGACAATAAAGTAAAGTATAAATAACGAGTATATGCATTATATTAAGGAGACGTAATTTACAGAATTAATGAATATAACAAATAAATTAGTAGATAATATGCACTAACAATAATATTGAATGCAGACAATAAATCAAATTAGTATGTTGTATTTGTAAGGATAAAATATTTCAATCTTGTTAAAATACACTAAAGTATAGGGGGAAATATAAGATACTGAAAGAATATCGTATCACAAAATCAAATCATGTAAAATGAATACACATAAGCAAAAATTCACAAGCGAAATTCAAAATGTAATAAGAAATGAAAATAATGGTTGTAATATAAAGTTAACAAAATACGTAAAGTAATAGCACATATGAACGGATGAACATAAGGTGACATAAAACACGAAAGACAAAACTTTAAGATGGAGACACAATTAAAATAAGTTCAACAAAATCAAAACTAAGGAAAATAGACAAAATACTAGGCATTAATATGATTCAATAGTATAGAAAAATATTTATTTGAAAAATATTAAATATTGAAAAGTACTATGATGAAAATCCATAGAAAATAATTTGAGGGGAAAGTGTGTCTATGTGTAAGGTATCATGAATGACGGTTCAAAGCCAACCACGCTTCCACTGCGCCACTCTGATACCCAGAGAAAATGAGCTCGCATACAATCTCAAATCAGAGCATCAGGAATGAATGTGAATTCAAAAACAACTTCCATTCATTACTCCAACCGTCCAATAGGGAAAAGGGAAGAGAAAAACATCAGCCTATAGAGCAACACAAATGTAAATCACTTACATTTAAATCTCTATAAACTGAACTCACACTCTAATGTCCACTTCTAGGGTGTCGTTCCTTATAAATTTGTACTATTTAGAAGCGTAGCTCTGATACCACTTGTAACGCCCCGAATCCCAAATACAACTGAATTCGAGAGTTCTACAGGATCTTTTCACTTCTTTCGTACAATTTTACAAGGAATTTAAAACTTTTATTTCAACAATAATTACATCAGAGTCTTTTACATCAATAAGCAGCGGAATTAATAATATACAACAATAATAATGTACAATTGTTACAACTTTAACATTTAAGTAATCAACAGCATCATCAATCATCTTTATATCTTCATGTAACTCCATTTCCTGCATATAGAACTGTGGGCGCGTCAGTTGCTTACAACTGACGAAATATTATACGCGGCCATCCTCTCTATGCCGGAAACAGTATAAGGATTCTTAAATACTTTAGCAAACACAAACTTGATCACAAACAGAGCTACAAAGGGACTATCCTATAGATGTCGTGTTGTGCAGTGCACTTAGTCCTTAATGCAGTTATTTATATTACATGACACTAATGCGCACTTGTTCGGATTCTATGCATCCCATACTACATAGGTCCGAGGGCAAGCCTCTTATTCGTTCTTCATCTTTGTAGGGTTCAATCCCTCGCCATGACTTAATCTACTACTGTAACTACGGTGAGTAACCTAGATGGTCTATGAGTACAAGCACGTGTCCTGGACCCTGGAGGGGAATCCCGCGCCATGTCTTGACTCATCAAGCATGCATTCTGCGGTAATTCAGCCTCCTCCCTGAACACGATCCTCTTGCAGTCACCAAAACATCCCACAAGCGTGACTAAAGTCCGATCATTCTGAGTTGTGCCCGCGCCATGTCTTGACTCATCAAGCATGCATTCTGCGGCTCACACACCCGCACCGTAAACTCTAGTTCTCATACCCGTGTTTTCTCTCACTTTCATTACATCTCCAATATGTATCTATCTGTAATTTCAGCAAGTGTCATAGACGTTCCATGATTACAAGCACGTGTCCAAGACCCTGGAGGGGAACCTCGCGCCATGTCTTGACTCATCAAGCATGCGTTCTGCGATAATTCAGCCTCCTCCCTGAACACGATCCTCTTGCAGTCACCAAACATCCCACAAGCGTCACCAAGATCCCGATCATTCTGGAGTATTGCCCACGCCATGTCTCGACTCATCAAGCATGCATTCTGTGGATCACATCCGCATCGTAGACTCAAGGCTCCCATACCTGTGTTTTTTTCTCTTACTTCCATCACAGCCTTACAAAGTTTGTTTTAAAGAAAATCATCACAACCTAGAGCTAGCTTACCCTACCGGACTTAAATCAAAACAACAGAGACAGTCAGCCTACCTGGCTACTTCTCAAGAGACGCTCAACCCTCAACGGTTAGCTCTCAAATCATAAATAAAACTGCCGGTCACTAGGATCTCGCCTAGCCTCTAGATTCCAACAACTATCTCTTTCTAGAGATCAAAAATATCTCATAATCAATCTCCAATAATAATTCCATTTCTTTTATTCACAAACTCTTTCTCAAAACATTTCTTTTATAATCTCATAGCATGAGAACGATTCAACTTGATTTCTTTGTCAATTTCATCGTTCATAACTTTGTGTGCATTCCACAATAAAACTCAATCAAATCTTAATAATCATGAAATCTCGTATTCAACTTATTTAACTTTCATTTGTCAAGAATCAAATCCAAACTCAAAAACCAGAAAATAGTTCGGTTCAGTCGACTGGTGGCAGTATCAGTCGACTGTTCCGTGAGTACTTTGAACATTAAAAACAACAGTCAGCTCGAACCAGTCGACTGTGAAGCAGACAGTCGGCTGCTCTACGAGACTTGAAACTTCAGTAATAACACAGTCGGTTCAGTCGACTGGTGACAGTATCAGTCGACTGTCCCGCGAATACCTTGAAAACTCAAACATCAAATTTATGTCAACAGCAGTCGACTGTGAAAGTATTCAGTCGACTGTCCTGCTGACGAAAACCAACTTTTTAACACTTACCAGTCGACTGTGGAAGTGAACAGTCGACCGTCAATCATACAAATTGCAGCCTACATATAATTTTCGACCTTGTAATTGATTTGTACTTCCATATAAAAGTGTAGATCATTTTCAGAAATGTATTCCTTTAAAACAATATCGTATATGTTATCAAGTTTCTCAAGTTTCTCATTTTTCAAAATGAAATCCTTAAAATTCATCAAAACACATATTCAATCGATTTTCCAAAATAGACTGTTTTCTTTTATCAAAATCACTTTACAAAAATCTCTATACTTTTATAAATAACATTTTGAGGTTATAATCACACTTCTTTGCCGCATTCTCAACAACAACATATTTGCATTATTCTAATCATGTCTCAACTTGCATAAATTTCATGTAATCACTTCAATTCTAGCACTTCAACTAGCAATCATAACAAGCATAGTAATTTGTATTTCCCATAATCAATCAAGTTTAACGATTCATTTAATGTGCATGCAATCAATTCAATTTCAACCAAATAAATCGTATATCATTTATCATGCAAATTATATTCCTAAATTAGAAAGCATTTAAGAAACACCCACCTAAAATGAAGATTTGTACTTAAATGGACTCCTAGAATTAGGAGCTCCTAAAGAAAGATCCAATTGCAAACTCCTCAAAATCCGCGCACCAAGGCAAGCCTCCACTTACTTCTCTACTTTCGGCAACAACAGTGAGCACCTCCATCCCCACTCCATTTCGGCAACATCAAGGATAAACTCACATCTTCTTTCATGTGCACATACTATGTGTGTACATATATATACATTAGTATATGTATATAGGCAAGTGGAATGGTGATTTAGGTGGAGAATGGACAGAGCTTTGCTGGTTTGATGGTTGTTTTCGGATTGGCAAGAGAGAAGGGAAAAAGAGATGAGAGAATGAGAGATTAAGGGGGTACTTTTATAAGGAAGTAGTAGGGTAGTTAGAATAACCAATTGCCCACTTCTCCACTAACTCCACCATTAACACAAATTCAAAACTCAAATTATTTTCCCTCCTACTTTCAAAAGTAAAAGTTCAGATTTTCCCTCTCCTATAAACAGTCCGGTCCCCCCAAAATGTGTGCACATCGCACGTGTGCACGTGCTTTGTGTACAAAATCAATTTATTTATTTAATCTCTTTAAAACAACTTATTTAAATATGTAATAAATATACAAAATTAGCTTTAAATTATACTTTTCATGCACCATTAAAATACACACACATTTCATGAAATTTATTTTGAAAGAATAATACGCTTAACACGTGCACCAAAACACGTGCGTCGTCCATAAAATCTCAAAATACAAAAATTGACTTCATGAACCGAAAAATATTTATAATCAATTGGAATGAAATAGAAAGTATATTTAATATACATATTTGATAATATACTCAAACGTACAGAAAACACGTGTATTGCACGTAGAAAATTTATTTTGATAAAGATATTCAAAAATTGAATTTTCGTTTACAAAACAAATTCAAACATGTTTATAAAAATAAATGATTGAAATTCATTGAAAACTTTGCACGTAACGGTGGAATACCCGAAATCGACACGTGCATCGATAATACGTAAAAAGCACGTAAAAACTCAAAGATTGAAATTTAGCAATTGAGTTGTCTCAAATGTGATTTTAAGAATACGGGATTGCATAAATAATTGGAATTCAAAAATACATATCAAAATGCGTTATGGATATAATCAATAATAGTACAAAATGCACATGCGTAACACCCAAGGGCAAAATTGTCATTTAAATTTTGTGGGGTGTTACATGCTGTTCGTGTCGCTGCCTACTGCACGTGTGTTGGTCGTACGTAGCTTGTACGTGTATTGCCGCCGTCGGGATCCTAATCCCGTTATTGTTATATTCAGATTAATCGTATAAGGCAAGTCCTCTTGAACCAATTTATTATTCGTGTTCAAGAATTCTTTTGATCTCCCGCAAGTCCTCTTGAACTAATTTATTATTCATGTTCAAGAATTCTTTTGATCTCCCGCAAGTAGTTCACATTCCACTTATCTTATATATTTGCTTAATATTTGTTCAAGAGATTATCATGGATTCATCGGTGAAACCAAGTGATAATTCTCTTTTCGTGCCGATATCTTTGACTAAAACACATGCCTTATTGTACATTGCATATGCACGTAATACATGAAAACAATTAGATCTGTGCTGTAGAATTGATAGATGATTGGAATGTTCCCGATTAAATATGGTCATCGTGAATTAAATGCCATGATTATGAGCTACCTCGTTAATGTTGAAATTGCATGCTGATGATTAAATAGAGCTTTTGTTATTTAATTTCCATGAAATTGCATGTTTACATGTTTAAATTATTGATGATTCATATCTATCTATTTGCTGGCATGCTGTCTGTCTTATTTTGCATTAAACTTTTGAACCAATTGTTGTAAGAATTTAATGGAACTTTGTAAACAATAATTGTAGCTTTGTGAGTCTACTTTTCAAAACATTTGACAGATCTGAATTCCGATTCTTAATCTGCTAGATATCAGACTTTTAGTACTGCTTGATCTGGATTTTCAGATTCGCAATTATATGTATATCAACATGAATGGTTAATGAAAAGAAAATATTAACTGTAGAATTAAAATCTGAAATTAATCTGGTTGAGACTAGAGATGATTAGGAATCACCTTAAACTTTTTTCAAATTATTGGATGAATATGCAGACCCGATATGTACTTGTAAAGATGACTCTAAGTTTCTGCCTGAACATAAAAGCAGTAAAGAATAAGTTTTACACATAGTTTCTGTGATTTTAATATGTCGTGTGTATATGCGTTGGAACTGGTAGAGAGTCTAGTTTCTAGAACTCCTGACGGATCCAGTTTTACTTTCCTGTAGCAACGGAAATCTCTATTTTTGTACAGAAACGTCTTTCTGTCCAGAATGTATGTTTTGTATATTAATTTAGTGTAAACACTTTTTGCCTTACATGTAATGAATAGATTTAGTGACACCTTGCATTACAAAACATTGAAATATTCTTGCATGCTCACATTAGGATGTAATAAAATATTAACAAGCCGGGATATTAAGGGTCGACTTGGTAGTGAACAATCGGAGACTGTACTTGGTAGGGATCCCTTATTGCTTGATTGATTACTGTTACGGACTGTTGGCCATGGATTACTATTTACTTATTTTTAATTACTGTTTACTAATTGTTAATCACTGTTTACTGTGCCGAGTACATGATATGCAGAGTTCACCATCACAGTCTAAAACGATCATTGTTTGCATGCACCGAACCTGTAGTATGAGACGCAGTATTACGTGCATTAGATAAGTTAATAAAATGAATAATAACCCTAGATTGACATTGCATGCTTGATTCCGTATATTATCATCGATATTGATCATGAATTGTAACTATTGATTATTGCATAATTAAATATAGACCATTAACTTTATCGCCAACCGTTTTATTGTTCTCTATTTTTCACTACTTGTTGTCCGTGACTTGCTCTAATGGATATTATTTTTCTATTTTAGATCATCAATTTGCAGGTACTCAATGAATAATACCCGAAGGACTTTGTGAGCAACAATTATAGAGAATGGAGCTTAAAAGAATAGACTGCATTGATTATCTGTTTATACTATTTTCCTTGAACATTGTTATTATTATTGTACTTTGTTTTTGGGATTTTATGACCCGAAGTTTGTTTTATCCCATATGTTGGATATTATGTTATGGATTATTTCATTGATTATTGAAGTTGTTTTTTTTTTTAGGGAAAAGGTGAAATAATGCCACCCTGTTTCATTAATAAGAAGTTAATAAAACAAACCCGGTGTACCGGGAGAATACAAAAGTACAGTGCAGGAAATAAAACATAATCCCCCAACAAAACCCTGGGGGGTAGGTCTAGTCATCCAAACCTCATACACCCAAAAGTACAGTGGGTCGATACAAAAAACCAAATAGTGGAAACTGTGGCTAATGAAACTCTGCTGATTGTGGAGGGCGCAACCCCTTAGTCCAGTGTCGGCCCAAACTCTACCTCCTCATCATCAAATTCTTCCACCTGGAAGACTCTAGCAATTCTCCTTCTCGCTCCTGTGGCAGCAGCTGTAGCCCAAAAAGAGATAAGATGCATGATATGAGTCAGATTACCAGAAATACTATTACATGAAGCACGAAAATAGAAATTATTTCTGTCTAGCCATAACACCAATGTAGTTGCCGCAATGGCAATGTACCACGCATCCTTCATTTCGTGGTGAACCGAGGCAAATTTGGGGCCAATCCACAAATCCTCGTATTCGCTGGGATAGTCACCTGTTTCTAAGGCTCGTAACACCTCTACCATAGTTGCCTTACTCCTTGGGCAGTGAATAAAGAGGTGATTCAAACTCTCCACATGCATGTTGCAGAATCCATAGTTGGTCGCTATCTGGGGTTGTCTTTTGGCAAGGTTCTCTCTGGTGAGGATTGCATTGTTGAGCACTGGTCAGAGGAAGACCTTAACTTTAAGGGGGATTTTTGCCTTCCATAACACCTGGGCTCAGCTAGGTCTGCATCCTCGATAGTGAATTCGGTGATACAGGGACCTAACCGTGAAAGCTCCATTGGACTTGAGTCCCCAGCGCGTCTGATCTGGGCCTTGAACACACCTCGCCCCAGTCCGTGTGATGTGCGCTTGTAATTCAAGCAGTTGCTAGTGTAGTTCTGGAGTAAGGGTTCCTCGGAACGGCGGTCTCCAATTGCCCCTCTTCCAGGTCTCGGCCACCGATATATTTGGTCGCTTTGTTTTCTTATACAGTTCTGGAAAGGTTTCCTTGAGTGTATAGGCACCACACCATTTGTCCCACCAGAATCTGGTGGACCGTCCATTACCGATAGTTGTGGTAACTGCTGAGTTGAACAGTCCGCTTGCTTTGGTAATTCCTTTCCAGAATCGAGAGACTCTAGACCCTACTCAGAATCCTAAACTTTTCGTGCCTTTTCCCCGAAGGTATGGTTGAATGAAGTCCTGCCAGCCTTCTCCACTGTGGTGAAATACCATCCACCACCATTTTTTCAGAAGGGCGAGGTTCATGTCTCTAAGGTCGATGATGCCTAGCCCTCCATGCTTCTTCTTCATGCAAGCCATACTCCATTTGATCAGGTGGTATCCTCCCCTGTTCGAGTCTGCCCCTTTCCAAAGGAACCTTTTACAGATTCGGTCGATCCTTTGGATTACCCATTTAGGAAGCTCAAAAAATGACATATAATAAATGGACAGATTAGACAAAACTGAATTGATGAGGACCACTCTGCCACTGAGGAAAAGCGATTTTCCTTTCCACCCTGACAACCTGTCCTCCACCCTATCTATGATAGGGAGCCAGTCCGACTTAGTAAGCTTTCCTGGCTTGAATGGAAGCCCTAAATATTTGATCGGGAACTCATCTGTCATACAGTTTAGAATGGTCGCATGGTCCTGTGCCTCTACACCTGAGAGTGCAATGGGAATCAAAGCACTTTTGTGGAAATTAATCCTGAGACCTGACCATACTTCAAAGCAGTAGAGGGCCCCTTTAAAGCAGACCGTCTCGGACCTGTTCCCGTTACCAAATAGTAGGGTGTCATCAGCATATTGGAGAATCATACACCCTTGGTTAAAGTGACTGCTAGCCACAGGCATTATCCAGCCATTCCTCCGACAGTTGTCTAGCATGCCCCTCAGAACAACTGAGATGATGGTGAAAAGCAGGGGAGATAGTGGATCCCCCGGTCGAAGCCCCTTCTTGCAAGGAAACGGTGGACCCAGCCGCCCATTAACCGAGATTGCCGTTTTACCAGTGTATAAACACTGTTTAATCCACCTAACCCATTTATCGCCGAAGCCTCTTCCTCTGAGAGCTTCCATCAAGCACTCCCAGTCGACGGAATCATATGCTTTCTCGAAGTCTAGTTTGAGGAGGAAATTCTTAGATTGGCCCGTATGGCAGTGGTGGATGACCTGTTCTGCAGTAGCCACACAGTCCAGGATACATTTGCCCTTGATGAAACCAGTCTGAGTTTTGGAAATTAAACTGTCCATTAAGCTTCCCAGGCGGATGGCCAGGACCTTTGTAATGATCTTAGCCGAGCAGTTTATGAGGCTGATCGGCCTAAAATCCCCCACCCTTGAAGATTCCCCCCTCTTAGGGATCAGCACAACTTCCACAAAGTTGAACATACCCAATCTGAGATTATTATGGAAGAATTCATCCATCAACGCCATAATGTCCCCTTTTATTTCCTCCCAGAATACCTTGTAAAACAACATTGGGAGTCCATCCGGCCCAGGCGACTTGTCTGCTCCCATTTGTTTAATGGCATTTTCCACTTCCACTTCCGAGAAAGGAGTTTCCAAATTAGAGAGCGTTTGCGCTGACTCGTTCTGACAGTCCTGCCAGAAGTCTTCCTTGAGCGGGACCCTGAAATCGTTCTTCTTCCCAAAGAGGCCCTTGTAGTAATCTTGAAAGGTTCTGGAAATCACAGCTTTGTCTTGCGAGGTTCCTGTATCCGTTTGTAATGACAAGATTATATTGGACCTGCGTCTTGTGCTAGCCACTCGGTGGAAGTAGGCCGTGTTCGCGTCTCCCTCTTTGAGCCACATAAGCCTCGACCTTTGCTGCCATTTTGATCTCTTCTAGCTTATAAAGATTGGCGATATTTTTGCGTAGGTCTAGCAGCCTGTTTCTTTCCTCTTGTGACATGACTCTTGTTTCCTCTAGTCTTTCTTGTTAGTTAATGCCTTCCAAAAAGGAGTCTTTTGCATGCCAGATGGTCAAAAATCTAGACCGGTTCCACCTACGCAGCCGCTTTCTCAATCTACGGACTTTTTCACACCATCGGGATGTTGCATCCGTACCAGTGGTTGGCAGCGCCCAATTTTCCATAACCATGTGGTGAAATCCTTGAATTTCCAGCCAGGCCTTCTCAAATCTAAATCTCCTTGGCCTTTGAGATCCCTGTACCCCGGCATCAAGTAGGACCGGGGTGTGATCTGACGGCGGTCTAGGGATAGATTTAGCACCTGCTAATGGGAATTTAGCCTCCCAATCCATCGACACAAGAATTCTATCCAATTTGGCCATAATCAGGGTTGCTTCTATGTTGGACCATGTAAATAGTCTGTCATTGATAGGGATATCAATTAGTTCTAGTTCTATAATCACCCTATTGAACACTTCTCTGTGCCTGTCGCTGGACCCTCTTCCCTTGTGCTCAAAAGCAAATCTGTGTTGGATCCTGTAGGCGAGGCAACAATCATTAGAGGGGGGGTGAATAGTGTTTATTACAATAAAATTGCGGAATAAAGAATTTTTCTTCGGAGCAGTCGACTTAGGAGTGAACCAGTCGACTGAGTTAACCCAATAAGAGATAATTCAAACAAATCTGTGTAGTCGACTTATTTAAACAATAAACTTACAGAGTACAAGTCGGACCAGTCGACTTATAAAGGAGTCAGTCGACTGTCCAGACAAGTTTCACAGTAGTAAAACAAACAAAAAAATGTAAATGCAAGTTCAAGAGATACAACCACAGAGTGCACACGATGTATCCTGGTTCGGTCCTTCTGACCTACATCCAGTCCCCAAGCAACCCACTTGAGATTTCCACTATTCTTGAAAAAAGTTTACAAGAACACCCTACAGCGTTCAGACAACAACCTTGTCTAACCCGTAGTCCTTTCTCTCAACCAAAGAAAGCAACCCACTCTTCCACCAAGAGTGAAACCACTGACTCTACACCCTAGAGTCTAACTCTCCAACCGAGAGGAAAAGAAAACAATAAAATGTTTACAATCAACCTATAGCCTTGTATGTGATTAGTGATGTAGTACGTGGCTAAAAGAGGTTGACTTCTATATCCAGTCCTGAACGAAATCAGATGTTATACTGGACTGAATGTAGAGAACCAAGACTTAGAGATTTGAAAGCTTTGTCTCTTGAAAAATGTAACACTTAAAATCTCAACAATGAATGCTCGGAAAAAATTAGATCTTTTAACAGTGAATTCTGAACTCTATTTATAGAGTTAAAGTTACTGGACGTTGGGAAGCAGTTATTCCAATTGTCAACCAACGGATCTAAACAGCTTTGAATTTGAAAAATGATTTTTAAAAACAGAAAACGGTCAAATGCACTCGAACAGTCGACTAGGTTTCAATAATGAGTCGACTGGTCAGAGTTTGAATAAGTTTAGTCAGTTTTGTACCGACAGTCGACTGGTATGAGTATCGGTCGACTGGTACTCAACAGTTAAACTATTTCAAACTGTTTTGACCCTTTGATGTTTTGAAAAACACACATTTGTAAAAGAGTGAGTGTATGTGTATGTGACAAGGCTTTACATCATACTAAGACCCAAATAAAGAAAGATTACATTTGTTTACAAGACATAACAATAAATGAAACTCTAAGCATAAGTCTTGGCTTGAGTCTTGAGTCTTGAGTGAAGCTTTGCCATTGTCTTTATCTGGAGCTTTGTGCTTGTTCATTTGTTCAGCTGTATAGTAATGAAACCTTTGTGTATACAACCTGCAATTATAAAGTATAGCATAGGTACATGTTGCAGTGTGTTGTGATCATCAAAATCAAGAGTCAACATTCTCCCCCTTTTTGATGATGATAACACAATAGCTGATAATGACATAAATAATACAAGCATAGAAATGATATGCTCCCCCTATTAAAAGCACAACATGCATACATGAAGATATATCATAAAACCTTAAACAGACTGTGTATCGGTCGACTTAATAATGTGATCAATCGACTTAACAGAGAAAATATCACAAACACACAAACACAGAAATATCAGTCGACGTATAATGTGATCAGTCGACTTAACAGAGAAATAAATACAGCAAACACAGTAAACATAAGATAACCAGTAAACACAATAAACACAAACACAATAGAAGGTATTTCTCCCCCTTTGTCATCAACAAAAACATAAGATAACAATGAAAATAACGTTCTCTTACAGAAATAACAAAGTCTTTGTAAAACTAACAGCAGAGAAAAAGAAGGAAAAATACATAGAAAATAAAATTAAAAAGTCATCAATCTTCGTCTTCTGTGTCTTCATCAACAGCTTGAGACGGTGGGGGAAATTGAGTAGTAAAGAGATGAGTTAGATTGGTGATTTTAGAGTCAAGAGAGTCAAGACGAGAATCAAGAGTGTCTTGATGATCCATTAGATAGTTAACACATTGATATAGAGTATGTGGATCATCAAAATCAGCACGAGGACGAGAAGAACTGGAAGCAGAAGATCGTCTAGCAGAAGTTGCTAGAGGAACTTGGGAGGGAGGAGGAGACCTAGGGAAAGTTCTAGGTGGAGGGTCAAGAAGCTTCATACGGGCTAAACTAGCACGATTGAAGCACTCATAATGCTTAACGACATTGGTTTCTGAGTCGAGATCAATATCATAAGCCATAAAGACACGGGTAAGGAGACCACCAAAAGGTAAGAAATGAGTATGAGACTGTTGAAGTTTCGAAAAGATGACACGACCCCAATTGATAGCAATCTTACCAAAAATTGCATAAACTGCTTGTTGCAATTCCATAGAATATTGATCATAACTTCCTCTTTTGGGAAGAATGTTATAAGCTAGTATTCGTGCAACTAGTTTTGCAACAGTTTGATAGATTTACTAGTCATGGGGGTCCATGATTTGGCAAAAATATTTTGGACAAAATAGAGGAATCATCTTGAATTATTTCTCCTAAATCAAGTCCCTCGTCATCAATACCCATAATAAGATTAATTCTCTCGGGTGTGAGTTTAATCTTTGTATTTTTGACCGAGGAATAAATAATAATTTCTCCATCCTCCTTTTGAACAACTTTCATGTTTGTATAAAAGAGATAGATGAGTTGGGGATAGTAATTAGGTTGATTTACCAAGGAAAGAAACTCATATAGACTACAGTTTTGAAAAATAGGGACAAGATTGAACCTATCTAAATCATTGAAGTTAACAAATCGTCCTGGAAAAATTACCATGGTACAAATAAGATACCATTGTTCCAAAAGATCGGGACTCCTAAGGTATTGAGAATAATCTTTGGATGAGGAACTATCATCACCATGAGATCTTTTAGGAGCCATTGAAGAAAATGTAAGGAACGAGAGTATACCAACAAGTAGAGGGAAACAAACAGCAAAGGAAGAATCAGCAGCTCCAAAAAGATTCGGCAGTCGACTCTTTGATCTCCTTGATTCTTGATTTCCTTCTTCTCTCCTTAGGGTTTTAGATTTGGGGTAAAAGTAAAAGTGGAAGATGGAGACTGTGGAGAAAGTTTTTAACAGAAGACAGACTGCTGAGATTCAATAGGAAAGAGATCTACGGCTCATAGAGAAGTCACGGGTGAGTAAAAGATAGACATTTGTCTCAAAATCTGTGTGATGATTTCGACGTTGAAGACAGATTAACTCGCGACAGTCGACTTACAATATAAAATAGTCGACTTAGTCGAGAAGAAAATAAGTTTTTATATCAACTGATCAGTCGACTTGGGAAAAGTTCAGTCGACTGGTCAAAGAAGAAAATAAGTATACAGAAAATACGAGACAGTCGACTTAATGAAAACACAGTCGACTTGACAGAAATATTTTCAACAAATATCAATAAAATTACATATTCCTAGTTCTCTTCTTAAAGTAATAAAAGTATCTTCTTTAAGGGGTTTTGTAAAGATATCAGCTACTTGTTTATCAGTAGAGATAAAGTCTAAAGATATATCTCCTTTTAAAACATGATCACGTAGAAAATGATGTCGAATATCAATATGTTTCGTACGTGAATGTTGAACCGGGTTTTTAGATAGATTAATTGCACTGGTATTATCACACATAATTGAAGGTTTTTCAAAGGAAATACCATAATCTAATAAGGTTTGTTTCATCCACAAAATTTGTGCACATGCCAAACTTGCAGCGATATATTCAGATTCTGTAGTAGATAGGGACACAGAATTTTGCTTTTTACTGCACCAAGAAACTAGTGAATGTCCCAAAAAGTGACATGTCCCACTAGTGCTCTTGCGATCAGTTTTACTACCAGCAAAATCAGCATCACTATACGACAAGAGTTGGAAATTATCGGTGCGTGGATAAAATAAACCATAATCAGATGTGCCTTTAATATATCTTAAAATTCGTTTCACAGCTTTTAAGTGAGATTCTTTAGGACTAGACTGATATCTGGCACACAAACATACGCTGAACATAATATCTAGTCTACTTGCGGTAATATATAGAAGTGAACCAATCATACCTCGATAGAGTTTTTGATCAACACTCTTACCTAATATATCTTTGTCAAGGGTAGTAGTAGTAGCCATAGGTGTGGATTTACTACTTGTACTATCCATGTTAAACCGTTTGAGTAATTCCTTTGCATATTTTCATTGATTAATAAATATGCCATTTGAAGACTGTTTAATTTGTAGTCCAAGAAAATAATTGAGTTCACCCATGTGACTCATCTCAAACTCGTTTTTCATGGTGTTAGCAAACTCTTGACATAGATTATAATTAGTAGAACCAAAGATTATATCATCAACAAAGTAGTATCTACTTTACCTATCTCAAATCCCGTTTCTAAAAGAAAAGTTTTCAGACGGTCATACCAAGCACGTGGTGCTTGTTTAAGACCGTATAAAGCCTTTTTCAATTTATAAACATGATTTGGGAATTGTTCATGTTCAAAACCTGGTGGTTGTTTAACATAAACATTCTCTTTAATAAACCCATTAAGAAAAGCACTTTTAACATCCATTTGATAAAGTATAAAATTCATGAAACAAGCAAAAGATAATAAGATACGAATTGATTCTAATCTAGCAACAGGAGCATATGTTTCATCAAAATCTATGCCTTCTTCTTGATTATATCCTTGAGCAACTAGTCTAGCTTTGTTCCTTACAACTTGTCCTGATTCATCTAACTTATTTTTAAATACCCATTTGGTACCAATAATAGTATGATCAGGAGGTCGTGGAACTAAATCCCATACATCATTCCTTATAAATTGGTTTAATTCATCTTGCATGGCATTCATCCAAAATTCATTCTCACAAGCTTCTTGTATATTTTTTTTTCAAAATCCGACAAGAAGGCTGTATGAGAAATCATATTAATATGAGATCGTGTCTGAATACCATGGGAGATGTCACCAATTATTAAGTCATGTGGATGATCTCTAACTTCAACAAAAGATTTTGGTAAAGTTGAAGATATCACAATAGGATTAGTCGACTTGACAAGTTCTTCAGTCGACTGCTTTGCTTCAGTCGACTTGCAGTCCTTATTGGTTGACTTATCCGCAATACTAGTTTGTTCTAAAGATTTAATCACTTTATTTAAAGGTGATGAGTCGGGTTCATCATCTTTAATTAAATTTGATGAAGGCAGAGATTCATCGAATGTAACATGCATTGACTCTTCAATAGTCATTGTAGACTTGTTGAAAATTCTATATGCTTTAATCCTATTTGAGTATCCTAAAAAGATACCCTCATTAGATCTAGAATCAAATTTATCTAGATTATCTTTAGTGTTCAGAATAAAACACTTACAACCAAATATCTTAAAATAAGAGACTTTAGGAATTTTGTTAAAAAATAACTCATAACAAGTCTTCTTTAACTTAGGTCTTATTAGAATCCTATTTAAAACATAACAAGCTGTAGCAACGGCTTCGGCCCAAAAATACTTTGGTAAATTGCTTTCAACAAGCATGGTACGTGCGCATTCTTGCAAAGTCCTATTTTTCCTTTCGACCACTCCATTTTGTGGTGAAGCTCTAGGAAATGCAAATGAATATGTTATACCATTCTTGTTGCAATATTCTGTAAATATTTCATTTTCAAATTCTCTACCATGATCACTTCTAATAGTGACTATGGTTAGAGATCTTTGGTTTTGAATACGTTTACAAAAACTTGCAAATTCATCAAAAGCATCATTTTTATGTTTTAAAAAGAATGTCCAAGTGAATCGTGAAAAATCATCTACTAAAACAAATACATATCTACTTTTATTTAAAGAAGCAACTCTAGTAGGGCCAAATAAATCCATATGAATTAATTCGAGCGGTCTACTAGTAGAAATTACTTCTTTTGTTTTAAAAGTGGATTTGATTTGTTTTCCTAGTTGACATGCATCACATAACTTATCCTTTTTAAAGGATAGTTTTGGCAGTCCTTTAACTAGGTTATACTTAGATATCTTCGAGAAATTTTTCATATTCACATGACCAAATCGTCTATGCCAAAGCCAAGAATCATTATTAGAAGCTATTAAACAAAAATTATTTGAAAACTCATTTGTATTTAAACATAATTCATAAATATTGTTTTTGCGAAAACCTTGAAAAATAATATTTTGCATAATAGAATCATAAATTAAACAAGCATCTTTTTCAAATACAATTTTATATCCTTTATCACACAATTGACTAATACTTAACAAATTATGTTTTAATCCACTTACTAACAACACATTTTCTATAGTGGGGTTAGAATTTTTACCAACCATGCCGATTCCTATGACTTTTCCTTTGTTGTTATCACCAAAGGTAACTGTTACTCCATTGATGCTTTGTATGGTGGATAGGAGATTGGCATGACCAGTCATATGTTTTGAACACCCACTGTCAAGTATCCAGCGATCTTTCTTTGGTACCTATAAAATATTCAATGTAAATATGGTACCCTTTTCATTGGGTCCGAAACATATTAGTTTGGGGGAAACCAAACCCATAATGAGTTTGATTTTCCTCCATAAGCAGGAATAAAATTAATAGAATTACACACATTTAACATATATGAATTGATATACGCAGTTCTATCATTCAGATTTAAGTTAACTGGAACCCATACAAATTTGTTCTGTCCAGTCGACTTCTACTGTATGTCAGTCGACTGGATGATATGATAGGTCGACTTATATGAGGTTTTGATCTTATTGAATAAGATTCAGTTCCTCTGGACAGACGACTGGTGGATGGACTCAGTCGACTTGACCGAACTTTAGACTTGCTTTTATCACTAAAATTTATAACCTTAGGCTTTTCAAAGAATTCATACAGTTTATGTGTAACACTAGAAATAGATTCAGGTTTATTTCTACTAGTGTTTTTAGAAGAAGATTCTTTTACAAGAGAGTTTTTGAAACCAAGACCATATTTTTGACTAGATTTCACTTGATTATGAAGAACATCATTTAAATTCTCTTTGCCTTTATTGAACTTAGATACGTTCTTAGATATCTCTTCATAATTCTTTTTTAGAGATTCAAGATCCGTATCTAAACTTGCAATACGAGAATTTAAGGATTTCACTTCATGATCAAGGTTAAGATTTTCTTGAGAAAGTGTTTGATTAACTTTCTCTAGATTCTTAACTCTAATCTTTTCCTTTTTCAACTCTTGAAATATTTCATTAAAAGCATCAAGTAAATCTTCTGAATCAAAATCATTACTTACTTGATCTTGTGAAGCCATAAAACACATGTTTGCAACTTCGTTGGTTTCATCAGTTTCTTCTTCAGAGTAAGAATCGCTGTCATCCCAAGTTGCTTGATAAGCCTTTTTGTTCTTGGCAAACTTGTTCTTTGTGTACCTGTCCTTCTTGAAGTTGGAGGTCTTTCCGTTTCTTTGTATTTTCTAGGGGACAATCCTTCTTCATGTGACCTGTTTTATTACACCTGAAACAAGTTGGAGGATCATTAGAATCTCTAAATTTGGAATTGAACTTACCTTTCTTTAGAAATTTTTTAAATCTCCTTGTGAACATGGCTATCTCCTCTTCATCTTCTTCTTCATCTTCTGAGTTTGTCATGGCTTTAAAAGCTAATGATTTCTTCTTTGCCTGTTGTGGTTCTGCATCCTTCTTCCGTTCTTCAATTTGAACCTCATATGCCATTAGATTTCCCACAAGATTCTCAAGCGAAAGTTGTGATAAATCATTTGCTTCTTCTATTGCAGTGGTCTTCTTTTCCCATTCAGAAGTGAGTGCACGAAGAACTTTTCTCACCATCTCTGCTTGTGTATATATCTTTCCAAATGCCACAAGTGAGTTTGTAATGTCAGTAAATCTGGTAATCATCTCGGACACATTTTCATTTTCCTTCATGCGGAACATTTCAAACCTGTGAACAAGAACAGATATTTTAGATTCTTTTACTTTGTTTGTTCCTTCATGAGTTACCTCGAGTGTATGCCAGATTTGATGTGCGGCTGTTGAATTTGATACACGGTTGAATTCCTCCTTTGTGAGAGCACAAAATAATGCATTCATTGCTTTTGCATTGTTCATTGTTTGATTCTTCATGTCATCATTCCATTGTGCATATGGAATAGTAGGAGCAGTGTATTCCGTTTCCGTCATGTTCCATATTTCATAGTTGATGGATTGGAGGTAGATCTTCATTCTGCACTTCCAATAGTTGTAGTTTGTTCCATCGAAGAGAGGTGGCCTTTGTGTAGATTGGCCTTCATGGTACTGATTTGCATTTGAAGTAGTTGCCATAGCCTTTAACCTCGCTCTGATACCAAGTGATGGATCTTGTAGGCGAGGCAACAAACACTAGAGGGGGGGTGAATAGTGTTTATTACAATAAAATTGCGGAATAAAGAATTTTTCTTCGGAGCAGTCGACTTAGGAGTGAACCAGTCGACTGAGTTAACCCAATAAGAGATAATTCAAACAAATCTGTGAAGTCGACTTATTTAAACAATAAACTTACAGAGTACAAGTCTGACCAGTCGACTTATAAAGGAGTCAGTCAACTGTCCAGACAAGTTTCACAGTAGTAAAACAAACAGAAAAATGTAAATGCAAGTTCATGAGATACAACCACAGAGTGCACACGATGTATCCTGGTTCGGTCCTTCCGACCTACATCCAGTCCCCAAGCAACCCACTTGAGATTTCCACTATTCTTGAAAAAAGTTTACAAGAATACCCTACGGCGTTCAGACAACAACCTTGTCTAACCCGTAGTCCTTTCTCTCAACCAGAGAAAGCAACCCACTCTTCCACCAAGAGTGAAACCACTGACTCTACACCCTAGAGTCTAACTCTCCAACTGAGAGGAAAAGAAAACAATAAAATGTTTACAATCAACCTATAGCCTTGTATGTGATTAGTGATGTAGTACGTGGCTAAAAAAGGTTGACTTCTGTATCCAGTCCAGAACGAAATCAGATGTTATACTGGACTGAATGTAGAGAACCAAGACTTAAAGATTTGAAAGCTTTGTCTCTTGAAAAATGTAACACTTAAAATCTCAACAATGAATACTCGGAAAAATTAGATCTTTTAACAGTGAATTCTGAACTCTATTTATAGAGTTAGAGTTACTGGACGTTGGGAAGCAGTTATTCCAACTGTCAACCAACGGATCTAAACAGCTTTGAATTTGAAAAACGATTTTTAAAAACAGAAAACGGTCAAACGCACTCAAACAGTCGACTGGGTTGCCATAATGAGTCGACTGGTCAGAGTTTGAATAAGTTTAGTCAGTTTTGTACCGACAGTCGACTGGTATGAGTATCGGTCGACTGGTACTCAACAGTTAAACTATTTCAAACTGTTTTGACCCTTTGATGTTTTGAAAAACACACATTTGTAAAAGAGTGAGTGTATGTGTGTGTGACAAGGCTTTACATCATACTAAGACCCAAATAAAGAAAGATTACATTTGTTTACAAGACATAACAATAAATGAAACTTTAAGCATAAGTCTTGACTTGAGTCTTGAGTCTTGAGTGAAGCTTTGCCATTGTCTTTATCTAGAGCTTTGTGCTTGTTCATTTGTTTAGCTGTATAGTAATGAAACCTTTGTGTATAAAACCTGCAATTATAAAGTATAGCATAGATACATGTTGCAGTGTGTTGTGATCATCAAAATCAAGAATCAACAATCTGGTGATATTGAAGTCCCCCCCCCCCCCGACTATCCACGCTCCCTGCCAACGTTGGCGAATACCGAAAAGTTCTTGCCATAAGGCTTCACACTCTGCAGCCACGTTCGGTCCATAGACGACCGTGATAGTCTGCATCTAATTATCAGATCGTTGCTTTAGCCGGATAGTCAGGAAAAACATTCCGCAGTGCTCTTCTGAGCATGTGAAGACATCCGGATTGAACCCAATAGCAATCCCGCCCGATGCTCCTGCAGCCGGGCGCAGCACCCATTCCTTGATCCTGCTGCCCCCAACTCTTTTGAGTTTAAATCCATTCGCCAGTTTGTATCTTGTAACCCGACTACATCCGCCTTGGAACTTTTAATAACGTCCCTAACCATATCTCTCTTCCCCCTATCCCCCAGTCCCCTAACAATCCAGAATAGTGTATTCATTGGGTGACTGTGTTAAGGTTAATCGTATGTATGGAGCGGGGGGAGTGTTCCTTCCCAGCCTCCATCGAGTCATAGGTAGACTGTGTGTCTATCTGAGAGGTCGTCTTAGCCCAATCCGTTTCCCACCCTCTAATTTTGTTGAGCAGAAGAGCGTTCCGCTCTCTATCACAAACTTCTAGACCACAGGTATGAGCTAGTAAAAAAACTTCTGAATCTGACATGAAATTTAAAACGAAAGCTAAAAAACATCTTGTAGCTCCATCATCGAATTTTGCTGCTTTGGCTGCCGCAGCAACCTCCCGGTAGTCATCTAGGGACTCCGCATGAGCCCTCTTAGGCAACCGCTGTACCCTGAATCCCACTATTCTGCTAGGTGCTCTGCGACCCAAGTGAGGTGCTGATTCTAGGAAGGTGGATAATACAATTTCTGGAGAGATCTCACACTACGTAGCAGCTACAAACTCAAGATCCTCTGATTCCTCCTCCGAAAATAAGAATTCTTCATCTAAATTTAAGCGCTCAGCTAAGTCTTCATCACTATCAGCCTGCTGAGTATCCAGTTGTAAAGGAATCTCTCTCGTCGCGGACTCCTCAATGAGCCCACTAATTGTAGATGCCTCTGTCAGAATAGTAGTGCTTCCTGTCGCGGACCCCTCAATGGGCCCACTACTCATCTGTAGCTGTTCTTGATTGTGTTTGGGCCCCTCTTTGGGCCCACTAGCACATATATAAATACCACCCTGTTCGTTCTTTGCTTCACCGCCAGACCCCTTTACACCCTCTATTCCTCCGCGAAGGAGCAGACCCCCCTTCTCAAATCCCCCGCCATCTGCTGCATTCTCCAATGCTGCGCGTGCTCTGCGCGCCTCCTCGTTCCTGTCACTACCTCCACATGGCATCAGCTGATAAGTGGGCTCTGTGGTCGAGGGCGTTATTAACAGAGTCTGAGTCTCAGAACTCTTCGTCTTACTGCGTTCTTCACCTGCTCCCTTCTCTTTCACTTTCCTCCCCTCTTCTCTGCTGCCATTACCAGCTCTCTTAGCACTCAGAGTTTGTTCTTTTCTCAAATCGAGAGCCCCTTCTCTGGTGTCGCTCTCCTTTTGGGTGAGATCTCTTTTAGAGGCGCTTTCGGGCTTTGTCTTCTTCCCCAGAATGGAAGTCTGCTCTATCGACTTTCTACCCACCGCTACCCCCTTTTGCCCCTTTTGGAGACTACTCTGCATGTCTTGTATGTCGTTCGGTGGGTCGCTCTTGCTTTTTCCGCTTTAGCACAACCAGAATCTACTCTCATCTCCACTCTGGCCTCTTTCCCACCAAATCCCATGTGATGACTGCCTCTTTGAGCTTTGGCTCGGTCCTCCTATCGCAGGCCAGTTCTCTGTACAGGGAGACTTTCCAAATCTGGCCTATTACTCCGAACCACCGTTGGATCTGATGATGTAGACGCTCCTGGGAGTCTTGGATCGTTGGATTTGATGGTTGTGGGTTTTCCTTGACCATCTTTGAGATTAGTGCAACTCCCCGATTCTGATCCCTCCGCCACGCCTCTTTGGCCTCGCTCCTGCCCTTTCGCCGCTTTGATGAGCTCTCGGTGAGCCCTTTCCACTTCGTGTGCTCCATCAATGGTGAGATCCCACTGTGGCACCACCACTTGCCTGTAGGATCTGTTATCTCTGAGCGACAATGCAGGAGTAGGGGAGATGAGGACCGACTGCTCTGATGTTGGTTCCACTCGCTTGTCGAGGACGAACCGGACGAGATATGAGTCTTCAAAAGAGAAGATTTTGGCGAAGCGAGGCATCTGTGCTATGTCGGTGCTCCTTACGAGCATCCTAGCCGAGACTGTCTCTGATCTTCACACTATCTTCTCGTCAATCTCTACTATAGACCCAAACTCGGTGACGATCTCTTGGAGAGCCTCTCTCTTCCAAAAGTGAAGTGGAACATTATGGATCCAAATCCAATACAAGTCCCCTTGAGGGAGCTCTGCTCCGAAGCTAGGCATCCATGCTTTGAATTCAACTCTAAAGTGGCCGAAGTCGATATTCCCCAATCCAATGACATCAATAACCATCGCCGGTGATGGGAAAGAGACCAAGAACTGTAAGTGGCACAATTTCTTTGCTACCCAGTCTCTATGTACTTTCATTGGCCATTTCTCATTGAGGGCTTGGAGTAGATGTACTTCCGATGGGCTCACCGCTGTAACCTTGGCGATTGCACACCATTCGCGAAGCCATCTCTCCTCGTTCTTGATCGTCTCTAAGCTGTTTGCGAGGCGAATGAAAGTGGGGTTCTCTGGTGACCTACCTCGGCCCACCGGTCTTTCGTCGTCGGAATGAGTTTCAACCACGTTGGTACAAACATAAGATAAGTGCCCCCACTTCATACACTTTAGACAGCGAACCTCTTTAGTGCATTCGCTCCTGAAGTGGCCCAAATCTCCACAGTTAAAGCACGGTACAGGCTTCTTTCTCCCCCTCCTTTGCTTCTTTGTGTGTTGGCGTTGTTCGACTTGTTGGTTGGGTGAAAAGCTCTATCTCTTGCTTATTTTACCTAGCACTTGTATCCACGGTTCTCCCCGTTCCCCTTCTCTCGAATTCTCTATCGCAGTACTCCCTTCTTGCAGAGCGCCCTCATGGGCTTTGTCGACGCTGGATTTAAGCGTGGAGTTCTCGCGGGGTGGTGGGTTGGGGAAGTGGTGAGTGTTAGGTTGGGGGGGGGGGGGCTTGGACGGAGAGACACGAGTAGGTGATTGGTATGGTCTGTGGTTGTTTTGGTGGGAAGAGCTTGCACCCTTGTGGTGTTGCTCTAAGACTTTGTGTTGCAAGTGTGGCCTATATTGGGATGGAGGGTGCAACTGTGGGCGATGATCATGGTTGTACACCCTGTGGGAATGCTGGCCTGAAGGTGAGGTTCTCTTACACCCACCGTGGTCGGTAGGAGGACCCCCTCTTTGGGCCCTTCCCTCGTGGGACTCCACTTCTCGGCGATGATGCCTATAGCCCCTGGGAGCCTCTTCTCTATGGGGATGATGGCGATTATTGAAGTTGTTCTTCGTTTATGTGATTATTTACTTTGCGTGGTTGTGATTATTATTCATGTTGTTGAGTTAGACTGGTACAATTTATAGATGATGCTTACATCATTCGTTGGGCCTTTGTTACGTGCTCGTATTTCTGTTTTTTTGGGTAGTGGGGCGTGACAATGATACATCATGTTTCGTCCAACTCATTTTCTTTTCTTTGGTGTAATTGTTTTTTAAAAAAAACTTTTATTGTCATCGGACGTCCGATGATTTTAAAAATATTTAAAAAATACAGACGAAACATGATGTTCCGTCCCTTATAATATGCATATAGCTATATCCATATGCATATTTGCCTACTTACTGTAGCTGAAATGGTAGAAAATGCATTTTTGCCTAACGCCTGTTGAGCATTTTTTAGGGAATTATGCAATTTATGTATAAATGCCTAACGACTGTGGATGCTCTAAGGCCCTGATTGGAATCAAAGTTAAGATATAACTAAAGAGCTTAATTTTAGAGTTACAAGATGATATGGCTAAAAATGGGGTTAAATCGGAACCGTCCAGATTAGGCGCGAATCTCGAAGCTCGGGGGTAAAATGGTAATTTCACATACAAGGTGGATCCAAAGCGGGTACTGGATCTCCTTCGCACGAGACCCAATAACCCACGAACGGGTCCACACCGATTGGGCACGGGTCCCGACCCGAGGCGAGCCCCAGACCAGCAAGAGACAAATCAGGGCCACTGATTTGCTCTCACCGGGAATCAAGGGGTTAGTTTCCTAAACAGACTGTGAGGATTTTTCTCCTAGCAGTTACACTAGGAACCAGGCCTCTAATCACTCCCCTGGCGACTATAAATACCTCCCCTCTGCCACTGTGACCAGGTTAATCACTTTTTCACCACCTTAAGCTCTTTCTTTAATCACCACTGGTTACTGACAAGAGCGTCGGAGGGTGCGTCGCCGGAATCAACCCCGGTGTCTCGCACTTCCTTGCAGGTTGTGGCAGGAGCAAGAAGGCCAGGATCAGCTGTTCAGGTTTTCCCGAACTCACAAATCTTATCTGTTTACCCCCACACCGAAATCAGCGGTAACAGATTGGCGCCGTCTGTAGGAAAAACCACACGAACAGCCTCAGCCCCTTCCTTGTCGTCCTCTCCAACCATGCCTCCAAAGAAGGTCAGATCGAGGGGGTCCAACCGCGGAACCAATCCCGCCGACCCTATAGAGGAAGCCCCTGTCAATCCTATTCCTCAGCCCGAACTTCCTCCTCCGGCCCCGCAGGGCCAACCTCCTCTTCCCAAACAGCAACCCAACAACAGCCCTTCCGGACATAACGGTCGGAGGCAGAAACAGCCCTTCAATCCGGACCATGTCTCGGTCCATAATGAGTCCTCGGACTCAATGGCTTCTCATCACCCCGACCTCCGCAACACGATCCTGAACCGCCAGAAAGATGAGGACCTCCGCACCCACCTAGACGAGAGGCGGGCCTCCCGCCAGCATCGAGGTAAGCGGTCGCCTCACCGCCGAGACGGCAGACGGTCTCCGGACCGAAGGGGCCGAGCGGCATCGCCCGAGCGCCGAAGAAGGAGGCCGCATTCCCCCGCGGATCGGCATCATCGCAGGAACAATGACGCACCCATCACCCGTGCCGAGTTCCTACAATTTCAAGACACCGTACTGCAGGCTCTCAACCTTCGGCAGAACATCCAAAATGCCCATAGGGCTCCAACGCCCCCGAGGGCTCCCAGTCCTCGTCGCCGAACCCGAAGTCCTTCCCCGGCTCCCAGCCGCCAGCAGCAGCACTACAGTCCTCGCCGATCCCAGGACTACCGGCGCCGCAGTCCCCGCTCCCCTTCCTATGAAGAAGAGTCTGGGGGATCTTATGATTACCAGCGGAGGGACGATGCCCTCAACCGCCGTCTCCATGAGGTGGAGAGGCGCATTGGTCGCATAGACAGAGAGGAGGAGTCCCGAGCAGGAACCGTCCGCCCCAGCAGACCCCCTTTCTCTCGGTCGATCATGGAGGCCCACATACCGAGGGGTTTCAAACCTCCGCAGTTTGAAACGTACTCAGGGGAATCCGACCCGGTTGATCACGTCGAAAGCTTCAAGACCCTGATGCTGATCCATCAAGCTTCCGACGCCGTGCTCTGCAGGACCTTCCCCGCCACCCTCAGGGGGTCGGCTCGGGAATGGTATTCCAGACTCGCTCCCTCCTCCATCTTCTCGTTCGAGCAGTTTGAAACACTGTTCATAACTCACTTCGTGAGTAGCAGGCGAGCTGAGAAGACAAGCCTCTCCCTACTGAACCTACGGCAGGAAAGGGAAGAGAAGCTGCGAAACTATGTGAAGAGATTCACCGCAGAGGTCAGGTCTATCGCCTCCTTAGACCAGTCAGTGGCGATCGCGGCGTTCCAGTCGAACGTCCTCAACGCCAACCTCCGATCGTCCCTAGCCAAGAAGCCCCCGCATAACTTCGCCGACCTCCTCCTAAGGTGCGAGAAGTATATCCGAGCAGAGGAGGCTGAATCCCTCCCGAGCTTCGGAGGGTCCTCCTCCGGCTCGAAGAGGAAGGCGACGGGGGAAGAGGGGTCCAAGAAAGCGCAGAAGGACAACGGCGGTCAGCGCCGTCCTCCCCCCAGGTTCGAGAAGTTCACTCCCCTCACCACTAACGTCTCCACCATCCTAATGGAAGTGGAGAAGGAGGGAGTCATCCCTCCAGCTCCAAGGATGAACACCCCGGCAAAGAGGAGGAACAAAGATAAATGGTGTCGTTACCACCGGGACCACGGCCATGACACGAACGACTGCCGGGCATTGAGAGATGAGATAGAAGCCCTCATCCGGAGGGGGCAGTTGGCCAAATTCGTAAAGGCTAACGATCGGGCGGATCGCAACACTCCTCCGCCTCGGGGGGCTAACAAGCGCTCCGAGCGACGCGAGGAGACACCCGAGTTCGAGGAAGAACGGGTTCTGCACCTGATCCACGGAGGCCCCATGGGAGGCCCCTCTAATTCCTCTCGGAAGGCCTTCGTCCGAGAGGTCAACTCGGTTCACAGCGCCCCTCCTCCCAAAGGTCTCGGCGTCCCTGTGTCTTTCTCCGATGAAGACCTCGAAGGGGTCCGAACCCCCCACTATGACGCCCTCGTCATCGACCTCCGCATGGCCAACTTCAAAGTGCAGAGGATCTTAGTAGAAAATGGGAGTTCGGTCAATATCCTCTTCCTCTCGGCCTTCCGAGGCCTGCAGCTGTCCCGGGACCGTCTCAAGCCGGTCGGTTACACACTCCACGGGTTCACGGGGGTCCCAGTAACTGTCGAGGGGGTGATAACCCTAGACGTAACTGCTGGAAGCACCCCTACTACCCGGACCGAGCCGATGGACTTCATGGTCGTCGACGTCCCGGCAGCGTATAATGTCATCCTGGGCCGACCCGGCCTAGCCGCCTTGGAAGCTGTCCCCTCGGCGTACCATCTTAAAATGAAGTTCCCCACTCGGTCGGGAGTTGGGGAAGTCAGGGGAAGCCAAGAGATGGCTCGGAAGTGCTACATGACTTTTACAGGGGGACCAGTGCTCTCGCTCGAGACACTAGAAATCCCCGAGCCGAAAGTTCGGCCAACGTCCGAGCCAGCGGACGAGTTAGAAGAAGTGCTCTTCTCGGACGAGGACCCGAGCCGAAAGTTCCTCATCAGCAAGTCCTTGCCGACCGCGCTGTGCTCTGACCTGATTAAATGCATCCGGGATAACCGTGACCTGTTTGCATGGTCGGCCACGGACATGCCCGGCATTTCCGAGGAGTTGCTCGTCCACCGCCTAAGTGTCGAATCGGGGTGCAAACCGGTTCAGCAGAAGAGACGAAAGTTCGCTCCCGAGCGACAGCAGGCCATCAAGGAGGAAGTGGATAAACTGCTGAAGGCCAAGTTCATACAGGAGGTAAACTACCCCGAGTGGCTCTCCAATGTCGTAATGGTCAAGAAGTCCAATGGCTCCTGGAGAATATGCATTGACTTCACCGACCTAAATAAGGCGTGTCCGAAAGACCCATTCCCTCTCCCGAACATCGACACTCTTATTGATGCCACCTCGGGCCATGAGCTCCTCAGCTTCATGGACGCATTCTCGGGCTACAATCAGATCCGAATGTTCCCTCCGGACATTCCGAAGACCTCCTTCGTCACCGATCAAGGCCTTTACTTCTACCGGGTCATGTCGTTCGGATTGAAAAACGTTGGCACTATCGGTCGCAAGCCGTCGGTAATGGGTGGCCTCGATCCCCCTATCTATAGTAATCCTCCTAAGCTTGTCGACCTCGGCTAGCAGCTTCTTGCGCTCGGATGACACCTTCTCCAGCTCGGAAGTAAGCTTCTCTTCTTCCGCCGAACGACCTCGCCCTGCTACCTCCAAGTGTCGGATTTTGGCCGAGAGCTCTTCGTTCTTCCGCTCGGCGACGGCGAGCTCCCCACCAAGCCGCTCGACCACACCCTCGAGAGCAGAGACCGGGGGTCGTTTTCGTAGCTGCGCCAACTCGCGACACTTCGCCCTGGCCAGCGCCTTTACCTCCCCCAGTTCCAAAAATAAGTAAAAGCGCTTATCACGGCTCAGTGACAGCTTTCGCTTCGTCTTGACCAACTCTTTACGGAGGTGCGAAACCTCCGTGATCAGACCGAACTTCACCTGAAAAGCAGAGATAAATCCGTTGGGACAATACATGGAAACATCTACAACTAATCACACGCAAATCCGAGACTCAACACTTAGATAAACTTTGGCCAAACAAAATATTTTCATTCAAAACCGAAGAGACAAAACAACAAAAGACTAAAAGAGACAACCGAGTCAGGGGTCGACCTTTTTGTCGCTCGGGTCCGTCGACCCCCCGGTCTTGCCCTCGCCATCACCCTCGCCTTCGCCTTCACTCCCGCTCTCCTCCTCGGAGTCGTCCTCCTCCTCGCCCTCGGCCTCGGTCTCTCCTGGGCCTTCGACACCTTCCGTTTCTCCCTCAGGGTCAAGCACCCCCTCGGGAACCTCCTCCTCCCCTTCCACGGGGTCGTAAAAACGGTAGGAGGACGTGTCGAAGCCCGGGTTCTTGGCGGCCACATGGAGCAAGGCTCGACCGTAGGCATCTTCCATGTTCTGGAGCATGTGTTGCGCGGCCTCCTCCTGCACGGCCTTCTTCACCTTCTTCACCTTCTTCTGGTGTTTGGCCATGATCTTCTCGGCCCTCTTTCGAGCCCTCTCCGCTTCCGACCGAGCATTGGCCAGCTCCTCCTTCAGCTCGGCGGCCTCCTTCTCCGACGCCTCAAGCTTGGCCGCCGCGTCCTTCGACAGCTGAATGGCGTCGGCCAGCTGCTTCTCCAACCCCGCCACTTCAGCAGCCCTCTTCGCCGAGAGGAGCTGCTCGGCATCAAGCAGCTGCGTGGCCTTGACACGCTCCACCCTCTCCCGTTCATTCTCCTGCTCCTTGCTCGCAAACTCCTCGAGCAGGAAATTGAAGTGGTAGAGGGTCTGAAAAAGAACAGCACATTAAAACCCGAACCCAAGGACTTAGAAAAATTCTAAGAAAGAAATTTTGATGAGGGAGAGCTCGGCCTACTTACCGACATAGTATTCCGAGCAATTTGCATCACGGCATCCCCTGCTAGCCCGGCCTTCAGGGTCGCTCGATCCTTTGGGGTCGGCAAGTGCCTCACCGCCTCCATGCAGATGTTGCCGTCACCCAAGAAGCCGTCGACGTTCATCACCTGCCAGTCAGGGACAAATATCTGCTTATGACGCTCGGTCAAGATCTTCTCCGCCTCGGCAGTGAGGGATGGAACTTGGTGGGACAATGCCTCCTTCACGCCGAACGCACCGCTCGACGAACCGGGAGCGTCCCCCTTCGGGGTCGGTGTCGGCGCACCCGAGGCAGGAGGGTCGAGGACCATGACCTCCCCCTGCTCGAGGACCATGACCTTCGGCTAGTCGGCAGCCTTCGCGACCGAAGGCTTCTTCGAGGCTCGGCCGTCCTGAGGCCCTGCCGAAGGCCTCTTCTTCTTCGCCTCCTGCTCCGACCTGCCTTTCGCCACTAGAGCTTTGTAATCCAGCTTCATCGTCTCTGCACAAGCCGGATGAAAAAACTTAGAAAAATTTTCATGAACTTTAAGCAAAGAGTATAAATACCAGAAGCATACTAGGGTCGATCGGACTGAGACCCCCTCGGAACAGATCCTCCTCGGTAATGTCTTTCCAGCTTAACGCTGGCAGGGCGAGGAGCTTCTTCTGGACCTCCGTCTCCTCGTCACTCAAAACCGTCTCCTTCTTGGTCCGCTTGGGCAGACCATCCTTCGCCCAAACCGTCGGTATCACCCACGGCGCAGGAGCTCGGATGAGGAAATACTTCTCCTTCCAATGTTTGATCGAGTCCGGATTCTCGATCAGCTTCACGCCCGTCCGGGGCGAAAGGTAGAACCTTTGTTCGTCTCGCCTTGGCTGACAAGGTCGGTAGAGGCTCCGAAAGAGGAACATACTCGGCTTGGCACCAACCTCTTGGCATCGGAGGACGAACGCCATGACGTGCCTCCATGTGTTCGGCATCAGCTGGGCGGTGCTCAAACCGTACCACGTCAAGACATCAACAACGAACGGGTGGAGGGGAAAACGGAGTCCGGCAATAAGGGAGTCGACCGGAAAGACGCACACGTCTGACGAAGACTTCGTATTTGCTCGGAAACCCGGCCCGGGGAGGAGCCGTCCGTAGTCGGCAGGGATCCGGAAACCCTCTCGGATCAGGTGAAGGTCGGCCTCGGTAAGAGACGAGATGGTATGGTCCACCTCAGACAGCTCTCTCGGTTCATTCTCCTCCACCAACTTAGCCGTTCCTTGGGTCACTCTCTCCAAGGTGTCCTCGGCATAATCCCGTACACCTCCCACGCTCGACAGAGCAATGGGCTGCCGACCGAACGCTCCCGCTGTCTTCGGTGTTTCCACGATCGTGACCACGGCTTTACCCTTCTGGGACACCGCCGCGACCTCCTTAGGCAGCTCGGCCACTTCGCCCTCTCTATCCGGATGTACGACGTTCTGATCGCTCGGCTCCACTACCTCCTTCCCTTTACCCCCTCGGCCAACGGCTTGCTCCGAGGCGGGGGTCTCATCCGTAATCTTAACCATTTTTCTAAAAGAGAAGGGAGAGAGACTGACCTTGAAGTGATAGGTATGGTCGGAAAGTTCACCGGAAACAAGAAACGCCTCGCCGCGTCAGCTAGCACCACCACCAAGGAGCTAAAAACTTCGAAGGCGAAAAGTAAGAACTGAAGAGAGAGAGTAAAAGTAAAAAGTGAGACTTGGTCTGAGGGGGGGGTGAAGATTTATAGTAAAAAGGAACATCCCTTGGACTTCCAAACGAAAAAAGTGCGACTCTTGGGCCGCTCTCGAAACGTCGCGAAGGCCCAACACAACTACCTTCTTCGCCGAGACAACTAGCTCGGAATATCGGAACCGGGAGCCGAACTATACGCCATCCGACCACGCCAGCAAAGAGACCGGTCGGCTACCGAGCAAGTACCAATCCGAGCTGGCAAACGGAGAAAACTCCCTTTCTCCTCAAACTTCGCGTAAAATCTCAATCAGACGGCCCAGATCTCGCCGAGAACACTAAATGACAAGATAGTGTTTTCTCGAGAAATGTGCCCGTCTCGAGATTGGCGATGCCATCCAACGGTACAAATTGCGTCAAGTCGCTCGGATGGCCTACACTTCCTCCGTACCCCACCTCTGTCTGAAGAAACCAGAAAAAATTTTAATTCAAAGTTTTAAGGCACCGCCTTCGGCGTGCCCCCCAGGCCCCATATCTCGGTCGGTATTCCACCAACCCACGGGGCCCAGTCAAAAGCAGATCGGTCCTCCCCCCATCTCTAACTCCTCCGGGTTGACATCCATCAGAGGTCATCAGCCCGGAAGGAAGACAAAGAGGGGAGGAGACCCATCACTCTGAAGCTGTTGCAGACTCTCGGATCCGGACCCAGGTCATCACCTCTTCTACCATGACCTTCCCCGATCCTAACACCCACGTTGGAGCACTCAGAATCCGGAGAAGATCATGGTGGAAGAACGACCACCCGTCCTACCTAAGCAAAGTCGTCCCTCGGCTCCGGGCTAGGGTCATCACCTCTTCTACCATGACCTTCCCCGACCCTGACACCCACGATGGGGCCCTCAGAATCGGGTGAAGATCATGGTGGAAGAACGACCACCCGTCCTACCGAGACAAGTCGTCCCTCGGATCCGGATCTCGGTGGCCTATCCTTCAGCCCAAACCTCCCTTGACCCTGACACCTCCACCCAGGCCATCAGAGTCAGGAGAAGATTTGGGCGGAAGAACGGCCACCAATCCTTCCGAAGTGAACCCCTCCGTCAGATCCGGACCACAGTCATCACCCCTTCTACCATGATCACCCCCGATCTTGACACCACCATCGGGCCAGTCAAAATCGGGTGATGATCATGGTGGAAGGGTGACCACCCGTCCTTCCGAACGAACTCACCCCTCGGCTTCGAACATGGATCATCACCTCTTCCACCATGATCTCCCCCGACCCTAACACCCTCGTGGGAGCAGTCAGAGTCAGGAGAAGACCATGGTGGAAGAACGACCACCCGTCCTTCCGAAGTAACTCGCCCCTCGGGTCTGGACTACGGTCGTCACCACTACTGCCTTATCCTCTCCCGCTCCTAACATCCCCTTTCGGGCCGTGAGGAACGGGAGAAGAACAAGGCAACAGAGTGACCACCCGTCCTTCCGAAGTAACTCATCCCTCGGGCCCGGACTATGGTCGTCACCACTACTGCCTCGTTCCCCCCCGCTCCTGACATCCACTTTGGGGCCGTCAGGAACGGGAGAAGAAAAAGGCAAAAGAGCAACCACCCCCTCGGACCTCGAAAGACAAGTTACTCAAGGCCAATACCTCCGAGGTTTGAAACTCTACATTATTGCGATTGAAATGACAAAGGGAGTGGAGTACTTATAAGCTCTCCTCCAAGGTCTGGCCATTATGACCCTCGGAAGTTGAAACGCCACGCAATAATTGAAGGAGTTATCCTTAATGACTTGGGGAAAGTGGAACGCCGCGCAAACCCCGGAGCACCATTAATGCCCTTGGGAACAGGATCGTCTCGAGACAGATTGCGCCACATCGCTCGACCTACCGAGACCCCACGCCTTCGGTCGACTACCGAGCAAGTGCCTTTCCGACCCTGCAAACGGAGAAAACTCACTTTCTCCTCAACTTTCGCGCATGATCTCGATCAGACGGCCCAGATCTCGCCGAGGACACTAGGCGACAAGATAGTGTTTTCTTGAGAAATGTGCCCGTCTTGAGATGCGCGTCATCATCCAATGGCTCAGATTGCGCCACGTCGCTCGACTTGCCGAGACCCCCTATCTTCGGTCGGCTGCCGAGCAAGTGCCTTTCCGAGCTCGCAAACGGAGAAAACTCACTTTCTCCTCAACTTTCGCGCATGATCTCGATCAGACGGCCCAGATCTCGCCGAGGACACTAGGCGACAAGATAGTGTTTTCTTGAGAAATGTGCCCATCTTGAGATGCGCGTCGTCATCCAATGGCTCAGATTGCGCCACGTCGCTCGACTTGCCGAGACCCCCTGTCTTCGATCGGCTGCCGAGCAAGTGCCTTTCCGAGCTCGCAAACGGAGAAAAAAGACACCGAGCTACTCCAGCCGCCGGATCTCTCAAAAATTCGCACCCGTCTATGATCAACGGCCCGGATCGAGCCACGTCATAAATCGGTATTTAAAATCATCTTTTATTTTTTTAAATCGTTTTATTTATTTAAAAATTGCGGAAAATTTGCTAAAAATTCGGGGAAATTAACTAAAAATTCTGGAAAATAATTAAAAATTCGGGGGTATATTTTTGAGCCCCCGAACGAACAATTATTGCCTAGAAAGTACTGTTAAGGCCCCCGAATGACTAGTAAACACATCGCAAAATTAAATAAATAGTACGAAAAAATAAATAAAAGCCGTCAAATACTCGATATGGCTAGAGAACAGCACATAGCATCAAAAATTACTTCACTACCCCCTTCAAGATTCAAAATCCTCCACTTGGACTCCGATACAACTCCACCAGCCACTAAAACAGTTAAACTACTCCTCAAAGGCTGATCACGCTCAGTCTTTAGGGGTGGGGGACTTGTGATATGGCTAAAAATGGGGTTAAATCGGAACCGTCCAGATTAGGCGCGAATCTCGAAGCTCGGGGGTAAAATGGTAATTTCACATACAAGGTGGATCCAAAGCGGGTACTGGATCTCCTTCGCACGAGACCCAATAACCCACGAACGGGTCCACACCGATTGGGCACGGGTCCCGACCCGAGGCGAGCCCCAGACCAGCAAGAGACAAATCAGGGCCACTGATTTGACCAAGTCAACGGGCCTGATTTGCTCTCACCGGAAATCAAGGGGTTAGTTTCCTAAACAGACTGTGAGGATTTTTCTCCTAGCAGTTACACTAGGAACCAGGCCTCTAATCACTCCCCTGGCGACTATAAATACCTCCCCTCTGCCACTGTGACCAGGTTAATCACTTTTTCACCACCTTAAGCTCTTTCTTTAATCACCACTGGTTACTGACAAGAGCGTCGGAGGGTGCTTCGCCGGAATTAACCCTGGTGTCTCGCACTTGCTTGCAGGTTGCGGCAGGAGCAAGAAGGCCAGGATCAGCTGTTCAGGTTTTCCCGAACTCACAAATCTTATCTGTTTACCCCCACACCGAAATCAGCGGTAACACAAGATATGCTGACTTTGGTTACTATATCTTTACCTTCAACTTAAAGTTATCTTTTAAAGTTGGTGTTTGGCAAGAAAAAGAGCCTCCTAGTTAAAAATAATAATAATAAGATTATAGTGGAGTTTCAATAACTATAGTTATCTTAACTTTTGGGTGAGATAACTACAATTGTCTTAACAACAAAATGCATGCAGGTCAATGTTAGGGTACCTAGAGTTCTGTAAAGTTGAGAGAGAGAACTCGGCATAACCTAACTTAATTTTGTTCCCGAACATAGTATAATCGTTGTTTCCTTGGTACTAACACTTCCAGTTCAATGACAATCACAAAACTGGCATTCTTATTTTTGAAATTTGTCCCGAAAAAAAATTTTGAAACAAGATAGGCAATAAGCTTCTCTGAAAATATTTAATTCCCTATGTCAAAAAGGAAATTTGAAAGAATTCACCAAGGACTCAATTCTAGAAGATTTTAATGGAATGTAATAATGACAAGGCTGCAAGGTGCACTTACATAAAATGATTTCTCAGTTATCTTATAAAACTCTTTTATCATTTCTTTGAACCTTCAACTGTAGATTTTCAATTGATTTTATCTTGGTATTGTCATGATAAAAATTGAAGCTTCTGGATATTGTTTGGTTATAACTTCATCATTGCCTATTCCAAGTCCGAAATTCGACCACAAACCAGATAAGAAGAAAAATTGTGTTAGGCAGTTAACACTAAGCACAAATCTTTGTCAAATCCTATGAACATGAATTCTAATAATATAAGCACAAATGCTAGGGTATTCCCTGAAAGCGATGTGTTATGCCTGCCTCCGGGTGCTTCGAAATATGTGCAAGGAGCGTCACATCGGCACCCGGATGAGGTGAAAAATGGAGAAGAGTTCATGCACCAATCTGGACATGTGCAGGTAAATAAGCTAGTCCAGAAAAATAGGCTTGGTTTAGTGGCTTGGAATATAGGAACTTTGACAGGAAAATGCGTAGAACTAGTAGATATCATGATTAAAAGATATATTAATATAGCTTGTTTATAAGAAACAATGTGGGTAGGGAATAAAGCTAAAGAGATAGATGATTTTAAAATCATATTATACAGGTAATTTTAGAAATAGAAATGGAGTAGGAAATTTAGAAGATAAGAAATTCAACGGAGATGTAGTAGGTGTTAATAGGAAAAGGGATAGAATAATACAAATTAAGCTTATATTAGGAAGAAACATAATTAATAGCATTAGTGCTGATACACCCCAAGTAAGATTACATGCACTAGCTAAAAATAAATTTTCATAAGATGTAGATGAGATAATTCAAGAAGTACAATTAGGTGATAAATTATTTATATGAGGGGATTTCAATGGACAAGTATGAGAAGATAATATGAGATATGAGAGGGCATATGGAGGACATGGATTTTGAAATAAGAACGATGGTGGAGATGCACTATTAGATTTTGCGGCTGGGTATGATCTTATACTAGCAAATACTTTTTTTAGGGAAAGGAAGGAACATTTGATAACCTTTAAAATTGAGACAAATAAGAGCCAAATTGATTTTTTTCATCACTAGAAATGTGAACCGCTTGACATGTAAAGATTGTGAAGTTATATAGGGAGAGTGTTTAACCTAACCACATAGTTTAATGGAGTTGGATGTTAAGATTGAAAAACACATATATGCGAGGAAGGAGACTAGGAACCAAAAAATTAGGTGGTGGAACTTGAAGGGAGAGAAACTAGAGGTTTTTAGAGATAAAGACTTTAAAGGAGTATCATGAAATTGGGAAGGGAAGACAAATATGATATGGACTAAAATCGCTACTTAGATAAGAGAAATTTCAAAGGAGGTATTTGGAGAATCTAAAGGTAGAGGATTTCTAACTAAAAAAATATGGTGGTGACAAGAAGAAGTCTAAAATATTGTGAGTAAAAAAGATCAACCTTCAAAATATGGCAAAATAGTATAAATGAGAGGATTTGGAGAGATATAAGATCATTAGAAAAGAAGTTAAGAAAGTGGTAAGAGATGCAAAAGAAAAAACTTATGATAATTTATATACAAAATTTGGAACAAAAGAAGGAGAAAATAACATTTATAAGCTTGCTAAACAAAGGAATGAGAAAACAAAAGATCTTGATACAGTTAGGTGTATTAAGAGCGAGGATTCAATAGTCTTAGTAAAAGATGAGAAAATTAAGGAAAGATTGCGAAATTACTTTGAAAAGTTATTAAATGAAAATGTTGTGGGCAACTTAATTATAGATGACTCAAGGGGGAGTCGCAAGCATATGTTTTTCCGTAGAATTAGGATCTCGGATGTTCGAAATGCTCTAGAAAGAATGAAAATAGAAAAAGTTTTAGGACCGGATGGTATACTCATTGAAGTTTGGAAGTATCTTGAGAATGTAGAAGTGAGCTGGCTAACAAGATTATTTAATAAAATTTTGAGGACTAAGAAGATAGCCGGTGAATGGAGAAAGAGTATTTTAGTATCTATATATAAAAATAAAGGAGATATACAAAGTTACTTCAACTACTAAGCGATTAAATTAATGAGTCATACGATAAAAAAATTGGGAGAGAGTGATCATAGACTGAGACTAGAAACTAAAGTGTCTGAAAATCAGTTTGAATTTATGCCTGGGAGGTCAACAATGGAAGAAATTTATGTACTGTAAAGACTTATAGAAAAATATAGGGAGAATAAGAAAGATCTACATATGGTGTTTATAGACATAGAAAAAGCATAGTCCTTGGAGACATAATATGGTGGGTATTAAATAATAAAATAGTAAATATTTGGTATATTGAGGTAATCAAGGATATCTATGAAGGGTCAATGACCACAATTAGAACAACCACAGGAGAGACCAATGATTTTCTCATTACAGTAGGTTTACACCAAGTTTCGGCTTTAAGCCTCTAACTCTTTGCTTTGGTTATGGTTGAATTGACGTGAGGAATACAAGATAAGGGGTCTTGGTGTATGCTTTTTGTCGATAATGTCGGCTTAGTGGATGAGACTGGAGTAGGATTTAATGCTAAATTAGAATTGTGGAGAAAAACTTTGGAAGTTAAAGGCTTTAGAATAAGCAGAACTAAAACCGAGTATATGGAGTGTAATTTTACTGATATTCGGAACACAACTAAGGAATTAGTGAAGCTTCATGGTCAAGAGATGTCTAAGAGATACCATTTTCGATATTTAGGCTCGATTATACAAAGATATGGAAGATTTATGAAGATGTTATACATTGGATCCAAGCAGGGTGGCCTAAGCGGAGAAGTGTCAATGGTGTTTTGTGTGACAAACGTATACCTTTGAAGTTGAAGAAAAAATTTTATTGGACGGCTATTAGACCATCAATGATGTGTGGAACAGAGTGTTGGGCAACAAAAAAATAACATGTCCAAAAAATGAGTGTAGCAGATATGAGGATGCTAAGGTGAATGTGTGGTAAAACCAGGAATGATAGAATTAGAAAAGAGCATATACGAGAAATGTTAAAAGTAGCTCATATACAAGATAAGTTAAGAGAGAATTGCCTCATGTAGCTTGGACATATCACACATAGACCTAATTGTACCCCCGTTAGAAAGAGTAATTTAATAAGTATTGAAGGTAGAGTTAGGAGTAGATGAATACATAAACTTACTTAGGTGGAAACGAAGAGAATTTATATAATAGCTTGTGACCTTACAGAAGATATTGTGCTAAACCGAGTAGAATGGAAAATCAGGATTCATGTAGCCGACCCCAACTATTTGGGAAAAAGAATTTGTTGTTGTTGGATATTCTTTAGTTATTCAGGCCATCCTACTATTGTCCTTATGGGTTAGAGCATCTGTAGTCGTTGACTATCAAGCCAAATTTTACAAAATTTGGCTTGGAACGCCTTGCAGTCGTTGGCTATTTAGCCATTTTTTCCATTTTTGTGAACAGTACCCAGCCGTATCTGACAGTCGATTTGGCTAAACGGATAAAATAGCCCGACGATACATTTTAATTCGTCAGAAGATCGGACGAAGTATAATTTACCGTCTAAAATTTTTTATTTTTTTTAAAATGAACGGACGGTAAATTATACATCGTCGCTTAATTTATAAAAAAATAATTTTACCAGACGGGACATTATACATCGTCCGAAAATATTTTTTAAAATCGTTTGATTCTATCCTTCACCCAAAAAAAAAGAAAACATTTTTTTAAAAAAATTTCCCGGACGATATATAATATTCCAACCTTCACATTTCTAAAAAACAAATGTGCAGGACGGTAGTTTCTCCATCGTCCGAGTCATGATTTTTTAAAAAAAAAAATTAAATTACACATGCTCTCAAAAACAAAAGACTACAGATGTGTCTCATTTGAAATTTTTATTTTTTTTAAGTGGACAGACGGGATATTATGTCCTGTCTGTTATTTTTTTATTAAAAATTATACTTATTTCACCAAACGATATTTCATTTCCCGTTTTACTAGTTGGGAAAAAGAATTTGTTGTTGTTGTTGTTTTGTTGTTGTTATTGTTGGATATTCTTTAGTTATTTAGTCCATCCTACTATTGTCCTTATGGGGTTAGAGCATCTGTAGTCGTTGACTATTTAGCCAAATTTTGCAAAATTTTGCTTGGAACGTCCTGCAGTCGTTGGCTATTTAGACTTTTTTTTTTTTCATTTTTGTGAACAGTACCCAGCCAAATCTGGCAGTCGATTTGGCTAAATGAAAAAAATAGCCCGACGATACATTATATTTCGTCTGAAGATCGGACGAAGTATAATTTACCGGCTGAATTTTTTTTTATAAAATGAACGGACGGTAAATTATACACCGTCGCTTAATTTATAAAAAAATAATTTTACCAGCCGGGACATTATACATCGTCCGAAAATATTTTTTTTAAAAAAATTCTCGGACTATATATAATATCCCGTCCTTCACATTTCTAAAAAAGAAATGTGCAGGAGGACGGTCGTTTCTCTATCGTTAGAGTCATGAATTTTTAGAAAAAAAATTAAATTACACATGCTCTCAAAGACAAAAGACTACAGATGTATTTCATTTGAATTTTTTTTTTTAAATGGACAGACGGGATATTATGTCCTGTCTGTTATTTTTTTATTAAAAAATTATACTTATTTCACCAAACGAGATTTCATTTCCCGGTTTACATTTTTTTTCCAGCCCAATTTTACAGACGGTGTATAATTCACCGCTTGAGTAGTGTGTAGCAAAATTTTTAGTGGGACGATGCATAAAATATCGTCCGTCCAATTAAATGTACGAAAAGTCAAATTTTAACTAAAACGACTGCGGAAAAAGCTATATTGGTTATTTGCTATATGCCAAATTACGACTACAGATACTCTTAGTGGCTAATAACATCGGAAACACCAGAGAGAATTTCAAACCGCTACTTCAAAAATAGGTGTTAGTCGAACAATACTTTAAAATTGGGATGGTTTTGTCGAAATTCTACTTTGCTAATTCAAAATCCACCAATACTATAATAGGTCTCAATTCACTGTTGTAGATCCTCATTGTGTGATTGTCAAATCCAACTGGTGACTTTTTCATTTCCTTCATTGCTTCCCTTTTGAGACCATTAAGTAACCCACCTCCCACTCATTCATCTTTTTTTTTTCCAATTACATTATATTGATCAATCAAATCAAAATAAATACAATAATCATCTTAAACCCCTTGCTAAACGATGTCTAGGTTACATTTGTTGCATAGTGACGATCCTTCATAATTCATAGCATTTTGTTCTTTTTCCTTTTTTTATCTAAAAACCAAGACGCCAAGGTTCTGTTTTTGTTTTTGTTTTCTTTCTTTTTTAGTTTTTTGCTCAACAAGCACAAGGACCCACGGTGGGAGTTGAAACAGAAGAAGGGGAAAACGAACACCACGTAAATTCATTCTATTGTGATTTCAAGAAGCAACGTAAGATTTTCGAGTACAACTATTTGTTCGTTTGGAATAGGAGTTTCTCTCACTAGATTTTCTAGAGAGAGAAGCTCCCCCCAAAAAATTCAAAAACAAAAAAAAAATCCTAAAACTAGAAAGAGCTTGGAGGGAGTGGCCGCCGAGATTGCGCCGCCCCCTCCCCGATCGTCGTTCATCGCCTCGTAATTCTCCAGCCGGTCGACGGTGTCGCGCAGCCCCATCCCCGTTCCCCGTTTCAGGCCCCGTCCCTCTCCCAACTCCATCTCCAGAAGTCGCCTTCCCCCTCCCCGATCTCCCTACCGCCTCCCCCCTCCCCCCCCCTCTCCCGTCTCCCCTGCCGTCGCGCCGTCAACGGTACCTAGCCGCTGTCGATCGAGGCGCCTCTTCGGCCACATACGCGCTCAGCAAAGGCGCCCTGCGGTCGGCAAAGGACGTGCGTCGAGCGAGGCGCCTCTCCAGCCACCTCCGCGCTCAGCCAAGGTCGTGCCAAGGAATTGGGTTCGGCTGCTTCGAACTTGTCCACTGGGGCCCGGTTTGTGGCGTCGGGGGTGAGTTGGTTGGGGTTTGGGTTTGGTTGGGGTTGAATGTTTTGTTTGTGATGCTCCTTGGTGAGTTGTTTAGGGTTGGGGTTTGGATTAGGTTGGGATTGAGTAGCTTTGCTAGATGTTTGCCCGGATGCTATGCACGCTTGCCACCATGTCCACACTCTCGATGCCAATCACGGCGTTCTACGGCTTTGATTTGGTTTTTGCGAGGGTTGGTAGTGCGTGTGTAGATGTCGGGAGTTATGTTGCCTTGCACGATTGTAGAGCTTGGGCCCATAGATGGGGTCCCTCCGTGTTGTGCGCTCACTTGTCTCAATTTCGGGGTGCTTGTCTCAACCGTCGCTGAGCGACTATGTCGCGCCACAACATCCTCCCGCGCCTGTTGTCGCGAACACCATGGATCTGGGGTTCAAGCGTGTGAGGTCGGTGGTTCGGTTTGTGGCCCGTGAGGCCAGGCCGGTAGTTTGTTGGTGTTGGGGGTGATGGGGTGTGGGGTTGGGGTATGGTTGGTCTGGACTGTCCTACGATGTTGTCGGTGCAGTCTTCACAGCTCCTACTATCAGGCTATTAAGCTTCCTCTAACTTAGGTCACTGGCTCGTGACAGCATCGCCTCTTTTCTCGGATTGGGAGTATGAGTCGAAATAAGTCTGTGTGGTGAGAAATCGCCGAAGAGAGCTTGAGCGTGAGAGAGGTGAAGGTATCCTCTCCACGGCTCTCTCTTGGAGCGTGGTGTTTGGTGGGGTGAGCGAGATAGTTGTTTGGTGACAAATCACCTGAGAAAGTGTTATCCTGTGAGAGGTGAAGGTATCTTCTTCACGGCTATCTCTTTGGTAGCGGCTGTGGGAAATACTGGCACGTTGGTAGGATGAGTGGTGGAGAGGGTAGAAGGGTGCGATCGCTGTGCATGTGCCGTGGAGTCAGTTTTCGATCGGCGGGGCTTGGGGCCCAAAGATGGGGTCCCCCAGCGAGGTGAAGGCAGGGATCAGCGGACGATAAAATCCTGCCAGACTTGTTTCAGCTGGGTGTGCATATGCCGTGGAGGCATTGTACGAAGCTAAACTGACGTACTTACAATTTTGCTGGACCGAGCTTGTTTGTCGGCCCACCCTTCAGGGTTGTTGGAGGAATTTGTTGTTTGTACGCGTCATGTTGCTTCATGTATATTTTATTTTCTGTCTATAGTTTGTACTTGGGTCCAGTATGCTGGGTTTGTTTCGTTAAGCTCTTATTAAGGAAACAGTGTGACCAGATTCCACCTTTTTCCTTCAAAAAAAAAAACAAACAAAAACAAAATAAAACAAAAAAAAGCAACGTAAGATTGCCTGTCTGGTTGATAAATTAATTGTTGCACATGTTTAGAAAAGTAGTTCATTTGTAAATTTGACTAAATGCTTTAAGAAAGGTGTATGGTGTATGGTGTATGATGTATTTACTATTACATTTTAGTGTTAATGTACACTATGTATCTCTAATTTCTTATAATGGGAGGGTTGGGATTGTCATTTGTCAACATACAAATCCGTGTGTTGCACGTGAAACTCTAACTCTTCCATTAATTACAACAAAAACAAACAAATAAACAAATTTTACCTATTTAAAACGTGCAACGCACGTACAAAACAAATTTATAATATTTTTTAACACTAAACATATACATATGTTGCCCGTAACAGTCAAATTCTATTTATAAACACGCAAATGTAGCTTTTTCCTCAAAATAATTTTTCTAATTACGTGCAACGCACGTTCAACTCCAAAACTATTTCTTAACACATATATCGTACGTGAAAATCCTCCAACTTTTATCAAATCGTGAGTCGCACATGTAAAATACTAGTATATATATATATATATATATATATATATAGAGAGAGAGAGTCCCCTTCGGTTGCACACTACTTTTGGTGAGCACTCCGTGAGCACTCACGAACTAGAGACCCTATGAAAAATCCGAACCGCTCATATTGTTCTATATGCCTTAGATAGCCTAACAATAAAAAATCAAGTAATTTGAAGTTCATTTGCCCATCCATCATGTTGTTAGAATTTTCAGCCATACAATTTTGTGATGATGTAAATCATGGGCAAATGAACTTCAAATTACTTGATTTTTTATTGTTAGGCTATCTAAGGCATATAGAACAATATGAGCGGTTCGGATTTTTCATAGGGTCTCTAGTTCGTGAGTGCTCACGGAGTGCTCACCAAAGTAGTGTGCAACCGAAGATTTCTATATAATTGTCCCCTTCGGTTGCACACTACTTTTGGTGAGCACTCCGTGAGCACTCACGAACTAGAGACCCTATGAAAAATCCGAACGGCTCATATCGTTCTATATGCCTTAGATAGCCTAACAATAAAAAATCAAGTAATTTGAAGTTCATTTGCCCATCCATCATGTTGTTAGAATTTTCAGCCATACAATTTTGTGATGATGTAAATCATGGGCAAATGAACTTCAAATTACTTGATTTTTTATTGTTAGGCTATCTAAGGCATATAGAACAATATGAGCGGTTCGGATTTTTCATAGGGTCTCTAGTTCGTGAGTGCACACGGAGTGCTCACCAAAGTAGTGTGCAACCGAAGATTTCTATATATTAGTCCCCTTCGGTTGCACACTTCTTTTGGTGAGCACTCCGTGAGCACTCACGGACTAGAGACCCTATGAAAAATCCGAACCGCTCATATTGTTCTATATGCCTTAGATAGCCTAACAATAAAAAATCAAGTAATTTGAAGTTCATTTGCTCATCCATCATGTTGTTAGAATTTTTAGCCATACAATTTTGTGATGATGTAAATTTTGTGAAGATTTCTATATATATATATATATATATATATATATATATATATATATATATATATCGAGAGAGAAAGAGAGAAAGAGAGAGAGAGAAGAGAGAGGCACTGAGCGTCGCTCATTATATATATATATATCGAGAGAGAAAGAGAGAAAGAGAGAGAGAGAAGAGAGAGGCACTGAGCGTCGCTCATTTGACACACATTCCTTTTCCAAATACACGATCCACACCATTCATTGTGATTTACATGTCATACAACTTATGTATGTATAAAATTTCAAGGTTTCAACATATTTTGCACATTCATCATGCACTTACAAAATGTGAGACGACTTGATACATGAGCCAAAGAAGTTCAAACTTCGTAATTTTATGTATGCATAGATTTTATGACATGTAGATCACAATAAACGGTGTGGATCGTGCATTCTAAAAATTAAATAACATTGTTATTATTATTAATTTAAAATAATTTAAATAATAATTTAGATTCCGTTGAAATGGAAGTGATCAAGCAGGGACGTGCGCTTGGAAGCAACCATCTTTTAAAGAAAGCATAATGGTTCGCAGGTGTAGCTCCATGGCATAGAAAAAGTCTCAGAGCTCAAGTGATTCACCAAAGCAACACGACTTTGAAAGCTGTTTTTTCCAAGTGTAATATTAGAAGTAGTTCTCATATCTATCCACAATAAAGTAAATAAATAAATTACAAGAAATCCAACATGAATGATTTCAAAGTCCCCCTATGAGTGCATTTGTGAATCAAACTAAGAGTTGGATGCATTTTGAAATCAACGTAGCTTTGTTTCTGAAATTACCTTGATTTAAAATCATCCTGTGTTTTCTAATTTTTTTCCCGCCCCCTAGTTGAAATGAATTTAATAGTGAAGTTTGTAGACAACTCCTAATTGCCTACTTCAGGTCCAGCTACACAGTTATTACTGAAATAAATCAAAGTTAATTTTGGTTTTCCTTTATTGATGTTTTCCTTGAAGACGCGTTTGAAGAGGAATTGACAGGAAAAAAAACACGCCCAACTTGAGATTCAACAATATTCAAGACATCTGTAAATGATATTTTCTAAATGCTTGGTAACAATTAGTAGTAATTAGTGCTGCATACATGTATTGTTTACTTTGGTTATCTAAATCATGTTATGAATGCTAGCTAAGATCTAATAGAAGTTAAATTTATAGTAACGTGCATTTGTTAGTAATTTCATATATTTATGATGTCAAATTTTTTAGCAACACTGAACTTTATATACTACTCTTAATATTATGTAGCATTCATTTATGAATCGCTCAAATGGATACTTTCACATGTTGTGGTAAACATATAATTGTTACTATTAGGAACAAGTGATGCTCTCATATCACTTCTTAGGAAAACTGAGTATCTTGTTGAGTTTTCGACACAATCAACACAAACCACCAAGCAAATCAGATCGCACTGATCACACAAAGCACAGAAGAATTGTCCCGGTTGGGATTTTCGCCTTAATTCGGTGGAGGAAAAATCGAGATGTGATTTCAACTAAAAAAATACAAAAATATTACAATTTTCACCACGACCATCTCTCAAGCCTAACTGGAACTTAGTTGTTGTTTACAATGGAAAAACCTTTCACCCTCTCAAATGAAGTACTATCTTCTTCTATTCGGCAATCGATAGAATCATATCGTTCATCATATCGTCCTAGAAATTGTTTACATTGTATTTATAGATCTAGAGAAACCCTAGTTTGATACATTTGATACATTAACCATCCGAGTACTACTAAAGAGATAACCCTGCATTGAGAGTCGTACGATCTGACTTAAAGATGAAGTTGGACTTCTCACGAATCTCCAAGACCCAATACAAATAACCCATCAACGCCGTGGGTGGTCTATCGTACACAACAGATAGTCGATTGTTCCCCTCTTGAGAACCATGTACAGTTGGGGCGGTCGACCGACCCCAAGTGCGGTCGACCACAACTCCACCTGTTTGTTTCTACTGACTGCTTTCCTTCTTCTTCAAAGCCTCGCTTCGATCCATTCATCGTTTTATTCATCGGACATGTATATGCAAGACATACAAATCTAACAGTTACAGAACAACACGCAGTAAGCAGAGTAATGTGATTTTTCTCCGCATATGCGTTTAGGTTAACAATTGTCCATTGTTCTACAAAAATTCCAAAAAAAAATAAAGAGATTTAAAAAAAAAAAATTAAAAGGGGTGGGGGTCTATATTAGATAATAAAATAACATAGATATCAATCAATAACTTTATGTTTCTACTATGTATGAAACATAACATAGCATGATTATATTGAGTCCTAACACAATGAAGCACAATCACATAACTAAAAGGTTAATATTAGATAATAAAATGCTTCAAATCATGAGAAAATGAGATTGAAAGATTAAATACCGGAACATTATGTTGGGAATTTGGGTTTTAGGGTTGTGTTTTTCCGTAACGGTGGAGAGAGCTTATGATTTTAGAGTCGTGTTTTCTGTATCTGTTTTATCCTATTGTTAGTTAGGATTTTGATTTACATGCTTTGAATTATCATGAGTTTCTTTTCTTTTGCATGCATGATATTCGTTCAAAACGGGGAGTTTGAAAAGTTTTTGCTTGATTAATTCTCTTCGGGGGTAATATAATGGGTTGGTTGTCTTGAGGAAATGATGATGGCAGAGAAATATCAAACTCTAAGGTTTGACAACTTCCGTAGCTCTTCTGTTTGAAAATAGAAGCATAGTCTTAACTCATTCCTTCTTTGCTCATTCGATCTTATCTACAACAATGACGAGGCAACTGTGGGTTGCGGTGACATCGTGTGCTCATTGATGAACAATAAGCACGTAAAAGTCAACTTAACAGTGAGAGATATATTAAGGAAAAAGAAACACGGAAAAATAATGATTGTGCTGATCATAGTGTTAGTGCACCTAATGTTTATTTGCCGAGTGGTGCACAAAAGGTCTTTGTATCTACACTCAGGAATGGTAACCTCTTCAACCAATTATTGATTCCTAAGTCAACTTTCTTCACTTTATTATGCTCATGTATCACACCAATGAAAATTTTGCAAGCCGTGCTAACCAAATTATTCCAATATCGTTACAATATCGTTTCATTATGAGAGTAAATTACACATTAGTTTCATTCAGTCATAAACATTTAGACTTTCCTTTTAGCATTTTTAGTGGCAGGGAGGTTACTACACAAATATATAGTCGATTACCTCAATTGAAGGGTACATATTACGTTGGAATTGGAACAATCAAGGTCTGTTGCAGTGTGATGTTTACTGTGGTGTTACTAATGCGGATGAACTTGAGGATACATATGCATGCTTTATAGGAAGAAAGTGCATCATGCCATCATCTTATACAGTTGGAGGTATACGGTTCTAGACATTACCAATTGCTAGAATTTTTCTATTTATTTATAGGGTTAAGGACGTAAAGACACCCAAAGTTTGTATTAATTTTCTACACACACCTAAAGTATATAAAAAAATCCAATAGCACCCAAACTTATTTACATTTGGACCTAAAGATCTGTCAACTCCTCTGTTAAGTTAGTAGAATATTCGAAGAATATACCTCTTAACGGGTATGAACCCATTAAGAAGCTTTTTAAATGACAAGAATAGCCTCTCTAAAAACCCATGATCCGTCTCCTCTCTTTTTTCCCAAACCAGCTCTCTCTCTCTGTGTCTCCCATTTCTCCCCTCCCAACCCTAGCCTCGTCAACTCCACCTCATTGCCGCTCAATCTTCATCTCATCACTGTCGCCACCAATCTACATCTCCATCTTCCGCTCTCGAAACCCCCCCCCCCCCTCCAAATCCCAAAACCCTAGTTTCTTCTTCTTCTTCATCCCCTCAAATTCAACCTCCAAATCCAACAACCTACTTCTCTCTCTTCGAAACCCTAGCACCACCTGAACTCTCCCCCGATGCCCTTTTCCGCCATCGATCTTAATGCCCCCGACGCCTCTCTCCATCTCGAAACCCTAGTTCCCGATTTGGGTTCTTCATCTCCAAAATGCTATTTCAGGCTCGAATTTGGGTTCTTCATCTCCAAACAGTCATTTCACAATATTTTGGAAGGAAGTGTTTGATTCTCATAATTGCTTTTAAGCTTTTGGTTCAATTTCTTGCATTTTTTTTTGTTATGTGTGTAGGCAATGATGAGTCATACTTGGATATAAGTTGGTTATTTATATGATGAGTAAGTTGCTATAATTTGATACTGTATATAATTTAGGCAGTGATGACAAACACAGATTGAATAAATCAATTTTGCCAACAGAGAGCATCAATTTTGTTGAACTTAAGTGAGATTATTTGGCTGAATTTGCATTTTCTTTTGCTGCATTTTCTTTTTTTGCTCTAAAAGGGAAATAAATAAATGGCTAAATTTAGCAAATCCCCACTGAAGTATTGGTCATTTGAAAAAAACCCCACTAAACTTTTTTATTTTAAAAAAACCGCACTCAACTATATTATCAAAAAACCCACATTGACGGAGTTAACTTCCGTTAAGGTTTATGTCACTTTTATTGCACTGATGTAATAGTTCAGTGAGTTTTTTTTAAACATCTGATTAGTTAAGTGATTTTTTTAAAACACAAATGAAATATGAATGTGGTTTTTTGACATAAACCTTAATGGAAACCTAACTCCGTCAATATGGGTTTTTTGATAACATAGTTGAATGTGATTTTTTTTAAAATAAAAAAGTTTAGTGTGGTTTTTTAAAAATGACCAATACTTCAGTGGGACTTTTTTAAATTTAGCCTTTATAAAATGAAGGAGGGAGGCATGAGTATTGCAACCTAGTTGGAGCTGGAGGAATTTGGGATGGATAAGCAACTAATAATCCACAAGCCTAAATAATACCAATCATTTTATCTTCTGATTTCTTTTTTATGCACTCATTCCCTATCTTATAAATTTTCATTTTGCCACAAATCAAACTCAATATGCTCATATCAGTTATACTCATTTTCAGACAGATTTCTATATCCAACATTTTGAAATGTTGACCAGATTGTCCTATTTTTTCATGGCTTTGGGACTTTATTTAAGGTTACTATTTTATACCAGATGAAAGCAAATAAATGAATAATGAATGAATGAATAAATGAACTTGTTCATCTCTATAATAGAAGCAATTTCCCCCATGAATTTTCTTATTAAAATTTACATGATGAATTCTTAGGTCCCTAGCAGAAGTTGTTATATTCTCAACTATGGGTAATATATCAGATGAAATCTTCACTCATTGTGTCTTCTTAACTAGGAGTAACAATTACTTCATTAATTCATTATAATAATGAAGAATCTAAACATCATTTATCAAAAATTAAAAAGGAAATGTAAGTGTCCAAACTGTGAGCACTATAAGTGTGTCAATTTTGAAATATCTGATTGCATATCTGATTAACAATGAAATATGGCATAGTTGTCAGATAAGAAGCACGAGTACTTTCAAATGCCCATCGTACCTAATAAGTATCCAATTTTTAAATACATTTTCGAAACTTTTAGGCACAATTATATTTAGATAAATGTTTGGGGGCCCAGAGTAATTTAAAAAAACTTGATGTTTTATGTTATGTTCAAACAAAAAAAGTAACTCCAATATTTTGATAGTTAGATTCCCCTTTTTTTCTCCAAAAATGCTCATAATTATAATGTATTGTTACAATTCTATGAAATGGTTCAAATATTTATATTTTTTAAAAATAAGTATTTGTTTATTTATATATATAATATTAAACATATTATATTTAAAGTACCCACAACGCACCAGTATCCTACTTTTTTTTTGTAAAATCACGTACCCATGTACCCGTGTCATGTCGTACCCGCACCCTGTACCCGAATCTATGCTTCATAGGTTATCAGCGTAAGATATCTACAAATAAATTGGAGATATATACTGATAGCATATAGCAATTAGTTTTGTTGGTGTTAATTCTGGAGCAACATCTGATTGCTTGTTCTGCTTGTAAATTTTTAATGCTATTTTTTTGTATTAGATCTGTTAAAATTGTGGATAATTTGCTTATGGTTTTGTTGGTGTTATTCTGGATCATTTCCTAATTCTATATTCTTCTGCTTGTAAAGTTTCACTAATATCTTCACTGACACTGATCTTATGAGGATCTCAACTTTTGTCACGCCCCGCTTCCCAAAAATGAATACGGAATACGGATACGTGACTAAGCCCAGCGAATGATTTTCATCATTCACAAGCTGTCAGAATCTTTACAACATTTTACAGGAATAATCAGAGTAGGAAGCAAGAGAAGTCAACCACGCATGCATATATGAATCAATATACCAACAGAAATTTACTTAAAACAAAATTTAATAATCTGAAATAAACCAGATCTGAACAAGTCAATAATTCTGGGACAAACTGCACAATACAAAATTATCCCAGTAACAGATATATTTATTCAAAATAAGCAACATGAAATAATAATAGCAAAATCTCCAGCATCTAGAATCTCAGATCACCTACTCCATCAGGTAGCTGATCACCAAAATCTGCAATTTAACAAATTGCAGGAAGAAAAGAGAAACAAAATGCCCGTCAATGCAAGTTACGGGCCGCTTGTAGTGCAGACACAAGTACAGAAAAAGAATAACAAATATAAAACAATAGCAAAAGCAAGCATAGCATGGAATAGACATGATAACAAAATAGAACAACTAGCATGAATCAAGAACTGGATCAAGTAATATAAGTGCTGACAGGGTACAGGTAACATGTATCAGATGTCAAGTAGCATGTACAGGTATCATGTAACAGGTAAGCATGTAATAGGTATCATGTAATGTCAAGTCTTGTATTATTACTACTTAAGTAGCACTTCATGCGTCCCAGGTTTTTACCACATGGTTGCTACTTACATGCAGATTTCGTTTAGATCTAGTGGTGGGTTTCTATAGGGCCGTGTACTCAGGCGTCATGTAACAGATAACAGGCACGATCACGTAGACGTGAAATCATAGCAGCAAGTACAGGCATGAATCATATAGTCATGAAACATGGCAACAGATAGTAATAACAGGCATGAATCATGTTATCATGAAATATGGCAACATATAGTAAAAACAGGCATGAATCATCACGAATCATGGCAACATATAATCAGATAGTAATAACAGGCATGAATCATGTAATCATGAAACATGGCAACAGGTAATGGGAAACACGGGTCCCCTTCTGAGTACACATACCTATATTGTCCACTACAAAGGTCTTTCCCTTAACCCCGACTTGATTATTTATTATTATTATTAAACAGGCATGTACGTATCATAAAACAGAGCAAGAATAACATGGCATGAACAAGTAACAGGTTCAGGTTGGCAGATAAACATGTACAGATGATAGACAACTCATAAAATGATAGAACAACGAAAATTCTAGTTCAGGACAGTAAGACAATACTGCACTAAATCTGGAATTTCCGTTGCTACAGATGTGCAAATCTGGATCCGTCAGAAAATATGGAAAATAGACTCTCTGCCGAATCCAGCAAATATATATAAGTCATATGGTATTTCACAAAAACAAGTCTCAAAACAAATTTGTATGCAGAAAACATGTTCAGCCAGAAATCAGAAGTTTGTATTCATAAACAGGAAAATAGCATAAAAACTCACTGATTAAATCCAAGAAAAATCTGGGGTATTCCCTAGTATGTTTAGTAACAGAAAATAAAGGTTCATAATTTTTTAACATAGATAGTATACTCAATTAAAATCAGAAAACAGTAAGACACGGCAAATTTGTAAATCTGGAATCATAAATACTGCAGTACTAAAACAGTAATATCTTACAAATTATAAATTGAAATCTAAATCTGTCAAAAGGGTGATAAAATAGATACAGTAGGCTACAATTCATATTCACAAAGTTTTATAGACAGCAAATAGAATCCAGTTGAAATTAAGCTTCTTTACTGAACAGCAAGAAAATTTTGCCAGTATAGTAGTTGTTTATAAGTATAGAATATGGTATAAAAGTTATCAATTAAATCTTAAAAAATTAGGGGTTAATCCCAATCAAGTCTATTTGTAATCAGTAAATATTGGGTCAAAATATTATTTTTAACATCAGTAGAAAAATAAATTACCATACAGAATTCATATAAAACAGGAACTGGAATTTTAAACACATCTGTAGTAAAATAGTCATAACTTGCAACTCATAAATCGAAACTGATATCTGTTAGAAAACCTGAAAAGTAGACAGAATTCTCTATAATTCATATTCATAAATAATTTTCATATACTGACCTTAATAGGGTCTAAAATACTGAACAAAAACGGGATAACACAAAAACTGATATCTTCTTCAAGCATAAAATCAACTAGATCATAAGAAACACATCCAAATCATAACTAAACATGAAATAAGGTATACTAGATGTCCAAGAAACATGATATATGGTATTTAACAAGCCTACAACAAGTTATACTACTCCTAACACATAAAGCATACAAGATCATACAACACCTCATAAATCACGAACAACATGCATGTATACATCAAGAATTATTAGATCCAAGTTATTTCATGTCGTCTGTGTAATGAGATAACTACGGATGGATCAACAACTAGAGACAATATCAAACAAGGATTTCAAGAGGATAGATCTTGAAGCAACTACACTACAGGTGGTATTTAGTACTTGTATTATACAACAAAAAGAATACAAGTTACTTATCTTATAGTCGACGACAAGAACAAAGCAAGAACAAGAATAAAGGTAACAGATTCCCGGACACGAACACAACGAACGAACGAGATGATCAAGAACAAGATGAACAACCGATCGCGAACAAGATGAAGACGATCGAGATCACGAACACCATCGGATGGCTTGATCCAAGAGCTGATGATGATCATGATCAGATCAAATCAGATCGGATGATTGATGTGTCTAATTTTTATACAAATAGTTGTACTAATTTACACATTAAAATTACTTGTTTTCGTTTATACTGTTTATAATTCATCTTAATTCTATAAGATTTCAATCAATTAATTATTTTTGAAGAAATAAAATTTTTGATGGAAAAAGTGAAAATTTTTGGTATAAATCAACAAACAAAGCAAAACTATTGATTTATTAATTTTTATTGTTTTGTTGAATCTTAATTTGCTAATTGAGCTAAAAGTGCAATAAATAATTTTAAATGGGTTTAGATGAGCTAATATGATTTTTAGTTAGCTTAATTAATTTTAAACTAATTTATTTTATTTTATTTTTATAACCCAAATTTCTAGTGTTATTTTCTGTGTATGCAGCACGTGTTTACAAGAAAAGGAAAGAAAAGAAAAAGGAGAAAGAAATAAAAATCAGGTTAAAGAAGGAAGGAAATAAATAAAAGAGGAGGGACTACTCTGCAAAGAGCAAACCCTAAATCATTCTTCTCGTTTGTCTATAAATACATGAAGGCACGCACAAAGAGAAGGCAAGAGGTGACGACTACAAATAAATAAATAAATAAATAAATAAAGAAAAAAAAAGAGTAAACAAAACAGAGGAGAGCATCACTCTTGCGGTTCGACGTCAAACCAGGAGAGAGAGAGAGACGAATCCCTAGGAATCAAGATGGGACAGCGACTGCACGTGGATCCGTTCTGTTCATCCGTGGGATTGAGACGCGGTGACGGGACCCACTAGATGCTGATGTGGCGCTGGGCTGACCTGGCGCACTAGGGCTGACAGGCACTCAGGCTTCGACAGCGACACGCTGACCTAGCTTCGACGTGACGGCGACGCAGACAGCATCAACCGACAGCGACGTGACAGGTCTGTTGGTGTTGGCGTGGACGTCTGCTGAGGTGGCGACGCGTGCTTCGAGGCAGCAGCTGGCTCGGTTTTTGAGACAGAGACAGAAGAGAGAGAACGGCTTGGACTCGGTTTTCGGAGTTCGGTTTGCAATATTTTTATATCTTTTTGTATTTCTTCTTCTTTAATTTTTTAAGATGCAATCCCAAACAATTTTTGTTAGTTGCAAATTAACTATGAACTAAATTTATTTTTCTAGGGCTTTGATGTAGCCTAGTTTTTTAGAACACAATTTTAATTCTTTATTATTGTTCTATTTTTCCATGTTTGTGTGTTGATTTTTATTATTTATGCATACAATTGGTGGATAGATATTTGTATGATCTTTTAAATCATGAAGAGACCGAACTGGTGATTTGTGGTTAATAAAAATTAAACATTGTTATAGGAGAACGCAATGTTAAGAAATCCATAAATTTTCAATTAATAATTTGATGAATTTAGGCAAATAATTAGCTGAGAATAATTTTTATACTGCGTGGATAGAGTAGTGAATATTTTTGGGATTTTGGTCTACAACTTGGAAAGATAATATTTTTATTCATAAGGAGTTATAATTTGTGTGTGTGATAAACTAGGTGAAGTCAAAAGCCCTAGAACTAATTTTGCCATTAACAAATTACAAGAATTTCACAGTTTCACAGCCCTCTCCCTCTTCACTAATTTAGTTAGTTTTAATTAGATTAATTTAATTTAGTTGTTTTATCATTTATTGATTTCGATTATCCAAATAGTGATTCATCTAGTAATATCGGCACTCAATAAAATAATTAGTCCCTGTGGGTTCGACACTCTATTCAATTAACTATACTACTTGTTGCGATTTTATACACTTGCAAATATTCACATCAAGTTTTTGGCGCCGTTACCGGGGACTAGTTATTCTTTTATTGATATTGAAAATTGCTAGATTATTACTAGTTTGGATTTTTTTGTATTTATTTTTATTTTATTATTATTTTACATCTTTATTTTCTTTTGACTAACTTTTACTTTTATTTATTTTTCTTATTTTATTTTATTTTATTTTATTTTATTTTAGTTTTTCTATTTTTTTCGATACTTATATTTCAGGACATACACATACATTATCATGGGAACGATGAAAACAGGCCTTTGAGAGACTATGCTATGCCCCTCAATTCAAGGAACAATATCAAGCATAAAGATGTCGGTTATTGAAGCTAATGATTTTGAGATTAAACCGGCAATGATTCTAATGATTCATCAGACTGTTCAATTTTGGGGACTACCGCACGAGGATCCTTATGCCCACATTGCAAACTTTCTAGAAATTTGTGACACTTTTAAATACAAAGAAGTATCAGATGATGCAATCAAATTGAGACTCTTTCCTTTTTCACTACGAGATAAGGCGAAGGCTTGGCTACATTATCTACCATCTGGTAGTATTACTGCTTGGGAGGGACTTGCACAAAAATTTCTAGCCAAGTATTTTTCGCCGGCAAAGACAGCAAAGCTAAGAAATGATATTTCCACATTTACTCAATTTGAGACCGAGTCTTTGTATGATGCATGGGAGAGGTACAAAGAGTTATTAAGAAAGTGTCCTAATCATGAACTACCGAAATGGCTGCAAATTCAAATATTTTATAATGGTTTGGGAGTTACACATCGATCTATGGTTGACACAGCAGCTGGTGGTGCACTTATGAGCAAAACTTACAATGCAGCCTATGATCTTTTAGAGGAGATGGCATCAAATAATTATCAGTGGTCTTCAGAGAGAACAATGCCAAGAAAAGTGGCTGGAGTTTTTGAACTTGATCATTTTTCTACTTTAAATGCAAAAAATAATATTTTATCTAAACAAGTAGGAAATATGAATTTTAATGCTATTCAATCTAATATGATTTGTGATCTTTGTGCAGGAAATCATTTGAGTGCAGATTGCCAAGTGGGGAACCCTTTTGCTCCATCAATTGCCGAACATGAAAATTTTGTGTCAAACTTTCAAATGCAAAACAATCATTATGCAAATACATACAATCAAGGATGGAGAAACACCCCAAATTTTTCATAGAACAACAATCAAGAAGCAGTTATACCACCTCAAAATTTTCCACATCAAGAAAAGAAGCCGGCACTTGAAGACATATTTATGCACTACATGCAAAGAACAGAACAATGCATACAAAACACAGATTTGGCAATCCAAAATATTACAAATTCAACTTTGGCTTCCATTCACAATCTTGAGGTACAAATTAGTCAAATTTTAAATACTCTTAATGAAAAAACTGCAGGAACATTACCAAGCAATACAGTTGTCAACCCCACGGAAGATGTCAAAGCAATAATACTAAGCAGTGGGAGGACAATTGAGCAACCACAAGAAGAAAATGGCGAACAGAATGTGGTTGAAAAGCAAAGTGAGATTGAACAAATTGTGGAGGAACGAATGCAGCTTGAGAAAGTAACTTTTGATGTTTTTAATTCCATAAAGTTTCCTCCTGAAGAACAGTCGTGTATTCAAGTAAGTAAAACTGATTTAATTGTGGGCGAGAAACATAAGGCTGAAATTGAAAAATCACCTATAAAAGTATGTCCAACAAAGTAAGCAATTTTTGAAACCGAAAAAGAAAATATTTTTCAACATGTCATGTATTTGGATGCTACACCCTCTATTTATTCATTTTTTCAGCAAAAATTCAAAGAGGTGGGGGAATCAAAGACTTCATCATCAAGAAGGAAACACCTCAAACTAGATCTTGAACCTGATCCATACCTGAAAACAAAAATTAGAAAGGATGTTTTAATGTTGTTGGATCTTGGCGTTACATAATTATCTCACCCACATGTCTGGCTGAAGACTTAAAACTTAGCGCTTCTTGGGAGACAACCCATGTTTTCTTTTATTGCATTTAGATTTGATTTATCTTTTAGTTTATTTAATTTTAATTTTTGATTTTATTTTATAGGATTGCATGAATTTAAAAGTCGCCGGGCAGAGCTGTTTTGTACACCTTCATTGATGGCTGTTTTTTAGCAGTATGGAGTCAGAATCTAGAAAACTGATTCAAAGAGAGATTGTAGCATATTGTCTTAGCTTTCCAGCAAAAACAAATCAGCCCATTTGGACACCTACAGCTCCAGATATCGCCAAAATACTGAACGCTGCACGTGCAGAAATTTTAAGACGAATCAGGGGAGAAATTCTAAACTTTTTGCATTATTTTTATTTTTCTTTTTTCCTTTCCCATTGAGGACAATGTGATATTTAAGTTTGGGGGTATTTTTGAAGGTTTACAAATTTATTATTTATATTTTTTTTTTTGAAAAGAAAAACAAAACAAAAAGGAATTGCAATTAAACTCACTTTTACACTGTTGAGTTCTTTATTATGATAAGCATTGAAATAATTTTTTTTAGGATAGAAAATTGCTTATAAAGCAAGAGTAAGCATACTTATTTACTTTAGAATTATTGAGTTTCACATTCCGTATGAAATTGTGTGAGTCATGCTATTATACATAAAAGACAATGTGATACTTTTTCTTCTGATTATCCCCTTTGATCTAGTCCTAAACAGGATTTAAGTAAATAGAGTAATAAGCAAAAAAAATATATATTATGAATAAAGTCAATCTACTCCAATGCTTTGAGTTGCTTAGTAACTAGGGGTATTCATCACCAATGTTTACTTTTACGTCAAACGGCAACTTGAAATATGAATATGCAAAGCACTCTAAGTTTGTGACTTGTTGAGTAACCGGGTGAATTCATCACAAATGTTTTGCATTCGCATCAAAAGGCAAGTGACAACTTAGAGGAAAAGAAAAACAAAACAAAACAAAAAAAAACTCTAGTTTGCTACTCGGTTTGCAATAGTGAGAAGGGATAATCACAGATTGAGTTGTTACATACTATAATTACATTAATGCATGACAAATATGATTGGGTTTGGAATTATGAATAGATAATTGCACTGGAGAAAGTGGGTATGCTTGATTTTACTTTATTTGTTATTGTTTATATATTTAATTGCAATTTTGATGCTTACATGATAAGACCTTTAAGTGTGAAGGATTGAGCCTATTATTCCCTTATTCATGATTTTACTTTTTGCTCGAGGACAAGCAAAATCTTAAGTTTGGGGGTATTTGATGTGTCTAATTTTTATACAAATAGTTGTACTCATTTACCCATTAAAATTACTTGTTTTCATTTATATTGTTTATAATTCATCTTATTTCTATAAGATTTCAATTAATTAATTATTTTTGAAGAAATAAGATTTTTGATGTAAAAAGTGAAGATTTTTTGTATAAATCAACTATTGATTTATTAATTTTTATTATTTTGTTGAATCTTACTTTGCTAATTGAGCTAAAAGTGCGATAAATAATTTTAAAAGGGTTCAGATGAGCTAATATGATTTTCAGTTAGTTTAATTAATTTTAAACTAATTTATTTTATTTTACTTTTATAACCCTAATTTCTGGTATTATTTTCTGTGTATGCAGCACGTGTTTACAAGAAAAGGAAAGAAAAGAAAAAGGAGAAAGAAATAAAAATCAGGTTAAAGAAGGAAGGAAATAAATAAAAGAGGAAGGACTATTCTGCAATGAGCAAACCCTAAATCATTCTTCCCGTTTGTCTATAAATACATGAAGGCACGCACAAAGAGAAGGCAAGAGGTGACGGCTACAAATAAATAAATAAAGAAAAGAAAAAAAAGAGTAAACAAAACAGAGGAGAGCATCTCTCTTGCGGCTCGACGTCAAACCGGGAGAGAGAGAGACGAATCCCAAGGAATCAAGACGGGACAGTGACTGCACGTGGATCCATTCTGTTCATCCGTGGGATTGAGACGTGGTGACGGGACCCACCAGATGCTGAGCAGCGCTGGGCTGACCTAGCACACTAGGGCTGACAGGCACTCAGGCTTCGACAGCGACACGCTGACCTGGCTTCGACGTGACGGCGACGCAGACAGCATCAATCGACAGCGATGTGACAGGTTTGTTGGTGCTGGCGTGGACGTCTGCTGAGGTGGCGATGCGTGCTTCGAGGCAGCAGCTGGCTCGGTTTTTGAGACAGAGATCGAAGAGAGAGAATGGCTTGGACTCAGTTTTTGGAGTTCGGTTTGCAATATTCTTATATCTTTTTGTATCTCTTCTTCTCTAATTTTTTTAGATGCAATACCAAACAATTTTTGTTAGTTGCAAATTAACTATGAACTAAATTTATTTTTTTAAGGCTTTGATGTAGCCTAGTTTTTTAGAACACAATTTTAATTCCTTATTATTGTTCTATTTTTCCATGTTTGTGTGTTGATTTTTATTATTTATGCGTACAATTGGTGGATAGACATTTGTATGATCTTTTAAATCATGAAGAGACCGAACTGGTGATTTGTGGTTAATAAAAATTAAACACCGTTATAGGAGAACGTGACTGTTAAGAAATCCATAAATTTTCAATTAATAATTTGCTGAATTTAGGCAACAAAATTAGTTGAGAATAATTTTTATACTGCGTGGATAGAGTAGTGAATATTTTTGGGATTTTGGTCTACAACTTGGAAAGATAATATTTTTATTCATAAGGAGTTATAATTTGTGTGTGTGATAAACTAGGTGAAGTCAAAAGCCCTAGAACTAATTTTGCCATTAACAAATTACAAGAATTTCACAGTTTCACAGCCCTCTCTCTCTTCACTAATTTAGTTAGCTTTAATTAGATTAATTTAATTTAGTTGTTTTATCATTTATTAATTTCGATTATCCAAATAGTGATTCATCTAGTAATATCGGTACTCAATAAAATAATTAGTCCCTGCGGGTTCGACACTCTATTCACTTAACTATACTACTTGTTACGATTTTGTACACTTGCAAATATTCACATCTAAGTTATTTCATGTCGTGTGTGTAATGAGATAACTACGGATGGATCAACAACTAGAGACAATATCAAACAAGGGTTTCATGAGGATAGATCTTGAAGCAACTACACTACATGCGGTATTTAGTACATGTATTATACAACAAAAAGAATACAAGTTACTTGTCTTATAGTCGACGACGAGAACAAAGCAAGAACAAGAATAACGGGAACGGATTCCCGGACACGAACACAACGAACGAACGAAATGATCAAGAACAAGATGAACAACCGATCGCGAACAAGATGAAGATGATCGAGATCATGAACACCATCGGACAACTAGATCCAAGAGCTGATGATGATCACGATCAGATCAAATCAGATCGGATGATCCCGATCCATGTGATTAAGATCTAATTAAATGGACGGCCAGATCAAGACTGATGATGATGGAGATCATGATGATCAAGATGATCAAGTCGATTGGACGGCTCTGGATCCACTTGATGGTGATCGTCCAAGAACAGGCTCGAGTGACCCACTGGGGTGCACTGCGATGGTGGCGAGCGGCACAACGGCAGGAGACTGGCAATGCGAGGCGGTGGTCGCCGTGGCTCGGCGGAGGTGGGCACAGTGGCTGGGCTGAGTGGTCCAGGGGGAGCTGCGCTGCAGTAGCTTCACTGGCTGTTGATGCAGTAGTCGCCACTGCAGGCAACGCTGCAGGAGGGTCGCGGTGCCGAAGGGGTCTGGGTGGTGCACTGTGGTGGAGCACTAGGATGTCGAGGTGAGGGAACAGCACAGGGGGTGCGGGCTGTTGTATCGATGGATCTACTGCGGGATCGTCACAACGGGGAGAGGGGACCAGGGGGTCGCTTGCTGTGGTCTGGCGGCGCGACATGAGGAGGTGCTGACATCGAGGATGGCTTGATGTCGGAGCTATCTGCTGCATAGATGTCACGATAGGGAAGAGCACAGGGGGGGTTGCGTCGAGGAGAGGCGCGATAAGGAGGAACGTCGGGAGGTGCTGGCAGACGACAGTGCGGTGGTGCAGGGTGGAGGAGCACAAGCAGTGCGCTCGGTCTGATTTCGCTGGCGATGCAGGAGGGTGGCACAGGGGTGTTGTGCTGCCACTAAGGAGGTGCACAGTGGGGCATCGCCTGTCACCTGGGTGGTGCTACGTCGCAAGGAGGAGAAGAGGAGAAGGGGGAGGTCGCGAGAGGAGGGGCAGGTTCGGCGATAACGAGGGTGCACAGAGGGTGAGGAGGAAGGAGGGTGACAGCGGAATGGGTTGAAGACGGCTGTAGGGTTTAAAATAGGGTAAACAGGGGTAGGTTATATTGGTGGGGTGATGGGTAGGGTGATTGGGTTGGGTATTAATGGGTTTAATAAAAGGGATCCAATAAGAGATAGGATTGAGTTTTAAAATCCAATAGAGAAAAATAAATTGGATTTATAAAATATAATTTCACAATTTTTCATAGGTTGCAAAACAATATTTTACAGGGTTCAATAAAATTAATCTGAAGAATACAATTAGGTTAATATTTAACTTTTCACAAACAATTAGAGTAGTCATATACAAATAATGTACTTGGTTTGTACTTCAAAATAATAATAATACTAATAAAAATAATAATACTGATAAGAATAATAATAACAACAATAATAGGATTTGTATAAATTCATTGGAAAATAGTTACAAATAAAATTTTTGATTAAAAATACACTTTAATAGAAGATCCAACAATATATTTTAACAAAAATAATTTGAAACCGGAAAACTAATTTACAAAAATTTGAAATACCGAAAATACACAGAAAATACGTATTTGCGAAAACAAGGGTTACAACTTTTTTTTTAGGCAGAAGTAAGTAATCTTAATCTGCTACCGAATCTCTTTCATATGGATTTCATTGCAAGTGACTACCTTATACTACTGATTATCAATTTTTGTTACTTCTTTAATCAACTTTGAGCTAAGATTTGTTACATCTTTAATCAACTTTGAGCTAAGATATGTTACAACTCCACAGTAGGTTTGCAGTAACTTTGAGCTCAAAATTTGGATTTGTAAACTTGGATATTGCATATATAGTTCACCTTTTTTTTTTGCATTTGAACTATTTTGCATGACATTGCAATGCAGCCCTGATGACACCACATTTTTGCATTTGACGAACTGATGCTTGATTATTTGGTAATTTTGATAAATCCTTGCGGATAATTATGTTATGAGCCTACTAGTAATTCAATTCATAGTATTGTTGAATTTATGTAGATACAAATATAAACCATTGTTGAAGTTCTTTTATTATTTTTTTGGTGGTTGGCAGCAAAAGAAGAAGTTGTTCACTGGAAGAAGCGTTGGAAGAAGCAGCAACAGAACAAATTCACCTGATGAAGTAGCAGCAACAGCTTGCTGCTAGAAGAAGAAGAAGAAGCAGTAGCCGTTGAGCAGCAGTTGCTTGCTATTAATTAAAGAAGAAGCAGGAGCTTGCTGTTATGTAAAATTGATACATACATTTGGGAAAACTGAATAGTTATGATTTGGAACATTTATGCATTAGGGAATGTGAATTGATGATCCAATTCTTTCTTTGCTATCTGTTTAATACTTATGATGTAGATATGATATTGTTTCTGAACAGATTCTTTGCTCTCTGTTTTTTCTTAATAGTATCTTTTTTCTTGTTATCGTGTAATACTGATTTGGGAATGAGTTTTTATTTCTTCAATTCTTGAGATTGCTATCTGTTAAATACTTATGATCAAGTATATGAAAATATTTCACAATACCTTCTTTGCACTCTGTTGGTCCTCAATTTTGAAGGAATTTTTTTTCAATTTTTAAGGAATTGAAGAAAAATTTAAGGAATTTTAAGGAATTTTGAAGGAATTTTGAAGGAATTTTAAAAGTATTTTAAATGAATTTTTAAGTAATTTGAAAGTAATTTTAAGTAATTTTTAAAGGAATTTTAAAGGAAACTTTAAGAAAATTTTATGGAATTTGTAAGATTTTTTTTAAGAAACTTGCAAGGAATTTTGAAGGCATTGAGGTAAAAAATAATTTCTCCCCCTATCTGTTAAAAAATTAACAGGAGTAGACCCCAGGTGTCTTTTGGTCCAATTATAAGAAGTTTGGATATTACTGGGGTATTAGAGCATCCATAGTGGTTTCGCTCAAAAATGGCAAAATGGCAGTTTGAGAAATAGCATATAGCGAGTGTGCGCGCAACAATTGTTTGCCAAATTTTGAGAAGAAAAAAAAATTATCGGACGGAACATGTTGTTCTGTCCGAGAGGTTTTTTTGTAACTTTTTAAAAGATTAAAATGGTAATAGTTTTTGAATAATTATTAGTGTATTAATTAGTTACTAATTAATACTAAAATATGATTAATTAACACTAAACCCCATTAATTAAATCAATACCCCCTTAATTAGAGATTGTTGGCTGGTCAAAAGTCCTCAAACGGGACAACATGTCCCGTTTGAGACTTTTCTCTTCGGATGGGACAACATGTCCCATCCGATCTTTTTTTTTTGGGTGGGGTGGGGGGACAAGTTATTTCGTCCGACACTTAAAAAAATTAAAAAATAAAAAATATATAGGACGGTACATATTGTGAATTTTTTGTCACACTGTCACTTTTTGAAAATATTTGCGATTATGGGTCAATTTCGAAACTGTTAGCGCTTGTGGGCTATTTGATGCCACGTCAGCAGCGGCCGCTATTCTCATTAGTGGCTTTTGTCATTTAGAGGCCGCTAATGAGAACAGTGGCCTCTATTTTAAAATTTTTTTTAAAAATTGTTTACTATCGCTATTCCTATTAGCGACCAAAGCATATATGAAGTCGCTAATGGGATTAGCGACCTTCAATGAACTGTATTTCAACACTTAGTAAAATCTAGAGAGCTTTTGCTCTCTGAAAAATAAAAATCAATTTATTTTTGAAACTGAGGTCGCTATTCGGAATAGTGACCTTAGTTGTACAAAGATCGATATTCGGAATAGAGGTCAATAGAGGCCTTAGTTGTGTAAGTATTTTACAAATTTTACAAAGAGAATGAGATTGAGTTTCCTACTGAGGTCGCTAATGTGAATAGCGACCAAAAGTATACTAAGGTCGCTATTCCCAATAGCGACATTAGTTGGATGATTATTTTGTAAATCTTACAGAGAGTAAGGAGATTTAGTCTTCTACTGAGGTCGCTATTCAGACTGGCGGCCTCAGTTTTAATTTTTTTTCTTCCCAAGAGAGCAGAAGTTCTCTAAAAATTGCTAAGTGTCTCAATACATTCATTTGATGTCCCTAATCCTAATAGCGATCTTATATATACTTCAGTCACTAGTATGAATAATGACAGCAACCAAAAATTTCAAATATTTTAAAACATAGGCCAATATTCCCATTAGCGACTTTCAAGATGAAGAGGACCGCTAATGAGAATAACGACCGCTGCTGACGTGGCACCAAGTAGCCCACAAGCGCTAATAGTTTCAAAACTAGCCCATAATTGCAAATATTTTCAAAAAGTGGCCTAGTACGGCAAAAAAGTCACATGTACCGTCCAACCCCATTAAAAAAATAAAATAATAAGAAAGGAACAACATATTCAGCCCCCTATATTTTTAGAAAGAACAAAAGTTTCTTAAATATGAAAAGCGACTGTAGCAATTTTACCAAAAAATAGCAAACCGATGTGGCTACTATTTTGCCAAATTTAGCAAATTGGCAAATATAGCAGACCACTGTAGATGCTCTTACTATAACTTTATGTGTATAGGGTATTAGTATAAAGTTTAGATACTTTAGGTCATTAACCCTTATTTATGTCTTTTCAACAAGTGTTATGTGAGCTTGCAGTCCCGCTCATCGTGCAGAGAACCCTACTAATAATAATAATACAAGAAAGAGACGGTAACGAATATTTAATTAGTGGATGATGACATTGCTAAGTAATTACTCTGAGCTTTGTTTTTTCTCATTTATATATATCTTAAGCAAATAGGCCTACCCCCTCTCTCCTTTCTCTATTTTGAAATAGAGAAAGGAAAGCAAAAGTATTAATTGGCACGTGCAACACACACTAATTGTTAAAACAGAAATAATTTAAAAAATACCAAAAAACCCTTTCCTCTTCCACATCTTCCCAAAACACACAAATTCTAATCAATTCTCCCTGCCCCAAAAACCCACCCACCTCTCCTCACCTGTTTGTCTCGGCAGTCGCCCACGCCGTCCCGATCCCCGTCGTCGCCCATCCCGCCCGCCGGCCGTCGCCCACCTCTCCTCTTCTCCTTTGTTTTCTGAATCCATTCAGGTTTGTGTATTCTTCAATTCAGAGATTCGATCTGATGTTGATGTTTGTTGTTTGATGCTTTCCTTTTTGTTTTATTATTGATTTTTAGAATTTTGTCCCATCTATCTATATATATCTTAAGCAAATAGGCCTACCCCCTCTCTCCTTTCTCCATTTTGAAATAGAGAAAGGAAAGCAAAAGTATTAATTGGCACGTGCAACACACACTAATTGTTAAAACAGAAATAATTAAAAAAATACCAAAAAAAACCCTTTCCTCTTCCACATCTTCCCAAAACACACAAATTCTAATCAGTTCTCCCTGCCCCAAAAACCCACCTACCTCTCCTCACCCGTTTGTCCCGACCGTCGCCCACGCCGTCCCGATCCCCGCTGTCGCCCATCCCGCCCGCCGGCCGTCGCCCACCTCTCCTCTTCTCCTTCATTTTCTGAATCCATTCAGGTTTGTGTATTCTTTAATTCAGAGATTCGATCTGATGTTGATGTTTGTTGTTTGATGCTTTCCTTTTTGTTTTATTATTGATTTTTAGAATTTTGTCCCATCTATTTTGGGATATTGTAAGTTTGTTACTAGGATTTTTTTTTTGTTTGTTATTTTCAGAGCTTGGATCTGATGTTGATGTTTGTTGTTTGATGCTTTCCTTTTTGTTTTATTATTGATTTTGGGATAGTGTAGGTTTGTTCCCCTCAAATTTTTAACGTTTGTTTTTTAAAGAAAAACAAATACAATAAAATGTACGTTTCAAAAACACTTATTATATTTTCCATTTTAAATTATAGACAATAAGAAATTGAAATATTACTGCTTAAAATGAACAATATTTTTCTTGGATTGGCTAGGCTCTTTGGACTTCTTTTGGTTGTATATATTTGTTACATATGATAAGGTTTTGATCATATACTGTATAAACAAAATTAATGAGAAAAAGTATTGCATAAAAATGTTGTTTTATTAAGAGTTGGGTGACAAGAAACTGTAATCTAAATAGTTCTCTGATACTGTGATAACGTTAGTTGCTTTAATTCACACAAAACTAGATTAGTATTATTAATTAAATTTAATTTGGTTTAATTTAATATAATATTTATTTATTTATATATATCTTAAGCAAATAGGCCTACCCCCTCTCTCCTTTCTCCATTTTGAAATAGAGAATGCACATGAATAGTGAATTTTGGTGATAAGTATAAACACTGAGAAATTTAATAAATGGAGCGAACATATTTTTTCCATGAGAGAATTATATGTAAATTTCATTGAAATAGTCAATGTTGGTGATAATTCGTGCCCATAGAAAAATTTAATAAATGGAGCAAATGTTTTTTTTCCTGAAAGAATTATATTTAAATTTCTGTGAAATATAGTGTTTCAGTGAAATATAGTGTTTAATTGAGGATAAAGCGGTTGATTTTGTTTTCAATAGTAGGTGTGAAGATTCAAAGATAGTGGGAGATTTTTAATTATATTGAGGCAAGACAAACTCTTTCATTACATTAGGTATATTATATGTATTTTTATCTCCTACTATGCTTTCTTTTGAATTAATCTCTATTGTTATTTATCTCAATATGTAATGTTGCAGTATATTTTTCTACATGTGTTCTATTGAGTATAAAGTGGTTGATTTTGTTTTCAGCAGTAGGTGTGAACATTCAAAGATAGTAGGAGATTTTCAATTATATTGAGGGAAGTCAGACTCTTTCATTACATTAGGTTTGTTACAGTTGTTCTTATCTCCTCTTATACTTTCTTTTCAATTAATTCCTATAGTTATTTATCTGAATATGTAATGTTTCATTATATTTTTTCTACATTGTATTTGATTACATATTTATTATTCATATTTAAATAATTGTCCAAAACTACACTTACTAATTTAGGATGCAAGACAAAAATAATATTTCGTCTTTCCAACTTAATAAGGCAATTTCTGCATGTGCACGACGTCGAAGATTTGAAATATTGCGGCGAAAAAGACATCGTCCTATGAGGACACTACTGACTTCAGATCCACATAAAATTGCACGTTCGATAAGAATTCTAAAGTTAAGACAAAAACGCTTGCGAAATACTATGGCAATTGATTTGCTTACCCATACATCTGAAAGGAGGGTGACCTTCAACCTAAACCCTTTAGATCAACACTCTGAGTTAATTAGAAACGTCCATCAAGAAAACATGTCAACAGTAGGTGATGCAGCAAACGAGAGACATGAAAGAAATTCATTGACGTACAGTGCTTGGTGTGTTGGTGAATCATCAACAGTGGGTAGACCATCTTTGCTATCAGATCATTTGAGTAGTAATAATGATTGGTGTGTATTCGAGCCATCAAACGGACGATCGTCATCTCTAACAATTCAAAATGAAGATATACATGATGATGGTAAGTTCAGTGTACTCTACTGTAATGCATAAACTATTAATAGTATGATATCTCTCCTACAATTCAATACATTATTAATTATCTTCCTTCTATAATTCTTTCTAAAATTGGTTGTGTAGCATGTTCTGCTCAGATTGGTCATGCAATTGTAATTGAAAGAGGTGAAGATGCAGAGCCCAAAAGAAGTAAGAATATTCGATATCTATATATGGTTTAACACTATTAAATAATTTTATAACAGAATTATAAAATGACTAAAATTCTTTTTAATAGGTACGACGAGAACGTATAAACCAAATATCGGGCGAAGTTCCTACTTAGGCAAGCAAGATGTTGAGTGTAGTAGTTGTCATGCTCAAATGTGGATTGGAGAGCGTTCTTCTACAACATCAATCAGTCATCCACGCTTTCAAATGTGTTGTAGAGAAGGTTTAGTTACTCTCCCTTTCTTGCCAACATCACCCCAGCTTATTATGGAGCTTCTTGATGGAAAATATGACACACCTCAGTCAAAATGCAAGGATCTGGTCAGAATTTATAATTCATTATTCTCCTTCACATCAATGGGAGGAAAAATTGACTTGAGGGTTATGGATGGTAGGGGTCCATATACTTTCAAGATAAGTGGATCAAATTATCACCGTATTGGTTCTCTACTTCCAGTAGAAGGGATCGAACCCAAATTTGCACAGTTGTATATACATGATGGTCTATACGAGTTGGATCAACGTACAAATCATGCAAAAAATATGGGCATCAATAACATAGATAGAGAGGTTATGGAGAAACTACAAAATTTACTGAATAAAATTAATCCATATGTAAAGATATTTGACGTGCAAGAGATCTACTTCGACCTCCAGGAGAAAATATACATCAACATAATTTGTCGATGAATTTGAGAATACGTATCATAAATGAGAGGGCACGTGATGGTCGACAGTATATTTTACCTTCCTGTGATGAGGTTGCTGCTTTCATGGTCGGTGATGGCTCAGAGAATGTGAGTAAGAGGGATATCGTAGTATGCACGGAAAGTGGAGCCTTACAAAGGATATTTGAAACACAACCATGTTACATGCCTCTGCAGTATCCATTGTTGTTTCCATTTGCTGAGGAAGGGTGGAGAATTGACATTAAATTTAAAGATGGAAGGCACGTTGGCCGACAAACAACTGTATCCATTCGAGAGTATTATGCATTTCGCTTGCAATCACGCAGATGTGAGGATAATGCTCTATTAAGAAGTGGTCGACTAACTCAACAATATTTTGTTGATTCATATGCCGCAATAGAACAAAATCGTCTCAACTGGATGAGGATGAATCAAAAAAGTATACGGAATGAGCTGTTATCTGGTCTTCAAGATGCATTCACTGCAGGGGAAACAGAAGCAGGGGCAGTGGGTAGACGATATGTACTTCCGTCTTCTTTTACTGGGGGACCGCGTGATATGTATCAACAATATCAAGATGCTATTGCAATATGTCGTTGGGGTGGAGCACCAAATTTTTTTATAACTTTCACATGTAATCCTAAGTGGACTGAAATCATTGAATCACTACAGTGTTTTTCAAATCTAAAATCCGAAGATAGACCAAATATTGTTACCAGAATGTTCAAGCTAAAATTAAAGGAGCTTATGAAAGATATCAAACAACGAAAGATGTTTGGATCAACTATTTCAGGTACAAAATCTAACAATTTTAACCATTTTAAATTTAATTTCAATAAAAGAATTGAGAATTAGTAGAATTTGACTTATATTTCAAATGAGCATATTTTAAGAAATCTATTTATTTTTGTTGAAAACAGATCTACATGTAATTGAATTTCAGAAAAGAGGGCTTCCTCATGCTCACATCTTGATTACTGTTCGAAGAGAAGACAAGATTGCCAATATTGAAAATATTGATAGATTAGTATCTGCTGAGATTCCAGATAAGGGACAATTTCCTGAAGCTCATGCAATTGTGCTTCGGTCTATGATTCATGGGCCATGCGGGGAGTACAATCCAACATCTCCATGCATGGAGAATGGTGTGTGCACAAAAAGGTATCCAAGACAATTTATAAATGAAACTATTATTGATAAGCACGGGTATGTTCAATATCGTCGTCGGGATGACGATCGGACGTTTGTAATAGGTGGCCATAATCCGAAGGTTGTTAACAATCGATGGGTGGTACCCTACAATTTAGATTTAACAACAAAATATGATGCTCATATCAACATTGAGATTTGTGCCAATCCTAAGTTGCTCAAGTACCTTTACAAGTATGTGCATAAAGGTCATGATAGAACTACAATAATTATAGAAGACAATGGAAATCCTGTCCCGGGAAATTTTGAACCTCAATACAAGGCAGTTGATGAAATTCAGCAATATTTAGATTGTCGTTATGTCTCCTCTGTCGAAGAATGTTGGAGAATTTTTGAATTTAGTTTGCATCGTCATCATCCTCCAGTGGAACGTTTACAGTATCATCTAGAAAATCAGCAGATTGTCTATTTCAATGAAAATGCTAACTTGGCCGAAGTTGTCTCAAAATTTGAATATCAGAAAACGATGTTAGATGGTTGGTTTGAGGCTAATCAGGTTTATGAAGATGCTCGAGATCTTACATACTCTGAATTTCCGGAAAAATGGGTATGGAAACCGGTGGATAGGAAGTGGTCAAGAAGACTTCGTGGTTTCGCAATTGGAAGACTATACTATGCACCTCCAGCTGTAGGAGAGAGATTTTATTTACGGATGTTGTTGTGTGTGGTGCGTGGAGCGACTAGCTATGCACATTTAAGAACCGTGAATGGAGTGACCTATCATAATTATCAATCTGCATGTTGTGCACTTGGGTTGCTAGAGGATGACAACGAATGACACCAGGCATTAGCCGAAGCATCCTCTTTTGCATCAGGTCGTTGGCTCAGAAACTTTTTTACTTCGATATTGATGTTTTCTGAGCCAACTAATCCGAACGATTTATGGAACATTGGAGCAATCTATCAGATGATATATTGCATAAATGTAGGACTGAATCACATGATTTTGGATTAGAGCTGACAGAAAACCAGTTGAAGAATTTAGCTCTTTCAGATATTGAAAGCATTTTAAATCAGAATGGGTGATCTCTTAAAGAATTTCCATCACTCCCATTTCCCGAGGATGTACATGTACATGTCATTCAAAATTGACAGATACGCGATGAATTGTGTTATGATGTCGACGAGTCGAAACAAGAGTTTGAGAAATTATTCCATAGGTTGACACATGAGCAAATTCAGATATTGGAAGTTGTGGTTTCAGCGCACTCAAGTAATAGAGGTGGTGTTTTCTTTGTTCATGGTAGCGGCGGTATAGGAAAAACATTTTTATGGAATACATTAGTTGCAAGGTTTCGAGCTGAAAGAAAAATAGTCCTCACTGTAGCTTCTTCTGGAATAGCTGCTTTGTTATTACCTAGAGGTCGAACTGCGTATTCGAGGTTTCGTATTCCAATAAAAGTCCATGAAACTTCTACATGTTCTATCTTCCAACAGGATGATTTATCTCAACTCATTCAACAAGCAGATTTGATCATTTTGGATGAAGCGCCAATGATGCATCGCCATGCATTTGAAGCTGTTGATCGAACTTTCAAGGATCTAATGAAGTTTAATAATGAAAGTGCAGCTGATGATGCATTTGGCAGAAAAGTTGTTGCTCTCGGCAGGGACTTTCGACAGATTTTGCCTATCGTGCCAGTAGGTGGGCGACCCCGTATTGTATCTGCATCATTACAAAGGTCACATATTTGGTCTTCATGTAAAGTGTATGAGCTGACAAAAAACATGAGATTGATGGGGAGTTCACTCGATCAAGCTAGCAAGAATGAACAAGAGACCTTTGCAAAGTGGATTTTAGATGTCGGAGAAGGTAAAATTCCAGGTGAATCTAATACTGGAGGTTCTACAAAGGATTGGATACAAATACCAAATGACCTTCTAATTAAAGCTGCAGATGGTCTAAAGGGTTTGATAGATTGGATTTATCCTAATATCGAATCTAGATATAATGACCCAGCATTCCTTCAAAAATACGCTATTCTAGCACCTACTAATGAAGAAGTTGATGCCATTAATTCTCATATTTTGTCTATGGTTCCTGGACAGGTTGTCAACTACATAAGTGCAGATTCAGTTGAACATACTCTGAATGGTACAAATGAGCAGGATATGCATCCACCGGAATTTCTACACACAATTAAGATGAGCGGGCTACCAAATCATTGTTTAGAATTGAAGCAAGGAGTACCAATTATATTGCTGAGAAATTTGAATCAGTCTATGGGACTTTGCAATGGAACACGCCTTATTATTCATACTCTGGGAGAACATATTATTATAGCTATAATTATTACAGGAAGATGTGCAGGTGAGACAGTTGTGATTCAAAGAATGAGCATGTCGCCTACAGAAACCAGGTGGCCATTTGTCCTCAGAAGAAGACAATTTCCTATAAAGTTGGCATTTGCTATGACAATAAACAAGAGTCAGGGCCAAACTCTCCATAGCGTTGGGGTCTATCTTAAAAAACCTGTGTTTACGCACGGTCAATTGTATGTAGCATTATCACGTTGCACTTCCCGTTCTGGCTTGAAGATATTGCTGACAGATAACTCAAATGATCCCCAACAGACTAATGATCGTACACGTAATGTGGTATATCAAGAAGTTCTTCAAGAAGTGTGTAACTCCATGATAATCAATTGAAAGGTAAATGTCATTAACAATCTAATAATATTCAAATAGAGAAAATAGTATTTATTGGCACACAATGTTTTTATATTTTAAGAATCTCATGTCATCTTAGTAGAGTTTATCAAAACCTTATTAATTCTTTTTTCTTTTTTCTTTTATGTATCATCTTATATCAATTCTTATTGGTTCATTCCGCTATATAAATAATTATTTTTTTAATGTGATGTATCTAACTAAATTTTCATTTCATATTTATTTTTAATTTTAGGATTGAATTATATATTATATATCTTTGATAAAAGTATTTTCATTTCATAAATAGTATTTTAATTTTCATTTCATAAAAGTAAGCATTGAATTTATATGTTATATATCTTTGATAATCTAATTGTTAAGATCCATTTTAATTTTGTTCTATTTTTCTTTTGTTCTTTTTTTTTAGTATGAAATAGATTTGGTATGTTTAATGTAATTAGGCGTAATCCTAAATAATTTGATGAACAACAAGATGGTCTCGATTGAACTCAACCACGTCACTGCTGTTCACTGCAGGTACCTCCCTATCATATTTGATTTCTTGATTTTTAATAGTATTATTATGTTTTATTTCTTTAATTCTTTTGTTCCTTTTTTTAGTTTTGGAGATGAGTTTGAGGTTTTTGATGAAGCTGAACAATAAGATGGTTTTGGTCGAACTCAAGAACGTCACTGCTGCTCACAACACAATCATAGGTACCTTATCACCCTTTTTTTCTCTCTAATTTTGGCTTTTGTAGTTAGTATTTTTTGTTAGAATTTGTAGATAATCAGTGACTTATGAGTCTGTCAAACTTATTTTAGGCTTGCACGGGGTAATACCTACGTCTCCGTTCTCGCACTTCTCACTCTCTACCCTCATTTCGTCATTCTCCTGTAAGCCCCCTGTTTTTCTTCTTCTTCTTCTTCTTTTTTTGGGGGGATATAGTTTTGTTAATTTTCGTGTAAAAATTGGATTTTAATTCGTGGGCATGATGCAAAATTTGATTTTGGAATTGGGGATTGTGTCATCAGATGTTGTGGATCTCAGGGTTTAAGAAAGATGAAAGCTTTGAAAGAATTGTTGGTGTTAATTGGTTGTGGATGAATTTCATATGAATTTTAATGTGATGGAGGAAATTAACTTATTTATAAGGAATATCACGAACCCAGAAATTCTGTTATGTTGAGAAAAAACATTAGAGTGATCTTTAAGAAGCATATTATTGGAGTGATGCATATCATTGTTTGGTGTATGTTGGTGATATCCAGAGTGATCTGAGTTTTTCATTGCCAAATTCTGTATGTTTTTATTTTCAATGCAAAAAAAATTATTTTTGTGAATGTAGTAAGGTTGATTTGTAACGAAGTTGAGGTGTCTCTATTTTTTTCCCCATAAAATGGTAATCTAGCTTATTAAATTTACGAATGACATATAGATAAACTTATAAAGCTTCATAAAATTTCTTCATTCTCTATCTGTTAAATTTAGTGTATAAATGTCCTTTTCGCAATATCTTATATGTTTTGTGTTAATGGATATTGGAAATTAAATATTGGTAAGTGGGACTTGTAGATGGTATGCTATGGTTCATGCTGATGGGTTTGTATTACAAACTTTTTGGATATCTCAAGGAAAATGGACTACAGGGACTCATAGATCTCTGGCCTACTCCATCATAACTGCCTGGAAAATAATTGCTGGTTTTGGTGCATTTGAAGCTTTTCTTCAACTTGCATTGCCTGTGAAAAGAGTCGAAGGCCCAATTTCCCCTACAGGAAACATACCTGCCTATAAGGTTTGATTTGAAGAATGTCAAAAAACCATCTTTTATGAGGTGGTGTAACGTTGTTTTTTGTTCCATATATAGTGCACCTAATTTTGTTAGTTGCGTATTTTTATACTAGGGAGGTGGGGAGAAAGTGCTGAAGATATAATATGTATAATGGTGATGATTTTGAAGATGACACTGAAGAATATAATGGGCGAGGCATTGGTGAGGTTGAGGAAGTGCTTATGGATGAAATTGACAATGGAAAATTAAGAGGAAGGTGATTTGGTTTATAGAGTAGTCTAAATAGTTGTGTAAGGGTTGCAGATCAACATGAATGTAATTTGGGTGGTAGCTAAATGTCCTATATATAGTTTAGGTTCTAGATATCATTTGATATGATATCTATGAATTATCATGATTTTAAATGAAAATTTGCTAGGATAGTTATATTATTCTTTTTTTTAATGATCTGTGCAATGTTGCACAGGGGGCATACTAGTTGTTTAATATCGTGACTACATCAAAGGCCAAAAGGGGAGTAATTGTCTATTGACTAATTACCATGCTTCAGCCCTAACTTTAGAAACTTACAAATAAACTCAACCCTGACTTGCAAAATTTCAAAGTCAAGATCCAAGTCAAGATCCAAGATCTGGTTAAAAATTCTGATCCCCTATTTAAGCTCAAGCTTCATGCTCGTCTTTTGGCTAGCAAGATTAGTATTGATTCTGGAAATTAAGGTCCTCCGCTCCACTGTTGTTGGTTCTCTGCCAGTGACGAGCTTCTCTACTTCTATCTTTCCTTATCGTGATTCTCTTGCTACTCTTCTACCTCCTAATATTGTTAACCTCTTTAAAGATCGTAAAGTGTATACGAAACTAGTCTCCTACCCTCGTTTGGGTTCTTACAAGGCTCGCCCCCGTACTAACTCAGTGGTTCCTTCATTGAGTTGGAATCTGGTTAAAAATTCTGACTTGATTAAACCTTATTTCTCTTCTCGTTCGAGATCTCGTTGTGCGAGGAGGCTCGAGCTGCTTTGCCACATTTCTGACCCCCCAAGTGCATCTGGACAGGGCGATTGTTAACTCTAAGGCCCCTTCTTTATTTTATTACTCTCCCTGTGGCTTGAAGATTTCTTCTCCCAAATGTTCTACGTTCTCGTTTCTTTATCCAGGATGTTTATTCTCTTGGTATCAACATTTAGGGGTTCAATCGTGGCTCAATTTGCTCATGCTGGAGTTTAAACAGATCCTGCACTCCCTTGCCCTTAAGTCTTCTCTGAGCCTTGATGCATCTTCTCTTCCCCATTGTGTCGACATAACCTATCCCATCCCAATAGACTCATCGGTCGCTCACAGTAGCCTATTTAACCCTTCATGTCCTACCTTAGTCGCAGCTTCATCATCTGACCATGCGGCCATTTCGCCCCTTTCGATGAAGATTGCCCCTCCCCCCGTCAAGCGGAGATACAATAAGAAAGTCTTTAATCATCTGCAGATTCGAGTGAGTGCTCGCATTCTTGTGCGGAAAGCAGCTTCTGAGTCAGCTCATCAGCTTGTGATCAGTTGAGTCTTTGCTACTCTTTGGTTTCCTTGGTGTAGGCAACGTGTTGCCTCCGTTGTGCCGCTAGAGTTCCCTTGGACTGCTAGTGGAGTTGGATATCTTCGTGTGGGGAGGGTGGGCCCCCGATTTTGAATGGCTTAGTCGTTTTGATCTGGTTCCCCCCTTGGGTGAGGCAAGTTGGTGTGGCTTGATTTTCCTGACCGATTGCTCTGCCCCCTTTGTTTCGGTGTGGTGCTTCCGTTGTCGCGCTGTCCTCTGTTTTGCTACCTTTTCAGCCGATTTTGGTTTTCTATTTTGTTCGCATATTTCTGTTTTACTACTTGTAAAACCATTGATTGTTCGTTTGTACCTTACAGTTTTTATTGATTAATATATTTTTGATGGCTGGAGCCGTTTGGCTCTATCCGATATATCAAAAAAGATCCAAGCTCCAAATGCATCCGGATACGGGTACAGGTATAACCTTTAAGAGCATCTGTAATGGTTGGCTATATATACAAAAATTAGATATTGTGAAAGAAAAAAATCTCTGTAGTCGTCTAAATATATTTATTTTTTGAGTTTTGGATGAATAGGAGACGTCTATATTTAGTAGCGAAAATGATATTATGCATATTTTAGAAATCGGAAGATGATTTACCATCTTAGCATCGGACGGTATATGATATGCCGTCTGAGACCAATTTTTTAATTGTGAAATGAGTGGACGGCAAATGATTTACCGTTGAATTATTATTAAAAAAAACAAAAAAAATAAAAAATCGGAAGATGTTCTTCCGTTTCATGAAAAGAGAGAAAAGTTGGTATTTGTGCATAGGTGTTGGATGGCACATCATGTGTCGTCCTTCACATTTTTTGATTTTATTTATTTATTTATTTACGGGACGACAGATCATCTGTCATCCTTCACACTATTTAAATATAAAAAAATACGCAGATCTTCAAACGGTATATAATCTTCCGTTTCCACTACAAATTAATTATCCTACAGTGGTGTTTTTACCCCGGCGCTTTAATTAAACGCTCGGGATGAATTAATTAAAAAAAAATACTTTTATTCACCGGCGCTTTATACTAAACGCCGGGGTTAGCGTATATTCCCCGGCGTTGTATACGAAGCGCTGGGGAAGTTATCTAATTACCCTTTAATCTCCCGATAACCCCAGATTTTTTATTTAATAATTTCCTTTAATAAAATCGCCTCCTTCTCCATTTCGTCCAAAACCCTAACGCGCGAAATTTTCTTCTCTCCAAAACCCTCGCGCGCGACTCCTCCGAATCTCCAAATCCCCTCGCGCCTCCTCCAAATCTCCTCGCCTCCAAATCTCCAAATCCCTCGTCTCCTCTCCAAACCCGTCGTCTCCTCTCCAAATCCCTCGTCTCCAAATCTCCTCTCCAAATCCCCTCGCGCGTCACCCTCTCCAAATCTCCTCGCTGGTTTCTCAGCGCCGCTACCCAAATCCCCTCGCTCCTCTCTCAAACCCTATCGCTTGTCTCCTCCGTCGTGCGCCCCCAATCGTCTCCTCTACTGTGCTCCTCCGCCGTACGTCATCGTTCTCCCCCTCTCTCTAGCTCTCAAACTCTCTCTTATCTCCGGTATGATTATTTTCGACTTTTAATAAATTTTTTATTTTTTAATGAAATTGTTTGGGATTTTGTGCGAAATAATCTGTGATTTAGGGGTATTTTGCGATTTGAGAATGGGTTGGATTTGATAATGTGGACTAATTAGGGTTTGTTGTATTAGAAGGATGCACAAACAAATAAATGAACAATTAGCATTAGAAGGATGCACCTAATTTCTGACTTTTGACTTTGGCTAATGTCCTAAAATTAGAAGGATGCACCTAATTCAGATATAAAGCCTAAAGCCTAAAGACTCATCAGTTGTTATTCACCTAATTCAGATCTAAAGCCTAAAGCCTGCTAAGAAATTATAAGAAATTATAAAATAGTATAATCATAATATTAATCATAGTCATCGTACTGTTGCATGCATGTAGTTTATCATAATATTTGCGTATGTGATAAGTCAGTTATGATGCTGATAGTAGTGAACATTTTCTTCGTTGAACATTAGTATGATGGACACAAGTTATACCTTAACCATTCATATGCGTGTATAGAGTCAAATTAATAGTCAATGAAGTCCTTAGCTAGTAGTGGTATACATATATACACCACTCCATTTTTGCCAATGAAAAGTCATGGAGAGGAATAGTTCCTAACCAGGGTAATCTATTTCTAAGTCGTCTATAAAAGTCCGCTAGCTGCTTGGTCTTATAGGCAGCTAGGGGTTTTTGCATGAATAGATAGTTAGAATATTCTACATTTTCAGGCAATACTGAGACACGTACAGGATTGTCGAAAATGCAATCTCTCTGTTAGTGATTTGCTCTGTAAGAAATTGCTGGAATGTGCAAATGGTTTAATCATTTTGCATTCATATACTAGTTTCAACTGTTAATTATGTTATATCAGCTGTGCAATGCTCCTATATCTAGTTGTCTATGTCATTGGATGAGATTCATTGGAATTCGATCTCTAAAATTTGTTCAGTCAAGGGCCGGATTTATGAGCTACTAATTTCTCACAAACAAAAATTAATCGAGGGATTCAAAACTATCAAATGATTTGTCTCACGTAAAGTTGATACCTGTATAGTTTCTAGAGAGAATATACAAGCTTCTGTTGGTAAACACTGTGCCCACACACAGATACTTCTGTATGTATGTATAATAGATATATAGATCCATGAATGATTTGAGATAATTAACTAACTTTTTTGAATTTTTACTCAGGCTAGCATGAGGTAAAAACACACTAGCTTAATTTCTTATATGTTTTCTTTTCCCCATTTGAGGAACTTTTTTCCATGCATATATTTATGTCATTTCTATCTGTACATCAGCTAATAGCTATATGTTTATATGCAGAGTTTGTGGTTTTTCAGAGCATGATGTTCACAAATTTATCTAATTAATTAATTGATTATAAACTTTTGTTAAACTTTCTCTTTATTGACATTTGATAGAATTTGATATAAATTGCATCACTGAAGCTATATGCAGCTCCGGAATTAGTAGTATCTAAAGGTTCATTTTTGGGAAGTAGGGATACAGTCAGAAATTAGGGATTTTTTAAAATAAAATTAGAAGGATGCACCTAATGTCCATTATGTTCAAAGTTCTTTCTGAGCAGCTTCTTTAACTTGTGACTTTGGCTATGATATCTATTTTAAGATAAAAAATTTCATAAATAGCATTGAATCACCTTACCAACTTAAAAGATCATTTCTTCCTATCATCTCTATTCCATTTTTTCCAAACAGTCAAACACAATACACACAAGTTGAAATCAATAGCTATTACAAGAACAAATGTGATTGACAAGCATTTCCTATTTCACAAGACCCCCTCCTTTTTTAAGCTGCAAAAAATCGTTATCATTGCCTAACTTTATCCCTGAAATTGGTTGGCTTATTAAGAACGGAAATATATCACCTTATAAATTAATTGACAAATTATAAAATATGCATATTAACATTGCAAATGACACTCCACCATTAATAGGTTTAATAATAATTATTTCACACTATTCATGACCAATCAACATAGTAAGGTAGATGTTATTAATATTTAAATATATGAAATTATAATTTCAGATTTAGTGATATTGTTGAAATGGATAAAAGCTGGATGAGCAAATCACGATTATCAAGGAGTATCAGGACGGCATTAAAGATTTCATTATTTTCGCCAAGAAAAATTCTCGTGATCCAAATTTGATTCTTTGTCCATGCCGGCGGTGTACTAACTGTCATCTGAAGACATGCGTCGAAGTTGAAACACATTTGGTGATCAATGGTTTTCTCCAAGGGTACACACAATGGTTTTGCCATGGAGAGCATGCCCAGGCAATTCCGGTTGAACCGGGTGTGTTAGAAGATGAAGACGAGCCCATATCAAATGACGACTTAAATGTGGCCGATGAGATGCAAGATTTATTGCGGATGCATTTGGAATTCGTAACAATCCAACACACTCCAATAGTCCAACAACACAAGTCCATAACGAGCCAACAGTAACTGTAGACATTAGTGGAGGATTGGAAGAGAAAAGACAAGATTCTGAAGTAAATAAAGAATATGAAGCCTTTACTAAGTTAATGGAAGATGCTAGTACACCTTTGTACCTGTGATTGCTCAAAATTTACGAAATTTGCATTCATTGTTAGATTATTTCAGATCAAAACTTTAAACGGGTGGTCTGCTAAGTCCTTCAACATGCTACTTCAGTTGTTGAATGAAGCATTTCCCGAAATTCGTATTCCAGAATCATCCCATGCTACCAAAAAATTTCTGAAGTCTTTTGATTTAGGGTATGAGAAGATTTTAGCTTGTCCATTTGATTGTATGCTGTTCAGGGGGGATAAGGTAAGACTACAGAATTATGAAATATGCGGAACGTCAAAATGGAAAGGAAAACCAAATGAAGGCCAAGAAGCTGATGACTCAGTTAAAACAAGTAGAAAAAAGAAGCCTGCAAAAATTTTGCGATATTTTCCTCTTATTCCTAGGGTGCAAAGAATGTTTATGTCATCTAAAACTTCTTCGGATATGAGATGGCATGCAGAATGTCGCAAGGATGACGGAATTCTTAGACACCCGGCTGATTCTCAATCTTGGAAAAAATTTGATGAAAGATATCCTGATTTTACTGAAGATCCTCGAAGTGTGAGACTTGGATTAGCCAGTGATGGTTTTAACCCATTTAGGCAAATGAGCAATACATATAGCATATGGCCCGTTGTGTTAATTCCGTACAATTTGCCCCCTTGAAATGTATGAAACCTTCATCGTTTATGTTGTCAATGATAATTCCTGGACCAAAAAGTTCAGGAAATGATATAGACGTGTACCTTCAACCATTAATAGATGAACTTCAAAAATTATGGGAGGGTCTTCCAACCTATGATGCAACAGCTAAAGAAACTTTTCGTCTCATGGATGCGTTGACTTGGACAATCAATGATTTTCCTGCATATGCAAATTTATCCGGTTATAGTACCAAAGGGCATTATGCATGTCCTTGTTGTGCTGATCAAACTGTTTCAAAATGGTTGTATAATGGTAGAAAATTTTATTACATGGGTCATCGAAGATGGTTGAATGACACACACATATTCAGGTCAGAAACTTCAACATTTGATGGGTTGCAGGAGTGGGGGCATGCGCCTGAAATTTTGACAGGGTCAGATGTGTCTAGGCGATTACAAGGTCATAATTTCAATTACTGCAAAGAACCAGAAGTCATCAAGAAAGGCAAGAGAAAAGCAAGGGATGAGGACACTGACTTATGTGATGCAGACGAATGTGACAACATGGTTGATTTAGGGTCATGGAAGAAGAACATTTTTTTTAGTTGCCGTATTGGGAATCAACTCATTACGTCATAATTTAGATGTGATGCACATTGGAAAAAATATCGGCGAAAATTGTATAGGAACTATCATGGGGGATGATCGGAAGACCAAAGATAATCTCAAGTGTCGCCTTGATTTAGTTTCGATGGACATACGACATGAGTTGCACCCAGAGCATTTACCCAATGGTAGAGTCCGTCTCCCTCCAGCAATTTATTCAATGTCCAAAAAAGAATTGGGATTATTTTGCAAGGTGTTACAGGAGATTAAAGTCCCTGATGGCTATTCATCTAACATAGCACGGTGCGTCAACTCTAAGGAGAAGAAGCTTCAGGGTCCAAAGTCACATGACTACCACATATTGATGCAAGATCTCCTTCCCGTGGCTCTAAGGTTTTCGATGTGTGAGCAAGTCACTGCTGTCATCAAGGATCTTTGTAGTATTTATAAAGGACTTTGTTCGAGAGTTCTACGTATTGAAGATCTTGACCAATTGGAGCAACGTGCTGCAGTGGTACTTTGTCAAATGGAGAGGATATTTCCTCCATCGTTTTTTACTATAATGATTTACTTGATAATCTACCTGGCCGGTGAAGCTAGACTCGGGGGACCCGTACATTATCGGTGGATGTATCCCATTGAGAGGTAATATTCATGCCTCATTGAACATCTGTCTGGTTTCTCTACTTTATGTGATGTATTTATTTATTTTTTATGACCAAAATATTTAACTATATAGGTACCTTTATCGTCTTAAGGGATATATTAAAAATAGAGCATATCCAGAAGGCTCGATAGCTGAAGGCTATCTATCGGAAGAGTGCTCTAATTTTTGTTCAAGATATCTTATGGGTGTAGAGACAAGTCTGAATAGGCCAAGGAGAAACCCAGACATGTCAAACCTTGGCGGGGCTAAGTATCTCTTTCAGACTGCTGGCACTACTATTGGTAAAGTTGACGCATTTGAATTAGATAACTTAACATGGGAACAAGCACACTGATATGTACTAGATCACCATGTAGCAGTTGAGCCATTTCGAGCGTAAGTCAATTTTGTAGTCGTTTATATTGCATTAAAATCGAGACATAATTTTAACTAACCATCATTTCTATCATTTTATAATTTATAGTGAATTTATCCGTGAGATTAAAAGAACAGCTAGACCGAAAAGATTGAGACCACGTGATCAAAGTAAGATAATGAATGAAAAATTTCATACTTGGTTTCAATCTCATGTAAGTGAACTTTCAACTTATTAGCAAATATTTTATATCTACATTCGTCGTTGTACTTAAACGATTAACCGTCACATATGTAGGTCTCTAAATTGCATGATGAGGATCTATCATCTGAAATAAAGATTCTGGCAAAAGGTCCCCATAAAATGGTTAGAAGATTCAGGGGATATATACACAATGGCTTCAGATTTCATACTAAAGATCGTGAATGCTATTTGAAGTTCCAGAACAGTGGAATTGTAGTCACGTCAAAGACTAGAAGTTATGCTACTAGGCAAGACCCGTATCCTATAGATGTAGATGTTGACTATTATGGGGTGCTCACGGATATCATCGAGTTGGATTATTACGGTCAATTCTGGGTAGTCTTATTTCGCAGGGAATGGGCTAGTTTGGATAAGAATTATCCAAATAACAAGGATAAATTAGGTTTTACAATTGTAAACTTCTCTAATTTGATTCACACAGGTATACACATTAGTCATGAGCCATTTGTGTTTCCATCCCAAGTCTTTCAAGTATTCTATGTTGAAGATCCAGTTTGCCCCAAAACTCACATTGCACTTATTATGCAACCAAGAGATGTATTTCAGTTGGGCGAGGCTGCAGATGATGAGAATGATGATCCCATGAACAATTATATTGCTAATGAGTTTCCAATATTAGATGTAAATATAACAGATGACAACAGTAGTCCTAATTGGCTCCGTACGGATGGAGAGCCAGGAGATGTCTTGGATGATATTGGATTATAATAAACATTCTCTGCTCTATTCTTAGATTCAAAGATGTAGTAATTTACATGTGTATTTGGTTTTTCTTTTTCTTTTTTGTTACAATCTTTATGAACAAGTATATGTGACTACATCTATCATAGAAAATTTTGTATATCAAAAATTTTAGTTTGAATATCAGAGTCTCCCATCAAATATCCAAACATAAAAGACTAGAAGTTATGTAGCATGATGGTTTATTGTTGTTCTAGTCCCCATTTATAAATTAACTACAAGTATAAATGTGTTGTATTTCTGTTTAAAAAAATTTCTCTAATAAGATTACTATCAGATCTTTTTACAATATATATCATTTTTGTAATTTTTTTTTTCTTTCTAATCAAAATAAATATATCTATTGTATGCTACTTCTGTTAAAATAGTGTACAATATATTGTACTGATATGAAGTGCAGTTAAAGTAAAGCATTTGTGATAGAATGTTTTGTATTGTTTTAAACTGATATATGCTTCTGTTTATGGAGGATATCCTTCATCCAGAAAGTTTAATTTAATTGTTTATTAATAGAAAGGGTGATTTTAGGATGTTTCTCAAGTATACAAAGAAAGTAAAATGCCTAATGTAAAAAATCACAGTAATTAGGAGTTTAGAATAAATTCAAGAAGGGCTACTGGGTAGTTTCATCGATCTACCCAATAAAGAGAGATTGGTCTTTCATATAATCCATATCATTCTTTCTTAAGAATGTCTTTAATTTCTGGTAAATTTTAATTTGAAGAAATCTGGCAAAGAATGATATTTTTTCTTTTTTCAAATTTACTAACCTGGAGAGTAATTCCATGGATGATCCACATTACTGAACTTGATTTACTTACTGCAGTTAGTCTAAGGGTTACCTATTTTCTGATGTAAAATCATTTTGAACATCACAAAACACCACGAAGGCTTCTGAGCTAACCAATAACCATTTAAACTTAACTTGTCAATCTCATGTGCTTTTGTAATGGAAAGTATCATATACAGGATAGTAAGTCTCATATACAGGATAGTATCTGACATATACAGGATAGGATCTGACATATGACAGGATAGTAAGTATCATATACAGGATAGTAAGTATCATATACAGGATAGTATCATATACAGGATAGGATTGTAATGTGCTTTCGTTAAAAAATACTACATCGAAATAGAAAGTATCATATACAGGATAGTATCTGACATAACTATCCAACACTGTCTAAAGTATCATATACAGGATAGTACCTGACATTATAATATTAGAGATGTTTTCGAAGACAAGGGTACATTTGTTCATGTGCATAACTGTATATCATGGCAACTGGAAAGTTTTATAGTTTTCTTTTTTGAGATATAGTTTCTTTTACAAGCTCTTTGTCAAATAGAAGCTCGTCTACTTAGTTATAACTCTGCTATTGATAACTTGCAATTGCTTCATTTTTCAACCACAACTTGGTAGTGCCCACGCTTTGAAATCCTCAGATCTGTCATACTGAAGTGGTTGATAAACTTTGTGAGGACTCTCATAAGTCAGTATTGCGACTACCACCTTTACCCTTCTTTTATGGCCAAAGAACAAAAATAAACTTATTCTCTGTTGCATCTCTCCCCTTGAACTTGTTGTACCAACTTGTTTACTGCACTTTAATCTTGCAAAGTCCATAGGGTTGTAGAATGATGTGTGCTTATATAAGTAATTGTTTCATATGTAATCTCCTTACCTCACTCCTTTTAGTTTGTCCACACTTCCTATTTTCTTTGTCATTTCCTGATGTCAAGCGATGATTCACACATCATTCTACTGAAGCTCTTAGACCAATTTAGTTTAGATTGATAGTTCATTCTTGTTGCTTTTTTATATTAAATCCATATTTTATAATTTTCTATCAGTAACTCACTCACACACAGAAAATGAGAAATAAATAAAAAGTCGCTTACATCCGACATGCATAGTTAGTTGCGTAGTGGTAATTAGTTCTTTAGTCCAATTGCTGATTCTGGTAATAGACAGATGATGCTAGATAGATAGCTGAATCTGTGACAATGATTGAAGAGTTTTCCTGTGGCTTTGAACTGGGAAGGGGAACAGTATGACTTACTTTAATCTACTAAATTTTCGGGCCAACTTCTTGAATTTAATGCACATTGCAGTTAATATGATGTTTTTTATTGTTAGTGAAAAATGCCTCGACGACCTACAAAAAGGGCTCCCTCGCCAACACCAAGCACGGGGATGTGCAGGGACAGTCTCCAGAAGAGATGGAGATTGACACTCAGTTTGAGATCGGTGAGGGGAGTGCACCGGCAATAAAAAAAACAGGGGACCGACGAGGATGGGAGATGTCTGAAAGCGTCAACCGAACGACAAAATTGTGGTGACCGTCAACCATGCAAACCAACCTGTGGGCAAGGAAGCATCTACATTTGCTAATTTCATAGGGGTAACTGCAAGAAATGGTCAAATACTACCATTGTCTTACGACAGATGGTCAAAAATTCCGGCGACGTCCATGACAATTGCCATCAATACAATCAAGGTATTATGCTTTACTTTGATATCAATACGATTTCTGGAAAATATTAACAGAGAATAATTAAATATATTTTAAAAAATGCATGTAACATTAGTCTAGTGACAAATATTAACCTACTTCCATTTATCTTCACCATTCATGAAAGCTTTGTTTTTTCCTCGAATAGATTTTGGATCATTTCAGTTTAAATGTTAAAGTAAATGATTTGTATCATAATAAATGTCTTCTGTGTGGATTGCAATGCTCTCAATGAGAAGCAGGGCATGAAGGATTGCCCTTCTTGTAAGACCCTCATCGAGAAGCGAATTTGTGTTCGTTCCGCTGAGTCCTAGGGTTTTCTTCAGTATAGTTATATACTTTTGCAAACTCAATTGAGTTTTATAGTTTTTTTTCTTCAGAATAATGTTATTTGCTTCTTGTTTTACGGGCATTGGGAATGGATAATGTCAAATGAAAATTTGCATTTCTGCTTTTAAGCAGTATGGATAGGGCATTTTTGCTCTCATTAAACAATCAATTCGAAGAAACCAAGTTTGGAAATTATACATCATTTGCTTGTTGGTCTAATTTATTACATAGTTAATGTAATAGATCATATGTAGAAGAGGTATGATTCACTGTGGGGAAAGACTCAGGACTGAGATTGCCTCTTCTACATATGATCTATTACATTGCATTTGTAGTGCACAAATTTTACTAGATCACATATGATCTAGCTGTGAAAAATAATTTGAACAGCGACAACTGAAATTGTTATACAGCCTGTTTTCTCATTCTTTATTTGATTTATTCTCATGATCAAAACAAAGACCTACGCAGCCCTTCATACCTACTTCAATTTCTAAAGCTAACTAGGTTAAAAGACTTCTAAAGTTTGACTTTAGCACATAATCAAGCCCTTATATATCTCACATCAGCACAAAGCAGGCATCTGAATATAATCATAGAGGGAAAAAGAGCTGTTGGAAAACATTTAAGTAAGAAAAAACTATCAAAGTAAAAATATTTAGGTCTATTAGCTTTTAGAAGCATGGTACAACTTTCTATGCTGAAGCAGGAATAATTAGTCTATGTTATCAACCAATATTTGCTTTTGAGAACATGAGTCACTTGATAAATTCTTCTCAACATAAACACAGACAGAAAAATAAAGCATCATACAAGCAATAAAATTTAAAACTACATGAGAAACAAAATGTTGAAGAAAGCTTCACAGTACTCCATGCCAGATACCATTGTTCACACTTAGATATAGTTTACACAAAAAGGAAAAAGGAAAAGACTGGACAAGCTCACTATAACAGACTAAGCATTACAAAGAGTAAATAGAAACGAATAAACGATTGAGAAAAAATCATAAACCTTGTTAGATTGACTTCACAACTAGAGTATCTAAACAGCATTCAGTCCGTATGTTAACAATTTTACAAGTGACAAACCCCACTCTTCTAATAATCTAAAGAATACTTTATGAGCATGTGATGTGTTATGTACAAAAGAATCATTTAAATCAAACAATTTTTCCAACCTAATTCTTCACAACTGCAACTGGAAACACACCTGTTATATTTTTCCAAATGTAATAGATCAGTCCTGAGACTACAAAAGTTGCAGGGAAAGATGTTGTAGAAGAGGCAATCTCAGTCCTGCTTCACCCAAACAGTGAATCAGGACACATAACAAGGGCACTGTGATACTAGCCAGCAAGACTTATTTCCATTTACAAAGATAAATGAACTTTTCCTTTCCACACAGAGATAAATGAACTATAGTAAAGAGTTCAAGTTCTTCTAGTGAACCATCTATATATTTTGTCTATATTACTTGTTTCTAATCCTATATATTTGCTAATCAATTATATTATACAGAAAAAAATTCAATACCCTGACAATCTTGACAAGAAATGGTTGAATAAGTCTATGGGAAAGAAGTGGAGAGATTGAAAATGTGAACTGAAAGTAGCATTTTTCGATGAAAATAAGTCCGCAGCCGAGAATGCAAGGGTTGTCCCCCCCAACGTTAATCTTCCGATTGTCACTACCTTGTTCATTTTTGGAGTTCTCCAGAGGGAAAGGTATTCAAACTATGGCCCTTTTTTGTATTGAACTCTCTAATATTGGCATACTAAAATTAAAGTTTCAAGAATTCAAAATGCCTTAGACATGATTTTGATGGTAAAACTTGTAAGTCCACATATTGCATTTGATTATTTAAACTAGTATTGCATTTGATTATTTAAACTTATTTTGATTGAGTTGTGATATGGCTAAAAATAGGATTAAATCGGGACCGTTCACATCGGAGACGAATCTTAAAGCTCAGGGGTAAAACGGTAATTTCACCTACTGACGGGTCTGAAATGGGAACTGGGTCTTTATTCAAAGCCCAATAACCCATAAATGGATCCACATCAACTGGGTACGGGTTCCAACCCGCCGCACACCCGGTCCAGCAAGATAAAATCAAGGTCCCCGATTAAATCTTAATCAACGGTCCTGATTCACATCTATCTTTTCACTGGAAATTAGGAATTACATTCCTTATCTATACACAGGAATTACATGCCTAATCTGATCCCTGAGACGCCTATAAATACCCCCCATCCATCTCCACTAAGAGGTAATCAGTATTTTGCCAATTTACGCGCTTTCTTAATCATCCCTGATTACTGACTTGAGCGTCGGAGGATGCGTCGCCGGGATCAACCCCGGTGTCTCGCACTTTTTGCAGGTGAACGGCGGGAGTCAACAGTCAAGCTCCGGCGGAACAGGTTAGGTTTGCTATTCAGGTTTTCCAAGAACTCACAAATTCTATCTGTTTACCCCCACACCAGATTTAGCGGTAACAGATTGGCACCGTCTGTGGGAAACCAAGCGAATAGCAACCTCCCCTCTTCCCGTTCGTCAGACCTTCTCCGGCCATGCCTCCAAGAAAACTCAGATCCAGGGGGTCCAACCGTGGGCCTACCCCTCCTCAACCACAACAGGAGGTCCCCCTCCAACCCGTTCAGCAGCAGGGGCAACTTCCTCCTCAGACGGAGGACCCCCTATGGCTGGACCAACTCCCTCCTCAGAATCTTCAACCCCCCCGGGTCCAACCAGGCCTCAGAATGCCGGTGCGGGGGGCTCGCGTCCCAATCCTCAGAAGCAACCTCTCCAACAGGACCGCATCCCAATACACAACCCCTCTTCCGATTCTATGGCATCCCATAATCCCCGAGCTTCCGACCTTCGAAATACCATCCTCAATCGGCAGAAGGAAGAGGATCTTCGCCACCATTTGGATGAAAAGCGAGCCCGAGAGGGAGCCTCCCGCCAACAACGTCCAAATGAGCGATCTCCTCATCGCCGAGACTACAGAAGGTCCCCTACTCGAAGAGGGCGAAGGGAGTCCCCTCAGCGTCATCGGCGGAGAACTCATTCTCCAGTAAGCCAAGCCACACATAGGGACCGCGAAGCTGGAGAGGCACCAGTCACAAGGGCAGATCTTCAAGACTTCCAAGCGACAGTCTTACGGGCCCTCAATATCACCCCAAAGAACGACCAGAGGCCACCTACTAATGAGCCAAGTATGAGCCATCGCCTTCACACTCTCAGTCCTCGTCCATCTCCAAGCTACCATCGCCGCAGCCCCAGTCCACCCTCGTACGAAGATGAGTCCCGGGGCTCGGCAAGGTATGATCAAAGAGAAGACTCGGTCTACCGCCGTCTCCACGAGATGGAGAGGCGCCTCGGCCGAATTGACAGGGAAGAAGAGCAGCGAGCGATAAACCTCCACCCGAGCAGACCTCCATTCTCCTGCACCATCATGGAGGCCCCCATCCCAGAGAACTTCAAGTCGCCTCACTTCGAGTCGTATACCGGGGAGTCAGACCCCGCGGATCACATAGAGAGTTTTAAAACTCTCATGATGATCCACCATGCTTCAGATGCCCTCCTCTGCAAGATCTTCCCTGCCACGTTGAAGGGGTCTGCACGAGAATGGTACTCTCGACTCGGCCCGACCTCCATCTTCTCATTCGATCGGTTCAAAGGGCTCTTCCTTACTCATTTCGTGAGTAGCCGCCGGACCGAGAAAACAAGTGTATCTCTGGTAACCCTCAACCAAGAAAAGGCTGAACGCCTAAGGGATTACGTTCGACGCTTTACCGTCGAAGCCCGGTCCATTCCCTCCCTCAACCAGTCAGTAGCCTCTGCCGCATTCGAGCGCAACGTCACTAATGCCAACCTCAGGGCATCCCTTGCCAAGAAGCCTCCTCGGGACTTCTCAGAGCTCCTACTCAGGGTGGAGAAGTACATACGGGCGGAAGAGGCTCTCAACCCCCTTGCTCTTGAGGAGACATCTTCCGAGAACAAACGGAAGAACACAAGTGAAGAAGGGTTCCAAAAATTCCAGAAGGACAGTAATGGCCAACGCCGCCCGACTCCACGTTTTGAGAAGTTCACCCCCCTCATTGCTAATATATCAAAAGTTCTCATGGAGGTGGACAAGGAAGGGCTACTCCGTGCTCCCCCTAGAATGAATACACCTTGCAAGAAGAGGAACAAGAATAAGTGGTGCCGCTTTCACAGGGACCACGGCTACGACACGGATGATTGTCGGGCTCTCAAGGAGGAGATCGAAGAACTCATACAGTAGGGGCACCTGACCAAGTTCGTCCAAAAAGAGGGAGCCGAGCTTCCCCCCTGAGGAGCCTACAAACGAACAGAAAGGCCCGCCTGAGCTTCAAGACTCAGATGCTCCCAGCTCCTCCCAAGAGGTTTTCACCTTATCGTAGAAGTAGGATTTTGATTTTTCAATAAGGTCGATGCTTGTAACCCGGCCAATAGCATGTAATAATGGCTCGCCCTATTGAAGCAGCCACTTAGTTTATTTCAATAAAACTTTACATTTTTTTACTGAAAATTATTGCTCTTGCTTCTCGATCTTTCCGAGTCACAACTCGCTAAATGGTGAGTTCGGGGTCCAGCTTCTTCTACATGGCTCCTCCCGCAACTTACTAACCTTTAACAACGTGTTCGGAGTCCAACACTTGGCTCGATTCTGCTTCAAATAACTTGCTCTTCAGCGAGTTAGAAGTGGTTCGCCATTCGGAACTGCTCCCACAACCGTTGACGCTCTCTTAAACGACGAGTTCGGAGTCCAACACTTGGCTCGATTCTGCTTCAAATAACTTGCTCTTCAGCGGGTTAGAAGTGGTTCGCCATTCGGAATTGCTCCCACAACTGTTGATTCTCTCTTAAACGACGAGTTCGGAGTCGAACACTTGGCTCGATTCTGCTTTAAATTACTCGCTCATAAGCGGATAAGAAGTGGTTCGCCATTCGGAATTGCTCCCACAACCGTTGATTCTCTCACATAAGCAGCGAGTTCGGAGCTAAAACTCTCCCCTAGAGTTGCTCCTCAAACTCATCTCACAAATAGCTCTCTTCCATAGCCGAGCTCTTCACTCCGCTCGCCTCCAAAACGGACCCCTTCTCGACAAGTTTGGAGCACAACTCTCTCCTAGAGTTCCTCCTCACACTTGTCTCACAAATAGCTCTCTTCCAGAGCCGAGCTCTTCACTCCGCTCGCCTCCAAGGCGGACCCCTTCTCGACAAGTTTGGAGCACAACTCTCTCCTAGAGTTCCTCCTCACACTTGTCTCACAAATAGCTCTCTTCCAGAGCCGAGCTCTTCACTCCGCTCACCTCCAAGGCGGACCCCTTCTCGACAAGTTTGGAGCACAACTCTCTCCTAGAGTTCCTCCTCACACTTGTCCTCACAAATAGCTCTCCTCCAGAGCCGAGCTCTTCACTCCGCTCGCCTCCAAGGCGGACTCCTTCTCGACAAGTTGGAGCACAACTCTCTCCTAGAGTTCCTCCTCACACTTGTCTCACAAATAGCTCTCCTCCAGAGCCGAGCTCTTCACTCCGCTCGCATCCAAGGTGGACCTCTTCTCAACGAGTTCGGAGCACAACTCTCTCCTAGAATTCCTCCTCACACTTGTCTCACAAATAGCTCTCTTCCAAAGCCGAGCTCTTCACTCCGCTCGCCTCCAAAGTGGACCCCTTCTCGACAAGTTTGGAGCACAACTCTCTCCTAGAGTTCCTCCTCACACTTGTCTCACAAATAGCTCTCTTCCAGAGCCGAGCTCTTCACTCCGCTCGCTTCCAAAGCGGACCCCTTCTCGACAAGTTTGGAGCACAACTCTCTCCTAGAGTTCCTCCTCACACTTGTCTCACAAATAGCTCTCCTCCAGAGCCGAGCTCTTCACTCCGCTCGCCTCCAAGGCGGACCCCTTCTCGACAAGTTTGGAGCACAACTCTCTCCTAGAGTTCCTCCTCACACTTGTCTCACAAATAGCTCTCCTCCAGAGCCGAGCTCTTCACTCCGCTCGCCTCCAAGACGGACCTCTTCTCAACGAGTTCGGAGCACAACTCTCTCCCAGAATTCCTCCTCACACTTGTCTCACAAATAGCTCTCTTCCAGAACCAAGCTCTTCACTCCGCTCGCCTCCAAAGCAGACCCCTTCTCGACAAGTTTGGAGCACAACTCTCTCCTAAAGTTCCTCCTCACACTTGTCTCACAAATAGCTCTCTTCCAGAGCCGAGCTCTTCACTCCGCTCGCCTCCAAAGCGGACCCCTTCTCGACAAGTTTGGAGCACAACTCTCTCCTAGAGTTCCTCTTCACACTTGTCTCACAAATAGCTCTCTTCCAGAGCCGAGCTCTTCACTCTGCTCGCCTCCAAAGCGGACCCCTTCTCGACAAGTTTGGAGCACAACTCTTTCCTAGAGTTCCTCCTCACACTTGTCTCACAAATAGCTCTCCTCCAGAGCCGAGCTCTTCGCTCCGCTCATCTCTAAGGCGGACCTCCTCTCACCAAGTTCGGAGCTCACAACTCTCTCCTAGAGTTGCTCCTCAAACTCGTCTCCCAAATGACTCCCCACGTCCCTCGAAATCAAAATCCGCGCAACGGGCGATCCGACCCCAACATCAAAGAGTCCGGCTCGGATTCCGAGCAAGTGCCCATCCGAGCCCCAAAACGGAGAAAAACGACTTTCTCCCCAAAATTCGTGTAAGATCTCGATCGGACGGCCCAGATCTTGCCAGCGTCGCTAAACGACAAGATAGTGTTTTCTTGAAAACTGTGCCCGCCTCGAGATCCGCGCTGAGATCGACGGCTCAGATCGCTCCACGTCACTCAGTATTCCGAGCCGAGCGACTAGCGATCCGAGCCACTCGCGCCCCTTCTTCGCCCCTAGGGTCTTCCTAGCACAAGGGTCTTCCTAGCACATCTTCTCTGCCCCTAGGAGTGGAGCTCCTCTTCCAAAATCCCCAAGACCAAAGCACTTATCAACTTCATGAAGACAAGAATGTTGCGGGACTATTTTGACCATCAAGGAGGGTGAATCTTCATCCCACTCCTAAAGAGAAGTTGTAGATCTTCGAATTAGCTTCGAAACGAGGGGTCGCATGCCCCGATCTGACCTCCGTAGCACCGGAAAAGTGGACCGGAATACAGCTGCGCCGAATAGCTCGGAAATCCGAACCGAGCCACTCGCGCGAGGGAAAAACCGAACCCGAGCAACTGTCAAAATCGAATCCGAGCTCTTCCCTCTGGTCGGCTGCCGAGCAAGTGCCCATCCGAGCTCCAAAACGGAGAAAAATCACTTTTCCCTCAACATTCGTGTAAGATCTCGATCGGACGGCCCAGATCTTGCCAGCATCGCTAAACAACAAGATAGTGTTTTTTTGGGAACTGAGCCCATCTCAAGATTCGTGCCACCATTCAACCATCCAGATCGAGCACGTAGCTCGGATCTATCATCCGAGCTACTGCCCTACCGAGCTACAAAATGGCCAAAAATTTGCCTCAAAATCTGTGCTCGGATTTGCCGAACAAGAAGCCACGTCTCCAAAATCCGTGCTCGGAAACAGGGTCGGCAGTTCGGGTTCGGACCCATTAAGGATCCATACCCGAACCCTACTGCCACGTCACCCTCTTCTTCCGCACCTTCCCGCCAGAACAAAAAAAAAAAGAGAAAACCAAGCTTCTCTTCAAGCTCTGATCGCCACCTCCATGGCCGAGCTCCCAACCTCGCCGACCTACATAGCCGAGCCTCGCCATGGCATCAAGCTCCGTCAACAAGCTGGACCTCCATCACCTCAGCTACAGCGCCGAGCTCCACCTTTGTCTCCTTCGCGAGCTCACCTCCAACATCGAACTCGCGACCGAAGCTCCCCTATGGCCGAGCTTCCCCATCGTCAACCTCCTCAACGACGAGCTCGCCACCTCTATGGCCGAGCTCCACCTCTGATGCCTCTGCAGCGCCGAACCCATGGCCGAGCTCCGAGCCAAATGACGAGTCGAACCCATTACCGAGCTCGAACTCTACTCCAACTCCTCGCCATGCTGAGCTCACACTCCGGAGCACTGAGCTCCGAGCACCTTCCTCGACGAACCCATCTTTGCCGCACACGAACGAGCTCGAACGGCGACCACTTTCGAAGAGCTCCACCGTGGCCTTGACGAGCCCCGCTCCGCTCGTCGCCTCTCGCCGAGCTCGCCGAGTTCCGGTGGCACTCTCAGGGACGGAGAAGGAGTCGAGGTCGGAAGCGTCGTTGGGTCGAAGGCTGGGTCGAAGGAAACGAAGAAGAAGAAGGGAAAAAGAAGGAAACAGAGAAGAGGCGAAAAAAAATTGTTTTATGTGCCACGTGGCGTGCCATGGCCTCACATCCGAGGTCGGATCCGCTGCGCGAAATTGGGCTAAGTTGCCGGTCGGCTGCCGAGCAAGTGCCCATCCGAGCTCCAAAACGGGGAAAAAAGCCGCCGAGCAACTACGACCGTTGGATCTTCCAGAAATTCGCGCTTCTGGTGATGGACGGTCCAGATCGTGCCACGTGCGCTAAACGACAAGATAACGTTTTTTTTGGGGAAACGCGCCTCCTCGAGATTCGTGCCGGATCCGACGGCACAGATTGCGCAACGTGTCCAGGTATTATTTAATTCCTTTATTTATTTATTTAATTGTTTTAATTATTTAAAAATTCCAAAAAAATATTTTAAAAATCGAAACAAATTAATTAAAAAATTTAAAAATAATTATTAATTTAGAAAATTTATTTTTAAATTCTGAAAAAATAATTATTAAATTAGAATAGTTAATTAATATTTTCGATAATTAATTATTTAATTCGAAAAATGAATAAAAAATTCCAAAAAATGAGAAAAAATTCTGAAAAATCTGGAAAAATCACCAAAAATCCAGAAAATTCTGAGAATATTTTTAGGCATTTTACAAGCCCAGAATAACACCGTTACACCCCAAGCAAGATCCAAAACTCCCTTAAGAACGCCGATAAAATCCCGTACGCCATTAGAACAGTAAAACTACTCCTCAAAGACTGAAAAACTCAGTCTCTAGGAGTGGGGGGCTCGTGATATGGCTAAAAATAGGATTAAATCGGGACCGTTCACATCGGAGACGAATCTTAAAGCTCAAGGGTAAAATGGTAATTCACCTACTGACGGGTCTGAAATGGGAACTGGGTCTTTATTCAAAGCCCAATAACCCATAAACGGATCCACATCAACTGGGTACGGGTTCCAACCCACCGCACACCCGGTCTAGCAAGATAAAATCAAGGTTCCCGATTAAATCTTAATCAACGGCCCTGATTCACATCTATCTTTTCACTGGGAATTAGGGATTACATTCCTAATCTATACACAGGAATTACATGCCTAATCTGATCCCTGAGACGCCTATAAATACCCCCCATCCATCTCCACTAAGAGGTAATCAGTATTTTGCCAATTTACGCTCTTTCTTAATCATCCCTGATTACTGACTTGAGCGTCGGAGGGTGCATCGCCGGGATCAACCCCGGTGTCTCGCACTTTTTGCAGGTGAACGGCGGGAGTCAACGGTCAAGCTCCGGCGGAACAGGTTAGGTTTGCTATTCAGGTTTTCCAAGAACTCACAAATTCTATCTGTTTACCCCCACACCAGATTTAGCGGTAACAAGTTGTAATTATCTGAAATGTGCAGAAAAGGTCTGAAATTGGTTCGGCAAATCGAGGAAAACAGGATGTACTGCACACTGCTGGAACTAGTAGCTTCGCTATAGTTCGTGAGAGATTGATATGTGTTAAGATTTTTTTTTTCACTAATGAATATACAAAGATTATAAAGTTTCTTATATCTGTGATTTATTAATATAAAGGTTGAGGAACACGGTGCAGACTAGTTTGGCGATCTAGATTTTTTTGACGCTACCCACAAGAAATCAGATGGCCAATTTGTTTCCACAACAGCTACGTTGATATCGGTAATTTATCTTCATAGTGTATGCATTCTTTGATTTGTTAAGTAGCTTAGAAGTTAATAACTTATATAATCTTATGCCAATTTGTATTTTAACAGACCACTGCCAGAGCAAGTATGCTGAACTATCTTCCACAATGGCCCCCGACTCTACCACAACTGACTTTGACGCATTATCACTACAGCGTCATGCTTTGATCGAAACAAGAGGCCCAGAGTGCCCTGGCCGTGTGCGTGGAATGGGTTTAGGCCCAACGCCCACTGAAGTATTCCAGGCTCGTGCGTCTAGTGCTGAGGATCCGAGAGATGAGGAGATACGCTCTCTAAGGTCAGGGTTGTCACAGCTTCAAGAGGTAGTTGCAGCTTTGGTGAGGTAACAAAATCCCGAACCAGCTATTCCGACACAGGTTAGAAATTGTAACTTAGAATATACATCGAGTAAGTAGAATATATCACAATGTCTACTACCAATTCACATGAAGCATACCCTATCCCATGCAAATCATATCCACAGGAATGAAAATTCCCTATATACTGAATATTGCTGGTGTCTAGGACTACATGCTGGTGTCTTTTGTCTGGCTTGTTACTTTCTGTAACGAAACGGAATGAATATGACCATTTGAGAGAAGCAGGGGAAAACATCACTAAATTGACATTTTTTTCCTTTTTGCTGTTTCCAAATAGTTGGGACAAAGGTCTTGTTCTTTTTTGTAGTTTTGATTTTAAGTTTGTTTGATGAAAGGGACTTGGCCTGTGGTTAGGTCAATCTTAATTTGAGATAGAAAGAAAGCTGCATCCTCACTTAACATTATGTTCACCCTGCAACAGTAGGTAACACTGACACTGTCTATCATATAAAAATGACACATAATTTGCAAGACTTTTAAAACACTAGAGCACTAGAATGAGTTGGATTTATTCACTGCCTATTCTATACATATATATGCATGTAAGTATCATTCTCATAATCCCCTGGGTAAAACATTATGCTCTTTTTATATAATGTGATGCTGAATCACTTCATCTGTATCACCCATCTCCGCATTGTTGTCATTAACCAATCAGAAAGTCCATAAATTTTCTGAATAATTTATAAGATAGGATCGTATGTTACTCATTGTCTGGTCGGTATTCAATCTCTATTTTATGTGGTCACCTGTGTTTGAGTTTATGATGATATATGAAAACTCTATAATTGCATGTGTGATTTTCACCCCATAATTTCCTTTTAAGAATGATTTAAAGTTATAAGAGTTTTTCTTCCCACTGTTTACATCAATAAAGTTCTACATATACCCCATAAATTCATAAATTCATAATCGTCGACGATTATGAATTTTACAGAACTTTAAACTTCTGAAGTTGTGTATGTTGATCAGTATAAAATATAATGAATTTTGTCAACTAAATTTTTTATTGTTCATTTCCATGGGTGTGCGTGTAAAATTTTGAATATAAATTTGGGTTTATTAAAATAACAAATCAGTATAAAATATATACTGATTTTGATATAAATTTGGGTTTACTAGCAACATCTGCATATATTAAAAAATCTGCATATATATACAGATTTTGAATTGGAATTTTTTTTTCTTTTATTTAAAACAACCCCGGCGTTTTACAAAACGCCGGTGGACGTTTCTAAAATTTAAATTATTTCAAATTTTTAAAAAGAATTATATTATTTATATATATACCCCGGCGTTTCCGAACTGCCGAGGTAGGTTTAAATTCTTTTTTTTAGAAAATTAAAAAACTAATTTCACCGGTGCTTTCAGTAGCGCCGGCCAATATATGGCATATACCGGCGGTTGTGGAAGCGCCGGGGAAGCTTGCCCACCAAAGCCCGGCACGCGCACTGCCGGCAGTTGGTGCGGCGCTGCTCAACGCGCCGGTAAGGTTTTCACCGGCGTTTATAAACGCCGGTGACGCCATAAGAAACCGCCGGTGAAGCCTTTTCCGGTTGTAGTGTTCATAAAAAAAACCATTTTTGAGTATAGACGACTGTAGCGTTTGAGCTGTTTGCTATTTTCAAAATATCAATATACCCATTTTTTAACTTCAACAACTACAGATGCTCTAAGAGCATCCACAATGGTGTTTCTGATATATGAGAAAATGGAAAAAATAAAAATAGGAAATAGGAGGGAAGTCTGCACTGGTCGTTTGCTAAAAATTTCTCAAAAGTAACCAGACAAAACATGTTGTCGCGTCCCTCCAAATTTTTATTTTTCTTTTGCGTGGAACGGAACATGTTTTTCCGTCTCTCCAAATTTTTAAAATAGTTAATTATTAATTAATCATTACTTAATTAATTAGTGATTAAAATAATACAAAAATAATACTAATACTTAATTAATTAGTGATTATAGTCTAATTAATGGGTTAATTAATCTTGAAATTGACATCTTGCCAACAAATCGGGACATGTTGTCCCGTTTGTGATGGACAACATGTCCCGTCCTGTGCCTTTTTTTTTAATTTTTTTTTTTAAATTGAGACGAAACAACATATTCCGTCTGATATTTTTAAAAATATAAAAAATTCGTGACGAAACAACTTGCTTCGTCCGATGAGATTTTTTTAAAAAAATGACGGAACAACATGTTCCGTCCACCTATAATTAGAGAATTTTCATTTCGTTTCTCAAATTTGAGAATCACCTGTAGCCATTTTGCTAAAATATGGAAAAATAGCAAACGACTGCAGATCTTCATTTCTCATAAAATGAAAATTTGGCAAAAATAGCAAACGACTGTGGATGCTCTAAGAGCACGAGATCTTCAGTTTTAAGAGTACCCGACCTGGCCAGCTGGCCCGCCCAGTTTAAATGGAAGAAGAAATAACTTTTCGATCAAAGGAAAAAAGAAAAAATAAAACAGAAAGATTGATGCACATTAGATTTGAGTTACATGTATATTGGATCACTCCAAATCTTTGTTTCCCACCTCATCGAGTTTTTTTTTCTTTTTTATGTACAGCAGAGTTTCATTAGTTTAATTCCGAGGAACTTCTTGTTCTTTGACAAGTCAATGGAAAGATCGAAGCAGAAGATATATAATATATCTATATAATAAAACACACAGAAAAGCTATCAAGTGATTCCCCTTCAATTGAAACAAAATCAACAGTTCACATTTACACTCCCAAAACATATTTTTCTTCCAAAAAGTTTCCCCCCCAAAATCTATTTTTCCCCAAAACAAAAAAAATTTATTACTTTATTACTATCTCTGTCACGTCCTGCTTCCCAAAAAAATACGGAATACGGATACGCGACTCAATCCAGCGAACGATTTTCATCATCCATAAACTGTTCAGAACTTACAACAAATCTCAGAATAATTAGATTCGGAAGTCAAAAGAATCATCCTCACACAGACATATATATCCCAAAACAAAACAAAGTGCCAACAGAGTTTAATTGAAAACCAATAATATAATAGTCTCAAATAACAGATCCGAACAAGTTAATATCCTAGGTCACATCGCCCAAATACAAATAAAATTCATATACTCAAATATAATGTTCAAAAGCAACAGATAATAATAATAGCAAAAGAAGTCCAGCACTAATATTTCATTTCTCCAATACCATCGGGCAAACAACCATCCTGATCTGCAATCAATAAATTGCAGGAGAAGGGAAAAAAAAATAAGTACCCATCAATGCAAGTTACGGGCTGCTTGTAATACAGGATACAAGTACATGAAAAACTAATAAATCTAAATAATAGCAGAAACAGATATAGCATGGTATACTAACATGTGTCAAGTGTCAAAGTGAAATAGCATGTAGACAGATATACAGATAGTGCCCAATAATGATGTCAAGTGATAGTGTCAGACAAATAATAGATAATCAGATAATCTGATAATCAGATAGTCAGATAGCAGATACAGATAACAGATTCAGATTCAGATACAGATGTCAGATACAGATTATTATAAGTCTTGTATTAATTACTAACTAGGTAGCACTTCATGTGCCATCCTTTTATCACATGGTTGCTATATTCAAAACAGTTACGCTTGTAGATTTCGTAGGGGATCATATAGGGCCGTGTACTCAGGGTTCAGACAGATATCAGATAACAGATGCAGAATCCAGACAGACAGATAGAACCTAGTGGTTCACTTCTTCCCTACACCTTCCTATAGAAAGTAATATAGACAGGGTACAGAATAACAGATTACAGATAATCATATGGAAAATACGGGTTCCCTTCTAAGTACACATTTCTATACTTTCCCACTACTAGATCTTTTCCATAAACCCCGGCTTGGTCATTTTATAATTATTATCAGACAGATGTGTATATACATGAAACAAAGTAAATCTAGCATGATATAACGACCCACTAGTTCAGAATAACCAATAAGCATGTACAGATGGTAAGATAATCACATAACAGAACAAAATAGGGTACTTCCTAATTCATGACAGCACGACAGTACAGTACTAAAATAACGATTTCTGTTTCCACAAATGTCGAAACCTGAATCCGTCAGAAAATCTGGAAAATAGACTTCCAACCGAATTCAGCGAATACATATAATTCATATAGTGTTTTAGAAAAACATAATTCAAAACTGATTTGAAACCAGAAAATACGTTCATCCAGAAATCAGTAAATCGAATTCTTAGTCAGGAAAACAGCATCAAAACACCTTAAATAAATCCAGGAAAAATCTAGGGTATTTCCATGTATGTCTAGTATCAGAATATAAAGTTTCATAATTTTTCAGTATGATTAGTTTTACCAACAAAAATCAGAAAATATCAAGAAACGATAGTTTGGCAAATCTGGAATTCCCAACACTGCTTTACAAAAACTGTAATATCTCGCAAACCGTGAAATGAAATCCAAATCCGCCAAAGGAAGATGAAAATAGACAAAATAAGATAACTTTCATATTTCATAAATATTTTTCATACAGGAAAAGGAATTATGGTGAAAATATAAATCTTTACATAACAGCTAGCAAAATCCAGCAAGTATAGTTTTTATAAACAAGCATGAAATGGTATATAAAACTCATCGATAAAATCCACCAAAATTCTGGATAATCCCTAAATAGATATAGAAATACTGTACAAAATTTTAGATTAAAATAATATGCTTAGCACTAGTATCAAAATAGTTTAGGTTATCGAAATCATCAATAAACGAAATCTGGAAATGAAATACACCTCTGTAGTAAAACAATCATATCTCACACATACGAAAACGAAATCGATCAAGGTCAGAGGGTTTGGAAAGAAGACGGATTTCTCTAAAAATCATGTTTAATACTGAAGTTAAGATACTGACCTTAATATGGTCTAAAATAGCAATCAAAACTGATCACTGACAAAATACAGACTTTTCTCTTAACAACAATTCCACATATAACATATGGAACTCATCCCAACACAACCAAACATGTTATAGAGTCTGCTAAGTGTCCAAACATCATGAAATATGGTATATAGCATGTCCATAACAAGTATATCACATGGATCCAAACAAACACACGATTTCTCATAATTATCACACAAATATAATCACATCAAGAATGGTCAAAACCTAAGTTGTTTCATATCAAATTTGTGTCAGGGAGGCAACTATGGTCAATAGCACTATAGAGACAATACTTATCAAGATACATCACACACGAGTTGTCTCTAGAACCCAACTATACTACAATCAAAATTTATGACTTGTATCATACAAAGAAATTGAGTACAATTTACTTGCCTTAACCGAAGACGAAGCGAACACCAAGAATAATGGGAACAGATCCCGACAACGAACAAAACCCACGAACCAAAGCAATCACACAACCACACGTGCAACCCATGTGCACGCGCAAACCCAAGAGAGAGAGAGAGAGACGGCCGGGAGGGGGGACAGCGACGCTGGCCTTGTACTGGCATTGCTGCTCCTATCGCTGTTGTCGACGCCGGCGGGCGGGGAGAGCGGGAGAGAGACGGACGGAGGGAGAGAGATATGGAGATGGAGATGGTGGGGTTGCGGGTTGGGCTGGAGACGGGAGTAGGGTGCAGCGGATGGGGTTGGGGGTGTTGACGGCGCAAATAGAGAGAGAGGGAGAGGTCGGTAGTTAGGCAGAGTTAGGGTTAGGGTTTTAGTCGGGGAGCTATATAGGGTTGAGTTATTGGGTTGTGGATATTTGGGTTAATGGATGTATTTGGGTATAATAGGAGTATGCATAGGATTAGTAAAATAGGAGTTGTATGGGGTTTGAAATAGGATTTGCAATAGGGTTTATAAGCCATTATGATTTGGTAGTTGATTAGGGATCAATAGACAATAGGATTATCAATAGGATTGGGCAAAATAAAGAACCACAAGCACCCACCACACGAGCAAATAGAAATAAAGCAAGAATCCAATAAAAAGAAAATCACAATTGATAAAGAACGAAGCAAAAGACAAACAATCAGGCTCAAAGAGATCAAAAATAAAATAAAAAGAATATATATTGAAAACGACTTCAATATACAGTCCAAAATACAAAGAGAGTATAAATACTCAAGAAAGAAGAAAAATACATCAAGAATACGAAAAACGAAAAACAGGGGTTACAATTCTCTCTTCCCTCTCTCTATCTCTCTCTCTCATTATTTCTTTATTTACTTAGAAATTTAGGTTTTCAGATTCCAGGTTTGTAAATTTTCAGATTTTTTATGTGTTTTTTATTACTCATATTACATTGAAAATAGCAAATACATCTTCAACAGTTAAATTTCATTATTTTCCACCTTCAAAGTTCTAAGAAGTGGGGATTTTACACCTCCATTTATAATTATTTTTCAACATATACTAATGGAAACATAATTATTGTCATACTATTCAAACTTGAGCTATATAATTGTTGTTTTACTATTTACAGGGCTTTTCGTATGTTGTATCGTTCCGAATCCGTACTGGAGGCACATACCCACGGGCAAATCTAGTGAATAAACAAAACAGGATTTTGAAATTTCTTTCATAAAAAATTACATTTCGATTGGCCTGTCACATACATTTTTACCCTGTAATATTCACTAGAGCATCTCGCACACAAATCACGAGGTCCTAAGACAATGTGAGCACCTGATTGTATGAGGTACACGATAAACAAGCTTACAAAAAACACACCGCCTCAATATACATCTAGAAATATGTATATATTCATGGTTGTTATATTCATCTAGAAATATGTATAGATTCATGGTAGTCATATCAGCTAATAACCCATAATAATAATAATAATAATCTTCTCTGTATATAATGGAAGAGTTGGAGTTATAATTTGTCAACATACAAACCCGTGTATTGTATGTCCAACTCAAACTCTCTCATTAATTACAATAAAAATTAATCAACAAAAAAATTTCACTAATTTAAAACATGCAATGCACGTGCAAAATTAATTTTCAATAACTTTTAATACCACATACACAGTTGTTGCACGTATAACTCAAATTCTACTTATAAACACGTGCATTGCACGTACAAATGTAGTCTTTTCTTCAAAATATTTTTTCCAATTACATACAATATACGTCCCAACTCCAAATTTATTTATTAACACATATATCGCACGTGGAAATCCTCAAAACTCTTATCAAAACGTGCATCACATAGCATACAAGGAAATTCGCCGCACCAAAAACATAACTTTTGCAGATTTGATATAAAATCACTATATTTAGCTCATTCATGAGGAGATTGTAAAATAAAAAATTTGAGACGTGACCACTAATGCATGGGCTAAACGTGTTCACCATTAATGCATGGGCTAAACGGGTTCGACTTCAATAGTATTTCTTCTTGTTGTGTTCAATGACATGTTCAACTTTTTGAACAGTATGAATCATACATTTGGCAGGGAGGATGATTTTTAAGAGTGATATAGGAGGAAATTTCCTCTAATGCCACAATATCTTCTGTTTCCTCATAATAATAATAGTAAATATCATCACAAGCTCGAGCAATTAAGACCAGTATTTAAAAGATTATAACCACCTAAAAAAATAATCATAAAACTCGCTGTTCACAAAGCGCAATGCTCCATAAACCATCTTATACAGGCAATTTTTACGATGACAATAAGGATCAGCCACGTATCAGTCAACTTGCAAATACATCCAAATTGGACACCTCGTATGTTCTCTCAATGACCCTATCACACAAACTACTCAAAATTTAAAAGACTGGAAGTTTGTCAACCCGCATGGATGTGAATCCTGATCGGATCAACAAATTGAAATACTCAAGCAATGCATCTTTGTTCAGTACAGGTTGCAGTACATTGTGGAGGCCGCTTTGACAGGCAGCCCAAGGAGGTGCAACTATTCTTCAGGATTCGGCAACAGCAACAGTAACTGAATCAAAGGAACGTCATGGTCTTGCAGCTCAAGTTAAGACGGAGCAGAAGCAAAAATAAAAGGGCATAATTTACCTTGTACAAATGATCATCAAAATTTGTGAACAGGGTTAATAAGCTGCATAACCACTGTAGTATGGCTGAGTTGCAGAGGCTTGTTGCGGAGGAACAGTAGCAACTGCAGCTGCTGGCTGGGCATAACTTTGCTGTGGATAGGCCTAAGTATAGTTCCACAACAATCAAATTAAAATATGCTAGATTATATCGAGCTCAATCAAATTTTAACAAAAAGATACAAATACACCAGTATACATTTATAACAGACCAGAAAATCAATGAATGATTATTCATCAGCAAACAGTACAGTGATCCAACCATCTGGTGGCAAGACCTTGTCTGGTAGACCTTACAGGCAAAGAAATTGAACACATTTTTTGGGGCCATTTTTTTTTTTTGGAGGGAGGGGGTGGGGGGCAATTTATAGACCTTTGAATACAGACCCAAACCAAGAGATTCAGATTTTTAAGAGGGAGAAATCAACGACAGCAAAGAGAGACTAATCAATAGCTATTTAGCTTGACAGCCAAGAAGAGACTTTCGAATTTCCATTCACCATGTTCACACACAAATGCATAAATCCACCTGTAAGGAAATGCAGCTTAGAACATGAAAGACCTATTTAGATTTGTCTTGATCAACTTTGAGGGCTTCAAAAACTTGGACTTATTTTATTAGATTACAGATTGAAGTCAGTAACTTGATGATTTAATAGGCCTATACTTCAAGTACCTGGGTTTGGATAAATCAAATCAGGGGAGTAGAAGGCCAGGTCATAGGTAAAGGTTGACTCCAGGGATGGACTGAGACACCCAACTGGTAATTGTAACTGCCAATCATTACGGAGTTTGGCTACACAATGATGGCCAACGCAAGGATTTTGGAAAGGAGATGCAGACCTTTGTTCAGCAACATACAAATCGGTTTTGCACTGATCCACTTGAAGAGGTCAAGTTGCAACATGGACCAACTCTCCCAGCTCTCTCCCATCCCAACCTCAAGCCAGATATCATCATTTAATTGCAGTGAATAGATAAATAATTGATACTAATTAAGAAGGAACCACATTAGAGAGCTTAGAGGAAAAGTTAATATGTGCCCGAACAGTCGAAAATAAAAATAAAAATAAAAATAATCCTCCTATACATATAAGATATTAAGAATATCTCATGAAAGCATGTAATCAAGATATAAGAAACTTTCGGAAATACCTGAGCTGGATATGCTGGAGGATAAGCGTTATATCCCGCAGCCTGAGGTGCTGAAGTGGGCGCAGGCACCTGTGGTTGGGCATAGTTTGCATACCCATATGCACTATATGCAGCCTGGAAGAAAAAGAAGATATATGAGTAACTACCAAGCATCATTTAAAGTTTGATCGACTGAAAACCAAACATTGTATATTAATAAACAAAAACTACCATCTAGTAATGATTAAAAGTTGGAATTGGAACTGATCAGATAATAATTCAAACAATGTCAAATAAGAGTGTAACAAGATATGTTAGAATATTAGGATCCACAATATCTCTACATCCATTTAGGTGATATATCTAAACATGTACCCTCCCCTCCCTCCATGATTCCAGTAATCATATATTCACCAGATACTGTGGTATACGCTCCGCTTAATGTACAATTACATAACAGTCTAAAAATAAGAAGTCCATACACACGTATAATATGAATACACACAAATGAGCATTTGGGTTCTGTTTTACATCATGTGGTGCTACATCTACCAAGTTCAATGCATGACAATTTGCTTGTAGTCTACACTCGACAGTCTAGAGGAACATGACATTGGATTTTTTAAGGTCAGTACAAATTAACAGCATGCACAGAATAACTGATTGTTATTTCTTAATTTAAAAAACCATTACTTCCTCTATAATTGTAAGTTCCAGCTATTTCGGATCATAAGATCAAAAGGTTCATGGCTTTAGATATCATTTTATTTCTTCGGATATGTGTTCTACACAGCATATGGCACATGCTAAAATAGACACTCTAGTTGTAGATCTAGTATCTCACCTGAGGAGCATATGCAGGATTCCATTGTTGCCCCTGTACTTGAGAATTTTGAGGCCATGATGGAGCTCTTTGTCCATAACCAGCTGCCCACTGATTTTGTGCGTTGGGATATGCCCCGACAGCAGAATGACTGGGTGAGGAGGCTGCATCTGTAGAAGCCTTCGAGGTTTTTGTTCTATCTGAGGTGAGGGGATCTTCTGCTCGTCTTTTTCTTGATACTATACTGCTCTTTTGTCGTAAGAAAATCCTAGCATGCCGACTCTCTGCCTTTTTTATTGACTGGACATCTCCAAATAGATCCAAAAACTGAAATAGCGGGGTAGAAAGAATAGTACTTAACAGTAAAAGGAATAACACAAAACATAATATGTGCATGAGCACATCTCTACAGGAAATCAGCATGAACTTTTAAAAGTTCTATTTTCTCAATGAGTCCTCTAATTTACAGGTATTTTCTATTAGGTCCTCGGAAATGCTAATACCTATGAGGTCTCCGTCTCACAATTTGTTAAATTAGTTCATATAAGTCCGTCTAGTTATAGTTAACATGAATTGATTGGCCAAATTCAATAATATGACTACAGAAGAAAAGAAAAAAAAGAGGGGGGGAATTCCTTTGATTAATGTTTTGCTAAGTTTCCCACAATTATTGGGTCAATTTAGTCTTAAGATAACTTATTCATTTTCTTTATTTCATAGATATAATGAGCAGTGAATAGACTATTAAAGTTCAAACAATAATTCTCTTTTCTTTCAGAGATTTCCATATTTATAATTAATCCTAACAGAAAATTCCACTTTCTTTTCTCACATCTTTTGTGCAAGGCAAAGCAAAAAGTTGTTCCAACAAAGATAAAAAAAAGTATCATCCTCAAACTTCAATATTTATGTGATAAAATATGTAGCAATAGAAAAGAAAACCAATTCTGAAAATACCTCCAAAAATATAGAAGATATATCTTCTCGGTCGTTGGTGCTTGCAATGTTTGGATTTTCAGAATTAGGGGAAATGAACTTCTCCACCAATGAATCCAGATAACCAACACGTTTGGCCTGTGGTTGAATTGTCTCCAGATGGATCACCGCCTGGACAATACAATTTTTGACATGAATGATCAAAACCAACAAAATCTCTAACAGATAAATTTAAAGGTTGGAGAAATAAACCTCAAGGAGAGCTTTCGAGAGTTGGAGACGATCAGTTGCTCCCAAAAGAACCTCCCTCGCCTTTTCCAGATTGCCCGCAACCTACGAGAAGCAAAACACAAATGAAATGTCAAAGTTTAAAGAGCATGTTTATAGAACTAATCATCTGAAACAAAGATCAATACAGTTGACTTCGACCAGGAGATAAGTTTTAATAGTAAATACTACAAATTCATCCAATTCCGGGAAGGTAAAACATAATAGTAAACATAAGGTGCCAATTTCAGAAACTAGTATAATGTACGTGCGATGCACGTCTACAAAAAGCAAAGTCATCAAATTAAATGCATATATATAGAATAAGAAAAAAATAGTTTATATTTGAATGTTTTAATTTGGGCTACACATGCGGTGCACATTTATATTTGTTGGATATAGTTTGGACGTGTTTATATAGTTACAAAGTTAGGGTTTGTTTGTTACAAAACCCAACTCTCCCATTAAAATAGTAGAGATTTTATATTTCTATATAAAAAATATATGAATAAATTCAACATGTACACACAATGAAGATTATTAGACTACAGCAGAGGATGCATTATTTGTAAAGAATATCAATGACTAAAAAGCAATAACACATCATTATTAATAAGGTTTTCATGAGATCATTTAGCATGTTTCAGGTGACCATTCAGTTTTCTACAACTGAATGTTAGCATATGTGATGCACACAATTTCTTAGTCCACAATGTTACTTTGAGGAATTCCTTTTGACAGTATTAATTAAATAGTTGTAAGTGAACTGTTAGAGCATGGGTGAATGAAGTGCTTAATGATCCTCGTGTTTCAGGGCATGGGGCATGAGCGAAGCCAGAACAATTTTACTGGGAGGGCCAAGGAAAAATCCTATGACTATATGTAAATATATAGGAACTTTTTCATAATTTTTAAGGGGATAAAAAATAAATTTTAATTTTTAAGGGGGCCAAATCATATTTTTTTAGGGGTTTTAAAATTTTCAATAGAGTAAAGGGGGGTTTAGAAATTTTTTTTTTTGGGGGGGGGGGGGGGGGGGGGGGGGGGGGGGGGGGGGGGGGGGGGGGGGGGGGGGGGGGGGGGGGGGGGGGGGGGGGGGGGGGGGGGGGGGGGGGGGGGGGGGGGGGGGGGGGGGGGTCAGTTAGTCCCACAAAAACATGATAATCATGTGAAAAAATATATACAAAAATGGAATTTCTGAGCTCTATATTCACCAAAATGCATCAGGTAGAGTTATGATAGTGAACAATATTAAATAATTATTAACTCAAGTTACCAGAGTTAGGCTACAGGCCTTTAAATCCCAAGTCAAACCTTCTGATTTAAAATAAACAGAATAAACATGATTTGAGAATTGATCAAATCTTTCTGGCATATAGGTTATCTACTACGCATTATGGATATTCTCAACTCATAAATCCAAAGCAGACAAACCTACCAAATACAGGAAACGTGAGTATTGAACAAGGAGCATTGGCAAAATATGGGACTGTTCTTTTTCCTGTTCGACAGCAATACTCTTCTCATATATAGAGTATGCAGCTTCTTTATCACCCTGTGAAATTGCAAAATATTTAGTTGAAGATAATGTGTAGTATGAAAAGTTGGCTGTGCAGATGACTACCAGTCGATATTCCATATTTGCATGCTTTATAATTGCTTCCAACAAACAGGGTGAAACTTCAGAGTAAATATACTGATATTCTGTACGAGCTCCCATAATATCTCCATTCAGTTCTTTGAATTTAGCAGCAAAAATGTGAACTTCTGGCTGTTTCTGTTAAAAGTAGAAAAAAGACAGGTAAATAACAGAACTAAAGAGAGAAGCAGCAATAAACAATATAATGGTGCTTTTAATATAAGAAAAAAGAAGAAGAATTGTTTAGTTTTGTATTTCAAAGAAAAGCACAAGTAATAGCAAATGAAGAACAGATGTGTGACGTGTGTGTGTGTGTGTGAGCGTGTTGTTTGGGTTGGGTTGGGTTGGGGTTGGGGTTGGGGTTTGGGGTAGGGGAATATGGAATAAAATATACCTATATACCTATATATTTGGGCATATTTATTTTGTCTTCTAGAGAAACCATTAACCAAGTTTTTTACACTAAGACCCTATTACTTGAGTTTAATAATATTAAATATATTCTTAAGTGTTTAAAAAATATATATCGAATTACTGGGCACCCTCTTAGGTATGCACCCGAGTGTACCCACACCCTGTGTGCCGTCCCACCAAAAAAAACAAAGAATGTCAAAATTCTTACTTCTTAGTCTAATCAAGAAATTTATTGTCTTCCACAGTGCACATCAATTGAATAATTTAAAACATTTTGGCATGCGACCATCATTGTGACATTCCTTTTTAAGCTAGTAGTTGGATGAGCTACATACATTGTTCAACAAAAGAAATGGAAAAATACCTTGACAAAGACGAGGGTGGCCCGAGATAAAGCATTATAAGCAAGCTCCATATTACCAGAGCCTTCCATGCATATTACATAGCGGATCCAAAACTCAGGATAATTGGCGCACGCAATTAGACATCTTTCATATAACTTGATAACCTGAAACAATAAATTCATTTGGTAATCATAAATCAAGTAACAAAGATGAAAACCAACTAAAATTCATTCAAATTGAACTGCAACATTGCAACAGAGAAGTGCATAAAGGAGTACTCCACATATGATCAGGGAGGCCCCTCAAAATGGAGGGACCATTTTTTGCCTGACAGATAGATGATTAAGTGGATAAGCATTAAGCAAACACCTGCATATATGAGATTCGAATTTCAAAACAGAAAATTTTAATGTGCAACACATATTTTGAACCCAGAAGGTCTAGTGACAAACGAGGGTTTGAAGTACTTAGCCTCATAGTCAAATTATAAGTCCATGCTTTATCCTCAGTTCACTATCCCACATTCTAAAAGGAAGCTTCGTCGAACACACTAGCCACTAAAGATATAATGCAGCTACAATATGACTTCACTGTAAGTTGAATTTATCTTGAAGCACACTAAACTGAATTTGGAAATAAATTTTACAAACATACCTTGCTAATATCATGCTCCTTTTCGATAACATCCAGATAGTTGTGCCAGTTCTCAAGCTCTGGGTCATCAAGAGGCCTGACATGGAAGTATGGCCTTCTAATAGCTGTTTCAAAGTTAATGATTTTGGATTCGAACTCTTTGGCATTGTTATATACCTCTTCCCTGGCTGCAATATACTTCTCCAATTCCTCTGCTTCTGTTAAGCCAGCAGTCATAGGTTGAGCAGATTGTTCTACACTGTCAGGACCAACCTTGCCCTCACGATTTTGGGCATCCGCTTCAGCCATAAGGATGGCTTCCTCATGAGTCCTTATGTCTGACAAAGGTCGACTAGTAGCCAATTCTTTGAAACTGTAGGCAAAGCAAAAGAAAACAATATCTTAGAAGAAGAAAACTCTGGAACTGTGCCAATAAGTATGTGGACATTAAACACCAAAAGCGTATAAAATAGGATTATCAGACCGTGAAAGCAAAACAAATCTCAACAAATGTATAGTCAACTACATGAATACTTTTCCTCTATAAATTTCTATTTATCTATTAACTGTCATCAATGCTACTGTGAACCTTCATCCCTCGTAAATTTGCAGCTACCACATCTTACTTAAAGCCTCGTCCACCCAATTATGATCCTATACACTGCGTAATAGGCCAACTCACCATTCGCCACAGCACTAAGTTCAAACCATTTCAACAATTAACCTCATTAGTTGAATAGTTTCAACTGAAAGCTATCCTCACATATTATTGCATTCAATTCTGAAATGAAGTTTTAGTATATTGTCATTCATCTATCTCAACATTTCAATTTGAGGTAGTCAATTTTGTAGCATGTTAACAGTTTCCATGATCAACCACGATATTTTTTGATCATATAGTGCCCAACAAAGACTTCTCTGCTTTAGCTATATTGATTGGATTCAATAAAAAAAAATCCTTAACCACCACTTTTACATAGTGAAATGATAGCTCCTAGTTATTTTGTGGCCAAATATAAAATCTTTATCATCAGTTCTTCACATACTTGTGCCATAACTACAATCCATGAAGTTAGAAGGTATACCTTTCATTTTTTATCAGCAGCAATATTATCAAAAACAACAAGCATCACACAAGATCACATCTTGAATATGTTTAGAGATAAGTACTTCATGCCAATAATAAGTCAATGGTATCGATATATGTTCTGCCTCCCCCATAATATTTTCTTTTGTACGAGTCTCCCCATAGTAAGTAGTTTGTACCATCATAAATACCCCTCCAAAATATAGAAACTACTTGCTACTTTATTCAGTAAAGACCCCACACACCTAGAGAGCTATTTCTAAGCTAATCGGCACCATGTGTACATATAAAATTCAGACTCTTAAATTAGATAAATGTTCTACTTCTACCATTGGTTTTGAGCACCTTTTATCTCTAAGAAATATGAAACCATTGTTGTGGAAAGTTGAAAGCAGAGTTAAGAACAAGCCTTAGGGTAGAGAGAGGATTAAACAGCATAAACTGCCAAGAGGTTTTTTAACGTAAATTAAAAGACAAATAAAACGTTGGGATTTTCTGTCAAAGAAAACTAAAAATAGAAAGACAATAGATAAAGGTAAGAAAAGAGGATCACAAAACAAAAGGAGGAAAAGATAAGCGAACTAATTTGGTAATATATAAGCTTAGAGCATCTGTAGTCGTTTGCTATATATCGATAATATCGATATTTGGTTTAAAAAGTAGCTGCAGTCGTTTGCTATATATCGATATTATCGATAAATCGCTACAGTAGATTGCTATAAATGAGAATCGATATAGCATTTATCAATATCTGAGGGACGGTGTTCGAAGCGCCATCCCACGTAAAAAATTATTATTATAATCGTCGGACGGCACTTCAAGTGCCGTCCGTTTGGAAAAATTCGAATTTATCCGGTTTATTAAACGCCAAAAAAGAATTAAAAAACACTACAAAATCCCACTCGGACGGCACTCTATGTGCCGTCTGTCCAAAAGCCCTTTTTCCCGGACGGCACTTGATGTGCCGTCCGTCGTAGCTTTAATAAAAAAAAACACTTCATGTGCTTAAGTAGTTGCTTAAGTGCTTTAAGTAGTTGCTTAAGTAGTGTTCCTTTATTTAATTAAGTAGTGTTCCTTTATCAGATTATTTAATTAGATATAGCTTAATGATAGAAAATTAAGTAGTGTGTCGATAGCTTAATCAGATTATTTAATTAAGTAGCTTAATGATTAGATATAGCTTAATCAGATTAATTAATTAATTAAGTAGTGTGTCGATAGCTTAATGATAGAAATTTTTTGGATTAAGTAGTGTGTCGGACGGCACTTCATGTGCCGTCCTAGACACACGGCTGAAATTTTTTTTATATATATATTTTTTTAAACGGACGGCACTTCATGTGCCGTCCGACGAATGGGACCCAAAATTTGTGGGTTTTTTTCTCCGACGGCACATCAAGTGCCGTCCGCTTAATATTATATTATTGATTGCTATAATATAGCTTTCGACGAGTGCAGCGAAATCGAAATTCCTATTTCTATTTATCCATATATGGATAATTTTACCATAAACGACTAGAGATGCTCTTATGTGCAATAAATACAGCCAAGCAACTTGGCGACAATAAGAAAATGCATCCATTGTTAAATTAAGAAATACAATGTAGTTTCTAACCACCACTAAGTCTTAATTCTGAAGGCTTTAATGCTCTTCTTTGGCCCTTCAAGGGAGAAGTACATTTGGAAACATATTTAACCATGAGTGCGTTGACTTGGTACTTCGACAACTTATTCTTACTAATGACTTCAGTTTTGATCTAACATCTCAATGGACAGTGACATAAAAAGAAAAGAAACATTAGGAGAAAATGCATAAGAAACAAGGCAAAGTAATTATTACCAGATGAAATAACGATCCAGCTGTTGGATAGGATTTTCAAGTATCCTAGTGTAGAGCAATGCAAGAAAACCCCATGACTGGTGTGCCTCTTCAAATCTGATATACTCATCCCACAGAGGGTATGATAAATAATCTGTTCCAACAAATGCCAATCCCCTCTCAAATATCCTGAATCAAGAAGAAGAAAAGAAACATGCAAAAACATGCTTATGGTTAATTCTCGATCATGAATACTAACATTCCTAACCCTTACATAAAATATGCATACGGTGTTAACTGAACAGATCACTCTAATAGCATGACACATCCAAACACACTTCAATTACCTTCCTGATATAATCATACTATGTCCTTGGAATGGAGGAGAGCACAAGGGCAAGTTAGCCCATCTTCCCAGCGGCTATTTGTAAATTCATGCAACCATGACAGCCTCAAAATGTCACAGATAAAAGTAGCAGTAACTCATGAACTACAAGACTACTATAGGACCTTTCGAAGAAGCCAGAGGGAAGGGATACAATGAGGCCACAACAACACAAGTAAACACTTAACATTAAAAAATAACTCAGACAAAGCAGACCAAAAACAAGGGTTTACACATTAGAAAATCAATTTCTAATGTGTCCCCAGCAAACCTTTCCCTCCAGACAGGTGAGGACCACTGTTAAATGCATGCCAAAATTCAGTTAGAAGAGTAAAAATGAGTTTGCAGCTAGACTCCCATCACAACGAAAACAGCCAGTGAAGGTCACTACAAACAGAAGTAGATAGAATGGTTATTACCTTCTAACATTATCTGGATCATCGTATGTCGATATTGCAAACATGCAATAATGCAACCATATGTCCACAGAATATGTCACTGCCTGCACAGCTCTTTCATACACTTCCACAACCTTGTCAACACTATCCAGACGACCCTCGTGATCTGCGTACTTCTTCCAGTAGCCAAAACACAAGGGAAATTCAGCCAAGAATGCATCATAAACTTTCCGGATCTTTAAAATGTTGATCTGCAAAGAAGACAGTACTATCAGCTCGATTCAAAGTAAGGATTACTGATATTTTCGATATAAATAGATTAACAAGTCAATCAACAAAAATTTAAACTTATCATTAACTACTAACATTACATTTACATCTAACAAAATAATTAATCAAAAATCACTTATGAGAATTTATTCATATACAAATTATAGTGATGCCTCCAGAGAACAATAAGAAGATACGAGAAGATGACTCAAAAAGCAGACGGAGGTAGAACAACAGAAGAAAAGCCAAAGGAAAAATTAGTATTGCCCTCAAAATTTTCCCCTTTCCAAAAGTAGGACTGATAGCAAAAATTTAAGATCTTCCTACCTTAGCGAGGAAATTTCCTAATATAGGATTAGCATCACTTGGTGGGCCACTCCAGTGACCATCCACCCGTCCATTATAACCTCAAACCAATTCTTGGCTATAAGGCTATAACCCATGCATCAAGTTTCTCAACTTGTTCTATTAAGAACATTCATTTTGCCAGCACTTGATGGATAAGTAACTGCTACCCAAACCACCTGATATATTGTACTGAACATCTTCATCTTATCACATTGAAATAAAAGATTACCAAACCACCTAATTTTTAGTTTTATAACTAGAGAGTTGGGTTTGTGGCCTTGTGAAATTAGTCATGTTGAATGTGGTTTCCACCTTTATCAGTCTTACTGAAATTTGAAAACTAACAGCATTTGGATAATAAATTGGCCTCTTTGCAAAATAAAAGTCTACATTTACATTTTAGTACATACAAATTGTGGAGAATGGTGCCAAATGTCCATGGAGTGGACTACCAAGAGATATTTGAGGGAACTTTCTCATATAGTCCCCTGTCTCAAATAAATAGATAAATTTAGCCTTTCGAAAGGCTTACTGCAGAAACACTTATTTGATATAGTTTCTTTTTAAGATAGATGTTCCTTTAAAAGGGGTTTTTTTATGAAAGTTAGAACTCCAAAAATATCGTAAAAAAAGATAAATAATATACCTCAGCAACTCTCTCTGTCTCTTCAATGAGGGCTGTCCAGGCATTAAAGTCTAAGCAGTTAGCCCTTACCAGACTCCACAATCTTTCCTCCTCTGCTGAATTCACTAAAAGAGAAAAGCAGGAAAAATCAGTAACTATATTACACACAAGAAACAAAATATTTGATACAGATCTTGAAATATATTTAGAGAAAATTAAATAGTTTTTTTCACATTCAAAGAAAATAAATGGATGTAAATTTAAACTAACACAGAGAAAGAAAAGAACTCCTCAGCCAATTACGCATCTGAAAATTTCATTAAAAAAAATAACCTACCAACATCAGGATGTTGCTCGGTAGCAGTTACAATCTCCTCACTAGATGCTATTCCATTTCCAATAACTCCTGAAGACTCATAACTACCCATTTCATTAGCATTTCCATTTGTGGAGTCATAAATAACTGTATGATTAGGCACACCTGCCGCTTCATAACTAACTGAATTAGTAGGCATTTCTGCTGCATTTTTGTGTTCAATGATACTCTTACTAGCTCTGATATTCCCGTTCTCAGGCTTAGGTTCGGAAGCCACATACTGACCTGCATCTTGCTCGACTGAGCTTAAAATCTGACCGTAGACATTGCCCTCAGGAGGATTAGAACCATCAGACGGAGCAGTAATCACACCACCAGATGATTCTGTGAGTGGACCAGTTTCAGTGTATTCAGCAGGAACATAGCCTGAAGAAGGGTGTCTAGCCATGGGGAAAGCATCAGAGGCCACTTGTTGAACACCTTCCATTTAAATTTAAACAAGTAAAACCTGTTATAAGAAACATAAAATTCAGCACAAAAGGGGACTTAATTATGCAGGGAGTGAGATTGTTCCATCTTGAGAAGAGTGACTCCAACCAACTTATAAAGGAAAACTCTATGCAGGCACTGCATAATCTCAAATCTAACGTATTAGGAACATTAGCATCCTTAAACATCTAACTATTATATATGGGCGAAGAGTGTGTGTGGTTGGCTCCTTTTATTTATTTAATAATTGAAAAAATTGAGTATGTGCATTCCTTTTCAAATTCTTGAATGTATTTAATAAGAAATAAATGGGAATTAGCACTCGATTTAGTTGGTACTACCCAACCGAATCAAATTCAATCGTTTACTCATTTCATTTTGAATGAGTCAATTTTCAAGTTCAACCAATTCAAAAAAAAAATATATATTGAATTTTTCATTTTGAATTCTATTTATTTTATATTTTCTAGATTTAGAAATTTAGAAATTTCTATTATATATAGAATAATAGAATATAGATTTATATTTTATATTATATATATTCTATATAGTATAGTTATAGTTTAGTTATTTAGTTCTACCAATTTTATTTTTATTTATATATTTTATATTATAGTTATAATATAGTTAGTTATTTATAGTTATAGTGCCTATTTTTGTTTTATATCTTTTTCATGGATTAATGCCTCATTCTCAGACTTAATTTTATTATTAAAAAATCTTCTCCATGTCTTACTTTTGATAATTTAAGAAATAATAAGTAGATCATATATAAATTAAATTTCCTTTTAATGCAGGAGATCTAGTCATACTTAACCAAATTCGGTATTAATAAATAAATAAATTGTCACACAAATTTAATCTACCCCAGGTCCCCAACTAACTAAAGAGAGGAAGGCAACATTTGGAGTGGGAGACGAACAATTTATTTTATTTCAAGCAAATTTTGGACCATATAATTCTATTTTCTCCATAATTTGACTATACGAGTGGAATTGCAAAACAAATACAAGATTATAGGAATCACAATCACCTAATGGAGTAACAATCAGCACCTAAGAATTTTAACGCCCTCCACTGAGAAGGCATCTTAGAAGACCTCACATCTGAATCTAACAAAACTCAAAAGACTAAAAAGTAAAAACTATTATATAACAGCTAGCAACATAAAAAACTATAAATACAAAAACAGAACTCTTTAAACCAATGCCAATCTCTTCTCTCAAAACAAACTGTACCCTTCCCCTCTCCAACAACCCCACACACACACACACGTGAAAATAAAAAAACAAGCCTAGACCACAAAGCCTAGACCACAAAGCCAAAAGTCCTAAACCTCCTTCCAACCTGAAACTGCATTCATTCATTATTTACCTGTTTAACTAGAACAATCACAAACCTTAACTTCACGACACTAAAAATAATTTCAAAAAATGGTGTTTATCTAATTTGTAGAACAACAATGAACCCTATCAAACTTAACAAAGCATGGAGGGACAAACTCCAACAATACGAATTTCTTTCATTCTAACCCAATAGCTATAGTGAAAGGAACTGTGCTATGCAATTCATTTTAAACGAACTTGGGTAACACGAATAAAGTTATATAACCAAAACTCTCACTTGATTAGAGTTTCTTCTCGTCTTCTATCAATTTAGAATTAATTCAGACCGGTAACTACAATTATTCGATCTCAGTCTCTCGAATACAAGTCACCAAACTATTCAACTTAACAATCTAGTTAATCAATAGCAAACCCTTTCAACCCAACAAATCCCAACTGTTCAATTCATACCTAAACCTTAAACCCTAGAAACCCAAAAAGTCAATGAATTCAACCACATATATACCCTAACTTAAATCAAACACAAATTACACAACCTAATCGAATAGGGAGTTAACCTAACTGCTAATCCAAGATCTGTGAGAAAAAACAGGCCAAAATTAGAGGAAACTGGAGAATTCGCAAAGCTAATAATCAATTAGAGATAAATAAATACACCGAAATGGAATATTTAGAAGAAGAAGCAAACCTGGGATCAAAGATGATGTAATAACGACCACGAAATTCAAAGACGGGATTTTGGAGAGAAGTCTAGAGCTAGGGCTTCCGAATGCTTGTATAAAAGAGGGTGAGAAGTCACGTGCTTCCTGGGTGAGGCACTTTTGGGTGAATGGATCGTTCGGGTCGGCCGGGTTTTGGCATGTAATATTAGACCCGGCTTTGAAATATTACATTTTGGGATGATTATTAAAAGTTAATTAGGAATGCCAAAAAAAATAAGCTAATTAGAAAAGTGATATGGGTAAAATCAGAGCAGCACCATCTCAGCACGCATCTTGATACTTCTCGAGGGCATAATGGTAATTTCAGAGCCACTGCAAGCCATTATGTGAATATGGGTTGCCCTAGACCGATAAACTCAACCACACCAGCAATTCATGCTAATTAATAACCCAACAAGAAGGATTCCCAGTTAATTAAAATCTGTCAAATCAAATCATGCATCTCAAACAGGGTTAGTAACTAATTGTATCTCATCACCATGATAATCTAGAGTTTAATTCCAAAAAAATACTTTTTTTAGTCTTTCTTGGGGAACTAACTCTTAGGTTATAAATACCCTCCACCTCCATCAAAATCAGGTTATCAATTTTTGCAACTAAAACTATAATCTTCTTTCTGAGTTACCGACTTGAGTGTCAGAGGGTCTTTCGTCGGGGTTAACCCCGCTGTTCGGACTTTGTACAGGTTCGCCAACGATCTTTCCGTCCAATATTGATCCAAATGTTCTCAACAGCTGAGATTCAGATCAAGGAGTTCTCAACCATCACAATTCAGATTTGATTGATAGTCTAGATTATAAGTTTCCTCCTTAAAATAGAACTTATTATCTAATTGCTCCCACACACAAAAAAAGTAACAACAGATTGACACCGTTTGTAAGAAACTATAGATCAACTATTCCGATCATATCTTTCCGACAAAAAACCACTTTTTCCAACCATGGCCCCTAAAGGAAGGAAGGCGAAGGCCACTAGCCCTCAAGCCGACGCTCCTCTTCCTCCTTTGGGGCAGCTGTAACACCTATATTTTAAAAATTATTAAATATTTGATTTATATTATTGTTAATTATGATTTTGAGTATATTCTCTTATATTAATTGATTTTATTTTATTTTAGAATGATTAAATTGAAATTCAGGGTTAAACGGGAAAATTTTGAAATATAAGAGTTTTGATGTGAGTTTTCTCGGAGCAGATGAATCTGAATTAACCTGAATTTTTTTTTTGTGTACTTGTGCATAATGGATGGTAGAATATTTGATAATTTGAAGAAATTGCATGGTCCTAGCAAGAAGTTAGAAATTTTGAAGTTCGAAGTTGAAATAACCCTTGAAATGTTAAGTTTTAGTTGTATTGGACTTAGGCATATAACCCAAACCCTTTTCTATTTAAAAATCCCAATATTTATAATCTTGCCACTCAATTTTCTCTCTTCCCCCACCTCCTTTTCCTGGGCAAACCTTCTTGGCCGAAACCCATCATTTTCAAATGGCTAGGGTTTGGTTAAAATTTTAAAATTATTTTAAAATTCAAATTGGCTGAAACCCTTCACTCCACTTCAAGCTTAAAATTATATGGGGATTATAGGAGATTTTTGGATGCTTTTCATCGTGGCGGTGTCGGTTTTTCAAGAGGGCTTTGTGGAGGTATATTAATTTGCACTTTTAATTATTGGATTATGTGCTTTACAATTCTTTGCATAAAAATCATAGTAGAAAGATGCTTAGAGCTTGCGTAAGGTGAAAGACTTTAGTTCTAATGATAATAATTTGGAAATTTTTCCTAACATAGGGTTTGAGTTTAGTAAAATTATGGCTATTGTATACTAAGAAATATTAATAATGATGTGCAATTATATGGGATAATTTAGAAGCATCTACGATTAATTTTAGCAATTGTTTGATAATTATTAGGAATTTTTCCAGTATCGGAAAATTGTGAAAATAAAGTTTATTGGTTTAAAAATTGGGATTTGGTAATAAGAAAAGAAAATAGTTGATTTGAAATGCTTGGGTATGATATATGTGAGGTTTAAGTATGTTTGGTGTGAATTTGGAGGATATATAATGTGTATTTTGAGTTAATGACTCACGGGTTCTATAAATTTCTTAATAGGCATTAAAAAGTGAAGTTTGAGTGGCGACCGGGTGAGCGATGAGTATTTTCTTGCCGATTCGTCAGGAGAGTATGATTATACTTAGGGGTGTCAAAAAATACCATATTACCGTACTAGACCGTACCATACCATTACCGTACCAAAAAATACCGTAACTTGGTAATACCGTACCAAATTTTCAGTATTGTACCATACCGATTTTTCATGGTATGGTACTGGTACAAAATTTTTATACCGTTGGTATACCGTACCGTACCGAATATATTTAATATATATTTAATCTAATTTTTATATTTTAAAACCCAGGCCCAGAATAAATTCCAGGCCCAGGCCCAATCTTTCTTTTTCATTTTTTTTTATTTTTCTACCCTAGCCGTCGGCTAGTGACGCTAGTCTTCTTCATCTTCACTGATAATAAAATTACCCAATCACCTCTTCACCGAATCAGATCTTCCTCTTCACCGAATCACCGTACTGGGCAGTCCGGAAGGGTAATTTATTGTGCTTAGTTATTTGAATTTGAGCTTTCAATTTGATTGTTTCAATTACTATCGATTTTTGCAATTTAAAAAAAAAACATTTTTGTTTTTCGGTAGGTCATAAACTTATAATTGAAGGCTTCAAGAGCTACAAGGAGCAAGTGGCAACAGATCCGTTTAGTCCGAAAGTCAACTGCGTTGGTACGTACTGTCGTTTATTTCTTTTACTCGGTTTTGATGGAATGGCTGATAAACTGATAATACGTCGTTTTCAAGCAGAATTTAGCATTTATAGTATGACTGCTAGTTTAAATTACGTACTGCAGTCTTTGAAGCATTGTATAGTATGATTCTGTGTACTGGTCTTTGGAAATTGCAATACCCATTTGTTGCAAGCACTGTGTTTAGACCGGAGGTAGCGAATTTCCCTCATCGGTGGAGTTAGTTGCACCAAAAAGGGGGATGCAGGTGATTACTATATTTGTATTTTGTATGAGTCATTTATCTCTTGATTTAAGTGGAAAAGAAAGAGGGAGGAAGGGATTGAGATTTGAGACTGAGTTGGGGAGAGTTGGCTAACCCCCTTTTATTGTTGCTAGCAAAATACGCTGTGGGGAAGTTGATGTGCGGCATGGTACTGGTAAGGGAATTTTTGTAGGTATCGGTCATAATAAAAGTATTAGGTTCTTTAATTTATGGAACCATCAATATTGAACAACAACATTATACTTAAATTTACATTCATCAAGATGAAAACCCAATTCTTATATAAGTTGTTATAAATTTGGAGGTTTATTTAACATGTTAAGTGATTCCAGTCATGAAATACGACAGCAAGCTGATTTTGCACTTGGTGAATTTCTCCAAGAAATAAAGAACTCTCCAGTAAGCATTCTTTTCTCCTATACAAGTGTTTGTTGGATTCAATTGAGAATTTTTGATGGCTTGTTTATTGTGTCACTCGGTCATGAGAAACAAAGTTTGAAATTGGTACATCCATATTTCTTGATGTTCGGTACTACCATGGTACTACCATTACCATACCGATATTTCGGTATTACCGAACTCGGTAGTACCAAAATCTTGGCACGGTAATGGTAGAGAAATTTGTGTACCAAGTACTCCGGTACGGTAGACGGTAGAATAATTTTTGTACGGTACGGTATGGTATACCACCCCTAATTATACTAGGTAAACACTATGTTGTGACAAAAATTTTATTCGGTTTTGATGTGATTTGTGTGAGTTATAGCCTAACGAAGATTTACTTGAAAATACAGAATTTTCTTATGTTGAAATTGTGTTATATGGTGAAATTGTGTGATTTTGAAGGTTTGGTATTATATATATATATATATATATATATATATATATATATATATATATATATGGGTAAAAGGGATATGAGCAACTTGCTCATTTAGTAAATGAACAAGTGATGAGGTGGCATGCATGTGATTGGAAAATCCTAAAAGTGGTTAGATACTCAATGTATCACATGCATGTCACCTCATCACTTGCTCATTTACTAAATGAGCTAGTTGCTCATATCCCTTTTACCCTATATATATATATATATATATATATATATATATATATATATATATATATATATATATATATATATATATATGCTAATATGAGGTAATTGGGGGTTGTAATATGTATAATATGCGAAAGATAGACAAAAATTACATATATATGGTGTTATGATGTATTGACCAATATGGTGCATGTTTGTGATATATATGGGTGATAATGAGTTGTGATATGATAATCGATGTAATTAGTAAGTGAGTATATGTATAATCTATTGATGTTCAAAGTGAAAATAATGGGCGATAATATGATATAATCATTTACTTAATTTGGCATATTCATAAGATATTATAATGTGATTAAATAAATATTTTGGTGCGTTTACGATATGGAACAATATGAAGTAATGATTTTATAAAGTAAATAACCCGGTGTATGTGAATATGTAATTTAATAAGATAATAATTTTCATGATTAAAGTCAAAGATATGACAAGTTATTGAAATGAAAGATGAGATGTTGTATGGTGATATTATGAGATGAAAAGATGAAAAGAAAATGATAATAACAGCTAAATTTTGTTGACTAGTACCTACAGAAATCCTGGGGGTTTGGGCTAGACCTCCTAACACGCAAGGACCGACTTGGGGTGCGGTGTTTCTTACTCAAACTATGTTTGGGGTGCGATGTTTTTATAGCTATCGGCTTGGGGCCCGGTTATTACCCAGCTCAGCTGGGGTACAGTGATATTCCCTCGATGACAGATGTCGCGAGGAAGTACCCTAGTGAAACTAGGGGTGCGGTGTTTTCTTTTCCCTTATTGGCTTTGCCACGAGGAAGTACCCAGCTTTGCTGGGGTGCGATATTTTCTTTTCCATCGCTGGCTTCGGCTGAGAGTAAGTACCCAAGTTTTACTTGGGGTGCAGTGTTTTCCTCGCTGGCATAGGCTGGGAGGAAGACGTAGCCTTGGACGGGTAAGACCCCCTCCTCTCCGTGGGGGGGGATGGTAGAGGTCCACGTGTTTAGTGGACTGTCGGCTTTCAGTATAATGGGATATTGTGACTCACTGGTCGACAAATTAATAAAATAAATATGATGTAAAATGAAAATAAGAATGAGAGAGTAGAGAAAACATATAATGTGAAATGAAAATGGGAATGGAAAAGTAGAGAAAACATATAATTGTTGGATCTTGTAGGCAAGGCAAGAAACACTAGAGGGGGGTGAATAGTGTTTTATAAAAAATAATTGCGGAATTGAACTTTTCTTCTGACCAGTCGAATTGAAAAGAGAAACCAGTCGACTGGGGCGACAGTCAAGAAGAGTATTTTAAGACAATTCTGATCAGTCGACTTATAGAAGAACCAGTCGACTTACCAGACAGGTTTTCAGAGAGTATGTAGTACAAGTCTGACCAGTCGACTTAAAAGGAGACGCAGTCGACTCTCCAGACAAGTTTCACAGAGAACGTAAAAAGCAAGAAAATAAAATGCAAGTTCAAAGAGATACAACCACAGAGTACACACGATGTATCCTGGTTCGGTCCTCCCGACCTACATCCAGTCCCCAAACAACCCACTTGAGATTTTCTACTATTCTTGAAAAATGTACAAGAATACCCTATGGCGTTAAACAACAACCTTGTCCAACCCGTAGTCCTTTCTCACCACTAGAGAAAGCAACCCACTCTTCCATCAAGAGTGAAAACCTGACTCTACACCCTAGAGCCCTACTCTCCAACCGAGAGGAAAAGAAAACAATAAAATTGTTTACAATCAACCTATAGCCTTGTTGTGATTGTGATTTTGTACGTGGCTATTTGGTTGACTTCTGAATTCAGTCCAAAACGAAATCGATGTTATGCTGGACTGAAAACAGAGAACCAAGACTTAGTGAATTTGAAAACTTTTCTTTCTTGAAAGCACAATACTTGAACTTTTTCTCAAAAATGCTTGGAATTAAGTACTTGAAAGCTTGTAAAAGAGAGTATTGTCTTGTAACCTTTTCCAAGTGATTTCTACACTCTATTTATAGAGTTAGAATCACTGGACATTGGTTAAGAAGCAGTTGTACCTAATGTCAATCAATGGAAATAAAACTTTTGAGTTCGAAAAATCAAATTTTGAAATCAGTAAACTGTCGAAACGACTTGAACAGTCGACTGGGATGCCGTTATGAGTTGATTGGTCAGAGTTTGAAGAAGATTAGACAGTTTTGTACAGATTCAGTCGACTGATCTTTAACGGCAGTCGACTGGTACTCAACAGCTGATCTAGTTCAAGCTGTTTCGACCTTTAGATTTTGTAAAATACATAGTTATAAAAAATATGTGTGTGTGTGTGTGTGTGTGTGTGTGTGTGTGTGTGTGTGACAAGGCTGTACATCAATCTAAGACTCAACAAAGAGAAAAAATTACATTTTTACAAGACACACAAACTATAAGACATTGAAGCTTAGGTCTTGACTTGAGTCTTGGGTCTTGAGTGAAGCTTTAGCCATTGTCTTTATATGAAGCTTTGCTTGATCATTCTTCAGCTTTAGAACATTGTGACTTGTTTGATCAATTTGCTTTGAGGCCTTTGTGTATCATACATGATAAACTTTGATACAACCTGCAATATATGAGAAATAGCACAACAAACTTTGCATTGTGTTGTAATCATCAAAATCAAGAATCAACATTCTCCCCCCTTTTAATGATGACAACACAATAGCTTACAATGATGGAAATAGATGTTACTCATGCTCCTACTATCAAATATACAACATGCATAGGTTTAAAAAACATGCACAAAGTTATGCTACTCAAAACATGCACAAAATAACACAAAGCCAACACAAAGAGCTATATTTCTCCCCCTTTGTCATCAACAAAAAATGGAGGAAAAAAAACCCATAAAAAGTACATCACAAAATGACAAAGAAAGACAAATTTATACATAGAAGGGGAATATTCTCAGTTCAAACGGTTACATAAAAAATACAAAAATTCAACAATAAGTAGGAAATATATAGAAAAAAATATAAAAATAGCAGCTCATCAATCTTCATCATCTTCATCTTGGCCACCATGAGAGGGAGGAGGAAACTGAGTGGTGAACATGTGGGTAAGATGAGAAATATTTGACTCAAGAACACCTTGACGATCCATTATATAATTGACAGCATGATAAATACTGCGAGGATCATCAAAATCTGCTCGAGGACGAGAGGAACTAGAGGCTGAAGACGGACGGGCTGAAGTAGCTAAAGCAACAGGAGGGAAAGTCCTAGAAGGAGACCTAGGTAGAGAAGAGAGAAGCTTCATGCGTGCTAAGCTTCATTGGTTTTTACACAGAAATGTATGGCTGAGATCAAGGAGAGGGATATCAACGGCTCAGATATGGTCAAAAAACAGTAAAAAAGTGAACAATCGCCTCAAAAGATGTGCCAAAATTCGAATTTTAAGAAAACTGATTTGCGACAATCGACTGGTATTAAGGGGCAGTCGACTTAGTCGAGAGTCAAAATAGAAAATTAACATAGCATTAATACAACTGGTCAGTTGACTGGGTACTATGCACAGTCGATTGTCCAGAGCATAAAACTCAGACAAAAATTTAGAAAAATAAAAGATACTTGGCAATCGACCGAACCATACTTGTAAGTCGCCTTACCAGACAAAATTCAAGAAACATCATAAAAACTACAAATCCCTAGTTCTCTTCTTAAGGTAATAAAGGTGTCTTCCTTAAGAGGTTTGGTAAAAATGTCAGCTACCTGTTTATCAATAGAAATAAAGCCTAAAGAAATGTCTCCTTTTAAAATATGTTCACGTAAAAAATGATGTCGAATATGAATATGTTCGGTATGTGAGTGTTGAACCGAATTTTTAGATAAGTTAATAGCACTGGTATTATCACACATTATTGAAGGTTTTTCAAATGAAATACCATAGTCTAATAGGGTTTGTTTCATCCATAAAATTTGGGCACAAGCCAAACTTGCAGCGATATATTCAGCTTCTGTAGTAGATAGGGATACCGAATTTTGCTTCTTACTGCACCAAAAGACTAGTGAATGTCCCAAATAGTGACATGTCCCACTAGTGCTCTTGCGGTCAGTTTTACTACCAGCAAAATCCACATCACTATATGACAAAAGTTGAAAGTTGTCGGTGCGTGGATAAAATAGACCATAATCAAACGTGCCTTTAATATATCTTAAAATGCGTTTCACAGCTTTTAAGTGAGACTCTTTAGGACTTGACTAATATCTAGCACACAAACATACACTAAACATAATGTCTGGTTTACTAGCAGTTATATATAAGAGTGAGCCAATCATACATCGATAGAGTTTCTGATCGACACTCTTACCTAATTCATCTTTGTCAAGGGTAGTGGTAGTAGCCATAGGTGTTGTCTTACTACTCGTGCTATCCATGTTAAACCGTTTGAGTAATTCCTTAGCATATTTTCCTTGATTAATAAATATGCCATTATGTGACTGCTTAATTTGTAGTCCAAGGAAATAATTGAGTTCACCTATGTGACTTATCTCAAAGTCGTTTTTCATGGTGTTAGCAAACTTTTGACATAGATTACTATCAGTAGAACCGAAAATTATGTCATCAACATATATTTGTATGATTAAAATATCATTCTTAATTCTTCTAATAACAAAGTAGTATCTACTTTACCTATTTCAAAACCTGTTCTAAAAGAAAAGTCTTCAATCGATCATACCAAGCACGAGGTGCTTGTTTAAGACCGTATAAAGCATTTTTCAATTTAAAAACGTGGTTTGGGAATTTTTCATGTTCAAAACCTGGTGGTTGTTTAACATTAACATCTTCCTTTATAAACCCATTAAGGAATGCACTTTTAACATCCATTTGAAAAAGTGTAAAATTCATAAAATAAGTAAAAAATAATAAGATACGAATTGATTATAATCTAGCAACATAAGCATATGTTTCATCAAAATCTATGCTTTCTTCTTAATTATACCCTTGAGCAACTAGTCTAGCTTTGTTCCTAACAACTTGTCCTGATTCATCTAACTTATTCTTGAATACCCATTTTGTACCAATTATAGTATGATCAGGAGGTCGTGGAACTAAATCTCATACATCATTCCTTATGAATTGGTTTAACTCATCTTGCATGGCATTCATCCAAAATTCATTCTCACATGCTTTTTGTATATTCTTTGGTTCAAAATCTGACAAGAAAGCTGTGTGAGATATCATGTTAACATGTGATCTCGTCTGAATTCCATGTGAAATGTCACCAATTATTAAGTCATGCGGATGATCTCTAACTTCAACAAAAGACTTTGGTAAAGTTGGAGACATCACAACAGGATCAGTCGACTTGACAAGTCCATCAGTCGACTGATTTACAGCAGTCGACTTGACTTCCTTATCGGTCGACTTATCTGCAAGACTAGTTTGTTCTAAAGATGTAATTACTTTATTTAAAGGTGATGAATTAGTTTCATCATCTTCAATTAAAGTTGATGAAGACAGAGATTCATCAAATGCAACATGCATGGATTCTTCAATAGTCATTGTTGACTTGTTGAAGGTTTTATATGCCTCACTCCTATTTGAGTATCCTACAAAGATACCCTCATTAGATCTAGGATCAAACTTATCTAAATTATCATTAGTATTCAGAATAAAACACTTACATCCAAATATTTTAAAGTAAGAGACCTTATGAATTCTATCAAAAAATAGCTCATAACATGTTTTCTTTAGCTTAGGCCTAATCAAAATTCTATTTAAAACATAACAAGCTGTAGCAACGGTTTTAGCCCAAAAATACTTAGGTAAATTGCTTTCAACAAGCATGGTACATGCACATTCTTGCAAAGTCCTATTCTTCCTTTCAACCACTCCATTTTGTGGTGAAGCTCTAGGAAATGCAAATGAATGAGTTATACCATTCTTGTTGCAATATTCTGCAAACATTTTATTTTCAAATTCTCCACCATGATCACTTCTAATTGTGACTATGGTTAGAGACTTTTGATTTTGAATTCGTTTACAAAAATTTGCAAATTCTTCAAAAGCATCATTCTTATATTTTAAAAAGAAAGTCCAAGTGAATCGTGAAAAATTGTCTACTAAAACAAATACATACCTACTTTTATTTGAAGAAGCAACTCTAGTAGGGCAAAATAAATCCATATAAATTAATTCGAGCGGCCTACTAGTAGAAATTACTTCTTTTGTTTAAAAAGTAGATTTAATTTGTTTACCTAGTTGACATGCATCACATAACTTATCCTTTTTAAACGATAATCTTGGCAGTCTTTTAACTAGGTTGTACTTAGACAATTTAGAGAGATTTTTCATATTCACATGGCCAAAACGTCTATGCCAAAGCCAAGAATCATTATTAGAAGCTACTAAGCAAAAATCATTCAAAAACTCATATGCTTTTAAACACAATTCATAAATGTTATTTTTCCTAAAACCTTGAAAAATTATATTTTGCATTGCAGAATCATAAATTAAAGAAGCATCTTTTTCAAACATAATTTTATAACCTTTATCACAAAGTTGGCTAATACTTAACAGGTTATGCTTAAGTCCACTAATTAATAAGACATCTTCGATAGAGGGATTAGTGTGCTTACCGACCATACCAATTCCTATAACCTTTCCTTTATTGTTGTCACCAAATGTGACTATTCCTCCATCAGTGTTTTGTATGGAAGATAGGAGGTTGGCATGACCAGTCATGTACTTCGAGCATCCGCTGTCAAGTATCCAACGATCTCTCTTAGGTACCTATAAAATATTCAATGTGAATATGGTACCCTTTTCATTGGGTCCAAAATAGATTAGTTTGTGAAAAACCAAACCCATGATGAGTTTGATTTTTCACCATAAGCAGAAATAAAATTAGCAGAATTACATACAGTAAGCATATATGAATTAATATAAGCAATTCTATCTTTCGAACTCATGTTGATTGGAACCCATACATATTTGCTTTGTCCAGTCGACTTTACAGCACCTTTCAGTCGACTTTTACTATTATTCAGTCGACTGGGAGGTAGTATAGGTCAACTTATCTGAGGTATTTTTCTTGTTGAATGAGACTCAGTACATCTGGACAGGCGACTAGTGGCTGGGTGCAGTCGACTTGTTTGAACTTTAGATTTGCCTTTATCATGAAAACTTGCAGTTTTAGGCTTTTCAAAGAACTCATAAAGTTGATGCTTAACACTGGAAATAGATACAGGTTTATTTACACTAGTGTTCTTAGAAGAATGAGATTTTTCAAGGGACTTTTTAAAACCAAGTCCAAACTTTTGACTAGATTGCACTTGATTTCGAAGAACATCATTTAAATTCTCTTTTCCTTTATTAAATTTAGATACATTCTTGGATATCTCTTCATAATTTTTCTTTAGAAACTCAAGATTCATATCTAAACTAGAAAGACGAGAATTTAAGGATTTTACTTCTTTATCAAGGTCAAGATTCTCTTGCGAAAGTGTTTGATTAACTTTCTCTAAGTTTTTAACTCTAATCTTTTCTTTTTTATGTTCTTTAAAAATTTCATTGAAAGCATCAAGTAAATCATTAGAATCATACTCATTACTTGATTTTGAGACGCCATAAAACACACGTTTGCAACCTCATTTGTCTTATCAATTTCTTCTTCCGACGAAGAATCGTTGTCATCCCAAGTTGCTTGGTATGCCTTTTTGTTCTTCACGAACTTGTTCTTTGTGTACTTGTCCTTCTTGAAGTTGGACGCCTTTTCCTTAGATTTTCCGTTCTCTAGTGGGCAATCCTTCTTCATATGGCCTGTCTTGTTACACTTGAAACAAGTTGGAGGTTCATTAGATTCCTTAGATTTTAAATTAAACTTACCTTTTCTTAGGAACTTTTTGAACTTTCTCGTGAACATGACAATCTCTTCCTCATCTTCTTCATTCTCGGAGTCCAACATGGCTTTGAATGCTAATGTCCTTTTCTTTGATTATTGTGGTTCGGCATCCTTCTTGCGCTCTTCAAGTTGTACCTCATAAGCCATAAGATTTCCCACAAGATTCTCAAGAGAAAGTTGTGTTAAATCATTGGCCTCTTCTTTGGCGGTGGTCTTCTTCTTCCATTCGGGGGTTAGTGCACGAAGTACCTTCCTCACCATCTCGGCTTGAGTGTACGTCTTTCCAAGTGTCACAAGTGAATTGGTAATGTCTGTGAACCTTGTAATCATCTCGGACATATTCTCATTCTCCTTCATGCGGAACATTTCAAACATGTGAACAAGAACAGATTTTTAGATTCTTTTACTTTATTTGTTCCTTCATGAGTTACCTTGAGTGTGTGCCAAATTTGATGTGCGGTTGTTGCATTGGACACACGGTTGAACTCCTCCTTTGTAAGGGCACAAAATAGCGCGTTCATCGCCTTTGCATTGTTCATTGTTTGGTTCTTCATGTCATTGTTCCATTATGCATATGGAATGGTAGGAGCGGTGTACTCAGTCTCCATCATGTTCCATATTTCATAGTTGATGGACTGAAGGTAGATCTTCATTCTACACTTCCAACAGTTGTAATTGGTTCCATCGAAGAGGGGTGGCCTTTGTGTAAATTGGCCTTCATGGTATTGATTTGCATTAGAAGTAGTTGCCATTGCACTCAACCAGGCTTTGATACCAAGTGTTGGATCCTGTAGGCAAGGCAAGAAACACTATTTGGGGGGTGAATAGTGTTTTATAAAAAATAATTGCGGAATTGAACTTTTATTCTGACTAGTCGACTTGAAAAGAGAAACCAGTCGACTGGGGCGACAGTCAAGAAGAGTATTTTAAGACGAGTTTGATCAGTCGACTTATAGAAGAACCAGTCGACTTACCAGACAGGTTTTCAGAGAGTATGTAGTACAAGTTTGACCAGTCGACTTAAAAGGAGACGCAGTCGACTCTCTAGACAAGTTTCATAGAGAACGTAAAAAGCAAGAAAATAAAATGCAAGTTCAAAGAGATACAACCACAGAGTACACACGATGTATCTTGGTTCGGTCCTCCTGACCTACATCCAGTCCCCAAACAACCCACTTGAGATTTTCTACTATTCTTGAAAAATGTACAAGAATACCCTATGGCGTTAAACAACAACCTTGTCCAACCCGTAGTCCTTTCTCACCACTAGAGAAAGCAACCCACTCTTCCATCAAGAGTGAAAACCTGACTCTACACCCTAGAGCCTTACTCTCCAACCGAGAGGAAAAGAAAACAATAAAATTGTGATTGTGATTTTGTACGTGGCTATTTGGTTGACTTCTGAATTCAGTCCAAAACGAAATCGATGTTATGCTGAACTGAAAATAGAGAACCAAGACTTAGTGAATTTGAAAACTTTTCTTTCTTGAAAGCACAATACTTGGACTTTTTCTCAAAAATGCTTGGAACTAAGTACTTGAAAGCTTGTAAAAGAGAGTATTGTCTTGTAACCTTTTCCAAGTGATTTCTACACTCTATTTATAAAGTTAGAATCACTGGACGTTGAAAAGCAGTTGTACCAACTGTTAACCAATGGAAATAAAACTTTTGAATTCGAAAAATCAAGTTTTGAAATAAGTAAACTGTCGAAACGACTTGAACAGTCGACTGGGTTGCCGTTATGAGTCGACTGGTCAGAGTTTGAAGAAGATTAGACAGTTTTGTATAGATTCAGTCGACTGATCTTTAACGGCAGTCGACTGGTACTCAACAGCTGATCTTGTTTAAGCTGTTTTGACCTTTAGATTTTGTCGAACACATAGTTATAAAAAAATATGTGTGTGTGTGTGTGTGTGTGTGTGTGTGACATGGCTGTACATCAATCTAAGACTCAACAAAGAGAAAAAATTACATTTTTACAAGACACACAAACTATAAGACATTGAAGCTTAGGTCTTGACTTGAGTCTTGAGTCTCGAGTGAAGCTTTAGCCATTGTCTTTATATGAAGCTTTCCTTGATCATTCTTCAGCTTTAGAACATTGTGACTTGCTTGATCAATTTGCTTTGAGGCCTTTGTGTATCATACATGATAAACTTTGATACAACCTGCAATATATGAGAAATAGCACAATAAACTTTGTATTGTGTTATAATCATCAAAATCAAGAATCAACAATATGAAAATGAGAAAGGAAAGAAAGTATTCGATATAAAGTGGAAATGAGAAAGTAAAGCGAGTATTTGCGTAGAAATTAATAAGTAAAGTAAAAGAAAATGTATATAAATGAAGATGAGTATGAAAGAATATAATTCATGGTATGCAAATGGAAATGAATGGTAAAACAAGTATGTGGTTAAATATGTGTGAAAAACGAGGTCATTGAATTATGTAATTATAAATGAAAATATAGAAATGGTGATATGAAGATAATTATGAAAAGAGAAACAATTGTGTTAAGTAATTAAATATAAAAGTAAATGAATTATCTACGTGAATTAATATAGTGTTATGTATTTGAGTATAAAGTGAAGGAATTATCTAAATGAATTATTATGTTTTTGTGTATATGAGATTAACCATGAAGGAATTACGTATGAGAAATTAATGTGAATAACTCGAAGAAATTATGGAATGGAAAAGAGTAAGAGAAGTAAAGAAAGTGTGTATGTAAGATATAATATTATATGAATGAAAAGTAAAGTTATACGTGATATTAGTGTGAGGTATATAGTGATGTGTGTTAAGTGTTGGATATGGGAATGATTTCAAATCTTAGAAATACGTTATGATATGAGTTGATGCACCTTGGAATTGTGTCGAGGAACTACTCGCCCACCATTTCCAATAAAATGGTGGGAACTACCTGCCTTGACACAACTCTCAGGGTGAATTGGTTGGTTGTTAATATGATAGATGCGTTGTGAAATAGTAAATGGAAATTAAAGTAAATTGCAAGATAAAAATTAAAATAATATTCCAAGCTATCGACTTAAGCTGTGATGTTATATTACTCAAGTTCTACTTGGGGTGCGGTGATTATTACCCAAGCTATCGACTTTGGGGTGTGGTATAATATTACTCGAACTATGTTTGGGGTGTAGAGTATAATTTAATAGGAATGAAAGTTAAAGTAAAGTGAAATATGAGACGTAAGAGAAAATGAAAGACAGATATATTATTAATAAGAATGAAAAGTACTTGAGTTGTATGATGAGATAAAAATGAATTATAAAGAAAAATATATGATAAAATGAGAAGAGCATTAAAATAAGCTGTATGCTGAAATTAGAATGAAAAGAAGACAAATTGTAATATATAAAATGAGAATGATGGTTCATGCATTACGGGACATTATGAGTTGTGTATGAGATGTAAATAAATGTGATGGTAGGAGAGGTGTTATAAGATAGGGATAAATATGGTATTATGAGATTAGATCAACGTGATATTATAAGATTGAACAAATGTGATATTATGAGACTGAATGAATATGATGTGAATGTGATATTATGAGATTGAATTTATGTGAGTTCATGCGATGGAAATGAATGTGATATTATATAATTGAATGAATGTGAAATTGTGTGATGATAATATATATGATCATGTTATGAAATGGATATGTGGACATGTCGAAGATTCAAAGGGTTAATTCTAAGCAAAGTAACCTTTATGAAGTTTTTGTATTTAAATTTCAGTTTCACTTAATTATCATGATATTTGTAAGTTCTTTCTATATTCTTTATACAATTTAATTTATTTGCTAAGCTAGTAAATTATAATCACACCAGTTATAGTTAACCCTTGTTGTTTTCCGGGGGTCAGGGGAGTCCCTCCCTGGGGGTGGATGTCCCTAACCCTCTTGCAAGTACTGATTAGCAGCGAGGTGAGATACCGTAGTAGTTGTTTGATTTTGATAGTTATACTTTTCCCGTGGCCGAATGAGTTGTATATGTATCTATTATATATTTTATTATCCTAAGTTATGAAGAGATGGAGATAGTATTTGGGTGATAGTTTGTATTATGGAGAAATATGTGTACAACTGTAAGAGATAATAATATATATAGTGCTGTGATGGAGTATGAAAGCCCGTACCCACCTCGTTGTGCAGTACCGGGATCTGTAGTTGGTTTTTGAAAGGTTTTTTCTAAAATTTTTATAAAAATCTTATATGTTATTGAAAGAATTTATTGTTTTTAAATTGTATCTTGTGTATTATGAGGAATTATGCCCCCAGAGCCCCATATATTATTGCCTGTGTGTTGTTGAATGACTTGGCCTGAGGATGATTGATATATATTACATGTACATTGATATTTGTAATTGTTTGCAGATTTCCGTAAGGAATATCTGTAAAAGTGCTAATATTTCAGGGGAAACTCTGCCAAAATTTTATTTGAAATATAACTATCTTAGTTATGTTTGAAATGATATAGAAATTGAAAGAATTGAATTTGGAGAGATTTTTTTTTAAAAATGGGGTGTTACAACTGCTTCCACACCCATCGTCATAGCCCCCGCGTCCATCATCGCAGCCTCCCCTTAAAATGACTACGTCGATGAACTCCCAATAATGTCGGCCTGAACATCACCCAAATTAAGACTGAGGTCTCAGTCCATACAGCCTCCCCCTCTCTGGTGCATCCTGCGCAATCATATCTCTGCGACATCATAACTTTCGGTAGCAAGGGACGAACCTCCGTCAGTGCTTAGATGAAAAGCGTGCCCGAGATCAAGTCCCCCGCTCAGAGCACCAAGGGAGCAAGAGAATCCCTTTTCTTAGCTAGGCGGCAGAAATCCGGTCGAACCCCCTTGCCAAGAGGACAAAGACGCGATAGGAGCCCGACTCCAGTCAGTAAGCAAGCTCCCAAGAACAATAGAGAAGAAGAGGCACCCGTCACCTGGGCTAAGTTCCGTGATTTCAAAGATCAAGTTCTCAAAGCCTTCCAAGTTGCCCCAAATAGTGACCGTCCAATAAACAATCACCATCATAAAACTATGTAACAAGAGGAGTCTCGCGGGTCAACTCGATCCGACGGACGAGAAGATCTGGTCCTTCATTGCCTCTAAGAGATGGAGGACTGCCTTGCATGGATCGGCCAAGAGGAGGGTCACCAAGGTGGACCTCCCAACTTCATGTCATACAACGGCAAAACTGATGATCCAACAAGACTTAAACACACTATTCTGCGGTACTTTCCCTGCTACCCTGATCTGCACCAGAATGGTACTCTCGTATCCCGACTTGGATAATTTAGAAGACAAATTAATTATAGTATTAGTACAACCACCCACCACAGGCTGTCTCTCAAAAGGTGGTTAACTGAATTGGTGACTCTTGATTATAGGGAATAGTAGTTATTAATATAATATTCTTTGTAATCTTCCGATATGGGACAATTCTCCTCTACTCTTCTCCCGTTCTCTCTCCCGAGAGCCACGTCATCAGAGGGAGAAGACCAAAGAGACAGCGGAAGCTCTGTCCTCTAATTACTCCCCGGTGGCCCCCACACAATGCTGACATCATCAGCATTGTTCAAACAACCAAAGCCTTGCTGTATCTCTCACGTGGGACCCCCATCTACCACTATATTACCATAATGCCATCATGCATTATATTTTTCTACTAACAACCAACACTTTCATATATATACATTATATATTATTACTCTTTGAAAATTACGGGGTGTTACACTTTCTCACACACTTCATCAGCAACTGAGAAGACTAGTGCTTCCCTGCTTGAGTTGAAGCAGAGGGCATGAGTGTAACACCCCGCAAAATTGAGTAATGACAATTTTGCCCATCGCGTGTTACACACGTGTATTTTGTACCGTTACGGGTAATATCCGTAATGTATTTCAATACGTATTTTGGATTCTGACTATTTATGCATTTTCCGTCTTCTCAAAATTCATTCTTATCCTATTTTGAGCCAACTCAAATATTAATCTTCAATCTTTGTGTTTTTACGTACATTGCATGTGCTTTCAATACATGTGTCGATTACGTATATTTTCAGTTATGTGAAATATCCATACCAACATTAAATATACATGTTTGTATTTTGACTATTTTTCGTTCTCTCAAATAAATTTTAATATTTTTGCACGTGCATCGCACATAAAATTTTATGTGAATTTTGTTTCTAAATTTTTAAAAAAGTAATGTAAAATTTTCTTCTCACTTTATTTATTACACTTTGTATTAATTATATTTTTATATAAAAACCCATGGACCCAAAATTGTTTTTAAAGCCCACAAAAATTATTGTAATAAAAACCTACACACAACTTGTCATGTAGAATACCCAATTTCATTTCAATAAAAATAAATTATTAAAAATTGGTGGGTGTACACATAGCACGTGCACGTGTACATGTGTAATATGCACACCCCAAGAGAGACCCGACTGTTGTTGGGAGAGAGGGAGTGGAGTTAGTGGCTTAAGTGGAAAAGTAGTTAATTAAACTACCTAAATTAAACCTATGCATACCCCCACACTTAGCCCATTCTCAAACATGCAAAAAATTAATCAAAAACAAAAATAAACCAGAGAGTGGCTTGCTGTGCATTTCGGGAGAGAGTTTTTCTTGGCCTTCAGAGATTTTGGAGTGCTTTTGTGAATTTAGGAATTTCTACACTATAGGTGGGTGACTCTACTTTCTTTCTAATTGTGTTTTAAAACCATGTTTAGGAATTCATGTTAGAATTGTGATTGAATTATTTCACTTCTAATGTTTATGTTGTGTGATGCATATGATATGGAAATTTAGAAATCTAGTGATTGAAAATTGTGAAGAATGCATGTTAAAAAGAAGTCTTTTATAGAATTTATGTGTAGTTGAAACTTTAAATTGTATTAATTCTCATATGTGATGCTGTGAAAATTTTAGCATACGGTGGGTGTCTCAACTTATTTTCTAATTAGTATAGAAATCATGTGTAGGTATTATATGGTTAATCTTTGACTAGTTAAATAAATCATACTAGTGAAATTGATGCATGATGTAGTAATGAAGATTTGCAAATTGTAGAAAAGTGTAGAATGCATTATATGTTAATGTGGAAATATATGAACTACCTGTTAGATTAGAATAGAGAAAAGTAATTAAATGCTTGTATAGAATGGTTAGACACAAATGCTTAAATTGATTTTGTTGCATGAAATGTGGTGTTCATTACAATTGTTTATTAAGTTGTATGCAATGTGGATAAATAATCATGAAAGTTTGAGGAACAATGTGGGGGTAGGAAACGGTCATGGTAGAATGAAAGAAAAGCTATATTGATGTTGATAGCATAATTGACTAGTTGCATTTGTGATATATTTTCTTATAAGAGAAAGAAGTGAGCAATCTGGAGAAATGGAAGTTAATTCCTCATCAAAATGAATGAAATCAGTAAGTTAATAATTTTGGTGATGCTGAAATACAAATTTATAGTATTGTTTTTGAAGAAACGAGATAGTTGTCATTAAGTCAATTTTTTTTGTCTCTTTCAAAAAGATAAATATGTGCATAAAGTGGAATAAATCCCCTTAAATAGAATTAAAATAAGTAAAAGAATGATTCTGGAGTTTAGAACTCTACCTTTGTAAAATCAATTTTGGGGGAAAAGAATGGAAATTAAAAATAGTTGAAGAAGTAGGAAATAAGATTTACAGAGAGCTAGTACTTAATAAACCATATAGTAAGTGTGATCTGAGCTTCGGCTCAGTGGGTAGGCGCTTGGTCGTCTCTCTGTTGGTGCTGGTTCGAGTCACGAGTCTGCCGTTGTGGGGAGAAAACATTATTTTTTTCTAAAAAAAAAGTCAGATAAAGAGGGTTTAAACACTTAAAAAAAATTAACCCATACTATTTCTAATATTATAATGGGAGAAGGCCTTAGTGTCATTTGTCAATCTACTAACACGTGTGACGCACATACATAACTTCTCTAATCTCTAATCTCTAATATTATAATGGGAGAAGGCCTTAGTGTCATTTGTCAATCTACCAACACGTGTGACGCACATACATAACTAATATGAAAGAGGTTTCAGGTTCGAGTCCTCACCACATAAGTTTTTTATTTTTTATTTTTATTTTTATTAAGACGTGCATTATCCATGCATAACTAATATAAAAGAGGTCTTAGGTTCGAGGCTAGAGTACGTCAAAATTTTTACTTAAAAAAAAATATATATTTATTTAGACGTGCATCGCACGTGTAAACTACTAGTATCAGTTATGAGCTTTGGCCTTAGTGGCCAGCGCGTGCGCGCTCGCTGCCACATGGCGAGCGCTGGGTATGAGGTCGGGGTTCGAATCTGTGTGTGTGCATATATAATGCATTTTTTTGACTTTTGAGTATTGTTGGGTTTTAAAAATCCAGGAAAATTATTTTAATATTTTAAATTATGATGGGAACAGCTGAAAATATTTTCTCATTGTTTTAGATTATATTTTGGGAATTTAAGAGTTATAACTTTGTGATAGATAAGATTGATATATGATATGGCTAAAAATGGGGTTAAATCAGAACCGTCCAAATCAGGAACGAATCTTAAAGCTTAGGGGTAAAATGGTAATTTCACCTACCAATGGGTCTGAAGCGGGTACTGGTTCTCCTCCTCGAAGACCCACTAACCTGCGAACGGATCCACCTCAACTGGGTGCAGGTTTCAACCCGCGGTAAACCCAGTCTAGCAGGGTAGAATTAGGGTTTCTGATTAATCCTAATCAACGACCCTGATTCATATCTATCCTTTCACTGGAGATTAGGGATTACATTCCTTATCTAACCACAGGGATTACATTCCTAATCTAACCCCAACGACGGCTATAAATACCCCCCATCCATCTCCATTAAGAGGTAATCAATCTTTTGCCAATTTACGCTCTTTCATAATCATTCCTGATTACTGACATGAGCGTCGGAGGGTGCGTCGCCGGGATCAACCCCGGTGTCTCGCACTTTTTGCAGGTGAACGGCGGCAGTCAACGGTCAAACTCCGGCGGAACCGATTCCAGGTTTGCTATTCAAGTTTTCCAAGAATCCACAAATACTATCTATACCCCCACACCAGATTTAGCAGTAACAGATTGGCGCCGTCTGTGGGAAACAAACGAATAGCAGCCTCCCCTCTTCCCGTTGGTCAGATCTTCTCCAGCCATGCCTCCTAGGAAAGTAAGATCCAGAGGGTCCAACCGTGGACCCAACCCCGATCAGCAACAGGAAGTCCCCATCCAACCCGCTCAGCAGCAGGGGCAACTTCTGCCTCAAGCCGAGGACCCTCTTCAATAGGACCAGCCTCCTCCTCAGAATCAACAAACTCCTAAAGGTCCCCCTGGTCCTCAAAATGCCGGTGCAGGGGTCTCGCGTCCCAACCCGCAGAAACAACCTCTCCATCAGGACCACGTCTCAATCCACAATGCCTCTTCGGATTCTATGGCCTCCCACAATTTCCGAGCTTTCGACCTTCGTAATACCATCCTCAATCGGCAGAAGGATGAGGATCTTCGCCGCCGTCTGGATGAAAAGCGGGCCCGAGAGGGAGCCTCCCGCCAACAACGTCCGGATGAGCGATCTCCTCACCGCCGAGACTATAGAAGGTCCCTTACCCGAAGGGGGCAGAGAGAGTCCCTCGATCATCACAGGAGAAGACCCCATTCCCCTGCCGGTCGGCAACATCCAAGGAATGATGAGGCACCCATCACCCGTGCCGAGTTCCAGCAGTTCCAAGCAACCATCCTACAAGCTCTCAATCTCCGTCCCAACAACACCAATGCTCCGAGGATTCCCACTCCTCTTCCAGTCCGAAGTCCTCGCCGACGGTCCCCAACTCCTCTAGCTCCTAGCAACCCCCAGCACATGCCTAGCCCTCGCCGCTCCCAGAGCTACCGTCGTCATAGTCCCCGCTCCCCTTCCTACGAAGACGAGTCCAGAGGCTTGTTTGACTACCGTCGGAGGGACGATGCTCTCTACCGCCGTCTCCACGAGATGGAGAGGCGCATTAGCCGAATAGACAAGGATGAAGAGCTAAGAGGAAGGACCATCCGCCCGAGCAGACCTCCCTTCTCCCGAACCATCATGGAGGCTCCTATCCCAAGAGGTTTCAAGCCCCCGCAGTTCGAAACTTACTCGGGAGAGTCGGACCCCGTGGACCACATCGAGAGCTTTAAGACCCTCATGCTAATCCACCATGCTTCCGATGCTTTGCTGTGCAAAACCTTCCCCGCCACTCTTAAGGGTTCGACTCGGGAATGGTACCCCCGCCTCGCCCCGTTTTCCATATTCTCCTTCGAACAGTTTGAAACCCTCTTCATCACCCATTTTGTGAGTAGCAGACGCACGGAGAAGACCAGCATCTCATTACTCCAGCTCCGCCAGGAGAAGGGAAATAAGTTGAGAGACTATGTGAGGAGGTTCACTGCGGAAGTGAGATCCATCGCTTCCCTTGACCAGCCTGTTGCAGCGGCCGCCTTCCAATCAAATGTCCTCAACTCTAGCCTTCGCTCCTCCCTGGCCAAGAAGCCCCCACATAATTTCGCCGACCTCCTTCTTAGGAGCGAGAAGTACATTCGGGCCGAAGAAGCCGAGAATCTCCCGGGCTTTGAGGAGTCATCTTCCGGGAACAAACGGAAGAGCACAAGCGAAGAGGGGTCCCAAAAATCCCAGAAGGACGGCAATGGACAGCGTCGCCCGACTCCTCGTTTTGAGAAGTTCACCCCCTTTATTGCTAATATATCAGAAGTTCTTATGGAGGTGGACAAGAAAGGGCTACTCCGTGCTCCCCCTAGAATGAATACACCCGGCAAGAAGAGGAACAAGGATAAGTGGTGCCGCTTTCACAGGGACCACGGCCACGACACGGATGATTGTCGGGCTCTCAAGGAGGAGATCGAAGAACTCATACAGCAGGGACACCTGACCAAGTTCGTCCAAAAAGAGGGGGCCAAGCTTCCCCCTTGAGGAGCCTACAAACGAACAGAAGGGCCCGCCGAGTTTCAAGACTCAGAATCTCCCAGCTCCTCCCAAGAGGTCTTCACCTTATTGTAGAAGTAGGATCCTGATTTTCAATAAGGCCGATGCTTGTAACCCGGCCAATAGCATGTAATAATGGCTTGCCCTATTAAAGCGGCCACTTAGTTTATTTCAATAAAACTTTACATCTTTTTATTGAAAATTATTGCTCTTGCTTCTCTATCTCTCCGAGTCACGACTCACTAAATGGTGAGTTTAGAGTCCAGCTTCTTCTACATGGCTGCTCCCGCAACTTACTAACCATTAACAACGAGTTCGGAGTCCAACACTTGGCTCGATTCTGCTTCGGATAACTTGCTCTTAAGCGAGTCAGAAGTGGTTCGCCATTCGGAATTGCTCCCACAACCGTTGAATCCCTCAAACGATGAGTTCAAAGTCCAACACTTGGCTCGATTCTGCTTCGGATAACTTGCTCTTAAGCGAGTTAGAAGTGGTTCGCCATTCGGAATTGCTTCCGCAACCGTTGAACAAACTCTAACGATGAGTTCGGAGTCCAAAACTTGGTTCGATTCTGCTCTGCAAGCTCGCTCTTAAGCGAGCTAGGAGTGGGTCGCCATTCGGAATTGCTCCCAAAACCGTTGAACAAACTTTAACGACGAGTTCGGAGTCCAACACTTGGTTCAGTTCTGCTCCACAAGCTCGCTCTTAAGCGAGCAAGGAGTGGGTCGCCATTCGGAATTGCTCCCACAACCGTTGAACAAACTCTAATGATGAGTTCGGAGTCCAACACTTGGTTCAATTCTGCTCCGCAAGCTCGCTTTTAAGCGAGCTAGGAGTGGGTCGCCATTCGGAATTGTTCCCACAACCGTTGAACAAACTCTAACGACGATTTCGGAGTCCAACACTTGGCTCGACTCCGCTTCACGAGCTCGCTCTTAAGCGAAGCTAGAAGTGGTTCACCACTCGGAATTGCTCCCACAACCGTTGAACAAACACCTTCGAACTCAACTCTAACGACTAGTTCGGGGTTCAACACTTGGTTCGACCGAGCTACTTTGGGCAGAGGCAGAGCTACCGAGTCGCCGAACCGAGCGGACGAGGTACTGACCTCCACATATGGAGAAAAAAGCCGTCGAGCCAGCTTCACCGTCTGATCGCCTCAAAATGTGTGCTAACACGCGATGAACGGCTCAGATCTCATCACGTCTCCACAAAACGACAAGATAACGTTTTCTCAAAATTTGAGCCTCTTGTCTCGTGATTCGCACCCTGATCATGATCCACCGCTAGATCACGCCACGTAGTTCGGCCATAAATCCAAGCTACCTAACTGCCGAAGCGCAAAAAGACTTCGGCACATCCCGAGCAAAAGACAGTTCTATGCCTAGGACGAATAAAAGGAGCCAACTTTTGGCTCTTATGGATCATTTCAAAAGTAAAGTAGCTACGGCACAACAGCAAGCAGACGAACTCCAATTTTAATAAAACAACTTAATAATTTTACAAGGCAAAGTTGCTACAAAAGGGTGTTACAAAGACTCGAGAGACCAGTACAACTTTTTCAATGCCTCTTCGGAACGGGGACATTCCGATTCAGAGACACTCAGGGTCGGCGTCGCTTAACCTCCGAGCTCGTCTCTAGGCCGACGAACTGAGACGCCTTTTCGCCGCTAACTCTAACGGTGGCTCCGACTGAGGCTCTGCTCGAGGAAACTGCTACGCCACTTTGGGCATCGGCCGCGGTCCAACCTGTGGCGGGAGGACGAGTCGCGAGCTCGTAGAAGGAAATACCTCATTCGCACTCCTCGCGGGTACACGAGGTGCTGCGGACGTTGGCCCTCGCGGGCTGAGGCCTTAGACGAGCGACCTCCTCCTCGAGCTCGACGATCCTATCTTTCAAGGTGTCGTCCTTCACCGATATCTTTAGCCGAGGGAGTTTTGCCGAACCCGGGTACTCAGCACTATCGGATATGATGCGACGCAGATTGGTCACCTCGATGCTTTTGTCAACTGTAACCCTCTGCAGCTGCTCGACCTTCGTCGCGAGCTCGTCTCGCTTGGCCAACACCGAGGCCAACTCTTCCTCCTTAGCGGAGAGTTCTTCCTCGACTATCCGCAAGTGATGCACCTCGGCCAGTAATTCGCTGTTCTTCTTCTCCACGTTGAACATCACTCTTCGGATCAGGTCGATCTCGCCCTCGAGACGAGCTTCGCGAGACCGCTTGAACAGTTCCGCACGGCACCGAGCTGCTACGGTGTCCGAATCAAGTTTGACGATCTAAAAGACGAAGGCATCACATTGAAAGACTATAGCCGAGCCCGACACTTAGACAAATTTGAAACAAAATTTTCAAAGAGAAGCCTTTTCATTCACATCAAAAGAGCGGTGGCCAGTCCGCTATAAGGCTTGCACAGAGAAGAAGAAAGAAAAAATTACAAAAATAAAAAGAATCAGGGGTCCACCTGGGGCGGCAGCTCAGATACCGGCGCCTCGACAGATGGCCCTTCGCCCCTCGACGCCTCGGTTGGAGGATCGGCCGACGCGGTCTTGGGGTCGGCTGGCGCCTTCCCATCCCGAGGTCCATCCTCCTCTTCCCATTTGTCGTCTTCTTCGACCTCCTCGCCTTCATCCTCGACGACAGGCCACAGCCGGTACCCGACTCTCTGAAAGCCGGGGACCCGAGCCTCGACGTGGTCGAGCGCCCTGACATAGGACTTCTCCATATTCGAAGCCATATGCTTTTTCGCCTCGGCCTTGACCTCCGCCCTTATAACTGCCGCCGCGGCGTCCTTCTCCGACTTCGCTGCCTCCAGGGCTTTCGCCGACTCTGCCAACTCCTCGGCAGCCTTAGCAGCTTTGGCGACCTCCGCGGCAAGCTGCTGCTTGGTTCGCTCCAGGTCCGCCTCGAGGTCGGCGACTCGAACCTCCAAGCCTTCAGAGCGGCATTGCTCCGCCTCGAGCTGCCTAACCGCCCTCGCCTTCTCCGCCCTGTCCTTGTCACAGGAGGCCTTCAGTTCCCACTCCTGCTCGGCGAACTCTTGAGTCAGATGGCCGAAGTGACAAGTGGCCTGTGGCAAGAAGGAGTTAGAGCCGAGCTGTGAACTTAGGTGAAAATCATAAAGAGAGGAAAATCAAGACTTACCGACATAAGCGACCGGGCGACCTTGTAGGTGTCATCACCAGTCGTCCCCGCCTTTAGGGCAGCCCGGTCCTTGGGGGTCGCGAGATGCTTGACGGCTTGCATACACATCTGCGTGTCACCGAGGAAGCCGTCATGGTTCTTCACCCGCCAGTCGGGGACGAACAGCTTCTTGTGCCGCTCGATTAGAATCTCCTCGGCCTGAGTCGTCAGGGGAGGTGCCTCGAGCGACAGTGCCGCTGAAACGGAGAAGACCTCACTGGCCGTGGCAGAAGAAGCCGGAGCCGAAGGGTCGACAGGAGCAGCCACCACCAACGATGGAGCTTGAGTAGCGGGGGCATGGTCGGCGACTACCGAAGCAGCCTTGGTAGGGCGGCCGGACGAGGGACCCGTGCCCGTTCTCTTCCTCTTCCTACCGTCGGCAACCTTGCCTCGCTCGTTCATCATCCCCAGAAAATCCATCTTCGGCGCTTCTGTTCCGGACAACCAAACAAACAACAAGTTAGAAAAACGAACAAGAAACTTAAAGAAAAAAATTTTGCTACAAGATGTCAGGGGCATACTCGGGTTGATCGGACTAAGGTCCGACCCGTATAGCACCTCCTCGGTCATTTCTCTCCAACTCAACATGGGGAGAGCAATGAGCTTCGCCGCCACCTCCTCCTCGGCCGCAGTTAGCACTGGGTCGACCCTTGCGAACTTCGGCACCTCTACCTTCCACCGCTTCGGAAAGTCCAACGTCAAGGGCCCCTTTAACAGAAAAAACTTCTCCTTCCAACCTTTTATCGAATCCGGATTCTCTATGAGCCTAACGCCTTTCCGAGGTGACAGGTAGTAGCGAGGCTCGACCTTATTCATCCGGTGGATTCGATACAAGCTCCGGAGGACCACTAAGTCAGGCTCGACCTTGGCATTGCGGCACTGCAACAAGAAGGCGAGCACATGGCGCCAGGAGTTCGGCATAAACTGGGTCGGTGCCAGGAAATACCACTGAAGTACCTCCAACACGAAGGGATGCAGAAGGAACTGCAAGCCGGTCGCTTAAAGAGTCGACGTCAAACACACACGTATCCGGCGATAGTTTGGAGTTCGCCCGCATCCCACGGCCGGGGAGGATCAGCTTGTACTCCGGAGGGATGGCGAACCCCTTTCTAATCCGGAGCAGGTCCTTCTCAGACAATACCGAGGAAATTTCGTCCACCTCGGTAGTCTCTCTCGGATTGTTTTCCTCGTAAACTGCCGACCTACCAACGATCGCCTTCTTCAGAAGATCACCCTCGTACTGCCTAATACCGGCATGGCCGGACAAGACGCTAGGGTACCGGCCCGACTCAGGGGCTCGTCTCTCAGTCTCCACGATCTCCTTGACTACAGGAGACCGGGCCACTACGTTCGTCCTCTTCTCCACGGCCACGGAAGGTCATACCACCTCCTTCCCCTTTCTCCGGCTTGCCACTTGCCTCCTCGCCTCGGCACTACTATCGTCCGAGGACGAGGCCTCACTTCCCGAGTTTACCCTTGACATCTCTAAAAAATTATTAGGCAAACACACTGACCTTGAGGTGATGTATCCTTGAAGTGACGTTCACGGTCAGAATTAGATCACCGGAAATCGCCTGGCCCACGCGACAGCTAGCGCAACCACCTTAGAGCACAAATCGCCGCTAGCAGAGCAAACTGATAGTGAAAGTAAAAACTAGAGAGTAAAAGTGAGAATGAGCCAAGAGGTGAAGGGGGTGAGGATTTATAACCTCAAAGCGACGTTTGGGCTTCCTTGGGCATTTAACGGCCCACTAAGAGAAGGCAAAACACCAAAACAGAGAGTTACGACGTTTCAAAACAAAGACTCTTCAAATCGCTTAACTCCATCACCCGACCACCGATGTGCATAGCCGAGCTACCAAATAGCTTGGCTAAGCAACCGAGCTACTGGGTCGGAGGATGGCGACGGTTCAAAACCAGAACTCTTCAAATCGCTTAACTCCATCACCCGGCCACCGGTGTGCATAGCCGAGCTACCAAACAGCTTGGCTAAGCAACCGAGCTACTAGGTCGGAGGATGGCGACGGTTCAAAACCAGAACTCTTCAAATCGCTTAACTCCATCACCCGGCCACCGGTGTGCATAGCCGAGCTACCAAACAGCTTGGCTAAGCAACCGAGCTACTGGGTCGGAGGATGGCGACGGTTCAAAACCAGAACTCTTCAAAATGCTTAACTCCATCACCTGGCCACCGGTGTACATAGTCGAGCTACCGAATAGCTTAGCTAAGCAACCGAGCTACCGGGCCGAAGGATGGTGACGGCTCAAGACAAGGACTCTTCAAAACACCTAACTCCATCCCTCGGCAAACAATGTAACACCCCGCAAAATTGGAAATTACAATTTTGCCCCTGGGTGTTACGCACGTATATTTTGTAATGTGTTTCACTACATATTTTGGATTCATACTATTTATACATTTTTCGTATTAATTTTAGTCAACTAAAATATAATATTTAATCCCTGGGATTTACGTGCTTTTTACGTGTTTTGATGCACGTGCTTCCACCACTACGTATAATATTTTTCTATAGGTTTAAATTATTTATTTTTATGTATTTAAATCTATTTTATAAAACGAAAATTTATTTTCCCCTTGTTTTGATTAAAATGCATTTTTCGACTTTCTGCACGTTTAATGCACGTGCTTTCTACGTGTTGTGATTTCATCATGAAGTATATGTAAATTAGTAGATATATTTTTCTTATATTATTTTCAATTATATTTAATAACTTTTCATCAATAAAGTTGATTTTTGCATTTTCATGTTTTACGTGCGATGCACGTGGTTTCGGTGTGCACATTTAAGCGTAGTTGTTTTCAAAATAATTTTTGGAGGGTGTGCAACATCCGTAGTTTCCAAAATAATAATAATAATAATACATATGTATATATGTTATATAGTATAAGATTGGTTTGGTAACACTATAACCTTACCGAATTTATTTCCTAATTCCGGCAGTTATCTTTTAAGTCCAAACTCTTCTTTGTAAACAAACCCTGGAATGAAAGGATTCTGAGAAAGGTTTGGAGTTCTCCCTCTATACTCGTATCACTTGTGAGATGGTGGTGTTAGTTGAGAATCATAGAGGTACCTATTTAGTAATAATCCATACACCCATTTAATTACCTACCTAATATTAAATCCTACGTAATATAAAATCCACCCAGATCCTATTTATTAAACCATATACCCTTTTATTAACCCCCTAATGCAAATCCTTCATTTCCTACCTGATAGAAACATTTGATTAAAAATGGATTGTATAGTGGTGATGGGGGCCCATGTTCAGGTGTGGGCCGTGAGGGGACTTGCTGTGGGGTATAAATAGATTAGTATGTATTTTGGTAAAAAAATAAATTAGAGTGAGCTTGGGGGCCCACTTAAGTGAAGCGCACAGCACACTTGTGTGCTGTGTGACCGGGTGTCTTTGGTAATCCGGGAAGGAGAGGAGGAGATTGGAGTTGGGAGTTTGGGATGTGAAAAGATGGGAGTTGAGTATTAGAGAGTGGGGAGATGAAAAATTAGGAGTTTTTAGGAGTTATGAAATGTGAAGAGGTGAGAATTAATTTGAGTAATTTATTAGGTGGGTAATTTTGCAAATTGAACCCTAGCAAAATCCTATAAATAGCCACCATTTCTCTTCTCATTCTTGACACCAAAAAGCAAATCAAGCAATAGAAAATAGAAGAAAGAAAGAGCGAAAAAAATAAAAGAAAAGAGAGTAAGAGAAGTAAAGTTATTGTGCTTGGAGGATCTCTTGCTTGGAGAGGAGAAATTGCTAGGAGGAGAAGAGCTAGGAATCCTTGGAGCTAGAAGTGGTGTTCAAGCTTCTATAAGGTGGGTGTTCTCCTACTTTCTAATTCTTAGAATGTGCATGTTAATGAAGGTAAATGAGTAATTTTGAGGTAATAAAATAGAATAACTATATTATGAAAGTGGAATAACAATTCATGAATCGTGAATAGTAGCAAGAAAAGTTGAGAAGATATATAATTTTTGTGTAGACAGTGAAGTCCGATATTAGTCTACTTGAAGTAAAGGGTATAAATTCACACAGTATGTTTATCCTTTCTTTTTAGTTTTTGTTGGTTGATGCACTAGTGAATTCTATCTAATTATCTGAAGTGGTCATTTTATACCTACCAGCACATAGCATCTATTAACAGAATCTTTGGCATTCACATTTGAAATTATAATGGGTTGTATATAAGAAGGCATAGGACTCGCGCAGACAGGAAATAAGAAAACATTTAAAAAAAAAATTGAGAAATATTTTCTTATTGCTAATGGACATAGAAAAATATATTTTTCCCAAATTATAGCGAAAGTTGAGTTACTCTTCACGCGGTAGAAATTTTCAATTGTATGAACTTATTGTTGCCCTAGAGTTCAGTATACTGTTCTCGAATAATTTTTAGAGTGTGTGGGTTCGACATTTGGGATCGTAAATTGTTTTTTTTAGAAAAGAGAAATTTTAAACCGGGAATATTTAGGCAGAGTCTGGGTATATAAAAGACCATGTATACTTTAGTCATGTGGGAGCACTTGGCCTATCGGCTAGGTGTCTGGGCTTTCTTCTTGTGGACTATGGGTTCGAATCTTTGCCTCTGACTTGGGGTTCTAAACAGTTTTTTTTTTTTTTTTTTTTGTCAGAATGAATTTTTTTTGGAAGTTTTAAATGGTTACATAGAATGATATAGTTTTTTTTGTTTTGGTTTCTTCTAAGTCAGAATGGAGTTTTCTTTTATTTGGAAATTTTAATGGTTATATAGAATGATATAAAGTTTTTTTTTTGTTTTGGTTTCTTTTAAGTCAGAATGAAAATTTTCTATTACAATAACATTTGGAAACTTTAAATGGTTATATAGAATGATATAAAGTGTGCTAAAAATATTGTTTGAAACGCTTCATGGAATCAAGATGGAAAGTGAATTCTTTTACTTAAATTTTTAATAAAATTTATATTTTTTGGAAGAAAAGAATGTGTTTGTGTGAAGTGAATTCTTTGAAAAAGATTGTATACTTATTCTGTTTAAAATTTTCATTGTTGTGGTTGAGACACATTGTACGAGTTTGAGTTTAATCAAAAATTTCATGCTATGAAATTATGCAGTTGAGATGAATCATTTTGCTTATAAAGATGATGAATAAATGAATAGATCATGAATAGTGAAAAGATTTGATTATTTTGTGATTAAGATGAAAGATGAAATTACCTAAGTTTCAGACAGGATTATTAAAGGGTATATGTACCCATGTTTCTTGTACATGAAAGCTTATGATTTAGAGTTAGTAAGACCTCGGTACCGGCATTATTGAAATAAAAGAATGTTGAGTTGTGATTTTGAGATGTGGTTATGGAGCCATCTCGTATTTGTTGACTAAGTCCGGTAGGAGGTAACAACTAATTCTACCTGTGGAGATTATTCATGTCTTGAACTTAGAAAAATCTAGGCACATAAGTGAAGATGTAGTAAACTTAGGGAAACGTAAGTGGGGTGCTCTATATAGTTGTTGGTGGACTCCAAGACTATAGACCCAGTTGGTGGACTGAGGTTGCCCTGTGGGAGACGGATTATTATATTTTAGTCCGGGACTATGAGGACGGGTCAGCGGTGGACTCCGGGATCTTGAGTAGTCGGACGGATGGATTTTTGTGTTTACCGTCTCCAATGTATATATATATACTGGGCTAGAGGGTCACATACGGGACGGTTCGTACGATGGGGAATCTGTTATAACAGCTGTTGGTGGACTCCAAGGCTGGGATTCACATTCGTGGAATAGTCTGAACTTTGTTTTGCTACCGGGTAGTTTTCATGGCGAGGGATCGAGCCCTTTATTGTGGAGAACGTAGGCGCTTGCCCTCGGACCTATGTAGTATGGGATGCATAGAATCCGAACAAGTGTGCATTAGTGTCATCCTAGTGTAGAATTGTGTGCATTAGGCATTAAGGCATGACATACACTTATATTTAGAATAATCACTTTTGACACTTTATATGTTCATTCAATCTTTTTTGTGATTTGCTAAAGTATGAGATCGCATTACTATTCCCGGCATAGAGAGGATAGCCGTATATAACATTTCGTCAGTTGTAAGTAACTGACGTACCCACAGATTGACATGCAGGTAAAGGATCATACATGAAGCTATGAAGTGGATATGCTGATGCTGCTTTTATTTTAAAGATATTGTAAATGTTTTATTGTAAATATCATTCTTCCGCTGTGTAAAACCAAGTTGTAATTGAACTCTGATGTATTGTGAATGAAAAGTTTTAAATTCCTTGTAAAATTGTACGAAGTGAAGTAAAGATCCTGTGAAATCCCGAGTTTGTCCTTATTTGAAATTCGGGGTGTTACAAACAACACCTCGACGTGCCACCGAACAACCGTTCTAACCGAACCGAGGTGCCGAGGTACCGACCTCCACATATGGAGAAAAGTTCTGCCGAGGCCGAATCACCGTCGGATCGTTCCAAAATTCGTGTCAAAACTTGATGGACGGTTCAGATAGCGCCACGCCCACAAAACGGCAAGATAACGTTATCTCGTAATCTGAACCCTGTCCTCGTGATTCACGCCGTGATGGATGCTCAGGATTGCGCCACGTAGCTTGGCAGATCCTGAGGCTCTGGGCCGAGCCGCAGAAGGAGCCGAACCGAGGTACCAAGGTACCGACCTCCACATGGAGAAAAATTCTGCCGAGGCTGAATCACCGTCGGATCATTCCAAAATTCGTGTCAAAACTTGATGGACAGTTCAGATAGCACCACGCCAACAAAACGCCAAGATAACGTTTTCTCGTGATCTGAACCCTATCCTCGTGATTCACGCCGTGATGGATGCTCAGGATCGCGCCACGTTGCTCGGCAGATCCTAAGGCTCCGGGTCGAGCCGCAGAAGGAGCCGAACCGAGGTGCCGAGGAACTGACCCCCACATATGGAGAAAATTTAAGCCGACCCTCCTCAGCAGTTGGATCTTGTCAAAAAACGCGTTTGATGCGATGGACGGCTCAGATCTCGCCACATTCACTAAACGACAAGATAGCGTTTTTTCGGGATCCGCACTGAGATGGGTACTCAGGATCTTACCACGTAGTTCGGCAGATTCCGAGGCACCGAGCCGAGCTGCCTCGGAGCTGAGCCGAGCAACCGAGGCACCGACCCTCTCATACGGAGAAACTATCTACTGAGCAACTTGGAACATCCGATCCCCCAGAAAATCGCGCTCAAAGCTGATGGAGGGCCCAGATCGCGACACGCCATAAATCGGTATTAAAAATTAGTTTTTATTTATTTTAATCATTTTATTTATTTAAAAATTGCGAAAAATGGTTAAAAATTTGGGAAAATTAATTAAAAATCCTGGAAAATAATTATAAAATCGGGAAAATATTGTTGAGCCCCCGAGTAAATAATTATTGCCCAGGACAATTTATTAAGACCCCCAAACGACGAATCGACACTTCGCAAAATTAAATAAATAATCTGGAAAAATAGATAAAAATCACCAAATGTCCAGAAGAGCTCAAGAACAACTTAGAGCGAACCAACTTAAAAAATCACCATACTGTCCCCTGCAAAGATTCGAAACCTTGCATTTGGACTCCGATACAACTCCGCTAGCCATTAAAACAGTAAAAATACTCCTCAAAGGTTGATTAAGCTCAGTCTTCGGGAGTGGGGGGCTCGTGATATGGCTAAAAATGGGGATAAATCAAAACCGTCCAAATCAGGAACGAATCTTAAATCTTAGGGGTAAATTGGTAATTTCACCTACTAATGGGTCTGAAGCGGGTATTGGTTCTCCTCCTCGAAGACCCACTAACCCGCAAACGGATCCACCTCAACTGGGTGCGGGTTTCAACCCACAGCAAACCCAGTCCAGCAGGGTAGAATTAGGGTTTCTGATTAATCCTAATCAACGGTCCTGATTCATATCTATCCTTTCACTGGGGATTAGAAATTACATTCCTTATCTAACCACAGGGATTACATTCCTAATCTGACCCCAACAGCGGCTATAAATATCCCCCATCTATCTCCATTAAGAGGTAATCAATCTTTTTCCAATTTACACTCTTTCATAATCATTCCTGATTACTGACTTGAGCATCGGAGGGTGTGTCACCGGGATCAACCCCGGTGTCTCACAATTTTTGCAGGTGAACGGCGAGAGTCAACGGTCAAACTCCGACGGAACAGATTCCAGGTTTACTATTCAAGTTTTCCAAGAATCCACAAATACTATCTGTTTACCCCCACACCAGATTTAGCGGTAACAATATACAAGAAGGATGTATATAATTAAGATAATGAGAGTTGATTTGTAATAAAAGAAAAATGATGAGTTTTGATAGTAAATTTTTAACGATGAGTCTCAAAGAGTTGGTGTTTAATTCTTAAATAAACTTTGGATTGGGAAAGTTTAGATGAATGTGAAAGAACAGAGCCTTGTGAAAAAGAATAGTTGAGAATGTTATTCATGTTTGATAAATATAAGAATCAAATAAAGATGTGAATAAAGTGAATTGGAAATGTGAATTATAAGGGTATGAGTACCCATGATTATGGAACATGAAAGGATGTGATTTAGAGGCTTAGTGAGACCTAGATACCGACGAATGTTGAAAGAATTAATTGATTTAAGATTTGGCTATATAGGCTATCTCAATATTTTTATTTAAGTCCGGTAAGAGGGGAAGGTAACTCTAGGTAGTGTAATTTATTCATGTTTTAAGTATAAGGATTAGGCACTAAGTGGAAGATGTAGTAAACTTGGGCAAACGTAAGTGAGTTGCCTCTATATAGTCTGACGGTGGACTCCGGGACAGTGGTTGCTTGTGAGAGAGGCGAGCCTTAATTAAATCTGGGACTATGGTTGGTTTGACGGTGGACTCCAGGATCATGAATAGTTGGATGGATGGGAGGTCGTGCTCCAGTGTATATGTGTATACCAGGGCTAGAGGGACACTTGCGGGAAGTTCTCATGACGAGGATTTCTGTATAAGCTTGACAGTGGACTCCAGGGCTGGAATTCGTACTTGTGGGACGTCTAAAATTGCTTTATTACCGGGTAGTTTTTATGGTGAGGGATTAAACCCTTTTATGTAGAGTACGTAGGTGCTTGCCCTCGGACCTATGTAGTATGGAATGCATAGAATCCGAACAAGTTTACATTAGTGTCATCTTAGCGTAAACATCTGCATTAGGCATTAAGGCATATCATACATCGACATATTTAGGATAGTCTCTCTTGTACACTTTATATGCATTTAAGTGAGTGGTTGCTAAAGTAAGTGAGTCGTTATATTATGGCATAGCGAGAATGACTGTGTATAGTATTGCGTCAGTTTTATGTAACTGACGTGCCCACAGTGTTCAATGTAGAGTTTGGATTGGCTAAGACTGGAAGATGAATTTGAAGCTAAATATTGTTTTAACTGTTGATGATTAAATTGTACATGCATTGTAATCTCTATTTTTTCGCTGCATTGTTGAATAGTGTTGTACAAATAAAAGTTTTTAAATTCCTTGTAAAATTGTATGAAATGAAGTAAAGATCCTGTTGTGCTATGAATTACCGTATTTTGGAATTCGGGGCGTTACAATGAGAGTCCGTTAAGGACTTCATCAGATGCTTCACGGACTAGTCTAGGACTATCCTTACCCTCAACCCGGCAATAGCGATAGCCGCATTCCGACACAATGTCTGTGATGAAAACCTCAAAGCATCACTGGCCAAGAAGCCCCCACAAGACTTCCTTGAGCTTTTACAGAGGTGTGAGAAGTACATAAGTGCTGATGAGGTCCTCCATCCTCAGGACCAAAGTGAGCCCTCATCTGGATACAAATGAAGAAGTGTGGATGAGGAGGGGCCAGAGTAGTCCTAGAAGGATGGATCTGGCCAACGTTACCCTCCTCTGATCCCTCGATTCGACAAGTTCACCCCTCCCAACACCAATGTATTAATTGTTCTCATGGAAATCGAGGGAGGCGGGCTACTACAACCCCCCTTTTAGGATGAACAAAGCAAGTAGGAGAAAATATAAGATATGATGGTGCCAGTTCAACAAGGACCATGGCCATGACACGAATAAGTGTCCAGTCCTTAAAAATGAAATCGAAGTTTTCATTCCTCGTGGTCACCTCTTTGAGTACACCCAAAAGAACAAAGTCAAGCCTCCGCCGCTCGAGGAGACAACAAGTGCACCGAAAAAGATCCAAAGGATTGGGACTTTGAACCCCAAGCCATTCTTCATTCCATCCATGGGGGTCATATGGGGGGGGGGTCCAAATCCTCCTGAACTGAGTTCATCATAGAAGTCCATTCAGTACACAACGTCCCCTACCAAGAACATGGCTCGGACAATGATATTAAGGGCATCTGAACCCTTCGCTACGATGTGCTAATGATCGGCTTCTCCATTTCAAACCATGAAGTGGGCCGCATCTTGCTGGACAATGGTAGCTCAGTAAACACCCTCTTTTTAGAGGCATTTGAAGACTTCAAACTCTCCATGGACCGTTAGAAACCTGTTGGGTGCACCCTCCATAGGCTCTCTGGGGTTCCGGTGCAGAATCAAAGGATAGTCACCCTTGACTTGACTGTAGAAAAAGCCCCAACTACCCGGACTGAGGCCATGGACTTTTTGGTCGTCAATGTGAAGACCGCCTACAATGCCATCCTCGGCTGCAGCAGCCTAATACTCCTCCACGTTGTAGCTTCATCGTTCCACATGAAGATGAAGTTTCTTACGTCAGCTGGGGTAGGAGAAGTCAAAGGGATTCAAGAAGTGGCTCGAAGGTGCTACATGGCTATAATAAGTGGATTGGTCCTCCCACTCGAAGCATTAGACTCCCTCAAGAGAGGAACCCGATCATGTTTGGGCCCGTGGATGAACCAAAAGAAATCCCTTTTATCCAAGAGAACCAGTGGATGAACCAAAAGAAATCCCTTTCTCCTAAGAGAACCGGTCCAAATGTTTTCGATTTAGCTAAGATCTCCCTCACCAAGTCCGAGAATAACTTGCTACAAGGTCTCCAAAGTCATCCGCCCAAGAGCTTACCGACTTCAAGACCTGGTGGCAAGGATGTATCAAGAGAGCATTTGAGGAAGTTCAACGATGACACTTAACACCTTCCACTAGAATTGTAATAAGATCTCTATAACGGTCAGAGTTTGTAATAAATGCTAGCCACCAAGATAGCCACTTAGATTTACTTTTTTCGATAAAACTTAGCATTTACTTTCGCAAAATTCTGGTACCACTCTCTGGATGCCAAGCAATGAGTTAGCTGCTCAACTCCTCTTCTGTAACCCCCGTTCCCGTAAATGTGTATTTCCTGAGTATTTTCTGTAATTCAATATTTATAAATTCAGTATTTGTTAAATTCGGCTTGGATTTTATATTAAAATAATTTCTTATCGACAATTATATTTATTTTTGAATGATGGAGTATTTTTACCTTATTTTCTATTTCCAATTGATCAACTATTATATTCTAGCCCAAATCAAATGTAATGTTACTATTTAGATTATTTTAATAAATTGCTAAAACCAAATCTTAGTTTATTATGTAATTTTATTAACTATTATTATTCATGTTGTTATTTTGTTGATTGTTTATTATTTATTCATTCTATTCATTAGTCGCATTTGTAGTTATTTTCAAATAATTTTCATATTGTAATATAATCTTATTTTGTATATGACATTGCCACTATTACTATTATTCTCATTATCTCATTGTTATTACTATTGTTATTGTTATTACTACTATTATTAGTTTTGATTGTTCATGATTTAATGTGTGTGTGTGTGTGTGTGTGTGTGTGTGTGTGTGTGTGTGTGTGTGTGTATATATATATATATATATATGTTTTATAAAGCCTATTCTATTTAATTATCTCCTATTGGATTTTATAATCCAAAACCCAATACCCATTCTCTTTTTGGATCCAAATCCTATTCAACCCATTAACCCAAACCCTCACCCTATATATTTATACCCTATTATTCTAAACCCTAACCTATTCCCTATGCAACCCCAGCCGCCAAACCCCCTCTTCCTGTTCACCCTTCTCCTTCCCCGCTTTGATCCGAAACCCAACTCCACCTCCAGTCGCCATCTTCTTAACCACTGCCTCAACCCACTACCTTCCCCTCCTCGTCGTCGATGCCCTGCCATCCCTCGCCAACCTCCCGTTGCCGCCTTCCCCTGTTTTCATTCCGAAAACAGAGCACCCGCAACCCTTCGTCCATCTCCATCCCCTCGTCATCCTCTTCCACATCCTCGACTGCATCATTGCCTCGTCTTCAACCTCCCGACCTTCACCCGTCGCCGCTCCTCCTCATTCCTGTCGAGCTACCATTGCAGTCGAACTCCACCAGCTCCGCTCGCCTTCCGCTCGAGCGTCGTCCACCACTGCACCGAGCGCAACCACCATCACCTCGCCACCTCCATCCCTCTCACACCGTCGAGCCACATCGACCACCGCCTCACGCCGTCGAGCCTCGCGCCGCACCGCCGTCGGAGTCAAAACCGGCCGCCACCAATGCAACATCATCATCAGTGGCCTCTTGATCATTTTAAATCTGGACTGTCCGATCTGATCTTGATTTTAATCTTGATCTTCGATCTTAGCCGTCTGATCTACACTTGATCATCTTGATCTTGATCATCATCGAGATCCGTGCCAATCCGTCCGATCGTTGTTTGATCATCAACATCGAGATCCGTGCCCGATCGTGATCATCTCATCAAGATTTGCTTGGTTCACGATCGTCTCTGTGTGCTGGGATCCGTTCCCGTTATTCTTTTCTCTTCGGAATCACTCTTCAAAGGCAAGTAGCTTGTATGTTATTTGTTCTTCATACAAGTTAAATACCGTAAGTAGTCTTGCATGTTTCTTTGTTTTGTACTCCCATGTTAATCCCTGAAAATGATATCTTATTCGTTGACCCGTTTCCTTCATCTCATGATCATGATTACTCACAATAAGTTACACATTACACAAAAATAAATTAGATCTAGGAAGAGATCTTGATAAGTATGTGCTAGTTCGTGATTTACCATATGTTGTAGATAATTGTTACATGAATGATGTGCTAGATGTACTATTTCACTGTGGAATTGTTGACACACATGCCATGCTGATTTGATGACCAATATACCATGCTTTGTGTTACATCTTAAATTGGATCTATTGTATTTGTGTTGTTTGATGAAATGCATAAAAGAAGTTTCTTTTTACTGCTGACCTGATTTGATACAGCAATTTAGACCCTGTTTGAACCAGTAAAATAAATTAATTTCTGAACATGATTGGTAGGCTTTGTTGTCTAGTTTTTAGAACTTTTGACGGATTTGAATTTTGATTTTTGATGTGCGAGTTATCGCTGTTTTACTGTAGTTGTATCGAAATTTCCAGATTCAGAATATTTAGACCGCTGTGAGAATTAATATTTTAAAACTGATGTTAAAAGCAAAATTTGGACTTGATATTTTTCTGAGTGTGTTTAGAAATGACTGGGATCAACCCCTAATTTTTGTAGAATTTTTTAATGATTTTTATAACTTATTTCATGCTTGTGAAACCAATCAATGTATTTCCAAACCGCATATTGTTCAGCAAAGAATTCTGTTTTCAACCTGATTCTAGTCATTTTTGATGAAAACTTTGTGAATATGAACTGTAGCCTGATTTTTCTATTTGACTACCCTTTGACGGATTGGGATTTAGAATTGTATTCTGCGAATTATCACTGTTTTGGTACTGCTGTGTCTGAACTTTCAGATTTACAATTTTGCTAAGTCATTCTGTTTTCCAAATTATATTGACTATACTATCTGTAATGGAACTTCATGAAATTTTATATGTTGAGACTAGACATGCTAGGGAACCTTCCAAATTTTTCTAAGATTTAATTATGATGTTTTTAGACCCTTTTCATGCTTATAAACAATACTTTGCATATTCTGGCTGAAAATAAATTCTGTATAAAACATTGTTTTGGACCCTGTTACTTTGGCTGATGTATGACTTGTGTGTGGGCGCTGGATTCAGCAAAGAGTCTAGTTTATAGGTTTTCTGACAGATCTAGATTTGCATTCCTGTGGCAACGAGAATCTTAGATTTGGTGCAGTAGTGTCTTGCTGTCCAGAACTGGAAGTTTCGTTGTTCCAACTGTTATAGGTTGTTTTGTCACCCGTTTGTGTTTCCTATTCGGCTTGGACTTGTCCTTGTTCTTGCCATGTCTTTTTGCCCTATTTGTGTTCGTTCACACCTGTTTAATAATAATAACAATTAATCATGCCGGGGTTTAAGGAAAGATCTAGTAGTGGACAATATAGAAATGTGTACTCAGAAGGGGACCCGTTTTCCCAACTGGTTACCGTGGTACAGTGTTTCACCAACTTTTTTTCTCTGGATACATGATTACATGATCAGGACACCGTTACTGTTTACTATTGTTATTCTATTTATCTTTGGATACATGACTACATGATCCATGACACCGTTTACTGTTACTGTTACTGTTTGTCTTAGTACACGGCCCTATAGGTTCCACTACGAAATCTAAAACGAAACTGTTTGAATGTAGCAACCATGTGGTAAAATTTGGGACGCATGAGGTGCTACCTAGATAGTAATGAACAATAGACTTAAGAATAACTATTTCACTGACACATCCTATTACTATTACTGTCATCTTCACTGTTACTGTTACTGTTATCCCCTACTGTTACTATTACTGTTATCCTCTACTGTTTACCCGTTACTATTTCCTGATATTTGTAAGCTGTCATCTACTGTTGTTTTCCTTCCTATTAGTACTTCTTGTTTTTGTTTCATATTTTCTGTTTCCATCCTTCACTGCTTGCACTACTTACAGCTCGGAACTTGCAACTAACGGGTGTACTATTTTCCTGTTTTCCTATTTTCTTGCAATTTCTATATGAGCAGGTTTTGGTGATCAACTACCTGCGGGAGTTGGTGAGCAAAGGTTTTAGGCTTCGTTTTGGAAAAATCTTGTTCAGTGATTTGTACTAAGTTTATTTCATTCTTGTTGCTTCATTGAAACTTGTAACGGGCTTGTAGTCCCAAGGTTTTGTTTTGATCCAGATCTTTTACTTGTTTGGGAGATTTATATTTGTTGCAAATAAATGCTGTTGGTTAATAATTATTCATGCATGTGTAGTTGAGTATATTGTTATATTTCCTGTTATGCTGGTTGAGTAGATCTTTACAGCTCATGGATGGTGAAAACCATTCGATGGACTTTGTCGTGTACCGTATTCCGTATTCCTTTTGGGAAGTGGGGCGTGACATCTTTCGAGCTACACCAACAACTCGTCAACTCAAGACAATGAATTTAGTGCTCAGCTCCTATTCCGAGCTACACCAACCACTCATCAACTCAAGATAATGGGAGCTACACCAACACCTCATCAACTCAAGACAATGAGTTAGGTACTTAGCTCATCTTTCAAGCTACACCAACAACTCATCAAACCAAGGTAATGAGTTAGGTGCTCAGCTCCTCTTCCGAGCTACACCAGCAAGTTATCAACTCTAGACAATGATTTTGGTGCTCAGTTTATCATCCGAGTTTCACCAACTATTCATCAACTCCAAAGCCATGATTTAGGTGCCTAGGTCCTCTCCCGAGCTATACCAAATACTCATCAACTCTAAACAATGAGATAGATGCTCTACTTATCGCTCGAGATCCTCCAACAACTCATTAACTGCATATGATGAGTTCGGTGCTCCGCTCGTTGTTCGATCTCCCTTAGCAACTCATTGACTCCACACTATGAGTTCGATGCTCTGCTCGCTACTCAATATCCTTGAACAACTTATTGAATCCATACAATGAGTTCGGTGCTCTGCTTGCCACTCAAGCTCCACCACTAACTCATTGACTCCACCCAACGAGTTTTATGCTCTGCCCGCTCGAGCTCCTCCAACAACTCGTTGACTCCATAAAATGAGTGTGGTGCTCCGCTCGCCGCTCGATCTCCTCCAATTGTTGGTGTATGCCCTAGATGCCAGTTGTGTATTGACATTACTAGTTTACATTGTATCATGACATTTATTTCCTATTGAGGCATTTTATTTATTGTGAATTAAATGAACATAATAAAGTCCTTAGAATAGTAAGTTCAATGCAATGTGATATCAAGTGCATGGCTTGATTGTGAGATCCTATTGACTGAAATCAAAATACTATTCTTAAATTCCCTAGTCAAGTATTATTGTGAATTAATAAAATGATAATACATAGAGACTAGTGTGTGTGTAGACTGATGACCATTCTCACGGGTCATGGATATGAGATATCAAGTCTTCACATGGATACATATTAAAGTAATAATGTACTGAACTGACCCACCATGAGAACGCTGCATGGATCATTACGTGAGTGTCATAAGCAGTTCTCACCGTTACCATGATGTACGTTGTCCTTTGACTTGAAGTCACTACGGTTCCCTACATGAGAAGTTATATGTTTTAATACCGTCAAACGTTGCCTGTAATATGGTGATTATAAAGTCGACTATTGGATATACTACAAATCATGCGGAGGGATGTGAGTGACTTAGATAGGATTTGTTCCTCCTACATAACATGAGCAATATCTACGGGTCCCTTGATTAAGTGAGACTGTAAAATACATGGTCGTTCTCAAATAAGTCAATATGAGATATTGAGCTCATTTATTTTAGTAAGTCTACTCGGACATCATGAAACAAAAGATTGAACTATACAAGGGTGACACGCTCTATGCCTTGCGGTCAATTAAGATATTTGGACAAAAAAACTAGACTACATGGTAACATTGGTCACTGATAGGTTATGTGAAATCACTGGCATTTCCGTTACTTGAGTAGCAGTGATGTATTGCTAGATACCGCTCACTGTTTGTAACACTAGAATAAGATTTGAGTACTACTGTCAATGTAATGGGAACCTACAGGGTCACACACTTAGAATGGATCGAAATTAGGATGTAAATTTATGATATGAATTTAATTGGGAATCCTGGTAAGACTTGGACTCCTAACATGGTTGGCTAATTAATTATATTAAATGGGCCAATTAAAGTTAAAAGGCCCACACACAAATCTGACCCAGGTCAGATTGTGAGTCCAACCGCCTCACCACTCTCTTAGGATTGATTTTCTGCACCTATATACAATATATTTCTGTGGAAAAGATACATGAGAAAACCCTAGCCGTCACAAAAATTGTGAGAGAGAGATCGTGAGGAACATCTCCTTCTCGCATCTAGCACCGTGGCATGAGGGAGAGCTTGATTTGATCCATTCGTGTGGATACAGTAGAGGCACCACAACCTTTGAAGTGTTGTGATTAGCATATTTTGGAGACACTAGATCTATCTTTAAGGTATAACTCCTGAACATGATTTATTGGTTTTTGCATGGATTCATGGCTAGGTTTCGATATTTTGTAATTTTTCTGCTGTGTATTTAATCTATGATTGCCCTTGAAACCAAACACCAATTACTCATTGACTCCATTTGTTGAGTCTGGTGCTCTGCTCCTCTTCAGGGCTGCACCATCAACTCATCAATCCTCCTGATGCAAACAATGAGTTTGACACTCAGCTCTTCTTTTGAGCTACACTAACAACTTATCAAACAAAGATAATGATTAGATGCTCAGCTCCTCTTCTGAGCTACACCAATAACTCATCAACTCAAGACAATGAGTTTGGTGCTTAGCTCCTCTTCCGAGCTATAGCAGCAACTCATCAAACCAAGGCAATGAGTTAGGTGCTCAGCACCTCTTCTGAGCCACACCAACAACTCATCAACTCCAAGTAATGAGTTAGGTGCTCAATTCCTCTTCCAAGCTACGCCCGCTACTCGATAACTCTTCAAATAAAAAGTTCAGAGTCCAAACCCAATGCTCGAAGTGGCTCCCATAACTCACAAACAAGCAAGTTCGAAGCTTGATTCTCCACTCGAATGCTTCTGCAACTCGTTAATTTTTTAAACAATAAGTTTGGAGTCCAAACTCGTGGCTCGATGTCGCTCCTGTAACTCACAAATAAGAAAGAATGGAGCTTGACTCGCCACTTGAAACTGCTCCTACAACTTGTTAACTCTATAAAAAAATAGTTGTATAACTCAAAATCGTGGCTCAAAATCGCTCCTGCAACTTGCAAATATGCAAGTTTGGAGCTCGACTCGCCATTCGAACTACTTCTATAACTCGTAAACTATAAAGCAATAAGTTTGGAGTCCAACTTTTCCCTGGAGATGCTCCCACAACTTACTAATTCAAACACTTTGAGTCCAGAGTGCTGCTCACCCCTAGAGCTACTCCCACAATCATCAACTCTAGAAAATGAGTCACAACACAAAGAAGTAAGGAATTAGGTGCACATCTCCTCTTTCGAGGCACACCAACAACTCATTAACTTTATACAATGAGTTCAGCGCTCTGCTCGTTGCTCAAGCTCCTTCAACAACCCATTGACCTCACACAATGAGTTTGATGCTCCATTCGCTTCTCAAGCTCCTCCAACAACTCATTGACTCCATATAATTAGTTCGGTGCTCCACTCGCTGCTCATGTTCCTCCAACAACTCATTGACTCCATACACTGAGTTCAATGATCTGCTCACTGCTTGAGCTCCCTAACCAACTAATTGACTCCACATAATGAGTTTGGTGCTCTGCTCTTAACTTGAGCTCGTTCAACAACTCACTTACTCCATACAATGAGTTCGGTGCTCTGCTCTCCTCTCGAGCTTTTCAAACAATTTATTTACTCCATATAATAAGTTTGGTGTTCTGCTCGCCGCTCGAGCTCCTCCAACAAGTCATTGACTCCATACAATTAGTTCGGTGCTCCGCTCGCTGCTCGAGCTGCTCCAACAACTCATTGACTCCAGACAATGAGTTAAATGCTTGTTCGCCTGTCGTTAGGCGGAGCCCGGCCGATGCTCAAAGCGGGGTGGCTGCCTCGTCTAGTGGTGCTTCGGTTGGGGCTACAGTCAGAGGAAGCGCTGAAGAGGCGTCTCGGTCCGTTAGTCTACAGACGAGCTCCGAAGTCAGAAGACGACGTTCCCGAGTGTCTTTGAACCGAAACATCCCCGTTCCTAAGAAGCGTTGAATGAGTTGTAATTATCCTTCTTTGAGTTTTTGTGGCACCTCGTAGTAGTAACTTGGTCTTGTAACTTGAGCGCTCTTGTACGCTAAAATTTTATATAAGTGAAAGCTTGTTTCTCTTCTGGGTTTGTGTGTTTTGTTGGTAGGTATTTATACAAGTACAACTCCTCCAACTTTTAACAACTACTCAAAATCAGAAGCCAATCTTTCTTCTTATAGGCACGGAATGTCTCACTTCAACTTTAAACGAATCATGGGAACCAAAGGTTCAGCACCCCCAAGTACTCTTCTCCCATGTCTAGTGTAGTTGTAGACATTTCGCGTGCGTCGTTCAGGCTTCAACGGTTCGGGACGAGGCCGCGACCCACATGTTGACAAACATGGAGGAGGCGTACGCCCGAGTGTTGAAGCATGTGGCCGCTCGCATCCCCGGGTTCGACGGCTCCTCCTACTACTTCTACGACCCCGTAGAGGGAGAGAAAGAACTGCCTCTGGCCGAGCTCGCCCCCAAGCAGGAGGGCAAAGATGACGAGGACGAGGTGGGCGAGGAGGGCGCGATATTCACCGTGCCGAGCGATGACGCTTCGAAACGACATCATGAGGTCGGCCCCTGACTTAGTTTCCTTTTCTCATTGTTTCTGTTTTTTTTTTGTTTTGTTTTTGTTGTAACGCCTAACTGTGGACTGGCCACCGCTTTTGTGTAAATTTTGGATTTTTAATGAAACGACTTCCCTTTTGAAATCTTGGCCGAAAGTTTCGAGATTTCGCTAAGTGTTGAACAATTTTTGCTCGTGTTGAGAACTCAAGTGTTGTGAACACATTGAAATTTCGCTAAGTGTTGAAGACTCTTTTGATATTCTTTCACTTTTCAGGTCGAGTCGAATTCAGCGGCTGAGGTCTCTCGCCTACGTACTGAATTGAAAGTGGTGAAGCGGGCTCTCTCTCGCAGCCGAGAGTGCCTCTTCAAAATCATGTTAGATCTATCGGAGGTCAAGGCAATGGCGAGAGGCTATTTTTCCGAGCTAAAACAACTACGGAAGCGATCTCGCGAGGTTCGTCTTGAAGGCGAGGTGGAGTTGCTCCGAAAGGCGCCATTTGACCTTACTCGAGTGGAAGGTGACCTTGTGGCGGAAGTTCAAGATTTGAAGATAGCTGAGGAAGAACTTTTGGCTGAGGAAGACGAGTTAACTTTGGCAGTGGGTAAGTTGATGGCCGAGCGCGACGAGTTGGAGGCGAAGGTCGACGAGTTGAGGAGGGTTACGGTCGATAGAGGTATCGAAGTGACCCACCTTCGTTGAATCATAGCCGATAGCCCTGGCGCTGAAGGCTCTGCTCGGCTTCCTCGCTTTAAGATATCTGTGAAGGACGACTCTTTGAAGGATCGGATTATCGAGCTCGAGGAGGAAGTCGCTCGACTCAAGCCTCAGCCGGCAAGAATCAACGTTCGGAGCACGTCGTGTACGCGCGAAGAAAGTGAGAGGGGAATCTCTTTTTACGAGCTCGCGACTCGTTCGCCTGTCGTTAGGCAGAGCCCGGCCGATGCTCAAAGCGGGGTGGCTGCTTCTGAGTTGTGAGCCGTTATTATATTGGAGAAATAAACAAGCAAAAGTAAAATTACAAGTGGAGAGGAATGGTTCGACATCTGACGGTACTCAGAGAGGCGTTTATGCGCTCTCTTGGTACTTTAAGAGATGGTCGGCATTCCAAGTCCTGAGAATCTCTCTTCCTTCGAGGTCTTCTAGACGGTAAGTTCTAGGCCGAACCACCTTGGCTATTTTGTAAGGTCCCTCCCAATTTGGAGCCAGCTTACTCTTCTGACTGGAGAATGAGATAGCTAACTTTCTGAGTACCAAGTCCCCTTCTTTGAGGTCGGCAGGACAGACTATCTTATTGTAGGCCAGCTTGATCCTCCTTCGGTAGCTTTGCTGGCGGATCGAAGCTCTTTCACGGAGCTCATCAATCAGATCCAAATTTGCTCGAAGCTCCTTGGCATTCTGCTCTTCTTCATAGGCAATTAGGCGAGGAGAGGGTACACCGACTTCCGGTGGATCACAGCTTCGGACCCATAGGTGAGATTGAACGGTGACTCCCTTGCGGGGGTCAGTTTCGTAGTGCGGTAATTCCACAGTACGTTAGGGAGCTGATCAACCCATAACCCCTTAGCGGACTTATCCAGCCTCTTCTTAATACCGGAGAGGATTTTTCGGTTGGCATTTTCTACTTGACCATTCGACTGTGGGTGGGAGACGGAGGAGAAGCGTTGTTGGATGGAGAGGTCTTCACATAGAGCTCAGAATGTGGCCCCTGTAAATTGTGTTCCGTTATCAGTTATGAGGACCCGAGGGTCACCGAACCTGCAGATGACGCTCTTCCAGAAGAACTGAAGAACTTTGTTCTCGGTGATTGTAGCCAAGGGCTCGGCCTCTATCCACTTCGAGAAGTAGTCGATTGCCACGACTAAAATTTGAGTTGGCCGGGAGCTGGTGGAAACGGCCCTAGTAAATCCATCCCCCATATTGCAAAAGGGATCGGACTTGATAGGGAAGCGAGGTAAGCTTGGGGTAGGCGACGAATGTTGGAGTACTTTTGACAAGAGCTGCATTGCCGAACATGTCGCTCGACATCTTGTAGGAGGGTAGGCTAGAAGTATCCATAATTCAGCACCTTCCGGGCAAGGGATTTGGACCCTGAATGTGCTCTGCCTATGCCTTCGTGAAGCTCTTGCAAGGCGTATGTGGCTTGTTCGGGGGAGAGGCACCTCAAATAAGGTCTGCCGTCAACTTGTGTGAAGGAGCGTTTGTACAAAATTCCCTCAATAAGGGTATACCGCTCCGCTCTGGTTCTGACTCGACGAGCTTCCTTAGGATCTTCGAGGAGGAGCCCATCCCTTAGAAATTCTACCAGGGGTTTCATCTAATCATCTTGAAGTTGAACCGGCAGTGACTCCATCGAATCGGAGGTCTCTTCTTCTATGCTCGGCCTCAGGAGCACTTTAATCAGGATGGTCTGGTCGAGACCTTGGAGGGAGGAAGAGGCTAACTTGGAGAGGGCGTCTGCTTGGACATTTTCCTCCTTGGGGATTCGCCGAATAAGTGCCTCTTCGAATAGAGCCATGAGATTTTGGACCTTGGCTAGATACTTAGCCATTCGGTCATCTCGCGCTTCGTACTTGCCCAAGACTTTGTTCACGACCAGCTGAGAGTCACTAAATATACGGAGGCATTGTGCCCCCGCTTTGTGGGCCATTCCGAGACCGGCTATAAGGGCTTCATACTCCGCTTCATTGTTGGAGGCCTTGAAGTTGATGCGGAGGGAGTATTGAAGAACGAAGTCATCTGGGCCCGCCAGAATGACCCCAGCTCCGCTTCCTTCGGTGCAAGAGGATCCATCTACATATACCGTCCAAATGGGAGGTCCGTTTACTGCTTGACTGACCTCAGAAATGGTGCTTTCAACTATGAATTCGGCTAAGGCCTGAGCTTTGATTGCGGTCCGAGGCTGGTATGATATATCATGCTGGCTCAGCTCGATCGACCACTTCATAAGACGGCCAGAGGTCTCTGGCTTGTGCAGAACTTGCTTCAGCGGTTGGTCGGTAAGAACTACCACCGAGTGAGACTGGAAATATGGCGAAGCTTCCTAGCTGTCAAAACCAAGGCGTATGCCATCTTCTCTACCCTTGGATAACGATGCTCGGCATCCCGGTGTACCTTGCTTACGTAATAGATGGGCTTCTGACCCTTGTCTTCTTCCCTCACCAAGACAGCGCTGAGGGTTTGTTCGGAGGCAGCTAAGTAGAGGTAGAGTGTTTCCCCGGGGATAGGCTTGCTGAGGAGAGGGGGGTTGACTAGGTAGGCTTTAAGCTGATCGAACGACTCCTGCTGTTGCTGACCCCATTCGAAGCCCTTAGCTCCCCTAAGAGCCTTGAAGAAGGGAAGACACTTCTCCCCTGACTTGGAAAGGAAGCGCCCTATAGCTGCGAGGCGCCCGGTTAGCTTCTGAACTTCTTTTATACTTTTGGGAGGAGCCATATCCAGTATGGCTTTAATCTTCTCGGGGTTGGCTTCGATCCCTCCTTAGCTGACCATGAAGCCTAGGAATTTTCCCGACGTGATTCGAAACGCGCACTTGTTCGGATTGAGCCTCATATCATGTTTTCTTAACACATCGAACGCCTCCTGCAGGTCGGTGACATGGTCGGCCCCACGGATGCTCTTCACAAGCATATCATCAACATACACCTCCATGTTGCGGCCGATCTGATTTTGGAAGACTTTGTTAACGAGGCATTGATAGGTGGCGCCTGCATTCTTCAATCCGAAAGGCATCACCCTGTAGCAGTAGAGGCCCTGATCGGTAACAAAGGAGGTCTTCGGGATATCCGGGGGGAACATGCGGATTTGATTGTATCCGGAGAAAGCGTCCATGAAGCTGAGAAGCTCATGGCCCGAAGTGGCGTCAATCAGGGTGTCGATGCTTGGAAGAGGGAATGGATCTTTGGGGCATGCTTTATTCAGGTCGGTAACATCGATGCAGATTCTCCAGCTCCCGTTGGCCTTCTTTACCATCACAACATTTGAGAGCCATTCGGGATAATTGACCTCCTATATGAACCGAGCCTTAAGGAGCTTGTCCATCTCTTTTTTTATAGCTTGTTAGTGCTCGGGAGCAAATTTGTGCCTCTTCTGTTGAACCGGTTTGAACCCCGATGCAACACTCAGGTGGTGGACGAGGAGCTATTCGGAGATTCCTGGCATGTCGGCAGCCGACCATGCGAAGAGGTCACGGTTTTTTCTAATACATTGGACTATGTCCGAGCTTAGGGCAGATGGGAGGGTCTTGCTGATAAAGAATTTGCGGTTCGGATCTTGCTCAGAGAAGAGCACTTCCTCCAATTCATCCACCGGTTCGGACGTTGGTCGGACACCGTCTTGGGGGATTTCAAGAGTTTCAAGGGAGAGGACTGGACCCCCAGTAGAGGTCAAGTAGCATTTGCGGGCCATTTTCTGACTGCCTCTGACTTCCCCTACTCCTGTCCGAGTGGGGAACTTCATCTTGAGGTGATAAGCGGAAGGGACAACTTCGAGAGTAGCTAGGCCAGGACGGCCCAGGATGACATTATAAGCTGCGGGGACATCTACGACCATGAAGTCCATCGGCTCCATTCGAGTGGTAGGAGTTTTGCCAGCGTTTACGTCGAGGGTGATCACCCCTTCAACAGTTACTGGCACTCCCATGAACCCGTGGAGTATGTAGCCGGTGGGCTTAAGTCTATCCCGGGATAGCTTAAGTCCTTTGAAAGCATCGAGGAGGAGGATGTTAACGGAGCTGCCATTGTCCACTAGGATCCTCTCCACTTTAAAATTCGCCAAATGGAGGTTAATGACTAGTGCGTCACAATGGGGGGTTCGAATGCCTACCAGGTCTTCATCTGAGAATGTGATGGGTACTCCGAGGCCTTTAGGGGGAGGCATGCCATGTACTGAATTGACTTCCCTTATGAAAGCCTTTCGAGAGAGTTGGAGGAGCTCCCCATTGGGCCCCCATGAATGAGGTGTAGGACACGCTCCTCTTCGAATTCGGGTGTCTCACCGCGTCGTTCAGGACACTTGTTAGCCCCCCGAGGAGGAGGAGGAAGGTCGGTTTGGCCTTTTCTCACGAATTTGGCCAGCTGCCCCCTCTGGATGAGGGCATCGATCTCGTTCTTCAGGGCCCGACAATCATCGGTGTCGTGGCCATGGTCCCGGTGATAGCGGCACCATTTCTCTTTGTCCCTTTTCTTGCTAGGGGTGTTCATCTTCGGGGTAGGAGGTATCACCCCTTCCTTTTCTACTTCCATGAGAATAGTGGAAATGTTGGCGTTAAGAGGAGTGAATTTCTCGAATCTAGGGGGAGGGCGGTGCTGATCGCCATTATCCTTTTGGAGCTTCTTGGCTCCTTCTTCTGTTCCCTTTCTCTTGGACCCGGAGGAAGGCCCCTCAAAGTTGGGGCGGTGCTCAGCTTCCTCGGCCCGAATATACTTCTCGCTTCGGAGAAGGAGATCGGAGAAGTTCTCCGGGGGCTTCTTGGCAAGAGAGGAGCGAAGGCTGGAATTAAGGACGTTTGGTTGGAATGCTGCTGCAGCGACTGACTGGTCGAGGGAAGCGATAGACTTAGCTTCCGTGGTGAACCTTTTCACATAGTCTCTCAGCTTCTCACCCTTCTTCTGGTTGAGGTAGAGTAGCAAAATGCTGGTCTTCTCAGTTCGGCGGCTACTCACGAAGTAGGTGACGAAGAGGGTCTCGAATTGCTCGAAGGAGAATATTGAGGATGGGGCGAGGCGAGAGTACCATTCCCGGGCCAGACCCTTAAGAGTGGTGGGGAAGGTCTTGCACAGCAGAGCATCAGAAGCTTGGTGGATTAGCATGAGGGTCTTAAAGCTTTCGATGTGGTCCACGAGGTCGGACTCCCCGGAATAAGTCTCGAACTAGGGAGGCTTGAAGCCTATTGGAACGGGCGCCTCCATGATGGTACGAGAGAAAGGAGGTCGGCTCGGACGGAGGGTCCTTCCTCTAAGCTCTTCTCCTCTGTCTAGCTGACCCAAGTGCCTTTCCATTTCGTGGAGACGACGGTAAACAGTGTCATCCCTTCGACAATATTCAAACGAGCCTCTGGACTTGTCTTCGTACGAGGGAGAGCGGGGGCTACGACGACGGTAGCCCCGGGAGTGGCGAGAACTAGGAATGTGCTGGGGGTTGCTAAGAGCTGGAGGAGGAGTTAGGGTCCGTCGGCGAGGACTTTGGATCGGGGGAGGAGTGGGGACCCTCCGAGCATCATTATTGTTGGGTCGGTGATGGAGGGCTTGCAAAATGGTTGCCTGGAATTGCTTGAATTCGGCTCGGGTGATAGGAGCATTATCATCCCTCGGTGAGCGAGGCCTTCTTCTATAGTGCTCGGGGGACTCTCTCCGTCTTTGGTGAGGCGGGGACCTCCTATGTTCTCAGCGATGAGGAGATCGCTCATTTGGATGTTGTTGGTGTTAGGGTTATGTACTGAAAGCATCACTTTTGTATTAACTTTATTTCCTTATTTTTTGAATGAGAATCATATGGGCATATGTTTGCATATTGTGTTTATTATAATATTAATGCAAGTATCTGATATTCTATAAGGTTGATAGTATGGTGTGAGGTGACACACAGAAGATCATATTATCAGTTCCATATGGAATATATAAATAGTTCACAACCTAGACGGACTTGGACAATCCATTGGAAAGGTTGTAGTGTAATCTGGTATTAGTCTATCTTGACTATAGGTTTACACTAGTACACTTTGTGTGTATTGAACAGGACCACTTAAGGTTGTTCTCTTTGTACTGACTACAAAAGAGAACAAACACCTCTGTTATTATGGATGCTTATGATCTTAATCCAGATATAATAACAGACATGTATATGCAGTGTGCATTACTTTGACTCATAAAAAAGTGAGATTCATTATGGAACAACAACCTCTATGAATTGGGTAATAGCATTGTATGTATGATGGGCTGTTGATTGTAAAAGGAATCCATGTCCCGATACGTCGGGTTGATGATGTCCCCTTAAGAAGCTCATAAGGATTTGTCATGTAAACCCTGCAGGTGGATTACATCCGACATGACAAATAAAGTTGAGTGGTACTACTTAAGGATAAAAGATGTTGATCAATATAGTTGTTAGTAACTTAATTTGATCGACGGACATTCGATATCTTAACATGGGGAGCTGAACGAGCATATAATAAAAGGAGCCCATAAATATAATTTGGGATTAGGAAGGTAGTGCAACAATAGCTCTTTAGTGGACCGAGCTATTGTTAATGGGCCTGGGTTGTGTGTTCGGGCTGAACAAGGGATACCCAGATTCGTTAGGAGATGTAACCCTAATTTCTCCTCATGGTCCCTGCCGTAGCCTTATATATATCCTCTATTCTCTGGCCGTCATTGATGATTTGAGATATAAGATTTTTTCTCTAAATTCGTGATTCACGTAAGGAGAGAAAGAGAGGTCAGCCAAGGAGAAGAAAGGTTGGGAGATCGTCGCCCACACGACGTCCAGCTCGAGGAAGGAATACGTGCAGAAGATCTTGGGGTCGCTGACAGCTCGAGGTTGCTAGAAACTATCGTCTTCTTCTCATCGCAGGTATAATTCGTGAACCCTAGATTCCGCTATAAAGGGTTAGATCACGTATTTAATCTGTTAATATTTTATGATCGATACGCACACCAATCCGTTGTCCTGAGAATCATCTCAGTTCCATCAATTGGTATCAGAGCCGGTATTGGATCTGCGTATTGATTGTTACATCCATGTTGTCCAATAAAACTTGCGTTGTATGATAGTCGGTAGATGTAGATCTGTTCTAACTCGGTTTTGCAGGCATCTTAGATCCAACTATTATGGTCCAATGCATGTTTTGTTTGTGTTGTTGTTGTTTTGTGGATGTAATTAATATCACGAGGGTTGATCGTGCTTATAATTTTAATTTTTCAATCTAGATTATGTGTGAACTCCTTCGGGAGGCATAGGATTGATGTAATTTTAATTTTTCAATCTAGATTATGTATGAACTCCTTCGGGAGGCATAGGATTGATGTAATTTTAATTTTTTCAATCTAGATTATGTATGAACTCCTTCGGGAGGCATATGATTGATGTAATTTTAATTTTTTTTTCGATCGATCGTGATGGCGGTGGTGGCTGTTTCTGACGCCGGAGGAGATGCTGTTTTTAGGCAGTCCGGAGATCGACAGATGGTTTTTGATGAAGAAATCGACAGCCAAACCTAAAAAAAAAAAAATCGGGGCGCTGAATAACTCTGCGCAGGGTCGACTTGGGATTCGCACAGTCGGGGAAGAATCAGGAAAGATGGCCATAATAGTTGGATATTTATTTTCAAATTTATTGCCATTATTGCTTATTCTGATTATGCATGTTTATTATTTTGTGATTTTTTTTGAAAAACTAGGATCACATTAATAATGGACAACATGGACATAAATTAACTAGTAAAAAAAAAAACCCTCATTGTTAAATAACTAAGTGGGAGAGGGAATTCATTTAACATGAATCCCACGGTCTCCTTTGCTGGTTTGTAGGTGATATAATTGTACTTGTGTGTTGGCTTTAGTGCTTTCCTCCATATCGGATGAGTATAATTATGGATCACCAGTACAAACTTCCTTAGGGATAATTGTAGAAAGTTACCTAGTATGTGTTCACTTCTCCATCTGAAGGAACTCAATACAAGATAATGGACTTAGTATTAAGTAATGGTATACACTTAGATACAAATAATGGTATCCTCCCCATCGGAGTCACTGCTATTATTTGTAGGACCAGAGCAAGACCAACAGATTAATTTTATTTGTCATAAAGTTGTGTTGACATGATAGTAAAATTAATAGGAAAAACCTACTTGAACAAATATTGAATTTGTATACGTCCACACTATCGTGGCATGCTATATTCATGGTGTTTAAGGTGTTGGTGAATTTTTTTTATTGTTTTGAGGGAATCAATATTTAATTAATTCAAAAAGTTTTGCCCTACATAATTTTTTTTATGTGATTCTCAGGATTTCAAAAATGGGTTCTTTCAGTCCACTTATGGTGATTCTTAAAGAAAACAAACTTACTGGACCTAATTATATTGACTGGAAACGTAACTTGGATATTGTCTTAACTGCTGAAGAGTACAAATTTGTGCTCAATGAGGAATGCCCACCTAAGCCTGATGCTAACTCTGATGAAGAAGTCAAAGAGGCTTATAAGAAGTGGAAAAAGGCAGATGAGATGGCGCGGTGTTACATTTTGGCATCTATGTCAAATGTACTGCAGCATCAGCATCAGGCCATGTCCACAGCTTATGATATGATGTACAACCTTAAAGAACTCTTCGGACATCAGAGTAGAGCAGCTAGGCAATTTGCTATGAAGAGTTTGATGAGAGCATCTATGGCCGAGGGGACACCAGTAAGGGATCATGTTCTCAAGATGATGGTTCATCTAAATGAGATGGAGATCCTTGGTGCTGAAATCGATGGGGAAACCCAGGTCGATATCATTCTCGGAACTCTGCCTAAAAGTTTTGACTCGTTTTGCCTTAATTACAACATGAACAAAAGGTTGTATAGTTTGGCAGAACTTGCAAAAGAACTACAGGATGCTGAAGCTCTCTTCAAGCAGAATGCCCATGTTTATGTGACTGAAAAGGACTCTACTTCTAAGCCGAAAGGTGGTAAGAAGAAGAAAGTTTAGAAACAAGTAAACTCAGCAAAGAAGGGCATGGGACCTCAAGGCACTGTGAAAAAGCCGAAAGGCAAGTGTTTCAAGTGCAAAGGGTCAGGACATTGGAAGACTGAGTGTCCACTTCTCAAACAAAAGAACAAAGAAGGTATATCTCATTTACTAGTTGTTGAAACATGTTTAGCGGTGTTATCTACCGGCACCTGGTGTGTAGATACAGGAGCCACTAATCATGTCTGCAATACATTGCAGGGGTTCCAGGAAACCAGACGGCTCAGTGATGGAGAGATATGCTTGTTTATGGGTGACGCTACAAGAGTAGCGGCCGTTGCAATAGGAGATGTTATTTTATCTTTTGGTAGAAATAAGTCTTTGACATTGAGAGATTGTCTTTATGCACCTTCACTTAGAAGGAATTTAATTTCTGTTTCCATGCTAGTTAAGGATGGATATTCAGTTTATTTTAATGACAATATTGTTATTAGAAAAAATAAGCATTTTATCTGTTCTGGTGCATTGGTTGATAATCTATATGTCATTAATCCTATTTCGCCCACGATGCAACTTATGGGAATGAATAATATGTCTTCTAACATAAATAAGAGAAAAGAACCTTCTTGTATGAACCAAACATATCTTTGGCACTTGCGATTGGGGCATGTTAACCTAAGAAGGATTCAAAGACTGGTTAAAGATGGACCTTTGAGTTCATTGGAAGTGGAGGCACTACCAGTCTGTGAATCCTGCTTGGTAGGTAAAATGACCAAAAGGCCTTTCAAGGCAAAGGGGTATAGGGCCAAAGATGTGTTGGAATTGGTTCATTCTGATTTGTGTGGGCCCATGACTGTCCAAGCTAGAGGTGGCTTTGAATATTTTTGTCACATTTACTGACGATTATTCAAGGTATGGATATATTTATTTGATGCGCCGTAAGTCTGAGTGCTTTGAGAAATTCAAAGAGTACAAGGCAGAAACGGAGAAACGTCATGAAAAATGTATCAAGTCATTACGTTCAGATCGTGGTGGCGAGTATCTCTTTGGGGAGTTTAGGGACTATTTGTCAGAGGCCGGGATTACATCCCAATTATTAGCACCTGGAACACCCCAACAGAATGGTGTAGCAGAAAGAAGGAATAGGACTCTTATGGAGATGGTTAGATCAATGATGAGTTATTCAGATTTACCAGATTCGTTTTGGGGATATACCTTAGAAACTGCAACTTATATTTTGAACTTGGTTCCTTCTAAGTTAGTACCAATTACTCCCACAGAACTGTGGACTGGGCGTAAGCCTAGTCTGAAATATGTTCGGATTTGGGGTAGTCCAGCACACGTGCTGAATGGGAAAGCCGATAAGTTGGAATCTCGTACAGAAGTACGCTTGTTTGTAGGCTATCCAAGAGGAACGAAAGGAGGTTTATTTTATAGTCCTAAGGATCAGAAGGTCATTGTTAGCACCAATGCTCGATTCTTAGAAGAAGACTATGTGATGAACCATAAACCCATAAGTAGAGCTGTTCTAGAAGAATTGAGAGGTGAGACACCAAATACTTCAGTACCAACAGTACAACAGGATGTACCACCAGTAACTGCACAACGTGTCACAAATGTTACACCACAACCGATAGTGCCTCGTCGTAGTGGGAGGGTTGTGATACAACCTGATAGATATATGTTCTTAGGAGAGTCGTCAGACTTTGTCCCTGAGGAACAAGATTATGATCCCTGTACCTACAATGAAGCACTCCAAGATAAAGATGCAGAGTCTTGGCAAAAAGCAATGATATCTGAAATAGAATCTATGGACTCTAATCAAGTCTGGGAGCTTGTAGAACCACCTATTGGTGTAAAAGCCATTGGATGCAAGTGGGTCTATAAGAGAAAAAGAGGATCAGATGGTAAGGTTGAAACCTTTAAAGCTCGGCTTGTTGCAAAAGGTTTTACTCAAAGAGAGGGTATCGATTATGAGGAAACCTTTTCGCCAGTAGCCATGCTTAAGTCTATCCGGATTCTTTTATCTATTGCAGCTCATCTTGATTATGAGATTTGGCAAATGGATGTCAAGACAGCTTTCCTTAATGGAAGTCTTGAGGAAGACATCTATATGAAGCAACCAGACGGGTTCATTGAAAAGGGCCAAGAGCATCTTATTTGTAAGCTCAAGAAGTCCATTTATGGAATTAAGCAAGCTTCCAGATCTTGGAACATATGTTTTGATTAGGTGATAAAATCCTATGGATTTGATCAATGTCAAGATGAATCGTGTGTATACAAAAAGTGTGACGAAAACGTAGTGGTATTCCTAGTACTTTACGTGGATGACATCTTGCTCATTGGAAACAATGTGAAGGTATTATCTAACGTAAGGGTATGGTTATCCAAACAGTTTGATATGAAGGACTTGGGAGAAGTAGGTCACATCCTTGGGATCAAAGTTCTACGAGATCGCAAGAAAAGGATGTTGGGCTTGTCCCAAGCTTCCTATATCGATACTATACTAACTCATTTTAGCATGCAAAATTCTAAGAAAGGTTTCTTACCTTTCAGGCATGGAATTGCCCTATCAAAGGAGCAGTGTCCGAGGACACCTAAAGAGATAGAGAACATGAAAGCAGTTCCTTATGCTTCAGCAGTAGGAAGCTTAATGTATGCAATGCTATGTACGAGACCAGATATCTGCTTTTCCGCTGGCATGGTTAGCAGATATCAGTCTAACCCGGGACAAGAGCACTGGACTGCCGTAAAGCATATTTTGAAGTACCTGAAAAGGACTACAGATTACATGCTAGTTTACCAGGCAGATAGTTTAGTTGCCTTGGGGTATACAGACTCAGATTTTCAGTCAGATAGGGATTCCAGGAAATCAACCTCAGGTTATGTATTTACTTTGGGAGGTGGAGCCACTATATGGAGGAGTATCAAGCAAAAATGTATTGCTGATTCTACCATGGAAGCCGAGTATGTGGCAGCCTCTGAGGCAGCCAAAGAAGCGGTTTGGCTCAGAAACTTCCTATTGGACTTGGATGTGGTACCTAATTTGCCTAAGGCTATTACACTTTATTGTGATAATAGTGGTGCAGTTGCAAATTCAAAGGAACCACGAGCCCATAAGACAGGTAAACACATTGAGCGTAAGTACCACCTGATACGAGATTTCGTAAAGAAAGGAAAAGTTGTTGTGATCAAGATAACATCAGCAGACAACCTAGCTGATTCCTTCACTAAGATCTTACCAGCTAAGGCTTTTGATAGTCATGTTGAGGGAATGTGAGTCAGATGCGTAGCAGCATGGCTTTAAGTATAAGTGGGAGATTTGTAACAGTATACTGAAAAGCAATGCTTTGAGTATAAGTGGGAGATTGTTAGGGTTATATACTGAAAGCATCACTTTTGTATTAACTTTATTTCCTTATTTTTTGAATGAGAATCATATGGGCATATGTTTGCATATTGTGTTTATTATAATATTAATGCAAGTATCTGATATTCTATAAGGTTGATAATATGGTGTGAGGTGACACACAGAAGATCATATTATCAGTTCCATATGGAATATATAAATAGTTCACAACCTAGACGGACTTGGACAATCCATTGGAAAGGTTGTAGTGTAATCTGGTATTAGTCTATCTTGACTATAGGTTTACACTAGTACACTTTGTGTGTATTGAACAGGACCACTTGAGGTTGTTCTCTTTGTACTGACTACAAAAGAGAACAAACACCTCTGTTATTATGGATGCTTATGATCTTAATCCAGATATAATAACAGACATGTATATGCAGTGTGCATTACTTTGACTCATAAAAGAGTGAGATTCATTATGGATCAACAACCTCTATGAATTGGGTAATAGCATTGTATGTATGATGGGCTGTTGATTGTAAAAGGAATCCATGTCCCGATATGTCGGGTTGATGATGTCCCCTTAAGGAGCTCATAAGGATTTGTCATGTAAACCCTGCAGGTGGATTACATCCGACATGACAAATAAAGTTGAGTGGTACTACTTAAGGATAAAAGATGTTGATCAATATAGTTGTCAGTAACTTAATTTGATCGACGAACATTCGATATCTTAACATGGGGAGCTGAACGAGCATATAATAAAAGGAGCCCATAAATATAATTTGGGATTAGGAAGGTAGTGCAACAATAGCTCTTTAGTGGACCGAGCTATTGTTAATGGGCCTGGGTTGTGTGTTCGGGCTGAACACGGGATACCCAGATTCGTTAGGAAACCTAACCTTAATTTCTCCTCATGGTCCCTGCCGTAGCCTTATATATATCCTCTATTCTCTGGCCGTCATTGATGATTTGAGATATAAGATTTTTTCTCTAAATTCGTGATTCACGTAAGGAGAGAAAGAGAGGTCAGCCAAGGAGAAGAAAGGTTGGGAGATCGTCGCCCACACGACGTCCAGCCCGAGGAAGGAATACGTGCAGAAGATCTTGGGGTCGCTGACAGCTCGAGGTTGCTAGAAGCTATCGTCTTCTTCTCATCGCAGGTATAATTCGTGAACCCTAGATTCCGCTATAAAGGGTTAGATCACGTATTTAATCTGTTAATCTTTTATGATCGATACGCACACCAATCCGTTGTCCTGGGAATCATCTCAGTTCCATCAATTGGCAGGAGACTCCCTCTCGGGCCCACCTTTCATCCAAACGGCGGCGAAGATCCTCTTCCTTATGTCGATTGTTAAGGGTGTTGCGGAGGTCATCGGAGGCCCGGGGATTGTGAGATGCCATGGAGTCGGTAGAGGGGTTGTGCAGGGAGACGTGGTCATGTTGAAGAGGTTGTTTCGGAGGATTGGGACGGGAGCCCCCCGCACCGGCATTCTGAGGCCCGGTCTGACCCCGACGGGGTTGGAGGTTCTGATGAGGAGGTTGGTCCTGTTGCGTGGCCTGATCAGGTTGAGGAGGAAGCCCTGCCGACTGGACGGTCTGGAGGGGGATCTCCTGTTGTGGTTGAGGGAGAGTGGGTCCACGGTTGGACCCTCTGGATCTTAGCTTTCGGGGAGGCATGGCTGGGCGGATCTGACCAACGGGAAGAGGAAGGGCCGTTATTCGCTGCTTCCCACAGACGGCGCCAATCTGTTACCGCTGATTCTGGTGTGGGGGAAAACAGATAGTATTTGTGGATTCTTGGGGAGAATTGAATAGTCAAATCTTAACTTCTTCCGCCGTAGTTTGACCGCTGACACCTGCCATTTACCTGCAAAAAGTGCGAAACACTGGGGTTGATCCCGGCGACGCACCCTCCGACGCTCAAGTCAGTAATCAGGAGGATTATGAGAGAGCGTAAATTGGCAAAAGATTCATTACCTCCTAATGGTGGTGGATGGGGGGTATTTATAGCCGCCGTTGGAATCAGATTAGGAATGTAATCCCTAGGATTAGATTAGGAATGTAATCCTTAATTCCCAGTGAGAGGATAGATACGAATCAGGGCCATTGAGTAGGATTAATCAGAAACCCTAATTCTATCCTGCTGGATTGGGTTCGCTGCGGGTTGAAACCCGCACCCAGTTGAGATGGGCCCGTTCGCGAGCTATTGGGTCTCCCCAAGAGAAGGCCCAGTACCTACTTCAGACCCATTTATAGGTAAAATAACCATTTTGCCCCCAGGCTTTGAGATTCACGCCCGATTTGGACGGTTCCGATTTAACCCTATTTTTAGCCATATCACACGTATTATACACGTCATATTATTATGTATAACAACAAGAATATTATTAATAGTAGTGTTATAATAAATCATATTGTGTTGCTTGATTTTGCTAACTTCACAATATTATTAGTTGATTGTGTGCTTAAAGCTCTTGTTTATTTTTGTGTGTTTGTCGCGTGTACGAATAATCGACACAAATGTTAGTTATCTTTTTTGCTATGTGCATCTCTGTAACGCCCTGAATTCCATTTACATTTATTTCGTAGCACAACATGATCTTTTACTTCAAATTCGTACAATTTTACAAGGAAATTAAAACTTTTCATTATACAACACTGTTCTTACATCAACGCAGCAGAATTTAAATGAATACAATAGATACACAATAACAAAAATGCTTCAATCTTGCAACAGCTCATCATAATGACTTTATGTTCATGCCAAGTCCAGTCCTGCAACTAGAAAACTGTGGGCATGTTAGTTGCATACAACTGACGCAATGCTATAAAATAGCGATTCTCTTACTTTAGTAAGCACAAACTTGAATGCAGAACAAAGTGTAAAAAGTGACTATCCTAAACATGTCAGTGTTTGATATGACTTAATGCCTAATGCAGATGTTATACTACTATGACACTAATGCATACTTGTTCAGATTCTATGCATCCCATACTACATAGGTCCGAGGGCAAGCACATACGTACTCTACATTATAAGGTTTAATCCATCGCCATGCAAAACTACTCGGTAACAAAACCAAGGTTTAGACATTCCACGAGTACGGATTCCATTCTCCGAGTCTACCGTCAAACCTTACAGAATCCTCGTCATGCGAAGATCCCGCAAGTGTTCCTCTAGCCCCAGTATACGCATATACATTGGAGAACGAACTCACATCCACCTGACTATTCATGATCCTAGAGTCCACCGTCAAATCAATCATAGTCCCGGATTTAATTAAGGCTCGTCTCACATCGCAAGCAACCACAGTCCCAAAGTCCACGACCAAACTGGATCTATAGTCCTGGAGTCCACCGTCAGACTATATAGAGGCGCCGCACTTACGTTTGCCCAAGTTTCATTACATATTCTCCTAGTGCCTATCCCTAAATTTGAAACATGAATAAATAATACCACCTAGAGCTAGCTTACCCTCCTACCAGTCTTAAACAATATATAGAGAACGACAACCCATATTGGCCACTTCTCAAAATCAATTAATCACTTTCATCACTTGCCGGTACCTGGGTCTCACTTAGTCTCTAGAATCAACATCTTTTCATGTTCAACATCATGGGTCACTCATACCCACATTATTCATATTTTCAAATTTGATTTATTCATATCTCATTCAATTCTTTCACCCATTATATGATTTATTAATCATGAAGTAGGTACTTCTTGGTTAATTACACAACTATCCACTTTAATAATTCACAATGTTCCTTTGATTAATAAAACCCATTTTCACATTCGTCTATATTTCAAGTATAATTCTCAATACAAAAGTTACTTAAGATTTTAAAACACAATTACTTAAAGATTTATCACTAGAAATCTCCGATTTAAATCTCCAAATCATGGGTTTGATTTTATTATTAACCAACTCGTAAAATCTTTAATCATGTACATCTTCTTTAAAAACTTGGATTCAAAACTCATCTAATACATGAATATATCTCTTAGAAATAATATAAAATAATTCTCAAGTGTTCTAAAAATATTCTATAATGTTTCTATGAAGTTTCCCAATTTTTAAAACTTGAAAAAGATCAAAAAATAAAAATAAAACTCAAAAAGGGAACAGCCGGACTCGAACCAGAGCCAAATGCAATCCAGCCAACACTCAACCAGTGAGCCACTCTCAGTTGTGTCAAAGACTCTCTGAGTTGTTTAAATACCCAAACACGCTCTTTGATTTTATTTCCCCAAAATAACAAAAAGAAACAGAGCCAACCTAGGCTCGAACCCGCGACCAAAGAACCACCAGGCGACCCGTGGCAGCGCGTGGCATGCTGGCGCCTGCGCTAGCCATAAAGCCTAAGCGCTAATCTGATCATATAAGGGTTCAAGTTCATATAACTTAGTCCTCTGTTTCTACTCAAATTTAATTCTTTCGATAAATTTCGATTTCTATTACTTTCCATCATAATCAATACTACAAAAATACATTTCTAAACTTCCAGAATACTTTTTCACTGAATTTATCTATATTCAAGTCAAGTTTTACACAAATAATACTAAATGATAATTATTAAGAACTTTCATAAACATACACTTTTATTTATTATCAAAACAACTAACATGAATATTTTTATTTCCTCTTAGCAATTCTCATCTCCCAATTGATTTATAATTCACCACTAATATTTACACAATTTCTTATGCACAAGTTAACAACTTTAGTTATATATATGCACAATTCATATAATCTAATTATGACACACTATTTGTGCCTAACAACATTCCAACAAGCTTTAAATAGAGTTTCAATTGACAACCTAACCATTCCATGATGAAACTTTCTACTAGCATGCATAGATTTTCATATTTCATTACTACCAAAGATTCTAAATAACAACACAATTTGCATCATAAAAGTGACTAAAGAACTCATACTAATTATCAATTTCAAGCATAAATTACCTACACATGCATTCTACAATAATTTAGAAAGCAAAAGAGACACCTACCTTGTTTTGATGCAAATTGAAATTAGAACTCCTAGAAAAATTGCTCCAAGCTCCAACACAAAGCTAGCCTCCTCCTTCCTAAAGCAAAACTGAGCCTCCTTCTTCTCTTTCGAAAAAATCCGAAACCTCTCTTTCTTTTCTCTTTTTTGTTTCTTTTAATTCTTTTGTGTGTTTTTCATACTATAGGAGGGGTATTTATAGGAGTATTGTGTGATTGAGATGACTCCCACTACTCAAATAACTACCCACTCACCCATAACATTCCCCCACTCTCCTTCTTCTCTTAGTGTGGCCGGCTAACACCCTCTAGTGCACACACGTGAACGTGCACCCAATGTGCACACACTTCTCATCTTTTATTGATTGTTATTAATTTAATTGTAGGTGTATATTACATGACAAGTGTGGTAGCTTTTTAAATGTAGAATTTAATCATGGGCTTCTCTTTTTGCAATTAATTTTTGTGGACTTTAAAAGAGAATCTAGGCCTAATAGATTTCATTAAAAATAAATAATATAAATATGACAAATAAAAAGAGAAGAAAAATGTGCATAACTCTAGAAAATTTCAGGGACTAAAATGCATAAAATTTTACGTGCAATGCACGCGCAAAAATGTTAAAAATAAATTTTATTTTTTGGGGATTTTACAGCACTGCCTCCTTTGAATAGTTCCCTCAACATACTCTCCTCAGATTCCTAGGTGGCTTCCTCAACCAGTTGATTCCTCCACACAACCTTGACCATAAGTATAGTTTTGTTTCTTAAAACTTTCTCCTGCCGGTCCACAATCTCCACAGGACGCTCCTTGTAGCTCAGATCTAACTGCAGACCCTCTGACACTTCTGTTAAGTGATGAATCGGATCAGGAATGTAGCCTCGCAGCATAGACACGTGAATGACATTGTGTACTTGGGCTATCTCTTCTGGCAATTCCAACCAATAAGATGTCTTCCCAATCCTCTTCAATATCTTGTATGGTCCTATGTATCTTGGGGCCAATTTTCCTCCTTTCCCAAACCGGATCACACCCTTGGTTGGAGATACTTTCGGGAAAACATAGTCACCCTTTTCGAACTCTAGATCCCTTCTTCGATTGTCATCATAACTCTTCTTTCTACTTTGTGCGCCCACCAGCCTCTTCCAGATCAACTCGATCTTCTCTAAAGTTTGTTGAACTGTTTCTGGCCTATACAAATTCCTTTCCCCTACTTTATACCCGCACACCGGTGTTCTACACTTCCTCCCATACAAAGCTTCATATGGTGCCATACCGATGCTAGTCTGAAAGCTGTTGTTGTAGGAAAATTCCACCAGAGCTAAGTGCCTCTCCGAACTGCCTCCGAAGTCCATCACACAACACCTCAACATATCTTCCAAAACCCGATTGACTCTCTCAGTCTGCCCATCATTTTGAGGATGAAAGGCAGTACTGAAGTCCGTCCTGGTCCCCAAAGCTATCTGAAGACTCCTCCAAAAATGCGACGTGAATCGCACATCTCAATCTGACACAATTGATATGGGAATTCCATGCAATCTTACGATCTCCCCGACATACAATTCTGCCAACTTCTCCATTGACCAAGTAATCTCCATTGTCAAAAAGTGAGCAGATTTGGTGAGTCGATCCACTATCACCCAAATTGCATCATTCCTTTTGGGACTCCTGGGTAGCCCTATGGTGAAGTCCATGCTGATGTTATCCTATTTCCACTCTGGAATAAGTAACAGCTGCAACAATCCTCCTGGTCTCTTATTTTTGGCCTTGATTTACTGACAAGTTGCATATCTTGCAACAAACACTACTATATCCCACTTCATCTCTGACCACCAGAAATGCTGCTTCATATCCTTGTACATCTTGATACTCCTTGGATGCACTGATAAAAGAGTGGTGTGTGCAACTATAGAATGCTCTCCCTTAGTTCTATTTGATCAGGTACACATAACCTCTCTCCAAGCCACAACACTTCGTCCTTTACTTAGAATTCTGCTAATTTTCCTGTGCCGGCCTACTCTTTCATCTTCTGGATCTCTGGATTAGACTTCTGATCGTCGATAATCTTCTCTCTCAGTGTGGGCTAAAGTCTCAACTATGCCAAAGACGCTTCCAGTCCTTGCAACACAACTTCAATTCCAGCTCGATCGAGCTCCTCTGCTAGTTTCTCCTGAGTCGTGATCAAACAGGATAAGCTGCTCTTTCGACTGAGCGCATCTGCCACAACATTTTCTTTGCCCGGATGATACTTTATTTCAGGACGGATATCCTCTAGCACTTTCAACCACCTCCTCTGCCTCAAGTTTAGATCCCTTTTGTAACTCCTATTTTGGATTTTATTGTATTTTATTTCTTTCCTTGATTATTGTATTTGAATTCTTTTATAATATTATATCTTTGCTATTTTTGGGCTTTTTATTTTCTCTTGATCGTTCTGTGCTCTTTTGGTGGAAATTTTGCTATTTTTGGTTCATCGCAAAATTTCGCTTTTCCTATTTTAAGTTTGATTTGTTTCGCTTTATGTTCATCTCATTATTTTATGCTTGTTCATCTCTTTTTAGAGCCAAAACTGGTACCCAAAACCGATTAAACCACAACCCAAAACCCCAATTTCTTAATCTCCTATAAATACCCTATTATTAAACCCTAATTAATTATCCCCCTCTCTCTCCGCCGCTTTCTCTCTCCCTGATCCTATCTCTCCCTCTGTTTCGTCTTCACCAATCTGCCCAAACCCAAACTTCCCATCGCCCCTTTCCCCGTCTCCGACCACCTTCGACCTCCATCTTCATTACCGTCCCCTCGTCACCTCCATCCCATTGCCCTCCGATCACCCCCCGTCCTCGCCATCGAAACCCACCATCCTAAACTCCACCGCAACCCATTACCACTATCTTCGCCACCACCACTCCTCGTTGCCATCTCGTCTTCGCCCTCCGTGCACCCCCGCATCCACCGGAGAACCCCCCATCGCCTCTTCATCGCCTTCCAAGCCCGAACACCCCTGTTGTTCGCCTCCTCTATTTTCGAAGCGAAACAGAGCCGCCATTCTTCGCCGCTGCTGTCGCTTCCCGACCACAGCGCCGCCGTCACTCGTCGTTGTCGCCCTCATCGCTGCTGTCACCAGTCGTCACAGCGTCGCATCGCAGTTGTCATGGTCTCTCTCGTTTTCTCCTTCTCTCTCTATCGAAGTGGGGAAGAAAAGAAGACAGTGGGCAATTTTGCCATTTGCTGTTTTGGGCATAGGAGATCCGAGACATTGTTTGCTGTTTTGCTTGGGATCTGCTGTGTCGCTGTTTGTGTGCTCTGAGTTACTGCTTCGGATTTTGCACGTAGCTCGCCGTGTTTTGGTTTGTCGCCGAGATTCTTATCCCGTTATTCTATTTATTCGAATCTACTAATAACATGCAAGTATCTTCTTGAACCAGTATTTTGTTTTATTCAAGATTTCTTTGATCTCTGCAAGTAGATCCAGCCCTTTTTCTTATCATGCTGTTATTTGGAAATTTCGTTAAGTCTATTAAGGGTTTACACGAGCTAACCCGAAATATTCTTAACATCGTGCTGCTCTCTTTGATCTAAAATCTAGTTCCCTTGTATCTTGCATATGCACAATTACATGAAAAATAACTAGATCCATGTTATAGACTCGTTTGATGAACTGAACCTGTGAGACTGAATTTGATTGATTATCATGCCTGTGAAATTGCATCTAAGAAACTGAAATTATGCATGTTAAACATCTATTGACACTTTGATTATTAAATTGCATGAAATTTATGATTGTATGATTTAATTATTGCCTATCCATGTCAAAATATATTTTGGACTGCTAGTTGTTTCTTTTTGAATCAGATTTTCGACCATGTTTCTGTTATATTTTGAAATAACTTTCTGAACATCAGATGTCTAGTTTACTACCCTTTTTGCGGATTTGAATTCCGATGTGTAATCTGTTAGATATCATAATTTTAGTACAGATGTGTTCGAATTTTCAGATTCACAAATGCACTTTTTGTTCTATAATTTATTTGACCATGTTAACAGTAAAATAAGAATCTGAAATAAATTTTGCTGAACCTAGACATGTGTAGGAATGACCCATAATTTTTATAGATTTATTTGACGCGTTTTCTGATCTGAAACAAATAGGTGAACACTATTTACAACATGCTGCCTGAACATAAAATCTAAAAAGAATAGGATTTTCACCCTAGTTTCTGTATCTTTTATATGCCTCATATATATTTGCTGGAACCGGCAGAGAGTATAGTTTCTAGAACTTCTAATGGATCCAGATTTTGCTTTTCTGTAGTAGTAGTGATCTATATTTTAGCACATCAAGGTCATGCTGTCTTGATTATGTGATGTGTGTTTAATTGATATGTTTGCTTCATGATTTGTCTGTAACAAATTGAATTAGTCACACTTAGTATTATACAACATTGACACCTTCTTGCATGCTCACATAGGATGAAATAAAATGTTAACAAGCCGGGATATTATGGGATGAATTGGTAGTGAACAATCGGAAACTGTACTTGGTCGGGCCCTACTGTACTGGCTTGTACTGATGGCCATAAAATACTGCCTGATAATTACTGACACTGAACATTAAACACTGATTTTTGGGTCGAGTACACGAACCGTGAATTCACCATCAGTCTAAAACGTACATTGTGTGTTTGCGCCGAACCTATAGAATGGGACGCAGTAGTACATGCACTAGATAGATTAATAAAATGATTAATAACCTGCATTTGACATCTCATGCTTGATCCAGTATAGAACTGATTAAACATAGACCCTTGACATTACTGTCGTTCCTTGACTTTGCTATTTGACTTTGATCCCGTCCCTTTTTCTCGATATATCATGTTCCTATTATTCTTTGTTTTTATCTACTTGCTGTCCACGACTTGCTCTAAGGACACTATTTTCTTTTTCTTTAGATCAAGTATTTACAGGTACTGAAGGAGCTATACCAGAAGGAATTGGTGAGCAACAATTCTAAAGATGGAGCTGAATTGCACTGCTTAGATTTATTTTACTGCTTGATTATTTCTTTGAACATTGTTATGACTTTGTACTCTGTTTTGGGCTTATGTTCCCGAAGTTTGTTTTTCCTAGATGTTGGATTTTCTTTGTGTTGGATATTATTATTATTGGATTATTTCATTTATTGGAGTTATCTTTGATTCATGTGGTTATATCTTCTTGCGTGGTTGTGATTGTTCTTTCATATTGTTGAGTTAGTCTGGTACAACTTATGGATGGTGTTTACATAATTCGCTGGTCATACGTTATGTACTCGTATTCCTTATTTTAGGAAGCAGGACGTGACACCTTTGCTGGTAGATATACTTCAGGCTCTTGTGATCTGTGTACATATTGACCTTCTCTCCATACACATAGTACCTCCATTGCTTCAAAGCAAGGATAATCGCTACCAACTCCAGATCATGGGTTGGGTAATTCTTCTCATGCGGTCTCAATTGCCTAGACCCATAAGCTATTACCTTTTCCTCCTGCATCAATACATAGCCTAATCCTCGGTGTGAAGCATCACTGTACACATCAAAATTAATCCTTACTCTTGGCAAAGCCAGTATTAGAGCAGTAGTCAACCTCTCCTTTAGCCCCTGGAAACTTGCCTCGCACTGTTCCGTCCACGTAAAACTCACATTCTTTCTTGTAAGTCTAGTGAGTGGCACGGCTATCTGAGCATAGCTCTGAATAAACCTCCGGTAGTAACCAGTCAAACCCAAGAAGCTTCTGATCTCCTTCACTATTGTTGTCCTTGGCCAATCCTTCACTGCCTCTATTTTCCGCGGACCAGTGGGCACTCCCCCCTTAGAAAGGATATGACCCAGAATGCGACTTTGGACTTCCAGAAGTAACACTTGAATAATTTGGCATACAGCTTCTGTTCCTGCAGCTTCTTCAAGACCTCTGCTAGATGCCCACCATGCTCTACCTCTGACTTGGAGTAGACCAAAATATATCGTCGATAAACACCATGACGAAGGAGTCGATGAATGGTCGTAGGACCCTGTTCATCATGTCCATGAATATAGCTAGTGCATTTGTCATAACATCCCAGAGAAATTTTAGAATAAAAACTACATTTTTTATTTTTGCACGTGCAACACACGTGCAATTTTATTTCATTTTTGGGTTCTAAAATTTTTTCTAAGTTATGTACAAATTTTCTCTTATTTATTTTGTCTCATTTTATTATCTTTCCTAATTAAAGTCCATAGGCCTAAATGACTAATTAAAGCTCACCAAGAAATTAAAGCCCAAAATTTTAATTCTTTATTTAATACATTTTCAAAAGAGAAAAAGTGTAACCCTACATGTCATGTAACAAACTAGTAACAACTAATAAATAGCAAATATAAAATAAATGAGAAATAGTGTGCACATGGGGTGCACGTGCACGTGTTGTGCACCCCATGAGTGGCCGGCCTTTGAGAAAAAGGAGAGAGAAATGAGAGAGTGTGTGGGTGAGTGGGTGGTTGTGTGAAGTAGTGGGATCATTCTCTACCACACAAATGTTCTATAAATACCTACATCTATTCATTCACATTTGCACTAAAATTTATCAAATCAAAAGAGAGAAAAAAAAGAAAGAGTGCAAAGAGAGGCCGGTTTCTTTTGCACTTGGAGGCAAGTTGTGCATTCTTGGAGGAGAAGAGCAATCAGTGTGGAGCTAGGAGCTTTCCTTTTAGGAGTTGTAATTGCATTTTCATCAATTTGAGGTGGGTGTCTTCTTATTTTCTAAATATTGTAGAAAGCATGTCTAGGTGTTGAAGGATTTTTTTTGCTAGATTGGTGAATTCTACAAGTTAAATTAATGCATATTGTAGTGATAAAGATTGAAAATTAGAAAAGTTGTAGAATTCATTGTATGTTAAGGAGAAATGCATGAATTAATTGGTAAATTATGATGGACAAAATCTAATTGAGAGCATGTGTAGAATTGTTAGGCCCAAATAATCAATTTGATTAAATTACATGAAATTTTGTGTCTCTTGCGAATTGTGTAAAATGTGTATCAAATAGATACAAAAAGTAATGAAAATTAGAGCAACAATTTGGGGGAAAGAAATGGTTATAGTAGAACAAAATAAAAGATGTATCAAGGTCGGTAGAATAAATATCTAGTTGTATTCTAGTATTTATAATTCCTATAAGAGGAAGAAAGGATTGATTTGAGAAAATTGAAGTTAGTTCATCATTAATTTGAATAAAGTAAGTAAAATAATAATATTGGAGTTTAATTGATATAAAATAGTAGTGTTAATTTGATGAAAAGAGTTAGTTTGCTAATGAAATTAAGTTATATGTTTCTAAAAGGTATATGTATATAAAGTGGGGTTAAATTATCTCAATTTTGATTTAAATAAGTAAATAAATGTTTATGGAGATTCATAAGTTTATGTTATAAACTTTTATTTTTGGAGAAATTAAATAAATTCATAAAAGAAATGAGAAGTTAAGAAAATAAAGAACAAAAACTCAGAGACATAAAATATAAAACTCATTTATAGACAGAGATGCACTTGTCTTGAGTGGCTAGTGGGGGCTTGGTTGCGCCTAGGCTTGCCACGTGGCACGTGGTTACCTTTGGGTCTCGGGTTCGAAACCTTGCCCTTGCACAAGAGTGCATTTTTGTTATTTTTTTTGTGTTCTTTGTTATTTTGGGGGTTTTAGAAGTTTATAAATTCGAGAAAAATTATAGAATAACTTCTAGATATTATTTAGACAATTAAAAACAGTTTCTCACTGATTTAGGTTCATGTTTGGAAGTTTAAAATTATATTCATGCTCATGAGTTAGGGATTTGAACCTAAAAAATGAGAAATATAATTGGATTAAGAAAATTGGTTAAAGGACTTGAACGCTTTTGAGAAATATCGTGAACTCGACTTTTGGGGCTTAGGAAAAATAATTAAAGTGATTGAATGATTAAGGGAAAATATGAACAATGAGTTTTTGAATCAAGATTTGGTGAATTGTTATTAAGATAGTTATATAACTTGCACAAGAGTGCATTTTTGTTATTTTTTTATGTTCTTTGTTATTTTGGGGGTTTTAGAAGTTTATAAATTCGGGAAAAATTACAGAATAACTTATAGATATTATTTACACAATTAAAAATAGTTTCTCACTGATTTAGGTATATGTTTGGAAGTTTAAAATTATATTCATGCTAATGAGTTAGGGATTTGAATCTAAAAAATGAGAAATATAATTGGATTAAGAAAATTGGTTGAAGGAATTGAATGCTTTTGAAAAATATCGTGAACTCGACTTTTGGGGCTTAGGAAAAATAATTAAAGTGATTGAATGATTAAGTTAAAATATGAACAAAGAGTTTTTGAATCAAGATTTGGTGAATTGTTATTAAGATAGTTATATAACTTGGTATTGGGAAAATTTGTATTCAAATTATACTTGGGTATTGCGAGGAGGTTGTATAAATCAAAGAATGTGGAAATTTGTTAAAGTAAATAATCTTGGTGAATTAATTAAGTGCTGGTCCTCAAGAAGTTGATTAAAAGTGTTACGCCCTGCTTCCCAAAAATACGGAACACAAGCACGTGACATTGGCCCAACGAATGACTTGCGTCATTCATAAGTTGTTTACCCATTCAACTCAACAATATAAACAATACAAAATAATTGCGCAGGCAATAATAACAACCACATGAACAATAATACTTGGAATAAACAACATGAAATAACCAAATATGATAATCTAACATTTGGAAATAAATAGTAATATCTAGGTCATAAGCCCAATACAATAATAAATCCAAACACAATAATAATACGTCTTAATACAATAAGTCCAATGCAATAATAATCAACTAGAAAGTAATAAATCTTTAGAAAGCTTGTTCTCTAATTCCTGCAGGTAACTCTCCATGATCACCTTTGAACACTTCATCTAAAAAGAGAAGAAAAATTATCCTTAGAGCAAGTCATGGACAGCAAGTAGAAAAAGCAAAGAAACAATGGAATATCGATGTAACAATGAATTCATTGAGAATCAATAGGAATCAATAATGATGGACGATAACAATAATCAATATCAATGATAGTCAATTCAAATGGTATGAATGATGATTCAATGTTCGATGACAATGTTTAATGTTCAATGTCAATAACACTTGGACAATATTCGATATCAATAGAAACAATGATGTACATGCAATGTCGATGTTGTGTCAATTCTTAAGTCTATTAATCATTTTAATCCTAACTAATGCACGTACTACTGCATCCCATTTTACAGGTTCGATGCATACAATCAATTTCGTTTAGACTCTAGTGGTGTACTCTATAGTTCATGTACTCGGGAAACCATATAAATGATTTTCTTCACTATTTAGTTATTCAGTTATTTAGTCATTCAGTTATTTAGTATCAATGTCCATATAATAATATGCAGTTATCTAATTATTCAGTTATTTAGTCATTCAGTCATTTAGTAATTGTAGGGAAACCACGAGCTCCCTTCCAAGTACAATCTCCTATATTGTCCACTACTAAGTCACCCTTAAACTCCGGCTTGATTAACAATTCTTTATTCAATCATTATGCAATAATGGTTGATAATATACCATACTAATAGGAAAACAGTAGGGACACTAATATCAATGGGGAAACGATAAGACGTCCAATAAGGAACACTAGAATGATGAAAAAACAACACTAAGATCATGCAATGCACACCAAAAAATTAAATGCATCAAATACAACAATATAGATTAAATTATATATTATCAATCATGGAAACTCAATTCTGGACAGCAGTAGGTTACTGTACCAAATCAGTTTTTCCGCTGCTACAAAAATCGAAAACTGAAACCATCAGAAATTCTGGAAACTAGACTTCCACACGATTCCAACGCATATTTAAAATACAAAATCTGACAACAGTAGTTAGGTCAAACACATCATTCTTTATAGAGTACATGTTCTGACTGAAAATCGACATCAAGTTGTTATATCTTTAACATCAGCGAAAACTCAATTATAATTTCATAAAAAATATTCATTAGACTCCTAAACATGTTAATTATCATTCTGGAAATTATCAGAGTATTATTCTAATATTAACTTAGCCTTTTACTAGTTTAAACATGAAAACACACATGAATCTGAAATTCTGGACATAAAACACAGTAATAGTAAAATCACCATAACTTTTGCAATACAACTTGAAATTTAAAGATCTTAGATGTTCTGGAAACTAGAGACATAGGTTTACAACTCTGATATGGCTAAAAATAAGGGTTAAATCGGAACCATCCAAATCAGGCACGAATCTCAAAGCTCAGGGGTAAAATGGTAATTTCACATACAAACGGGTTCGAAATGGGAACTAGGCCTTTTTCGAAAGGCCCAACAACCCACGAACGGATCCATCTTAACTGGGTGCAGGTTCCAACCCACAAGAAACCCAGCCCGACTGGATAAAATTAGGGTTTATGATTTTACTTAATTAACGGCCCTGATTCCTTCTATCCATTCACTGGGAAGTAGGGATTTGATCTTATCCCGAAACTGGTCCATAAGGCGGCTATAAATACCCCCCATCCGCCACTGTTAACAGGTAATCAATCTTTTGCCAATCAAAGCTCTTTTATAATCTTTCTGATTATTGACTTGAGCGTCGGAGGGTGTGTCGCCGGGATCAACCCCGGTGTTTTGCACTTTTTGCAGGTCTACGACAGGAGATCACGGTCAAACTCTGGTGAGAGGTGTTTAGGTTTGACTATTCAGCATCCCAAGAATCCACAAATCTATCTGTTTTCCCCCACACCGATTTCAGCGGCAACTGATTGGCACCGTCTGTGGGAAGCAACGAATAGCAATCCACCCTCTTCCATCGGTTAAGATCACCTCCAGCCATGCCTCCAAGGAAACTAAGATCTAGAGGGTCCAACCGTGGACCCACTCCTCCTCAACCGCAACAGGAGGCTCCCCTCCAACCCATCTAACCTCAGGGACAACTCCCTCCTTAACCCGATCAGCCGCTGCAGCAGTTACAGCCTCCTCTCCAAAATCTTCAACATCAGTAGGCTCCACTCGGACCCCAGAACGTTGGTATAGGGACCTCTCGTCCTCCCCCTCAGAAGCAACCTCTTCACCGCGACCATATCTCCGTATATAACCCTTCAACCGACTCCAAGGTATCCCATAACCCTCGGCCTTCAGAAAACCTCCGCAACGTCCTCATCAACCGACAGAAAGAAGAGGACCTTTACCACCGTTTGGATGAAAGGTGGGCCCGTGAGGGAGTCTCCCGCTCAGAACGTCCAAATGTGCGATCTCCTCACCGTCGCGACCATAGGAAGTCCCCTCTCCATAGGAGGCGGAGGGAGTCCCCGGAGTACCGTCGAAGGAGGCCTCATTCTCCCGCTGGTCGGCAACCCCAGAGGGACGTGAACGGACCTATCACACGTGCCGAATTCCAACAGTTCCAGGCTACAATCTTGCAGGCCCTTAACCTCCCACCAAACAACAACAATAATGCTCAGAGGGTCCCCACTCCTCCACCAGTTCAAAGCCCTCCTCCTCGGTCCCTAAGTCCTCGTCATTCTCTGAGCTACCGTCGCCGTAGCCCTCGCTCCCCTTCGTACGAAGATGAGTCTAGAGGCTCACTGTGATACGTCGAAGGGATGATGCAGTCTATCGCCATCTTCACGAGATGGAGAGGCGCCTCGGTCAACTAGACAGGGAAGAGGAGCTAAAGGGGAGGACCCTCTACCCAAGCAGACCTCCGTTCTCCTGAACCATCATGGAGGCTCCCTTTCCAGCAAACTTCAAGCCACCACAGTTCGAGACATATACGGGAAAGACAGACCCCATGGATCACATCGAGAGTTTCAAAACTCTTATGATGATCCACTGGGCTTCCGATGCTCTACTGTGCAAGACCTTCCCAGCTACTCTCAAAGGTCCGACTCGGGAATGGTACTCCAGCCTCGCCCCATCCTCCATCTTCTCTTTTGAACAATTTGAGACCCTCTTCGTCATCCACTTCGTGAGCAGCTGCCGAACCGAGAAGACTAGTATTTCACTACTCTTCCTCAATCCGAAGAAGGGTGAGAAACTGAGAAATTATGTCAAGAGGTTTACCGTGGAAGCTAGGTCCATTGCCTCCCTCGACCAATCAGTCGCTGCAGTCGCCTTCCAGTCCAATGTCCTCAATTCGAGCCTCCGTTCCTCCCTAGCAAAAAAGCCCCTACGAGACTTCTCCGACCTTCTTCTTAGAAGTGAGAAGTACATCCGGGCTGAGGTAGCTGAACATTGCCCTACATTCGAGGGGCCTTCCTCAGGGAGCAAAAGAAAGGCAACCGAAGATGAGGGAGCTAAAAAGCTCCAGAAGGACAACGTGGGTTAGCACCGTTCGCCTCTTAGATTTAAGAAGTTTACCCCTCTCAACACCAATGTTTCAACTATTCTTATGGAGGTTAAGAAAGAAGGAGTCCTGCCTCCTGCCCCGAAGATGAATACCCTCGAGAAGAAGAGGGACAAGGAGAAGTGGTGCCAATATCATCGAGACCACGGCCACGACACCAACGACTGTCGGGCTCTAAAGAACGAAATCGAAGCCCTCATTCAGAGAGGGCAGCTGTCCAAGTTTGTAAGAAAGGACCGAATCGACTTTCCTCCACCCCCCAGCGGGGCTAACAAGCGTCCCGAGAGGCGCGATGAGACTCCCGAGTTTGAAGAGGAACGCATTTTGCACCTCATCCATGGAGGCCCAATGGGAGGAACCTCCAACTATTCTCGAAAGGCTTTCATCTGGAAAATCAATTCGGTGCACAGCATACCCCCTCCCAAAGGTCTCAGAGTCCCAGTTACTTTCTCGGATGAAGATCTAGAGGGTGTCCAGACCCCCCATTGTGATGCACTGGTGATCAACCTCCACATGGCTAACTTCAAAGTGGAGAGGATTCTAGTGGATAATGGCAGTTCTGTCAACATCCACTTCCTGGCGGCCTTCCGAGGACTCAAGTTATTGCGGGATAGGCTCAAGCCCGCTGGCTATACGCTCCATGGGTTCACGGGAGTGCCAGTGACTATCGAAGGGATGATAACCCTCGATGTAACTGCTGGCAAAACTCCTACTACCCGGACGGAGCCAATGGACTTCATGGTGGTCGACGTCCTAGCCGCTTACAATGTGATTCTAGGCCGACCTGGCCTCGCCGCCTTAGAAGCCGTCCCGTCAGCTTATCATCTGAAAATGAAGTTCCCCACCAAGGTAGGTGTAGGGGGAGTAAGGGAAAGTCAGGAGATGGGCCGCAAATGCTACATGACCTCGACCGGGGGACCCGTCCTTTTCCTTAAGACTCTTGAAATTCCCCAGGGGAACATCCAGCCTATATCAGAATCGGTAGACAAGCTGGAGGAAGTGCTCTTCTTGGAGCAAGATCCGAACCGCAAATTCTTCATCAGTAAAACCCTCCCCTCTGCCCTCTGTTCCGACATAGTCCAGTGTATCAAGAAGAACCATGACCTCTTTGCGTGGACTGCCGCTGAAATGCTAGGGATTTCTGAGGACCTCCTCGTCCACCACCTAAGTGTTGCTCTGGGGTCCAAACCTGTCCAGCAGAAAAGGCGCAAATTCGCCCCTGAGCGCCAGTAGGCCATAAAGGAAGAAGTGGACAAGCTCCTCAAAGCCCGGTTCATCCAAGAGGTCAACTATCCCGAGTGGCTCTCTAATGTTGTTATGGTTAAGAAGGCCAATGGAAGTTGAAGGATTTGCATCGACTTCACTGACTTGAACAAGGCATGCCGCCCTCTCCCCAGCATCGACACCTTGATCGACGCTACTTCGGGCCATGAGCTACTGAGCTTCATGGACGCCTTCTCTGGATAAAACCAAATCAGAATGTTCCCCCCGGATACCCCGAAGACTTCCTTCATCACAGATCAAGGCCTCTACTGTTATAGGGTGATGCCCTTCGGGCTGAAAAATGCTGGTGCAACCTACCAATGCCTCATCAACAAGGTCTCTAAGAATCAAATCGGGCCGAACATGGAGGTATATGTTGATGATATGCTAGTGAAAAGTATCCATGGGTCCGACCATGTCGCCGACCTGCAAGAAGCCTTCAATGTGTTGAGGAAGCATAATAAGAGGCTAAACCCGAACAAGTGTGCATTTAGGGTCTCATCTGGTAAGTTCCTGGGCTTCATGGTCAGTCAAAAGGGGATCGAGGCTAACCCCGAGAAGATCAAAGCCATACTCGACATGGCTCCTCCTACAAATATGAAAGAAGTGCAGAAGCTTACAGGACGCCTCGCCGCTATAGGGCGCTTCCTCTCCAAGTCAGGGGAGAAGTGCCTCCCCTTCTTCAAAGCCTTCAGGGGGGCTGAGGGCTTTGAGTGGGGCCAGCAGCAGCAAGAGTCCTTCGAACAGCTCAAAGCTTACTTGGTCAACCCCCCACTCCTCAGCAAGTCTATTCCCGGGGAGACCCTCTACCTCTACCTCGCTGCCTCCGAGCAAACCCTCAGTGTTGTACTAGTGAGGGAAGAATACAAGGCTCAGAAGCCTATCTGTTATGTGAGCAAGGTTCTCAGAGACGCTGAGCTCCGTTATCCGAGATTGGAAAAGATTGCCTATGCCTTGGTAATGGCAGCTAGGAAGCTCCGTCCTTATTTTCAATCCCACTCGGTGGTCGTCCTTACCGACCAGCCGCTTAAGCAAGTTTTGCACAAGCCCGAGACCTCCGGACGTCTGATGAAGTGGTCGATCGAGCTAAGTCAACATGACATATCCTATCAGCCTCGGACTGCAATCAAGGCTCAAGCCTTAGTTGAATTTATAGTAGAAAGCACCATCCCGGAGGTGAGTCAAGCGGCCAATGGGCCGCCTATCTGGAAAGTATATGTAGACGGGTCTTCTTGCACCGAAGGAAGCGGAACCGGAGTCATTCTGGCAGGCCCAGATGACTTCGTTCTCCAATACTCCTTCCGCATCAACTTTAAAGCTTCCAACAACGAAGCTGAGTATGAAGCCCTAATAGCAGGCCTGGGAATGGCTCGCAAGGCAGGAGCACAACGTGTCCGAATATTTAGTGACTCACAGCTGGTGGTGAATCAGGTCTTAGGAGACTACGAGGCGTGAGACGACCGAATGGCCAAGTACCTAGCCAAGGTCCAAAGTCTCATGGCTTCGTTTGAAGAGGCACAGCTCCAGCGGATCCCTAGAGAAGAGAACTCCCAAGAAGATGCCCTCTCAAAATTGGCTTCCTCTTCCCTCCAAGGCCTCGAGCAGACCGTCCTAATCGAAGTACTCCTAAGACCAAGCATAGAAAAAGAAGCCCCGACTCGATGGAGTCGCTGCCCGTCCAACTCCGGGAATACTGGATGAAGCCTTTGATAGAGTTCCTCAGGGATGGGACCCTTCCCCAATATCCTAAAGAAGCCCGTCGAATCCGAACAAGAGCGGAGCGGTACACCCTTGTTGAAGGAGTCTTGTACAAACGCTCCTATACCTAAGTAGATAGCAGACCTTACTTGAGATGCCTCTCCCCGGAAGAAGCCTCGTATGCCCTGCAAGAACTCCACGAAGGCATATGCGGAGCCCACTCGGGATCAAGGTCCCTTGCCAGGAAAGTTTTGAACTACGGGTACTTCTGGCCTACCCTACTTCGAGATGCCGAGCAACATGTCCGTCAATGCAGCCCTTGTTAGCAGTTTTCTAACATCTGCCGCCTACCCCTAGCACAAATCACATCTCTCTCGAGTCCAATTCCCTTTGCAATGTCGGGGATGGATTTGCTAGGTCCGTTCCTACCAGCTCCAGGCCAACTCAAGTACCTAGTCGTGGCAATCGACTATTTCTCTAAATGGATCAAGGTCGAACCACTGGCTACTATTACTGAGAATAAAGTGGTGCAATTCTTCTTGAAAAATGTAATTTGTAGGTTCGGTGTACCTCGGGTTCTAATAACAGATAACAGAACACAGTTTACAGGGGCAGCATTCCGTTCTTTATGTGAAGACCTCAGCATTCAGCAATGCTTCTCCTCCGTCTCCCATCCTCAGTCCAATGGTCAAGTAGAGAACACCAACAGGCAGATCTTATCCGGCATCAAGAAGAGACTAGATAAGTCGGCCAAAGGCTTATGGGCGGACCAACTTCCTAACATATTATGGAACTACTGCACTACGAAAAGGACCCCCACAGGAGAGTCACCCTTAAATCTCACCTATGGGTCCGAGGCCATAATCCCCTTAAAAGTTGGTTTGCCGTCCCCTCACCTTATTGCTTATGATGAAGAGCAGAACGCTAAAGAGCTCCGAGCGAACTTGGACCTGATCAATGAGCTCCGCGAAAGAGCCTCAATTCGCCAGCAAAATTATCGGAGAAGAGTTGAGCAGGCCTACAACAAAAGGGTCCGTCCTACAGATCTCAAAGAGGGGGACTTAGTCCTCAAAAAGCTAGCCATCTCATTCCCCAGTCAAAAGAGCAAGCTAGCCCCGAATTGGGAAGGACCATACAAGATCTCCAAGGTAGTTCGGCCCGGAGCATATCGTCTCGAAGACCTTGATGGCAGAGAGATACCAAGAACTTGGAACGCCGACCATTTACTGAAGTACCAAGAAGGTGTTTGAATGCCTCTCCGAGTACCATCAAAAGTCGAGCCGTTCCTATCTTTTTATTTGTATTTGCTTCTGTATTTTCCCATTGTAATAACAGCTTGCAACTTAGAAGCGGCCGATTAGCAGTTATCATAAAGAACTTCATTCGCCTGATAATTCTCTCATTATTTTATCTATCTATTTAAGACCTTTAATTGTGCTTAGTCAAACGACGTGTTCGGAATCCAAAACTTAGTTCGATTCCACTTTACAAGCTCGCTCTTAAGGGAGCTAGAAGTGGTTCGCCATTCGGAACTGCTCCCACAACCGTTGAAATTTACTTGAACGACGTGTTCGGAGTCCAAAACATGGTTCGATTTCGTTTCGCAAGCTCGCTCTTAAGCGAGGTAGAAGTGGTTCGCCATTCGGAATTGCTCCCACAACCATTGAAATTTACTCGAACGACGTGTTCGGAGTCCAAAACTTGGTTCAATTCTGCTTCGCAAGCTTGCTCTTAAGCGAGCTAGAAGTGGTTCTGATGGAACTGAGATGATTCCCAGGACTACGGATTGGTGTGCGTATCGATCGTTAAATATAAACAGATTAAAAATGTGATCTAACCCTATATAGCGGAATCTAGGGTTCACAAATTATACCTACGGTGAGAAGAAGACGACAGCGACCCCAAGATCTTCTGCACGTATTCCTTCCTCGGGTTGGACGTCGTGTGGGTGACGATCTCCCAACCTTTCTTCTCCTTGGCTGACCTCTCTTTCTCTCCTTACGTGAATCACGAGTTTTGAGAAAAAAATCTTATATTTCAGATTGTCAATGACGGCCAGAGAAATAGAGGATATATATAAGGCTACGGCAGGGACCATGAGGAGAAATTAGGGTTAGGTCTCCTAACGAATCTGGGTATCCCGTGTTCAGCCCGAACACACAATCCAGGCCCATTAACAATAGCTCGGTCCACTAAGGAGCTATTGTTGCACTACCTTCCTAATCCCAAATTATATTTATGGGCTCCTTTTATTATATGCTCGTTCAACTCCCCATGTTAAGATATCGAATGTCCGTCGATCAAATTAAGTTACTGACAACTATATTGATCAACATCTTTTATCCTTAAGTAGTACCACTCAACTTTATTTGTCATGTCGGATGTAATCCACCTGCAGGGTTTACATGACAATCCTTATGAGCTCCTTAAGAGGACATCATCAACCCGACGTATCGGGACATGGATTCCTTTTACAATCAACAGTCCATCATACATACAATGCTATTACCCAATTCATAGAGGTTGTTGATCCATAATGAATCTCACTCTTTTATGAGTCAAAGTAATGCACACTGCATATACATGTCTGTTATTATATCTGGATTAAGAGCATAAGCATCCATAATAACAGAGGTGTTTGTTCTCTTTTGTAGTCAGTACAAAGAGAACAACCTCAAGTGGTCCTGTTCAATACACACAAAGTGTACTAATGTAAACCTATAGTCAAGACAGACTAATACCAGATTACACTACAACCTTTCCAATGGATTGTCCAAGTCCGTCTAGGTTGTGAACTATTTATATATTCCATAGGGAACTGATAATATGATCTTCTGTGTGTCACCTCACACCATATTATCAACCTTATAGAATATCAGACACTTGCATTAATATTATAATAAACACAATATGCAAACATATGCCCATATGATTCTCATTCAAAAAAATAAGGAAATAAAGTTAATACAAAAGTGATGCTTTCAGTATATAACCCTAACAGGTTCGTCATTCAGAATTTCTCGCACAACCGTTGAAACTTACTCGAACAACGTGTTCGGAGTCCAAAACATGGTTCGATTCCGCTTCACAAGCTCGTTCTTAAGCGAGCTAGAAGTGGTTCTCCATTCGGAATTGCTCCCACAACCGTTGAAACTTACTCGAACGACGTGTTCGGAGTCCAAAACTTGGTTCGATTCCACTTTGCAAGCTCGCTCTTAAGCGAGCTAGAAGTGGTTTGCCATTCGGAATTTCTCCCACAACTGTTGAAACTTACTCGAATGATGTGTTTGGAGTCCAAAACTTGGTTCGATTCCGCTTCACAAGCTCGCTCTTAAGCGAGCTAGAAGTGGTTCGCCATTCGGAATTGCTCCCACAACCGTTGAAACTTACTCGAACGACATGTTTGGAGTCCGAAACTTGGTTCGATTCCGCTTCGCAAGCTCGCTCTTAAGCGAGCTAGAAGTAGTTCGCCGTTTGGAAATGCTCCTATAACCATATATGACTAACAAAACACACAAGTCCAAAAGAAGAAACAAGCTTCGCTTCTATAAAGTTTGGGGAACAAACCAAATTACAAGACTTGTACTTTTCTCTACAACGAATGAGTTAAAAAAAACAAAATTACAAGACCGACCCCTCGTACTTAGACAAGGTACGAAACTTGGAAAAACAAAAAACTACTTGAACGCCTCCTAGGCGCAGGGATGTTCCGGTTTAGAGACACCCGGGGACGGCTGCGCCTAATCTCAGAGCTCATCCCTAGACTGGCAAACTGAGATGTATCTTCTGCGCTGCTTCTGACAGTCGCACCAACGAACGCTCCGCTCGATGAAACAACCACCCCACTTTAGGCGTCACCTGGAATTCGCCGATCAACGAGCGAGCAAGTCGCAAGCTCGTAAAACGAAATCCCTCGCTCACTCTCTTCACGAGTACACGAAGTGCTTCTGACATTGATCCGTCTAGATTGGAGCTTAAGGCGAGCAACCTCCGCCTCTAGCTCGACTATTCGTTGCTTCAGAGAGTCGTCCTTCACGGCTATCTTGAAGCGAGGGAGCACAGCGGAGCCTGCAGCACCAGAACCATCGGCAATAATTCGGCGGAGCTGAGTAACCTCGATACTCTTGTCACCGTAACCCTCTTCAGCTCGTCGACCTCCGCCGTCAACTCATCGCGCTCCACCATCAATTTTCCCATTGCTGCTGTTAGTTCTTCTCTCCCTGCCAAAAGCTCGCCTTCTACTATCAACAAGTGGTGAATTTCAGCTAATAGTTCGTCTCTCTCCATTGTCATCTTCGACAAGGAGTGGCGGAGACACCTAAGCCTCAGGCCTAGACTAAAGGCTGTTGACGAGCCATCATCATTGCTCTCGGGGGTCATCTCAGCAAGCCTCCCTTCCAATCTTCAAATCTCGATATCTCGGCAGCCTACAATTAGTTGCAGATGATTTCGTTCACTTTCGGCTCTGCGCAGCCCCAACTCAACTTCATAAAGGCGCTCTCGGCACCTAGCGAGGCAAAACTTCGTCGCCCCTAGGCTGACCTCGGAACGTAACTCCTCCACCGCATGAGTTGCTTCGATAAGCTGTGTCACCTCAACGAGCTGAAAAAATTAGCGAATTTGGTTAACACAAAGACAACTCCTGAACAAGGCGACGTGTACGTAGCAGAATTTCAAAAAACAAATTTGTGAACACGTAGCCGAAGCTTCAGGCAGCGCGACGTGAACACTTAGCCATGTTTCAAGAAAATTTTTGTAAATTCATTTCCAAAGATTCACACACACTTAGTCGAACTCAAAAAGATGGATTTTCATTCATTTCAAAAAAGTGCGGTGGCCAGTCCGCAATTAGGCGATACATCAAAAAGTACAAAAGAAAGAAGAAAAAAGAAGCAGAAGAAGTCAGGGGGTGACCTCTTTCCCAGGGCGACGGGATTGCACGGGGTTGGATTCCCCCGAAGGCGTGACCATCGCTAGCGGAGTCACCTCGGACCCCTGGAGTTCATCGACGATCTCGACCTCAGCATCGTCTTCATCGTCCCCTACTTCCCCCTCGGACTCGTCATCGAAGCCGTCGATGTGGTCGGGGAAGAGTCGCCATCCGGAGCAGTCGACCTCGAGGTACCGCTCCGACACTTGCTCAATGGCGCAAGCGTATGCCTTCGCCGTATTGGCCGCGAAAAAGCCCTGCGCTTTCTCCATCATTGCAGCTTCGGCCTCCTTCGCCGCCGCAACCTTGGTGGCTTCCACAGCCTCGGCCTGCTGCTTGGCCGCCGCAACCTTGACAGCCTCGGCTTGCTACTTCGTGACGAGGCTTCGAGGTATTCCAGTCTCGTCGTCTTCCCCTTGGCCTCGACCTTCAATTTCTCGAGCTCGTCGGCAAGACGAGCTTTTTAGCTCGAGCACGGCCGACCTCCTTCTTGAAGTTCTTCTCGAGCTCCGTCATCTTCTCCATAAGATGACTGAAGGTGGCGGTTATCTACAGCCGAACAATAAAAAAAAAGTTAGAGAAACAAATATGTAAGTTATCTACAAGAAAGAAATTGATACTCACCGATACCGCTGAGCGAGCGATCTCGAAGGCATCGTCGCCCACGCTGCCGGCATCCATGGCAGCCCGATCCTTTAGTGTCGCCAAGTGCTTCACTGCTTGCATGCTTGACGTCGAGTCGCCGAGGAAGCCGTTAAGTTTCCGAACCTGCCAGTTCGGAATGAATATCTTCTTGTGCTCCTCAGTGAGGAACACCTCGGCGTCCGCCGTCAACAGGGGGCGCCTCCATCCCGAGGGCAGTGACCATCGGGAACTCGCCAGCCTCGGCCGATGTCGGGTTTGCTATTGGCGCCCTCCTCGGGGTTACAGTTGCCGAAGCCTCCGCCTCCTGAACAGCGGCATCAACAGTCTTCGGCTTTTGCGCGGTCACCTTCGTGGCGACCCTCTTGCGCTTCTGAGGCGCCTTGCTTCCGAGGGCCGCCCTCTGCGCCAGAATTGCATCGTAATCCATAGTCTCTGCAACGAAAGAAAAGTTCGGTTAAAACAAGTTATGACGAAATAAAAAAAAATAACAACAACAACAAACAGATAAAGCTGCATACTAGGATCTACGTGACAGAGCCCTCTCCTGAAGAGCGCATCCTCTGTCAGATCTCTCCAATGAAACTTTGGCCGATCAAGGAGAATCTGAACCATCCATTCTTCGTTGGGGTAGAGCACCGGTGACTCCCTTACTCTCTTCGTCACCTCTTCCACCCAATCCAAGGGTATGGGCCACGGTTCGCGACTCCAAACTATGAAATACTTGTCTCGCTAGTGCTTTATCGAGTCGGGGCAGCTGACGAGCCGAACACCATGCCTCGGAGCCAAGTAGAATCTGAACTCGGACTTGTGCTGCTGATGAAGCCGATAAATTGTCCGGAGCACCCTCAAGTCCGGCTCGATCTCGACTGCCTGGCAGTGGAGCGCGAACCCGTTGATGACCCTCCACGTGTTCGGCATTAGTTGGATGGGGCTGACCTCGAACCACCTAAGCACTTGAATGGAAAACGGGTGGAGAGGAAGACGCGCCCCGGCAATGAAGGCGTCGACCGGCCAGAAACACACGTTTGCTGGCATCGGCGAGTTGGCCCTCACCCCGGGACCCGGTAACATCAACTCGTACTCCTCCGGGATATGAAAACACTCCCGGATCGCTGCCAGGTCTACCTCGTTAAGAATGGAGACTGTGTCGTCCGTTTCCGAGGTTTCTCTCGCTGCGTTCTCCTCGAAGCTCCGCCCCCGGCCATATACTATACGCTCGGCGTGCTCCTCCGGAAGCTCTCGAACCCTATGGAGCCCCGTCAACACGCCTGGTAGTTTTCCGAACTCCCCCATACGCTTCGGATCTTCCACTATGGTGTCTCGACCATCAACTCTCTTGCCCTTGTCGATGCGAGGTCTCTGACTCGAAGATGGTGCTTCTCCAGCAGAGGGGGAGGGCTTCGAGATAGGGGAAAGAGACATTTTCTACTTGAAATAAACTAAGTATAATTGACCTTAAAGTGACACGCTCGGTCGGAAAGTTCACCGGAGTACTGTTGACAATCGCCGGAATCTCTCTCTAGTGAAAATAATCGCCTGAGTGAAAATTCAGAGAAGTGGAAAATGAGAGGGGGGGTAAGACTTATAGAGGTGGGCACACAAAACGATGATGTTGGGCTTCAGAAGACCAACAGTCAGGCCCATTTACACAAAACGACAAAAAGTTGTACCGTCAGATTAATGACTAATGGTCAAAATCATCAGAAGATCAACAGTCAAAAGGCCAGCTGTCATCTCCAAGCTGTCAGACTCACTTTGGACTTCGGCACACCTTGCCGAGCACTCTTGGCACCGATGCCCAAATGTGAGAAAAAACTCTCGCTTTGGACTTCAACATGCCTTGCCGAGCGTTCTTGGCACCGACGTCCAAACGTGAGAAACAACTCTTGCTTTGGACTTTGGCACGCCTTGCCGAGCGTTCTTGGCACCGATGCCCAAACGTGAGAAAAAACTCTTGCTTTGGACTTCGGCACGCCTTGCCGAGCGTTCTTGGTACCGACACCCAAACGTGAGAAAAAACTCTCGTTTTGGACTTCGGCCCGCCTTGCCGAGCGCTCTTGGCACTGACGCCCAAACGTGAGAAAAAACTCTCACTTTGGGACTTCGGCACGCCTTGCCGAACTTTCTTGGCTCCGACACCCAAACGTAAGAAAAAACTCTCGCTTTGGACTTCGGCATGCCTTGCCGAGCGTTCTTGACACCGACGCCCAAACGTGAGAAAAAACTCTCGCTTTGGTCTTCGGCACGCCTTGCCGACCGTTCTTGGCACCGATGCCCAAACGTGAGAAAAAACCCTCGCTTTGGACTTCGGCACGCCTTGCCAAGCGTTCTTGGCACCGACGCCCAAACATGAGAAAAAACTCTCGCTTTGGACTTCGGCATGCCTTGCCGAGCGTTCTTGGCACCGACACCCAAACATGAGAAAAAACTCTCGCTTTGGACTTGTAACGCCCCGCCCCAATACTCAGACAATTTTAATATTTTTAGAAGACAAATTAGATACTATGTAGTACAACTGCCCACCACAGGCTGCCTATCAAAAGGTGGTTAACTGAATTGGTGACTCTTGATCATTGGCAAATAGTATTTATACTCAAATTAGTTTTTGTATACTTCCCATGTGGGACTATATTTCTCAATCTTTCTCTCAAATTCCCGCAAATCCTATGTACATAATGTACACGTTGTTCAGTAGCAGTCGACTGCTAGGTATACCAGTCGACTGTTCGTTGAAATACGGGGTTCTACATACACCCCACCTTTAGAAATCAGCGTCCTCGCTGAGTACTGGGCACACATCTAGTGTAGGATCCGTCTTTCTAGCCGTTGTAGAATAGTCCTCAATCCCACGAAATGTGTAGAAACACCCGGTACATACAAATGCACCCTGCCTATCCGGAGAATCATCTCCCTGCCGTGAACTAGATCATAGGCCCTCTTCTACACTCGGTGTTGAAAGTCGGCTTTGATACCATTTGTAACGCCCCGCCCCAATACTCAGACAATTTTAATATTTTTAGAAGACAAATTAGATACTATGTAGTACAACTGCCCACCACAGGCTGCCTCTCAAAAGGTGGTTAACCGAATTGGTGACTCTTGATCATTGGCAAATAGTATTTATACTCAAATTAGTTTTTGTATACTTCCCATGTGGGACTATATTTCTCAATCTTTCTCTCAAATTCCCTCAAATCTCGTGTACATAATGTACACGTTGTTCAGTAGCAGTCGACTGCTAGGTATACCAGTCGACTGTTCGTTGAAATACGGGGTTCTACAGGACTTCGGCATGCCTTGCCGAGCATTCTTGGCACCGACGCCCAAACATGAAAAATTCTCGCTTTTGGACTTCGGCATGCCTTGCCGAGCATTCTTGGTACCGACGCCCAAACGTGAGAAAAAGCTCTTGCTTTGGTCATCGGCACGCCTTGCTGAACATTCTTGGCACCGACGCCCAAACATGAGAAAAAACCCTCGCTTTGGACTTCGGCACGCCTTGCCGAGCGTTCTTGTCACCGACGCTCAAACATGAGAAAAAACTCTCGCTTTGGACTTCGGCACGCCTTGCCGAGCGTTCTTGGCACCGACGCCCAAACGTGAGAAAAAACTCTCGCTTTGGACATCGGCACGCCTTGCCGAGCATTCTTGGCACTGACGCCCAAACGTGAGAAAAAACTCTCGCTTTGGACTTCGATACGCCTTGCCGAGCGTTCTTGGCACCGATGCCCAAATATGGAAAAATTCTCCCTTTTGGACTTCGGCATGCCTTGCCGAGCGCTCTTGGCACCGATGCCCAAATGTGAAAAATTCTCGCTTTTGGACTTTGGCATGCCTTACCGAGCGCTCTTGGCACCGACGCTCAAACATGGAAAGAAAACTCACTCCGGACTTCGGCAAAGACTCTCCGAACCCCCTGTTTCGACACATGTAGCCACGCTAAGGTATCTCTACACCTTGACAGGGGACCTCGAACCCCCCTAGACTTCAGGCCTCCTTCTTAACACGTGATTGGTGGGGGTCAGCAACGTCGCCGAAGCAACGTGCCACCGAATGAAGGAAGATACACCTTTAAGCAACCACAGGCATTAGATCTCCCCAAAATTCGTGCCCAATGCTGATGGAGAGCCCAGATCGTGCCACGTCATAAAGGGAATCAAAAATCTATTTTTTATTCTATTTAATTCGAATTGTTTATTTAAAAATTGCGGAAAAATGGTTAAAAATTCAAGAAAATTGATCAAGAATTCTAAAAAATAATTATAAATTCTGGGAAATATTTTTGAGCCCCTGGGTCAATAATTGTTGCTTAGAATAATTAAACAACGCTCCCGAAAAATAGAATACCGCTCTGCAAAATTGAATAAATAGTCCGAAAAATAACTAAAAAATCAAGAAAAATCCTCAAAGGTCTAAAAGGGCTCAAGAACAACATTGAGCGCGCAACCCACTCTGAAAATCATCACAGTACCTCATATGAAGATTCGACACCCCTCATTCGGACTCCGATACAACTCCACAAGCCATTAAAACTGTAAAACTACTCCTCAAAAACTTATCACACTTAGTCTTCGGGAGTGGGAGGCTCGTGATATGGCTAAAAATAAGGGTTAAATCGGATCCGTCCAAATCAGGCGCGAATCTCAAAGCTCAGGGGTAAAATGGTAATTTCACCTACAAACGGGTTCGAAATGGGAACTGGGCCTTTTTTGAAAGGCCCAACAACCCACGAACGGATCCGTCTTAACTAGGTGCGGGTTCCAACCCGCAAGAAACCCAGCCCGGCTGGATAGAATTAGGGTTTATGATTTTACTTAATCAACGGCCCTGATTCCTTCTATCCATTCACTGGGAAGTAGGGATTTGATCTTATCCTGAAACTGGTCCCTAAGGCGGCTATAAATATCCCCCATCCCCTATTGTTAACAGGTAATCAATCTTTTGCCAATCAAAGCTCTTTCATAATCTTTCTGATTACTTACTTGAGCGTCGGAGGGTGCGTCGCCGGGATCAACCCCGGTGTTTCGCACTTTTTGTAGGTCTACGAAGGGAGATCACGATCAAACTCCGGTGAGAGGTGTTCAGGTTTGACTATTTAGCATCCCAAGAATCCACAAATCTATCTGTTTGTCCCCACACCGATTTCAGCAGGCAACAAACTCTTATTTAGAATGTTATTTATTTTGAGATCAAATACTGGGTCGAAAACTGTTAGGCAGAATCCAGATAGCATGTAACTTACAGATTTTCGATATTTTTTATGAAATAAAGCAATTAAACATGATGAGTTTCAATTCTATAGTGAACAAGTCTCATAATCAGCATGGTGGGTACAATAGCATGGTAAATACGATTAAGAATATACACATACACTATATTAACCACACAATTCATCAATCAATTATTCAAACAATCAACCTAGTATTCAATTCTACGATAGTATCTTTGTGTGATGACTATATGAACAACTCTTATTACCAATACTATATGAATGCATGAAAGATTCGATCTTTAGAGTCAATAAAGGCACGAAGTTGAGGATATTTGGGTTAGCTCGTGTAAACCCTCAATATACTCAATGAAAAGGTAAGAACATTATACGATATGATGAACAATTGGATCTACTTGCAAGAATTTCAATAAAAACTTGAATTTGTTACAAAATTCAATTCAAGAGGAAAAGTGACTTGCCTTATTGACGATTAGTTCGAATGCCAAAGAATAACGGAATGAAAATCTCAGAGCAACGCCGACAATCGCGATCAAATGCAAATCTTGATGTTGATGATCACGATCTAGATCGAGGGTCGAGATCCGATGATCAAAAGATCAAGGGCCAAAACAGCACAGTGGGATCAGGGACAGCAATGGCAGGGACTCGACTTTGGCTTGGCGGTGATGCACAGGGCGTCGACGGCGGCATTGAGCAGTAGGGCACGGCCGAGGGCGGCTCGAGGGCAGGGGTTGGAGCTCGGGGTGGTGGTGATGGAGGAATGGAGCCGAACAGGGGATGAGGGAGAGTGAAAGCGGAGGTGGAAGGTGGTTGCTCGATGGGGGAGAGAGGCAGGGAGGCGATCGGGAGGTCGATGCGGTTGGAGGGCATTGGCTGAAGGCAGGGGCTCCGATGGGTTCAGAGGCAGTGAAGGCGACGAGGAGCTAATATGGTGTTGCACAGGGGCTCGATGGTGGGTGGAGGATGGCAGTACTGAGCGCGGGCGTCGAGGTGTAGCTAGAGTGCGATTGGGGGGACTTGGGAGAAAACAGAGGAGGTGAGAGGGTTTTGGAGGTAGGGGATGAACAGGGTTATATATAGGGTAGGATGAGTTTAAACAGTAGGGGGAGGGGTGAAGGGTTGGCGGCTGGGGGTTGAATAGGGGCTAGGGTTAGTTTAGGGTAGAATAATATATATAGGGAAAAGTGTGGGTTATTGGGTATATGGTTTGGATCCAATAAGAATGGGTAATGGGTTTGGGTTTTAGATCCAATAGGGGAAAGAGAATAGGATTATAGGGTTTATAAAATATACACATACATATACATTAAATCAAATAATGAAATACATATAAATAAAATAGAGTATGTTCGGCTTTACAAAAATAATAAGAATAATGATAATATAATAATAATAATAATAAAGGTAACAACATCAATAATAATAATACTAATTACAAAAATAATAAGAATAATGATAATAAAATAATAATAATAAGAAAGGTAACAACAACAACAACAACAACAACAACAACAACACTAATGATAATAATAATAATAACAGTAACAACAACAACAACAACAACAACAATAATGATAATAATAATAATAACAGTAATAATAATAACAACAATAATAATAATGATATGTTTCAAAATAGGTTTTGAGAATACTAACAAACTTATTAAAATCCAAATAGTAATAATATAAAATATTAATAGTCGATCAATTAGAAATAAAGTTAAAATATACCATCTTTCAAAATAAATAAAATTTTCGATGAGAAAAGATTTTAATAGAAGATCCAAAATGAATTCATAACAAAAATGAATTTATAATTAATCGAAATACAGAAAAATATTCAGGAAATACAAAAATTTTCGATGAGAAAAGATTTTAATAGAAGATCCAAAATGAATTCATAACAAAAATGAATTTATAATTAATCGAAATACAGATAAATATTCAGGAAATATGTATTTACAGGAACGGGGGTTACAAAAAGCATTGTAATCTAAAGTTATTAAAAGAAGCTAATATTGCATGAAGAAAGTGAATAAAGTGAATGAATGATGAATAGTGACTAAGAGGTTTATGTTGAGGTTAGTCAAACCTAATTAATCTCTAGAATGAGATGATTATTGGATCTAGAGGCTTAGTGAGACCCAGGTATCGGCAAGTGATGAAAATGATTAATTGATTTGCGAAATGACTATATGGGCTATTGTTCTTGGCATTTTGTTTAAGTTGGGTAAGAGGGTATGCTAGATCTAGGTGGTATTATTTCATTCATGTTACAAATTAAGGATAAATGCACTAGGAGAAGATGTAATAGAAATTGGGCAAACGTAAGTGGGGTGTCTCTGTATAGTTTGACGGCGGATTCCTGGACTATAAAGCCAGTTAGATGGTGGATTCCTGGACTGTGGTTGCTTGCGGGGTGAGACGATCCTCAATTAAATTCAGGACTATGATTGGTTTAATGGTGGATTCCAGGACCATGAATAGTCAGGCAGATGGGAGGTAGTTCACCATTATATATGTATATACTGAGACTGGAGCGACACTTACGAGATGTTCGCACGACAAGGACTTCTGTATAGTTTGACGGTGAATTCCAGGGCTGGGGTCTGTACTCGTAGGATGTCTCAAACTTGTTTCTGTTACCGTGTAGTTGTCATGGCAAGGGATTAAACTCTTTAATGTGGAGTATGTAGGTGCTTTCCCTCGGACCTATGTAGTATGAGATGCATAGAATCCGAACAAGTATGCATTAGTGTCATCTTAGCGTAAATATCTGCATTAGGCATTAAGTCATTTTATACACCGACATGTCTAGGATAGTCACTCTTGTACACTTTAATATGCAGTCAAGTTTGTGATTGTTAAAGTAAGTGAGTCGCTATATTATGGCATAGCGAGGATCGTCGTGTATAGTATTGCGTCAGTTGTATGTAACTGACGTGCCCACATTGTTCAATGCAAGGCTTGGATTGGCAAAGATTTAAAGATGATATTGAAGCTATAGACTGTTTTAATGTTGATGTTTAAATTGTACATGTGTTATATTGTAATCTTTATTTTTCCACCGCAATGATATAAAATGAATAGTGTTGTACAAAGAAAAGTTTTTTAAATTCCTTGTAAAATTGTACGATATGAAGTAAAGATCCTATTGTACTACGAATTACCGTATTTTGGAATTCGAGGGCATTACAGAGTGGTATCAGAGCCCAACTTCAATGAGTAGTACAAATTTATAAGGACGACATATTAGGGTGGACAGTAGAGTGTGAGTTCAGTTTATAGAGATTTAAATGTAAGTAGTTTATATTTGTGTTGCTCTATATGCTGATGTTTCTCGTCCTTTTCCCTATAAGATGGCTAATCATCATGACCTAGAGGATGAAGTAGAATGGTTCTATCCCAACGAAGAGGAACCAGTAGAGGAAGAAGACCAAGAAGAAATAGAGGAAGAACTGCCCGAATCCCGGGAGATTACTCCACCTCCACCTGATTCCCCAGATGAATCCTCAGACGAAGAACAAATTCGAGATGACCAAGACTGCAGTGTTACTTCTCTTCGAAGAGAGTTGGCTAACCATAAGTGGAGAGTAACCACTTGGAAGCATAGCGTGCGGAGGACAGGGAGAGCATCGTAGCACTAAGTTACTGAGTGTGGGAACATGAGAAGCTCCGACACAGGAATGCCCGAAAATTCACCCAACTGGACAACAAAACTCGTTGGGGAAAGCAGAAATGTCA